>JANXJC010000078.1:34974180-34987082 GCA_027564655.1 Leptodon cayanensis
GACCCCACGCTGGAGCAGGGGAAGAGTGTGATGAGTCCTGCCCCTGAGGAGGATGAAGCGGCAGAAATAACATGTGACGGACTGACCATAAACCCCACTCCCCATCACCCTGTGCCACTGGAGGGGGTAGGTCGAGAATCCAGGAGTGAAGCTGTGCCCGGGAAGAAGGGAGGGGTGGAGGGAAGGTGTTCTGAGATTTGGGTTTATTTCTCATTACCCTACTCTGGTTGATTTGCAATAAATTGAATTAATTTTCCCCAAGCTGAGTCTGTTTTGCCTGTGATGGTAATTGTGAGTGATCTCTCCCTGTCCTTATCTCGACCCACAAGCCCTTTGTTATATTTTCTCTCCCTTGTCCAGCTGAGGAGGGCGGAGTGATAGAACAGCTTTGGTGGGCACCTGGCGTCCAGCCAGGGTCAACCCACCACAGGGGCCTACAAGAAAGATGAGGAGGGGCTCTTTAACAGGGAGTGTAGTGATAGGACGAGGGGTAACGGTTTTAAACTGAAAGAGAGTAGATTTAGATTAGGTATTAGGAAGAAATTCTTGACTGTGAGGGTGGTGAGGCACTGGACAGGTTGCCTAGAGAGGTTGTGGATCCCCCATCCCTGGAAGTGTTCAAGGCCAGGTTGGATGGGGCTTTGAGCAAGCCGGTCTAGTGGAAGATGTCCCTGCCCATGGCAGGGGGGTTGGAACTAGATGGTCTTGAAGGTCCCTTCCAACCCAAACCTTTCTATGATTCTATGTTTCTAACTTCTTGTCAAAGCCAGAAGCAGACACACAGCACAGGCTCTACTTCCAAAACCAAACCATCCCTCTGAATAAGCAAGAAGTCAAAGTTGCTTTCAAGTTCTTTTTGTTTCTCAGAAAGGAGAAAACCCTTATGTTAAGCTACAATAACAAGTAATGAGACCCAACAGGAATGGATTTTAGAGAAAAATTGCTAGGAACCTGATGTCCTCACTATGTGCCAGAGAGGTAACTTCTAAAAAGTAGCTGTAGGTGTGTCCCATGGATTACAGATCTAACTGCCATGGACCTGCTGAGGTCCCGTATCTGCACAGCAACTAGCCTTGCAGTTGCTTTTTATTTACTATTTTTCTGTGCAGCCAGACTTTGAGGATGGAGGGAGAGCTCCAACAGAGCTACCGCCACACACTCCTCCTTGGCATATGTCAGTAATATTCCACGAGATTTATTAAATCCAGTGAAAAGACAAAGAAATTTTATACAGCCTAATTTCCCCAGGAAGTTTATGTTTCTTTTTAGTGGATTAAGTTGCTAAATTAGTAAACTCATACATTTTTGAATAATCATGTAGACATGCTAATACCCAAGGAAAAAAAGACACATGTCAAAGAGATGTTTGGGTCTGAATCATAGCTAGACTTTGACTGTTAGCTTCTATGTAGAATGGTGGTATTACAAATCATGTAATGGAATTAATTGTTATCACCCAGCACAGCTGTAGTTTCAGGGACCTAGTCCTAATAACCTCCAGCTCATCTTGCAAACTTCCCTGCATCTTTTAGATTGCCAAAAATATGTCCGATTAAGAGATGAGATCACAAGTTTAGCAGGATATTTAAAAAGCATAAATCATTCTCAATTTGTTTTAAAAAGAGATCTTTTCCATATTCTCTCCTGATGTCCCATAACCCTGAAAGAAGAGAAGGATGGTAGAAAGAATTCAAATTTTTCTGAGTTCAACCTTCTTTCAATGTTACTGTTATGATTTCTTTCCCTAGGGATTTCCACACCACTTGACATGGTTACATAAATCTTCTAGATCAAATTCGGGTTTAATTTAGCTGCAGTACATTCTTGGAGTGAATCCTTGCCCCATTAAAAATCAATTGCAAAACTTTTATTGACTGCTGCGGGCTTAGGATTTAATCTGAAGTGCCTTTACATACATTTGTTGGAGGCACTTCAGATTTAAATTGAAGTTGCTGGAAACAGCTTAGCATTTGTAGAAATGAACAGGTATCTATGCTCATATGCAATGTGTACATGCAAGTGTTCATCCTGTAATAGCAGTTTACAGTTTTTTTGAATTTTGGTAAACGTCATCTTATATAAACCAAGCTGCAAAAGTACAGAAAATAATTTTGTCAAATTTTAAAAGAAAAGAGCCATTTACACAATTAATAATTAACATGCACTAATTTGTGCATTTGTTATATGCCAGACATGGTTATAAATTTCACTATTTAAATAAAATATTTATCAAATAAGTTACCTTGAAAAATGCTAGCACTGACCTAGAATATATGCTAGCTAGACCTAAAATATATATTTAAAAATTTTAAGCACTGCTTCTGCTCCAAACAAGCCAAATTCATTCCCCAAGGAGAGACTGCAATTTTACAAGACCATCTACTGATTGTAATACTTGTACTAGCTGCAAGCTAGATTAAATTAAACTAAATAAAATTACCTGTAAATTTAGTACCTTGCCATTCCCTTTTAATTTTCCCTGCAATTTCCACATCATATTTGTTATAATGTAAAAAAAAAAAAAAAAAAAAAAAAAAAGTATAAATAAATAAATAACACACCAGCACTCCTGAAAAAAAAAAAAAAAAAGCACTGCCTAAAACCTACTTCTACTCTGTTCTTTCTGGTACAATCATCATTATCAGCAACAGTTAGAAGTTGCCTTTTACTGCCTGGTTACTCACATAATGTTGCTGTGGTTACTTCTGTGTGATAACAGTTGCAAAGGACTTACTACTTACTAATAGTGATCCTATGATAGAAACAAGCCACAAAGTACCAATTATTTTTTCAGTTTTAATTACATCTGTATGTAATCCACACCATACTAACCTTATCAATGTATGAGATCAAACTACTTCAGCACAGTAGCAGGAAAGTTCCTGAGAAAAAACAGAAACCACTTTAAAAAAGCAATAGTTTTGGCTTTTACTGAAGTTCAAGTTGTTAAACATTTTGGTGAAACTTGATTAAAATTGAAAGAGCTTTTGCATAAATAACAGAACAGAGTGTGTGCAAAGAAATCACATTGCAATGCAGGAAAACACAGCACATTCTGAAGGAGAATTTTAACTTCCATCCAAGGTCCAGTAAGAACAAAGAAGTAAGGACAAACATTTTTTGTATGCTCCGTAATTTTGGCATCAAATCCTACCAACACACAAATGAGAAAAGGTTATTTCTGTACACAGTCCTGAATCTACCCCCTACACTTTTTTTGTGCCCTCAAAAATAATGTGATTTGTTTTCTGTTCTTGTTTTATCCTATCAGCCTTTTTTCCCAGGCAAGAGATAAAGTAATTTCAGTGAAGATAGTAGAATGCATTTTTTTCTAGTTATCAAATATTGGGGTCCTTAACTAAACTCTTCTGAAATAGATTTACATATTTTTAAAATGATATTTCTGCCCTGCACATTGTCCGTTTTGCTACAATATGGCTCAAACCGATATATCCCTCCATGATGCAAAATACCTGTTAATTCCTAAAGTACCCAGTCTCATACAAGATTCACAACAGCTCACAAAGTAACAGGAAACATAGCATGCATATTTCCTAGATAGCCGCATCCAAGACGGGGTCCTAATTACAGCCAGGGTTTTGCATTCTCTAACACGTTGCACCCAGCATTCAGGTCTTTCAGGAAAGAATCAGAAGCAAAAGCCTACCAAAATCCATACCCCCAGGAGTAGGTCAATGCCAGTAAGAAATGCCAGCGATAATCATGTTCAGAAAGAGCAAGGTGGGGGAACTCTATGGGGCAATACTCCTACTCCTGTTTCAAACCACCTCCCTCAAAGCCAGCTTCCCTGGTCACAGAGGAGAAGAGAGGTCAGTCTAAGAGATATGTTCCTGTTGCTTAGCCATTAAAACTGAGGATGCAGGAAATAGCTGGCAGCAGAGGGCAATTAAAAAAAAAAAATGTAACTTGAAGTTAATGAATATCCTTCAAATATGATGTAAAATCAGATACTTAGGAGAAGCCACACATACCAAAAGTAAAAAAGTTACACATATAAACAACTACCTGTCTGACATTTATCAAGAACACCTTCCAAAATTAGCCACCACTTTCAAAATCATATTCAACTACCAACATCAAAATCAATAAACCCACAAAGACCCAATCATACCTGTATTAAATACACTCTTGCAAAAATTAGTATAACAGCAGAAACACAAAAGCCACATGTCTTTATCTACCAGATCAGAATCTTTTGCTACATCCTACATGTAAACTTGTCACAAACCTCTTTTTATTTCTGCATAAGAATGAGTAGGGTCTCCTTGGCAAAATAGCAATGTTACATATACATAATGTGCATATTTAAAAATATGCAGTGATCCACCATCATTATCACAAAATGCCTCTGTATTGTGCTTTCTAAGTGTTTCACTTTGCTAAAATACACTATTCTTTACTTTGACTCTCTCATAAAGGACCTGAAAACCATTCTTCTCCTTGTCATATTTCCTGCAAGCCCTACCTGAACTAGTATTAACAATCAGAACAAGAGCACAGAGTTAACAGCTTCACTTAACAAAAATCTGCAGCATTAGCTCAGATATAATACTGCCCTGAAGAGAGGAGGAAAAAAACCACTAATCATCTGCCTCCAGCATTTGGAAGAAGAAAGAAAATTTTGCTGTGACCAGTTTTCTTATCAGTTGCTCTAGTAATGCCCAGCAAAAATACAGCATCAGAAATCTCCTCCAGTTTGGAAGGCAGTCTCTACACTTTGGCTTAATTGCTTCTTTGGTGATGCTTCTTGCATCTTACTCTGACTCAGTGTCAGTTTTATGGCAAAACAACCCTAACAACTGAGTGCAATTACAAGCCCTGAAATTATCCTGCACAGCAGCTCAGGGCATCCAGTCTGCATAAGGGAGAAGAGAGCATTTCAGGGTACATTTTTCTACAAGCTTCATTTGATTATCATTTTTTACCTTGCCCACTGCTTTGGCCCACACATCACTGTCTCCTCTCTCATGCCACCTCTAGGGTTCATGAGGCTCAGTGTCAAGGCTGATCGATCAATTGTTTCTCTTTTCCTCCTCTCCCAAGAGTTTCTGCCAGGTCAGGTCACTGATCTAGCTTACCACAAAGCCACAGCAATGCTAACAGTGGCACAAGGGAAACAGTTGGACCCTGGAGAAGGACTAGGAAACGGAGACAGAGAGAGAAAAGCCTTTGTTGGCAGCAGATATTTAAGTCACACAAATACAGCTTTTGGACACTTCTGTACATACCAGACTTGAAGTTCTGGGTCCCAGAACATGGAAATTTATTTCAGGTGTGCACAATGCCTGTAACAACAATTCAGTATCCTACAGGCTACATGTAGTGAAATCAGATCTTAATAATTCTGTATGGACACATACATCCTGAATGATAGTGTCTCAGAGATCTAAAGAACTTACGGGTTGAAACTATAAAAATAATTACAGCAGAGTCATTGCCAGCCTACTCTAAGCATTAAACATGGGGCTGAGGAAGGTAGAAAATAAGTGTAATATTAGAACGGCTCTGAGACATTAACACCTATTCTCCATGTTCTTGCATTAGTTAGTATTAACTACATTACCTGGGATTTGTGCTGTTCTCATTGCAGGCATTTGCACGCCATAGGAGACTTGTGTAATGAACTGCCCAAACAACAAAAGAGCAAATTAGTTATGACAATTTCTGTATTAAGAAGAGCTGGCTTAGAAAAGAGGGTTGTTTTTTTTTTATTTGACCATCAAATTAGAAAGAATGCTTAAACAATGTTGTATAAATCATATGATAAAGAAGTGTAATGCCACAGAAGGATTAAACATAGTGATGTATAAATCAACTCAGCCTTTATATGTTGCACATGAGAATTAGACCAGGATCCTAAAAAGTGCATTACATAAACTGGAAATAGTCTTACAATCTTTGGTTCTCTGCATACAAGCAGAAAAATATCTAGCAAACCCACTATGAATATTTGTAAAGCTACTTGCAGATCCCCAGAGTATGCAGTTGGACTTCTGCTGTAGCGTCTGCATACGGACTGAAAGGAGTTTAAAAGGTTTACAGCTATGCCGCTAGCAGGGTATGAGGGTCAGACTGGCAGCCACTAAGCTCTATCAAAGCCACTAGAAGAGAACAGAAGGAGAAAAAAGGGGAATTATGCTCCCTTTCTACACATTTTTTTAATTACTACTTATAGCACCTTGTTTACTGGGATTTGCCTACCTCTACCAATAAAGAAAAAATTTTCATTTTTTGCATAATTCTGGGTATACTATATTTCAGCTACCTGCCAAAGGTTTGAAAGCAAAAACTCTACTAACAGTTTCAGGGTTTTGACTGCCTGAATAGTTATTTGACAACTTGAGAAGTGGGAGCTGAGTACTGGTATGGCTGAAAAATCCTGTTGTCCAAGGTTAAATGTGGGTGGCAGCAACAGACTCAGAAAAGCTTCAAAAAAATGACTGCAATAACCTGTCAATGAAGTTGCTTTTAATACACTAGTCTGAGTTTAAGCCATTCTATTTACATCACACATATATGCAAAGTAGCCCTAGAGAAACATCTGAACGAGTCAGGAAGTTCCAAGGTCATATTTAAGTCTGTAACAATTTAAACAGAAGAGGACCTGGGATGTGAGTGGAGTCTTCTGACTTGAGTTTAACATGCCATATGAGTAAGTCTTCAGCAACGTAATTCTTCATTCAAATAAAACCTGGAAAACTTCTGGAGTTTCTGACACACACAAAAAAAATAGAACAAAACAAAATAATTCTGTAGAATGTAATTTGTCAAAATTAAATACAATATTTAAAATTTTCACACAAAAGAAGTTCCTATGCAATGCCTGGACAAGTGTACATGCCAAATTTTGAGGTAAAAAATGTTGATGTCTGTTCATGAGTCAAATGACATAGACACATCTGTATGAGAAGTACTGTGCGGCAAGAACCTCTCAAAGCTCCTCCACAAATAAATAAATATGCAAAGCATTTGCCTACAACTTCTGCCACAATACTATCTTTGGTCACTTCTGTTGCACCTCTGATATCCCTTGATCCTTCATTTTGCATCACTTTCATGTAGGCCCCATCTATTCCAGAAGTCTTCCAGTCTCCTGATAAGCTTGTAACCTGGACTCAGATACATGTGATAAAAAGTTTGTTAGCAAAATTAGTTAAGTGTATCTAAAAATGCATGTAATTGAAAACAGTGGGTTTGACCTCTTTTTCCACTCAGGCATTGAGTAAAACAAAACAAAACAAAACAAAAAACTCCAAAAAAACCCCTCCTAAAGACTTCTTCACTGTAAGAGTATCTTTTCATCTCCTCCCGTGGAACATGTTCATGCAATTGTTTTCACTTTCAGAAATATTGTGACTAGCTGATAAATATTTCTAGAAAATGAGTATCCAGTCATTAGCATTTGCACTAAAAATCTGATCCAAAAAGTTACTCTTCCACACAAACAGCAGCATGGACCTTGAAGTATTTTCTGAAATTAGCAAGTGAATATTTTTAGCAACTAATACAAGTGAGAAAGCCTGTTCTTTTGACATTTACTTTGTAAAGAGAGAGTAACATTTTCCACATATATTATTCTTGATAGGACTTTTTATTTTCTGTCCTCAACAAAAACTATATTCTTTGCAACTGTGTTATGTATACCAGTAGAACTTATAATTTACTTCTGCTCTTGAAGTAAAACAGAGAGGGAAATTAATTTTCTGAACACCTCATATACTTATAGAACTAGTAAAGAATGCCCTGACATTACAACATTTTGAGAGAGAAATTGTCGCCTTGACCATTTCAACCACCTGCCTTTCACTGGCAAGCTATAACCATCCTATGCAATTTCTTATGTGGGAAATCAATATTAAGAAAATACCCACTATAATATTTGGCATCTTTGAATGAGCTGGAAATGCAGAAACATCATAGCATTACTTCACCAGACAATTTTTCATAAATGTTGAGCAAATGGTCTGAATCACTGGTAGTCCACTAAGCCCTCCTCCCATCATAATTTTCTGCAGTGCTATATTTCTGCACAGTGGTCCGGGTGGAGATCTCCAACAGGACCAGGAAACATTTCACTGCACATTATGTGTGATGTCTTGAACTTTACTTGTTTAATAGCTTAAGTTTTGCCTCCAGCAACTCTCTCTTTCTTTTCTTTCCAAACCCAATAGCTCTTCCCCAGCACTCCTTTCATGACTACCCTCTAAACCTCAAGAAAGCAGCCACCTTTGGCTGATGCACAATTTGCAGTTTCCACTGGAATCACAAGTATGCGCCTGATAAATTAGTTATCCAACACTCTGGCTTTCTGATCCTACTAGGTGCAATCCTCATATTTGGAGGAGTGATTTTGACACAAGAAATCAAATGGGCATCACCTTGTGAGAAGGCAATCCAATCTATAGATACATTTTTCTGTTCAGGAGCTTACCAATTATAGACCATTACCACTGTACTCTTTTCAAATTCGTTACAGACCCAAAAGTTTCCTGAGACGTACTCAATTTACTCATAACAGAATTTATTACATAAATCTGTCTTAACATCTGGCATAAGTATGTCTACCCTCTTTAAAATGCAGCTTTACAACAGCAGGAAAATTTATAATTAGTGCAAAGACTCCTTACAATAAATGAGGTGTGGATGTTTCAATAGAGTAGGCTCTGTCTTGCACGTGAAGGTTAAAACTTACAAAGGACACATTTTCTCTCTTGTCATGCTGACATGACTGATAACAAAGCCCATTCAAATTGTTCTGTCTGCTTCTGAAAGACTAATTTGTCTACACCACAATTTTGTGTCATTTACAGACAGACAACAAATACTAATACTTCATGTTTAGTTGCTTTATTGGGCTTGTTTTTTCAAAATATGGGCTTGAAATTGCATACTCAAAGATGTGCATAAAGCTGTACACCTAACTGAAAAGTCTAGGGTGAAAAGGAAATGCAAATCAGTTAAGAGGGCATGCAAAAATACAAATTATCAATCCAAACTGCCACTTCATGTGCAGTTGTCTTAACTTCTGTTGCCATTATCACTCTTTAAGTATTTGTGTGCCCAGTACTTGAGCCAGGATACTGCTGTGCTGACCGCTATGTATGCAAACATGTGCACACTTGTACACATATACATCACACAAGCATGCACAGCTCTTCCATCTCTAGAGAGCCTACAGCCTAGGTGATTGCATGCGTAGTCTTTTAATTATTGTCTGCATCCAGTTCACTAATCACATTCAATTTCAAAGGCCAGATACAAAATCTCGGGGCTTAATCAGAAAAACTTAATTTTACAGGGAATCGCTCTGGACATCACAAGAAGACTTGCTGAACCTTCACTGCTGGAACAGGCATGTAGCTACCCACACAGAAAATACAGGAGCAGCCTAGAATAGTCTTCTTCCTTCATAGCTGAACCACCTCTGACTTCAAGGGTCACTGAATATCAGTGTAGCAATGAAATAGATCACCTTATTGACCCCATTGCACCCCCTCACTCCATCTTATCCAGTCATCTGCTCATATACCCCTTAACAATAGCTACATCCTCATCTAATTACACGGTAGCACAGCCAGCAATAATCATTGCTTGGTTTTCCGGCTAGAAGTCTGCTAAGTTTGAGGGCAGCATATCATGGAAAAAAGAAGCTTTCTCCAGCTGCTCAGTGGAAAAGTCTGAACATTTTGACTCCGTGATGAATTTTCCCAGCCTGAGGGAATTCAACCTGTTAATGGCTTCTCCCTCTTTGGGTTCAGTTTCCACATAATCTTCTCTTTCTCTTCTCCATCGGTGCCAGAGTCTGGCTTCAGGAGAGCAAAAATAGCAATCGCCAGTCCTGTGGGATCATCTCTGTCTCTGAGTCACCCTCCCCAGCCACAGCCTGTTGTCATGGAGATCATGGTCCTGTTGTACTGTAGGAATTGTCTCACTGCTGAACTATCATTTGAATCTGCAGTTTCCCAGTCCCTGGGGAATGCTATTCACTCTCACCTCCATGTCCTGGGCATTCAAACTCCAAGTATCATGACCAGGAAGTCATTCCTACTTTTCACTTGGTTCTTCTGCCATACCACAGAGATGTCTCCAAAACAGAATGGATAACATTTTAACTGTGCACAGAACAGAAATTCTGTGAATACTGGCTGAAGTTATGAGGCACAAGGCATATTGATAATGAGCAACAAATACATACATATTGTTAGAAGGAAAGCCCAATGAATCTCAATCACATCTTTGGAAATCACAGAGGTTAACTTTATTAATTTTTTCTCCTAAATAGTCCAATAGAATGCATAGTAAATGTAGTAGGGATCTACATTTTAAAAAATCAATATAAATTACATTTCCAAGTTTTATAACAAGTGATTCTTATTAACCTGTTCTAAAGTACCTGTTACTGTCACATAACAAACTGGGACATAAACCAGTCCATGCATCCCACAGACTTCTAAATTTCTGATCCAAGAAATCCTGTCAAGTCCAAAACAGTCATTGAAAGGTCTCGTGAAAATAAAAGTGAGATCTGCTAAAGTTTAAGAGGAATATTGATTTCTGCAAACAATTTACAAATGGGCAAATTACAGTCCTCTGTCATGACCACATGTTCTATCCCACAGCAGTGGTCTCACGCTGCAACAGAAGGGACATGAGTGGTGCTTGACCTAACCTGGGCATACAGACCACTCAGAGGGCTGCAAGATTCCCACTATTCTCACTGTCCTTGATTTCTCTTTCTTGTTCCTCTGGTCTCTTTAACATAATTACACCATCTGCTTTTCCTTAAAACCGCGGGTGGTATTTGTTAACTTGTAGGTGGCAATTTTCACAGCTCAGGAATTTCCACTTCCATCGTATTAATGGCAATAATTTGCACCCTATAGAGCATTAGCTTTTTTCAGATTGTTTAGACTATGCTTAGGCTTGAAATTCAAGCCAGGTAACCACTGAGTTTCAGGTGTGGAGTTAATGATGTTAAAATACAGATGAATCCTTCAGTGGCAAGTCTAAAAGAGGATTAAGAATATTTCAAGAGATCAGCAAATATTAAAATACTCTTATCCCAGTAAATGGTCAGTTTTATGAGATTAGCTGTTCTCAGGAAATTTTTGCCATTGCAAGAAGGCAACAGTTTCTGTTATTCATACTGGCATCAGAAAAGAAGAAAGGGGTGGATGACCAAAAAATTCTTCAGTAATGCAAAAAAATCATAGCTACATATGCAATGACCCCATAAAAATCCAGACACTTGTCACCAAAGTTCCAGCTTCGGTTTGTCACTTATCTCCTTCCTCTATTTAGCTGAAATATTTTGATAAAATGCAGCGCTCTATTTCATCCACAGTTCTTCCAATGGTTAACATAACTCAATAAAGATTAGCAATCTGTCTCAAAGCCCAGAAAAAGTACTGACAGTTTAGCCCTGATGTTTCCATTGTTTAGCTAAAAAACATGGAGAAGAAAGTCTCGAGAGTAATAACTGTACCATCTAGAAAAAAGGATTTTACTTTACTACAGGAAAATGATAATTAAGAATTTCTTTAAACTTCAAATTAAAAAAAAGCTGAAAAATTAAAGTCAGATCTCCTATTTAAAAAAAAAAAAAAAAAAGCAAAAACCCCTCAGCAATTATATGTTAGCTAGCAGGATTTCTTTCTTTTTTTTTTCGGATAATATGGAGCAGGAAGTACGAGCCTTCAAAACACAGGGATTATCATACACCATTTGATTTTACAATGAGGCACCACACACATAAAGCTTGTAAACTCTGATTTCTTTGATCATTTACAGTGGGGATCCACTTTTCACATATTCACACACTAATGCCGCTTTGGACTGACCTATGAATTAATTGAAAAAAACTCCAGCAAGTAATTTCTGTCTGAGACTCCATGAGCTCTCATTTGACAAATACTGCCATTCTCATCACTAGCATTAATTGCTGAATGTATATAATCTGTCAAACAAATTCTGGATGTAATCTCTAGCTTATTTTTATGGTGATCAATTTTAAAGCAAAAGTTGTTGAGTGGTTCCTGTGCTAAGGAAGAGAGTTAGTGTTTATACATTGATTATAAGAACAGAGTAGAATTAAAAAATGGAAATTACACATTTGGGATTACTGCTTCTCAGGAGAAGACTAGAAATGAGGCTTAAAAAGGGCTTCCATCATTTACATGGATCAGATCTAACCTTTCTGAAAAGGTTGCCAAAGCATCAAGGTGCTTCATTCATATGCTTGAATGCTGCTTTACATCAGTTTATTTTTATACTTAGCTCTAAAGGAGTGAAGATGTCAAGTTATCTGAAAAATAATAGTTGGAGAAATTAAGTAGGGTCAGTATCATTCTGGAAAGTTTAAAGCAGCTGAGCAATTACAAAGACAGCTTTTGACTAATGAATTCCTTCCCAATGTTTTGAAGGACAGGGTTGCCTGTGAGTCACCAGCTGTTTTTAAAATGTTAACAAGTGAGTTATTATATGGTGTAAGCTATCAGTGCCATATTACTTTAGATGTATATTGGATAAATTACTGTGCTTTTCATTTCATTCAGACCATGTTCTGAAAATACCCATCACATCTTCCTACAATTGAAACTATTACGTTTTTCCAATAGAATATCTCATTCTTCACTGGAAAGCATTCCTGATGGAAAATAATAAACATAGGAATTTAGCCAGACTATTTTTAAATAATGTAAACACCACTGAAGGACATATTCAAAACTTAAAGTTTAAAACATAGTGTTGATTTCCCATAAAACAAGCATTTAATAAAGATAATTGTTTGCATTGTATTTAAGATTTATTAGAAAAACGTTTAGAGGTTTTTCTGAAATAATGGTTGTTGCAGTTGTTAAAAAAATGCTTCAGTTGCAAAT
>JANXJC010000078.1:35022053-35040313 GCA_027564655.1 Leptodon cayanensis
CAGGCTGAGCAGATCATCCACCTGGTCACACCTCACACAAGAGGTGCCCTCACTGCCCTCCGTCATCAGTGATAGACCCAGGCACTCCCCGCAGCCAGAGACCTGGACAGCTTGGACAGCTGCATGTTTACACGGGAGTTCTGTCTGCGTCGCCACACTTTTCCTAGCAATGGCTTTCACCCAAGTGGCAAGCATACCTGGGTCTCCCTCTGGGCCGACGGCCCCACTTGAGTAGCCTTCTCGAGCTGGGAAGAGGAAGAGGAGGGCCGCGCCCTGCCTGCACTCCCTGCCTTCGTGCGCAAACTGACGCTCCACGCCCTGTTTGCCCGTCCTGGTCGCTGGCACTCCTCAGGGCCGTTTAACTCTCCCGCGGTTGCCGCTGGCAATGCCCACGCCGTGTCAGCCTCTCTCTCTCGAGCCGCCGGCTCTGGATGGGTCCCCCCGCTCTTCCCCGGGGCTCTTGGGCCTCGGGAACCCCCCAGTCCGCCTCCATCTAGCACTTAGGCGCTGTCTTACCATTGCCTCTGCTGGCCTCGCCGCTGAATGAATAAAGAGAAAGGTAAGCCTGTGCTTTTCTCCACAAAAAGTGCATTTATTTCTTTTTAGGATAAATTACAAGGTATGCCAAGATCCTTTATAGAATACCATGGTCTAGTGATCTCAGATCTACTCCACAGATCTGGTCTGTTAGTCATTTAAAATCATTAAGTGCTAAAAAATTATGAAATTGCTTCAGTAGATAAATAGTTCAAGAGCTGTGGTTATTGCTTCATCAACAGTTTTCCAGCTGATCCACTGTTCTTGTGCTGAGCAGTGTTCTCTCAAGGCCAATACCTTCTATCTCAGTTTGGTGAATACAGAAGCTTTTCTTTCATTGGCAGCTTGGTCCTGCTCCATCATAGCAACATGCCACATTGCCTTCAGTGGGAATTTGCATTTTTTTCCTCCTTTAGTGTTCTGATTGTGCTGTAAGAAAGTGTCCCCTTTGACTGCAGCTATATGCTAGGCAACGAATCTGCATGGCAGGTGAAAAATCCGTGTTTCCCAGTGCATGCAAAAAACCCCACCCTCAAAACTAAAATTGTCTGCTGTGAATAAAAAAGACAAGGTGGTTGTTAGACTTGTACCATCACTTCCAAGACTCCCAGCACTAAAGTGAAAAACAGCTGTTTATGCCAATTTAGAAACACTCACAACCTGTCTAAATGTAGAAACAGAAGGGATCAGCTAAGATATAGAAAAAGCTATAAATAAATAACTGGCATATAATATTTATGTAAAGAATGTTGCAAAGCTTAAGAAAGACAAACTCATGCAAAAGCAAGTTCTTGCAGAAAACTGTGCACTTGAAAGTGTTCTGCAGGTTCAGAGGCCTAAATTGTATAACTTATCTCCCATTCGTAAGCAATAGGTAGTTTATATTAAGGCCACCAAAGATCTGCTAACAGCAAAGCTTGCAAGCTGAATTATTAGTGTGTTAATTTCAATGACCTCCTTCCACATGTGACCTTCATGACACAAAGAAAATAGTTAATTTTTAAAGGCCAGGTAGATAATTTGACAGGAATAACAGGATATAAAGAAACAGCACCTTTTTGTCAGAATGGCATTTAACTGAGCAGGAGCTTATAGAACAGTAATTAATTGCTTTTGAAAGGACAAGCACTAGAACGTATGACCTTTCATTGACACTTTGCTGCAATGGTACATTAATTATAGCTGAATTTCAATGGGTCTCCTGTGGGAACACATGACATTCGCATTAGTACCAGACAAGTTTACTGTGGTCATAGTTTTTATAACAAATGCCTAATGCTAAATTAAAGCACCATTTGGCTCTTGGTTTCAAATCTTGTCCAGAAATCTTAATAATATTTTTCTTTGCTAAGTATTTCTTGCATTTAAAAATTAATATTTCTCACAGTCTGAGGAGATGGCAGCATGTAATTAAAGAAACATACTGAAAAAGACAAACTGGAGAACGTAGGTAGACTAGAATAATCTTCTTTAGCTGTCAGTTATTTTTCTTTTAAAAGTTTTCACAACAGTAGACACCAGCTTTTGCAAAGTTCAGTGCTTTAGTCCAGTGAAGTCAAGGAACAAGCCTAGGACTCTTGGATAAAAAAGATCCTGATGGAGATCACACTACACTAATTCACCCGGAAGGTAATGGTGCTGAGGAGTAAAACATGACAATTGTGAGGTGCAAAGAAATGATGTGATAGAGAAGATGTGTCCATTCATGGAGCCAACTCGTCTGGTTTTTCCTGGTTTTATCGTCCAAACTTTACCCAGCTTTTTCTGCTCTAAATCAGTCATATCAGTCTCGCCATACTGTCAGAATGAAGAGGGTGCTCTGTCAAGGAGCTGGGAAAACAAGGCAGCTGCACGCAACCCAGAGCCTCCCTTAGGAAAACCTTTTCAAAAAGAAGAAAATAAGTTTGGGAAAATCTTGCCATGAACATAGGGATATTTTGATTGCTCACCGGTTTTTAAGCTTGTGAGGTGTCCTGAAACTATCACACAATTATCCATGGTCCTGTCCTGCTCATTCCCAGATGTTCTCTGCAAACACAAGGCCTGGTATTTTCTTCCTAATGTAGCAATAAGGACAATCTCTCCCTCTAAAGAAAATACATCTGGATGGAAGAAGATGAGATCTTGGGGTGTACTGGCAAAGCACAGAGGACCCAGGACTCACCCCTCAATGTGGTATCCATGTTTTGGTCTGGCTGCTCCTAAACGTCACCCATGACGTGGCAGGCAGCCTCCAGAAGAGCTAAGACCAGCAAAGACTGCAGCCCCAAGTCAGCACCTCCCTTTGCAGCATTCAGCCAGGGGCTTGCTTCACAAGCAGATGTTCAGCAGGATAAGTTTGGACAGGCTGCCCTAGATAGTTAGCTAAATCCATTCCTCTCCACCTCCTAAGAAAGAAAAAACCATGAGACTAACCATGGAATCTTCTGAACTCCTGAAGTAATTACACACTTTGAGTTTACATTTCCTGCACCTTACAAATCTCTTCAGACAACACGTGTTCCACCCATATCTTTTATCTTGAAAAGTTCTCGATGCTTTCCTTACAGCACATCATTTTTTTTCGGTCACCAGCACTGTTCTGCAAAGCCTTGTCAAAGTGGACACTTCCACAGAGAGCAGACCCTCCCCACTGAAACACTGGCAGGAATTTTAATAGCTGTTTTGAAAACCTCCTTTTGAAGTATACACTGTACTTCTGTTTGGTAAATACTTGCTTTTCTTCTCCAAGGCATAACAAGTAATTACTGACATTTTCTTTTAAGCTTGATTCAGAAGCCAGGATGAGTAGCCCATCTAAACAATTTTCAAGTGTTATACGTTACATATCTTGACACACTAACAAAGAAGCACTCAGGCCGAGATTCCTCCCTATCATAACCTGAAGGAGAACTGCGGAGGGTAACGCAGCATCTGTGTGAGCAGCTAAGCCCTTGCTGAGGGTCCTTTGTACTGCAGAGCCGCTGCAGCACAAGAGGAGGTTGGCAGAGGTGGCCAGGACACAGTAACGAGGCCCCACAGTAACGAGGCTGTGCTGCTCCTGCTTCAGCAGTCAGCCCACATGCTTTCAGACAGCTGACTTCTCTCTCTTCTGCAAAATAGTCACAAATTCTGTATTTTTGTAAGGAGAGAACCGATTCTTAACTTACAGTTTAAGGCTCTAACTTAGAAGTGACAAAACCTGATTTCCACTCCAACTGGGAATTGACCAATATTTTGCTAAATCTGCTACTTGTATGCAAATGGCCCAGAAGTATAAGGGCAGATTATTTCTAACTCTTGCTGGAATGAAAGAAACTGGCCCTGATCCATGCTTATTCCCCACCATGTCCTCCCTTTCTTCTACATAAAGGCCTACCTAAAAGCAAAAAGGGATTTTTTAGTTGATATGTCAATTTAACATTAGGGACCTGCCTTCCTTGTATTTCCAGAGAGGAGAAATATAGCTCCATAGCTTTTTGCACAAATCACTTCTGTGACTGAGAGATCTCCACCAGTCATTGACAGGCCAGTAGACGGGAGCTGTTGTTAGCACTGACATCAACCATTTCCTGGGTGTAACCAACATAATGCATCAAGGTTATATGGTTGGTGTCAAAACTATAATCCATGAGGGTCCAAAGATTCATAATTTAACCAGAAAGTCTGTCACACAAATACTTTCCTATCATTTCAATTCAGCCTCAAGTAATCCCTAGCTACTTCTGCCATTGTTTCCTGCTTATTGATATTCCCTTGTTCTTTGTCTGCTACTTCTCTTTTTCCTTAATACTTTCTTCAAAGTGGCTGCTGCAAACCCAAGCAGAGCTGCCTCCACTGCCATAAGAAGCCCTTCCTATTGCTAGTGCAACAGCTCAGGGAACTATGTAAATTTATTATTTCCATTTCTGTATTACGAATGTAGCAGAACTGTAACCTTCAGTGCCAATTAGAATGTCTTTTCGTAGGAGAAAATTTTGGAGTATCAAAAACACTGACTTAAGGTTCATTTCAGCTTCCTAAATATAGGAGTCCAGCTTCATTTGAGATGGCCCCAACATATTCAAAGAATATCTTATCAGCCATTACAAGACATATATATTGATATGTATATATATAAGGCATTCTTAGCTCCATAATATTAAACTGGAAAAATCCCAGCAGAGGAACAGAAAGGGTGGGAGAGCAGAATCTGGCTACTCAGAGTCATTTTAAATTGCAAGAGCAAGCCTGCCCTTAAAAAAGACACAGATGCAGCAGAACAACACAGCTGGAGGAGTAGTGGCGCAGAACTTCTCTCTTCCAAATCCAGTCAGTGTTTTGGCAATATGAATAATGAGGATTTGATCCCCTGGCATGTGCTATTCTGCCTAGATCCATGATTTATTAGAGTTACCTACAAGGAACATATGTACCTTTTATCAATTTCCTTTTAGCTTTATATGCCATATGTTCCCCAAATAATTAAATCATTACAATTGAACTAAGGCATCTATGCATATCTTGGAAGAGAGAGAGAGAGAGAGAGGGTGAAAAGGCTTAGAAGATCTCAGCACTGGCTTTGAGGATGATTAGGCCATGAAATCCCCCTCTCAGGGAGGACGAATTGCAAGATTGGACCTTGGTGTGTGCTTTAGGAGATCCATTACTGGAAGTACTGACTGGATTTAGGCTAAAGATTAGGCTGGGTTACAAAGAAGATAGACATCATCCCCCAGTTACTCAACCAGGACTGCAGGTACTGGTTTATAAACAAGTTTCACTAAAGTGTAATCTTCTCCCTTCTAACCATGTAAAAGCAGTCATTATGATTAATGCTCTTATCACACAGAACACCTTGCCTTTGATGAATATGCCTATCCATGGGGTTCTGTAATGTTAATAACAGAGATCGACACATAGGATTCCTGTTGTTTTTTTTTTCTTTGGTTGAGGGGGAAGGAGTGATAGATTCCTAAACACCAGAGCTCCTAGAACTTCATTTTTTTCCAAACTTGCCAAATAGGAATGTTAAAAGCCATGAGTAGACTGTTCCTGGCTGACTAGCAGCTTGACGCTGTAGTGCTGTCATCTCCCCCATGAAATCACATGTCCGTTCGTCAAGGTCCATTCAGATTTCTGAAATTTACAGGACACATTCTCTGTGATTTAAAATTTATTTCATGAGTTTATTAAGAAATATAACAAACAAACATGACAAACAGGGGCTCAATCCCCTTTTGCCCAGACTACTCTATCACATTAATTCACTTGTTCACCATTCAAGTCATAACGTTTCATAACTTACAACCTGTAACTCTTAATATTGTGCACCTATAAGCAAAAGAAAACAATTAGTTACCTAGCCGACGGTGAGAGTGCTCATCCTTCCCCCTCCATCATGGTGCAGATGTCCTCTGTATTGCACTGGGAAGCATGAAGGCCTCAGCAGTCCAGCTACTGTTGGATCCTCTTCAAAAACTTTTGGTGTAAGCTGTTTTACACTCTCCAGCTTGGAGGTTTGGTCTATACCATTTCCATAAGTTAGTGGATTCTGAGGAAACTGCCAGACAAAAGATAATGGCTACAGGAGACAGAAGTTTGCAGGTCATCATGGCGGCACAATGGCCCTTCAACTCTACCTGGCCACCTGTCCTGCCTACTTAGTGCTCTCACTTTGACCTCATGGTGCTGCTCCCAGCATACATCAGGCCTTAGCATGAGCTGGGTTAGCCAAAATCTAAGCAGGAGTTGAGTGAACAGTCACAAATGTCTAACACAGGATTGCCATTTACTTATTGCTCAATTTCAGACAAAATATGCTTCTTAGCAGTCAGCACATCAGCGCATTTTACTCACCTAGTGCACAGTGCTGAAATGTCTTGTAGCAGCATTATCCTAGCAGCACCTCCATATATACCAATATAGCATGGTCATTATTGAAATACGTACAGAAGACTTATCATTTCCCAAACTGACTTTCTGCCAGACACCCAAAGTAAAGTTAGTGTTTTGCAGATTGTTACTGATTGCATGTTTAATCTTTCCATTTCAAATGCTTACCCAGTGACACCCATTTGCTACCTCACCTTTAAACCACCTCACAGCTCTCATGTTAGCTCCCTTTTGCTTCTCCACCAACAACCACTTCTTCACACATTATGAGGGCTGTGCAGCAGATTCCATTTTAAGACTGACAGACTTTGGCCCCAGCTAGGAGACATAGAAAAACTTCAAGCATCTCTGGACATAATATGACTAGGCTGAGCCTCGGTCTCTGCAATCACAAAGGTTTCTTTCTAGTCATGTCACAAGAATAATCTTCCTCCTGCTGTTCAAATTGATAATTCTCTTCTAACACTTTAGTCATTTTATTGTTTATTTTTTATTATTATATGCAGTCGCAGCTTGCTTGTCGTGATATACGGCAAGTGCTATAGAGAATCCCTGTCTCAATCAGCATCAAGACCTAAATTTCCTGCTAAGGCGATTCAGAGTGAATTTTTAATCTGTCCCAGCAAATAACCAACTTGCAGCCTTGCTACCGTTAAAGTTAATCTAATTGCCGATATATGACAACTATCCTGCTGATTCAGGTTCTGCAAAAGATACTTCCGAGTCTTTGCTTTCTTTCTCCTTAAATAAACCCAGTAAATCCCCAGATATAAGAGCCTTGGATCAAGGCAAAACTGAGAAGAATCTCCAAAACATTACTAAGTCTATCAAGCTTGAGTTTTGCATCACTTCTGCTGTAGAGCTATGCTATGTGTCCTTAAAAGGACTAAACAGACATAAAAAATTGGCTTTTGCCCAGCACCCAGAGAAAGTGAACAAGGAATCTAAATCTTAAAACACTTTTTTTATTAACTGGATGTGCAAGGAACAGACATAAATTCAGTTTTCAAGGCTGGCTACATTACAGCATTCAATTTATTATCTTAGGTATGAAGACTGAACCGAACCACAGACACTCTGCAGAGCGAGCTGGAGCTTGGGTCCAGCCCAACAGCCAAAAGAGCCAGAGGCTAATGGTGAGAAGAAAAATGAGACTGACCCTTCTTCAAAACCTTTAGTTCATTGAAAAATCCCAAAGTCACAGATTGGGCTCAGTAATTAATACATTGTTTGCCTGACTGCTGTCTCTGTGGTGAAGTGCTCTTTGCAGGAATTGTAGGAGAGAGGAGTCCTGTCCCAAGGACAGGAGTAGTACAAGGCTACCTGTGAGTCACTGGACACAGAAGTGCTTAAATGGAGAGAAAAAGAGAACAAACAGGTTGGTTTGAATTCTGAATCCTTTCACAGTACTTACAGATGACTGGCAGGCCTCTTGGCAAAGCCAGTTTTGAGGACTGTTCAGCTCTTAGAGACTGGCCAGGCCTTAAGATGCTGTGAGATGGCCCATGCTGACCTGTGAGCAAGTACAGGACAATTTCTAAGCAACTTCATGGTTTCCCCCCAAATGTCAGGTAAAAATTCATTATCTTTCTTTGTACTTAGTTTTAGGCTTCTGATTCCAGCAATAAAAACTTTTGTGATACAAATCTAATCTCTACAGAAACTTTAAAAAACTTTAATCCATCCAACTCTCCAAACCTTTTATCTTTCCTCTCTGACAGTCAGCATACTGGAAACATGGTTCAATTCCCATCAATGGTAGTGGGAAGACTTCACAGCTTGCTTCCACACTATTTAAAAACAATAGTTCTATAATTTCAGGAGTGGATTCCTAGCATTTAATACTTAAACAATAGCAGTACCCTGCTACAAGAAGAACTGTTAGCCCTTTTTGTGAAAGCTGCTGCCCATTACAAGTTACTGAAAGCAGCCTTGCAAGGTAGTTAAACCATACCTGCTCAAACTCAAATTTTACAGGCTATTTTGGCCAAGTGAAGAAATACTGCATTGTCCTTTCCTTAAGAGATCTTGCTCCTATGCATGAGAGAATCAGAAAATTTGGCCAGAGGCAAACACATAATAAAGGAACCCTTAAACACCAAGTTTTGGGGGAACTAGTTCAGTTAAACAACACCAAGAAAGTGTAGCAATTAGCTGGTTGTAAAATAGAGAGGGGTGAAATACCTTTAACATATGGAAGTGTAGTTACATAAAAGACAAGCATTTTGCAGGCTAATTTAGTTTCCCTCAGATAGCAGTGTTGGCCACAAAAATCTTAAGGAAGTATAATACTGAAGATAAAAGTGCAGTTACATACAGCTGCACTTCAGAAACCACTAATGACACTTAGAAGAAAAGCAAAAGTGTTGTGTGTGCGCCAAGCTTTCTCAAAGAAAAAAAAATTAATTGAAAAATCTTGTGCAGTGAGCTTTAAAAACTGAGTTTGCCCAAGTTTATCACATAACCAGGTAATATCACTGTATGTTACAACCCAAGATCTAATCTTGCAGAATCCTGTTTACCCGTGGCCTGAGACTAATGAATTCTCACTGCTTCTGTGTGCGCATGCCTTGCTAATCATCCTCTCCACAGGCAGAGGAAAGCTATCCTTTCCTGGATAAATCCAGCAAATCCCCTGATGGATGCTTTTTACTGCTATTTTAACAGAGACTCTTTAATGTGACAGATGCAACTTGAAGCTTCTTTCATGTTGGTGTTTTAGTTTCCCCTTCCACCATCTAACAGGGTCTGATGAAATAAGCTGAGAAGCACAAATTGAATCTTTGAACCTACAGTGATGAACTGTTTCAAAGCTCCCTCAAAGCACACACCTGGGTTAAGATCTTCTTCTGTAATTCATTCCTACTTCTGAACATCAATTCCTCCCAATCACGCAGTCTGTACATGCAGTATAACTTGCCAAGTCCTATTAAAGCAGATACCGGTATCATAGAGTCTCCTAAAGGCAAGAATACAGTATTGCCCAAAGCATACTGTGAAAAATCCATCTAGCACATTGCAGGTACACTTAGGAATTAAATCAGCAAATGATCAAGCAGTATAAATGCATACTGTTGTCTTTTAAATTTATCGCAAGGGGAGAAAAAAGCTTCATTCATTTGCACAAATATTTGGAAGAATTCTCAGACCAAGGCTCTTCATTGACAGAGTACAGACACAGCAAGCCCACTCCTACATGTATTCAAGCATGAACAGTCCAGCTCTAAAAATAGACCTGCATAAATCATTCCTGCCACTTGACAAAAATTTATTCCTGTCCTGGAAATTGATGCAAAAGTCCAAATAGTTTTCTTTCAGTGAGAAGGAAAGAAGTATGAGTTTTCATTGTCCCCACGCAAAACAAAATTGGGTGTAAAGCACCAGCTTGTATCAAAATAGGTGGCTAACGTCAGCAAAGAGGCTGCTGAAGGATTCAATGGGAAATGAGAAATATAAGCTATGAGGACATTTCAGATTGTGATTTTTTTTAAGCAGATCTAAAGTCTTCAATGCACCAGTGTTTGCTGTACTGCTGTATCACTAGAAAAAACACTGGCCATGGCTTATGAAAATTAAAAATGTTTTTTAAATGAAATAATAAAGTAAAAATTGTTCTTCTGAGCAGGTGAAGAGAGACAAAACCTGAAACCAAGTCTTTCTGGGAAGACAGAATTTTGTATAGCCTCAAGAACACATCCACAGCAAATTTCAAAATAAGGATAGCTGATTCCCAGAATCATGGAAGGTACGAAATCAACAGCTTCAAGACTGAAATGCTACTGGTGACAAACCTGGAGATGAACAAGAACTAGTTTTTATAGGCCTTTAGTGCAATAACCCAGGCATTCTATTACCATGTATCCCTGCAATATAATACTGCCATTGCTGGCTACAGGCCATAAGCCTTGTACTTAATTTGCAAGTCCTCAGGACTGAGGCTTGTCAGTCTTCCTCTGAACTTTTCTTGACCTGCCTACAGATTTTTTTCACCTGGTTTAGTGGTGACAGCAATTTTGCTGGTTTATTTTACTTTTTTCATATGGTACAACCATAGCATTATATAAGTAGCAGTAACAAGGCCGTATTTTCTATACAACAAGATTTTTGCGGTTCTAACATAATGATGTAGTGTATAGAAATAGAGACATGGTACAATAGCAGAGGCTTCAGAAGTGGAGACATAGGATTTGGTGCAGAGGAGCACAGGCATGGAGTGAGAAGAGGTACTGCAGAGACTTGGCACTGGTACCCTATAAGTATAAGAAACTTACCAAGAGTCAGTTAAAGAAATACCCGGAGCCAGGCTAAACTGGGTTTAGGGGTAATAAAGAGAACAAAGAATTTTGTAATGGGCATCATAAATTCAGAAATAACATGGAGATGCAGACCAATGAAGAAAGAGCAAAGGTGAAGAAGTCTGCTAGCAAGCAAACAAAAATGATGCCAGGTGAAACCTAGAGAAAAAAGATAAAAAAACCCACATCATATTCCTCCTAGTGAAGGACCCCAGATACTGGAGTAAAAGAGGGAGGATGTATGTAAAACCAGGAAAAGGGAAACAAATGAAGAATTTGAGCTTTTTTTTTTTTTTCTGCCAACAATTAGATCTGGACTAACAATGATTAGACTCTAAATTATATTAATAATAAATTCTTGGCTTTATATAAGGTGTACTACCTCTTTGCCATACACAAGATTTTAAACTCAACAATAGTAAGTCAAGTCTTTTGTTCATTCAGGCATGTCATAAGCATATGCAATAGGAAACTTTAGGCAAAGGTGATGACTGACTCTATTTTTATATAGAGAGGTACACAATGCTGAAGACCTCCTGCCAGAGATAAACCTCTGAAGGCTGTAATAATAAAGTGTGTCACAGTGAGATGTCTGAAGGAAAAAACAGCCCTGGAAAATTAAAGCATACAGTCGTGCAGGACAGAAAAACAGCATGACCCCTTTGCTCACTTTTGCCTGTGACACTATCAGACATCCTGGCTTTTAGGCAGTGCTGTCACTAGTAAGAGACTATTCTGAATTTGGCACCAGCCAGTGTTGGGAAGGGTAGCCTCATGCAGCAGCATCAGTCTTCACTTGCCCTTTCTGGCTCCCTGGGACAAAAGATTCTCCAAGGCTTTTCCTCCTCTCTCCCTTCTCACGTAAGAGCCCTCCTGCACACCTTCTGCCTAAACCTCCCCTTCTCAAGGCAGCGACAAAGCTGTGTACACATCATTGACAATAGCTTTGTGTATCTGACTTTGCTCTTCAAGACACAATACCTTTCCAATCTAAAAAGGAATCTACAGCTAAGTTTAAGCAACAAAATTGTGTTAATATATTTCCTTAATTCCACTTTCTTAGTATTTTAACTTGTAAGTCTGAAACATAGAGATTAAATTTGGTAAAAATATGTTGCCATAACAACATTTTTCCCAGATAAGTTCATTTAAATATAGGGGAGAACTGGGGAGAACAAAGAACAACCTGCAGATAATTCCTTTAATTCCAAACCAAAACAACCTATTCTAGGATGATCCTGTCTGCACAGTCCCAAATTTAGCAGCAGTTAATCCACTGCAGTTGAGTTGCATCATCTTCCATGTCTATATTTGATTACATCCCTTTTTTTGATAATGCATTTATTTGCTAGCCCAAACACAACACCACGGTCTAATTTGGCCTGTTCTTTGGACTCTCCGTACTCTATTTTCTTATCTGGCATATTCTATATTTGCTGTAGCACACTATCATTAATTAAAGCCTCTGTGGGAAACAGTTTCTAGGCTACACCCTGTACAAATCATTTCACCTTTATGTGAATTGAACAATACCATCTAGAGTGAATATGCCCTGCAAATATGCCCTGCTGATAACTTAATGGGTTTATCAAGTAATCACTGTGGACCATACAGAGTGTACATAATAGATATGGAAATGAGTAGAGGAAAAGAAGCAGAAGCTGTGTGTTTTATATGTTCCATTTAAATGATGTTAGATAGCTGGTATTTAAATAGAAGCAGTTTTATTGTACAAAGTCCTTAGCAGTTTGCTGTAGCTTTTTGAAGCTTTCCAGATTCACACAAAATGCACTGCTGCAACAAATGATGGCATGCACATTCTCTCCAGGTCCAGAGTTGTTAAATTCACACCACCTTCATTACACTATATGCACAAGACAAACACTTCCCCTTTTCTCTTCGCTAACTCAGTTGCAGTGTAAAGTCTGCCTACTCTCCAGAGCAATTATCCCTTTCATGACACAATCAGGGCAAGAACTTCCTAATTATATCTTATTATTGTGGTCTTCCTCCATTTTCAAGTTTGTTTCTTCTCTCTCCTATATCCCTTTCCTGGTTTTCCTGAACATAGGATTCCCAAAATACCAGGCAAGAACCTACAGAGGACACAACAAAGAAAATGAACAAGTTTGGAATAAACTGTAGAATACAATAATAAGTACATTAAAATTCTCATTGCATACAGTGAAGGCCACACCAACAGCATTAGCTGAGAAGGAACATTCAGTTTGCAGAACTGTACACTCACAGGTTAAGGCAGGAATGATAATTGGGCCAAAAACTAATTCTTGAGACCCCCACAGTAACATACCTACTCATAGGTATAACCTGATAAGGACCTATGAGTGAGATCACAAATGGCCTTAATTTTAACTATACATACAGGCTTTCATAGTACCGAATTATTGTAAGCAATGATGCATGTCTACAGAAAGCTGAATATATCACTAGCTTCTCCCCTTAGTTTTCCCTTAAGACTACATACTCTAGGTGAAGTTGGTTTGTGTGAATATAATGAGAACCCATAAAGAAAAATACTGCCTGACCTTATAAGGCTGTTCTTCATGTTGGAAGAAACACAAGAATTCTGGCAATGTAAAAATATAACCTCAGAATAAAAACAGGTGAAGTGTCTCTGAGAAGGAAAAGGTAGAGAAGGCAAGAAGGACAGAAGGAATGCATCTGCTACACACATCTTCAGTGAACTCCAAGAGGAAAAAAGGAGACTGTTGAATTGTGTATAAAAAGGGAGTGCTTGGAAATATAAGTACAGTACACAGAGACCAAAGCCCATTCCAGTTTCATACACTAGATAAGCTCAAGGAGTATTTGTACAAGTAAATGTTTCATATTCAGAGAAAATGAAGGAGGTTAACTTCATTAGCAATTGATTAACATGCATAGTACAGCAGCAAAAGAGAAGTGTAGGATGTAAGAAATAACCAGAGGAGGTACTGTGAGCCCTAAACTTGTCTTTTCAAGCTAAGTGATTATTGAGGTAGATCTTCATCGAGGAAAACTTGAAGACTGTAACTACCAGAGAGAATGTGAAAGTACTTAATCAACTACACAAGAGAATTAAGAAAAGAGGATCACAGTGAGAAACATATGCAGAAAACAGTGGCTCTTCCATAATAGTGTTTTGTGGCCTAGATTTAATCACCTGACAGCAAGAACTTTTAGGGCATTGTGTTGCAAGGATCCAGCAGTCTTTGCAGAACTAACTGTCCAGTTATTTGATATTTGGAATGATCAGAAGAGGATGGATGGTCAGCTAGTCAAAGCTAAGTTTTACACTGAACTAAACCTTGCTGAAAGAATGCCAAAACAAGTTCTGAATCTATTGGCCACTCAGCAATTTAGGTAAATCTATGCTCCACTGCCAATGATACTTACGCTTTTTGCCTCAAATGGACACTGCATTTGTATAGATGTGCTCCGATTACACCTCTTTATTACAGCCTGTTTTCTGAAGTCTGGAGAGTTCAACCTGTCTGAAAGTTTGCTAGCCAAGCAGAATTTTTGATGCAGTTTATTTCCTCTCAAATCCCATGGCATTTCTTCCACAAGCTTCCAACTTGCCACAGTCCAAACATAGAAATGGTACAGACACCTCTCTGATCATTGAACTGGAACAGGTACTGGTAAGGGATATATGTATTTAGGCAACAATAAAATGAACAAACAAAAAACCACAAACAAAATCCCAGCACATAGTAGTACAGGAAGTTTGCAGCACAAGAAGCATATCTGAACCTCGATTTAGTCATTCTTCATGCCCAGTGGAAGCAGATTTATGAAACCGTATGAAACTGCAAAGTCTGGAGGGCAATGCTTGTCCAAAAGGACACAGAGAATGGTTACAGCCACACACAAATTTGACTAGTACTGTTGTAACTCATCCTACTAAAGCAAACACCCAGCTGATATTGACTGACAAAACTGAAAAAAAATCATTGGGTTTTTTGTAGTTTAGCCATGTTAAATGTAGTCTCACTTTAGTAACCAATTCACTATGTTGCAATCCTTTTACATAAAGCCATTAGACTGGAAATACTATGGAATAGACATTTAGCCGCTAATGTCCAGATCTGTGGAACATTTTAAGGCATTACTTAATGTCTAGTGAAAAGCGAATTGGGAGATATTTTAATCACTCCTTAGTTATAGCAAGACTACGTCAGCAAAGCAGCGAATCTAAAGCAGGTTCTTTGCAACATCAATCCACCAACACAGATTCTGCCACTGTGTCCTGAGGCACTGCTACCCAAAACCCTGCCATACCCTGCTCATACCACACCTCAGGCTGTTATTGTCACCCCTCTCCCACAAACGCACAGGAATTATTTGGTTCTGTGCTTTCATGTTGTTTAGTGAAGGGGAAATTCAAATTGTAGCTGCTCAGCAGTGGTATTTTCTGCCCGACAAATGATCTGGCATGTAGGGCAAGAAGGGGCTAAACTGTCTGGAAGCAGGGATGCCAGAGACAGAGCAACTCCTCGAGAGGGAGTGAAGTTCCCCTGGGCGATGAGGTAAGAAACAGCCTCAGCATTGCCTTGTAGACATCCTGGAATGGGAGTGCTCAGGGGCCCAAGCTCAGGGGCCACCACTGGGCAGCAGAGCTGCACCAGGGGGTGCACCCAGGGCCAGGCTGAGGAGCCCTATGCAGCCACTCTTGGGATGGGTGCTGGCACAAGTGGATATAAGGCATGGGCTCCAGAGGCTTCTTTGCAGACTCCATGTAGAACTGTGTATTGCGGTAGGACTCTGCCCAATGCATTGTTCATTAAATTTTTTCTTTTCTCTTTAAGCACAAATGTGTCTCTAATTCACCTTGAGGGATACCATAAAAATTCCTCAACACTCAGAAACTGGGAACTGGAGGATTAGAAAAACTAAACAGATCTTTGTTCCTGTTACCAACAGAAAAACTTATGCCTAATTTACCTCTAGGACTTAGTCTTCCCTCCCTAATCCCCATCCCCAGCAAAAAATGAGTATTTCTTTCACTAAACTTAACCTGCATTTTGTGACATTTTGTAATATTTACTCCCAGCATCACGAATTTTTAGGCAAGTATGACAACATGTCTTAGAGAAAAATCTAAGAAAAGCTCAGCCTCTTGATGAGCCTCTGGGATTCTTTGCAGCATGTTTGTTAGCACTTCTTAAACCACCAGCACTTGTCTACTTTGAACAAAATCGCCACCTAGGATAGCTGTATTCCCTAACGACAGAATACTTCTAGCCCTGGCCATTCTGTGGCATTAGACTTAATTATCTCCTCTAAGGACTGCTCCCCAGCAGTCATACACTACCTTTCCTCTGTAAAGCTGGCAAATGAAGATGTGCTTTCTCATATATAACCTAATCCTGAGCCTAGATGAACTGCACATTTTTCAAATGCTCGGTTCATGCGCCCTCCTCTACCGAGTCTCCCACAGGTTTGTATTCAAGTTTCAAGTTTCCCTTCGCAACATACTGGGATTTGGGGTTTAACAATTCTGCTTGCCACTGAACCTAAGCAGTTTCTGAACTGCCTTATGTGACGTATACTGGTGGCCTCCACTGTCAGTCACACCGCAGTGAAAGGATGGCAGCGATACTTTTCTGAGAAATGCATTTCTCCTCAGCCAAGTTCTGCGCTTACTGAAGTCCTAAGCCAAGCGTACCCAGCTAGTTAAACTACTAATAAAAGGGAGTAATAACTGTAAATAAACAGGACTGCATCAGTGAACATGGCTCACAGCTGACATATTTCACATTACCACAAGAAAGAAGATAGCTCCATACATTTCAGTCAGCAAGAATTTATAGAGGTCTTTGCCTTCTGTTCATGAAGATTTCTGGTGAGTGAGTTTCACTAAAGGTGTGTTGAAATTCCACACCAAGCTACAAAATACTGTTGATTTGTCCACTAGCTAACCAAAAATCTCCTTTTCTCCTGCTGGAGTTTTAACACTCATTACAAATTTGGCTGATTTGCATCAGCCCCCATATGCTTTAAAAAGACTTCTTGCACTTTATCAGCACGTGGTATTTTCAGATGTTGCTTCAACAAAGACAGTCATCACTGAACGGAGGAGTGCGCTACATTTTGTGTTCATAAATGGTAGTAACAGACAGCAATAAAATTCCAAACAAAACTTACTATGCCATCTTTTTGAGCAATTAAAGCTTAACAAAATCCAAGTTAAAAGTTGTTCTTCCAAGCAACAAGATACAGTTTAAAGGAAGGTTGGAAAAAATGCTTTGGCTACACTCTTTCAAAAGCCAGCTTCCAAAAGAAGGTCCAACTAAAACATTAGACATACATCATTTAAAATGTTAAAATCCTAGAAACAGAACACTGTTCTGGAACACAGCAGTTCAAAAGTACAATGAATAATGACAAAGAGCTGAGTTGGTGGTAAACACACACACTCAAACAACAAAAATCAAACAGCACCAATTTCTCAAAATCTGTATACCAGCTAAATACACTGTACAAAGGGTATGAAATGTGTATGGTCTATGAAAGTCACAGCCATCTTAAATCAAGCTCACTCACTTTCATTTCACTCCTTGGTGCCAGTAATTCCATAGGAAGACTTACGTGGCAGGAATTTGATTTTTGAAGGACTTCATTATGATTCTTGTGCAAAGAAATGGAAAAGCTTTTTAAAAATTGTTCCGAAACACTCCTGAACATGGTCTCTCCATTAGGCTTGATTACACAATCCAAATTATGAGAAGGTCTAGATAAATAGTGTTGGCACTAAAAAGAAATTTGGTCTCGTCACATCACCAGCTCCAGCAGGCAGTCTAATCGAGATGGTTACAAATACAAATTAAATACTAGACAGAATAAAGTGAGCATAGCACAACACTTATGGTGGAAAAAAGATATCGGTCCTTTCTATTGACAATGCAACTAATGGCATTCAGAAGTCACTACAAAGGATGAAGAGTTTAAGATAGTGGGCCATTAAAGCAGTCTATCATTATCTGAAACAACTACATGCTATCTAGTTTAACTTTGCTAAGTGTTAATGGTGGAAAATAAAATAGATCAGTATGCACCAGCCTGTGTCTTATTTTATCATTACACTTCCAGGGTACTGTTGTATGGGAGGAAAAGAAACGTGGTGGTTTGGTCAATTCAAGAGACAGAGGTTCAACTGAATACCAATCCAAAACCCATACAACACCAATAACAATACCCATAACATCCAATACATACCATACAACACAATAAATACAATAAAATAAATAACATACAAAACACGATGCAATACTGTACAATGCCATCCAATAAATACCATACCATATCATACAATACATACCATATGTCGTGGTTTCAGCCCAGCCGGTACCAAAGGACCACGCAGCCGCTCGCTCACTCCTCCCCCCCCACTCTGGTGGGATGGGGAGGAGAATCGGAGGAGAGAAAAAGAAGAAAAACCAGAACCTCGAGAGTTGAGATAAGGGCAGTTTACTGGGACAACACAAAAAGAGAAGTTATGGCAACAACAACGGTACTAATAAAAAGGAAAGTATACAAAAAGAGTGATGCACAGTGCAACCGCTCACCACC
>JANXJC010000078.1:35047853-35058190 GCA_027564655.1 Leptodon cayanensis
GGGGAATCTCTGCTCCGGCGCCTGGAGCACCTCCTCCCCCTCCTTCTGCACTGACCTCACTGTCCGCAGAGCGGTTTCTCTTACGTGTTCTCACTCCTCTCTCTCCTGACTGCTGCTGTCATTGCACAAGGCTTTTTTCCCCTTTCTTAAATCTGTTCTCCCAGAGGCACTACCACTGTCGCTGATGGGCTCGGCCTTGGCCAGCAGCGGGTCCATCTTGGAGCTGGCTGGCATAGGGGAAGCTTCTAGCAGCTTCTCACAGAATCATCCCTGTTAGCCCCTCCACTATCAAAACCTTTCCACACAAACCCAAATCACTGTGTGCAGCTCTTTAACGCAAAACTGTTGCCATCAGCTGGAACACTTAGGATTGGAAGAGATTTTTGTTAAATCTTATGGCAGCTTATTCCCTAACAGCATTATGATCTTTTTATTCCTTCTTGAACAGAGACCATTTTTTTTAATTCCTTGTTTGCGTTTTCATAGAGGCACATAGGGTATTAATAGTCCATATGTATCTCAGAGAACTTTGTTAAATGTTAGCATTTATACACAGCTTTACTTCCAGCACATCAGGTTTCCATATCACGTGGATGAGCCTATCAAGAAGAAAACGTTTCTGTGTTTGTCATTTGTGCCTGGGTAAATATCATACCAATTTAAATTACTCCTGTTAGAAGCCAAGAGCAGTAGAAGTAGTAGAAAAGTAACAACTGAAGACAGAGGCTCTTGACCTTGCCAGATGACAGGCAGGATCATGATAGCTCATGTTATTTGGGGTCAGGAGACAAAGTCCAGTTCCCTTTCCTCACAGCGTTTTGTCAGAGTCTTGCTGCAGCGGTTTTGTACCCATGCAATTTTTTAATGAATCTCATCCTGCTTCAGCAGCTTAATTAAATGCCTTATTGTTCCTAGGTCCTCCTTTTGCATTTCAAAAACATTTGATTTAAAATGAAATGGTAGTTTTGCAGTCTTGGGAGCAAATTTAACGCCTTTTCTTTTTCACTTGTTCTCCAACCCGTGGGCTCTTCATTTTGCTGCTGCTCCTTTCCTTGAAATCCCTGTAACCTGGGAAACAAGCAGAAGCTTAGAGGCCAGAAGGCTTGTTCTGCTTTTGTTCTTCTCTTGAAAACATAAACTATCACTATCCAGCCTGCTTTTCTACTTGTAGCCATTCCTTTCCTCTTAACAGACGAGCGATTCAATTATTCTCTTTTTCTCCTTCACCCCAGCCCCATTCACAGAAGAATCTGGCCAGGCGCTTGTATAACTAACATTTTTGTGTACTCTTGAGGGATATGAGCTGTTTCTCAAGGCAGTAAAACTGAGGCTGTGTAAGGTTTCTGAGAAGGCTCAGGTCATTTTGCAAGGACTGTCCTTTTAGAGGTATTCCTCTATGATTGCCAAAGTCTGCATGGATGCTCTTGACTCTGAGCTCTGGGAGGAAACCAGGAGGTCAGAGCAGATGCTTTTGAGTCCTGGTCTCCTTGAAGGTGCCTCTGAAAGCTTCGTTACCTGTGTACAAGCAGTTTACAACTGAGTACAAATACAGGAGATGAATTATAATCGTCCTACAGTTTGGAGTTTCTCAATCTGATAGTTCTGACTTCCCAGGAGAGGCTGTGTAACATTGAAAATGTTCCTAGTCTGAAGTAAAGAAATCTCATTTCCCTCACCCCATCCCATACACAGCTCCTTTCCCTTCAAGTCCCAGAATTCTCAATCAGACTTTTAAAACATACATGCAGGATATAACATGGGTTTTATCATGTACGGGTTATCTGGAGAGCTGGAGGGTAATGACTCCTGCTCATGCTGTCTAGAGTAGAGCGCACAGTCAGGGTCAAGCACCTCCTGCATGCCAGTGCACTCAGATTCAGCATTCCTTCGCTGTTATAATTAATCTTTTTTTCCCCCACTCTTTTATGATAAGTGAGTGATGAAAATGTTTTATTTCAAATAAGTGTTTTGTCTTATCTGAGCAGAAAATGACCTGAAGGTCAGATCTGCCTACAGGCAGATAGTAAGTATTAATTTCTATGACTAAATGACATAAAGAGAACCAAGGATTAGTTATATCACAGATCAGCAAATTGACCTGGGGGTAGCTTTGTAATTTTTTTTTTTCTTTTCATACCATTCTCATAACTGGAAAAGAAAAAGAGTATTTTTAGAGTCTTAATGTGATCTGAACAAGTCTCAAGCTTCTCTTTTTTTTCTCCTGCCTCTCTAACTTTTGCCTCTCTAAAAGCTTTGGAATGGGAAAGGCCAAATCATATCTTAGTAACTTAGTCTCTGTGCACGTAAGAGAAAAAAGGAACAGCAAAATCAATCAGTGTGTGGTAGGGCAGGTAGAGAAGGCATTGTGTGACTTTCTAATGCATCTTGATATTTTCCTGCTAAAAATCCTACTCCAACTTTGTGTGGCTATGGGAAATGGCATTCTTAATACTTTCAGGAATACTGATAGATCAGTTTGTAAGAGTAAGTGTTGCTTAAACATAAACTAACTAATTAAATTATTAGGGCCAGCCAAACTGTGGAAAGCACCATAAGGTAATTTCCCTCCTTGTTGTTGTTTGGATGGAAGGTGTTTAATGTGTAGTTATAAGTTTTTATTTCTCCTCATTTTTGTTGTATTGCTTTTTTAATTTGTTTGCCTAAACAAGCATATTCGTATTTAGGTGTTCATTAGTTATACAGGTCAAGGAACTGATTAATTTAATTGAGTTTAAAAAATAGATTTGCAAATATTCTCCATTCTCTTCAGTTCTTCACCACTTGGAATTACATTTACAGTTCTGAATAAGTGAATTAAGTATAAATACAGCACATAAGTGTTTTATTGTGTCAGGGAGAGTGGTCTTATAGGAACCATGCAAAAAAGGTATGTGAAAAAGGCCTGAGCATGTCACTTTAGCTGTCAGAGTTTTGACAAATATATCCAGTATTTTCTATATTCACATTGACAGCATATGGCGTTGTTAAGCCAAAAGCAAAATATCTAATTCTTTAAGTTTTGTAAGCTAAAGAACTTCAGTGTATTTCACTTTATGTGGTGACAGAAACTACCCACAAATGTAACTCTTAGGTTGAGATTTCAAATGTGGCTGCAAATTAGGTACTAAGTTAACCAGTGACTATACTGATCCAGTGGTTTATTGTCACCATGTAACTGTGCAATAGCAGTTATGGTCATAATCCACAGAGGTTGTGTTGGCTATTTCATTGCTTGGGTGGCTTTTCTCATATTCATGAGGACTTTGTCAGGCCCTTTGGACAATAAAGAAGTGTCAGTCGAACATGAGCCCAAGGGAATTTTAGACAACAACTCCCCGAAGAGTCTGGTCCTGGGATTTTTCTAGCACTTGGGATTTTTCAGATGTTTGCAGTTAAACTACTCCAATCTTCATTTTATTCAGTCACCAGCATCAGATCCCTGATATCAGGAACCCTTGTTGTTGATCCATTGTCACCCCAAAAGATCAGTATGCCACAGTTTTAGTCTAATTCCAGCTCTTGTTAGATTTTTCATATGCCACATCTTTTCACAAAGTTTGCTATACGTAATCCATATCCCCTCACTGAGGAATGCACCCCTTTTCACTTATGGTCTGGTACTGTCCAGAGGTTTTAGTCAGGATTGAGGCCACTGGTGAAAGATGCTCAATGGTGTGAGAACTTCTGTTGAGCTGTTATTCAGGGTGCCAGCTATTCTGGGTTTGATTTCTTAGAATTGACTCATTCAGCGCTGCGTGCTTTTGCACTGTTAAAAACAAGGGTTATTTTTTCCCATGAGGTACTTTGTTCAACTTTTTGGCAGTGATAGCCCAGTAACATCCCCACAATGCACCATAGAGGTGATCATTGTCCATGGGAACTCGGGTCTTGCTTCTGCAGGCTAGCTGGCAGGGAAAGGTTAAAGAATGAACAACCCTGAGGGTAAAGCTGGGCAAAACAAATGAGGTAATATAACAACTGTGTACTTGAGCTAATTTTTTCAGCTAAGCTGCACACTGAACATCTAAATTTTTGTAATTACTGTCGCAAGTCTAACTTCTTCTTGGCACCAAATTATACTGCTTAAGGTTCTTGCCATGGCATTCTCAAGCTACATAAGAGCAGAGTGAGGCCTGTTTTGAAATGTTCCTCAAGAACTTCAGAGTGTTTTCTAGGTCAATGGTCTCAGGCAGTTTTACAGTTAAGGTCATATATGATCAAATGTATAGGTGAGCTGATACAGAATCAGATGCTATTAGGTCTATTTCTTAGATTGATTAACCTTTCTTAGACTGTTCCGCCAGTTGTATAGTGGAGATAGCAGTATTCTGTATTGTAATGAAGACGTTTACAGATGATAAATATTTTGAAAATACTCTTTTGGGTGCAAAAGTTGAGGATTTCTTTCCTGCTGTATTGTAATTCTTTTTCCCTTTGTTACTCTTTTGACTTTCAGAGCATTTTTTTTTCTTTTGACGTAGCAAAGTTTTTATTGACCTACTAAGTTAAGTGACAAAATCTGACTTCGTGCTAGCTACAAGGTTTTGCTTTTACTGCCAGCTTCCTCCTCTTGCTTTATAATTTTGATTAGTTCTAATCTGAAGAATTTAGAAATATTACCTCCCTGAATTAATATTTTCATTTTTCATAGCCAGCTAATATGGCTTGATCAGCTGTAGAGGAAATCGTTGCTGTTCTAAATCTCTGATACAGACTACCAGCAGATAAGGATTTTTAATCAGGATATGGTCTGATGTGTTGCTATAATCACTTACCTATGGCCACTTTTTAAAAACATAATCAATTAAGATACAGCTTTTTCTCTTCCCAGGCTTACGCTTAACACTAGAAATTGATAACCCTTAAGTTACTAATTTTTTTTCATTTTTGTTTTTCTTTTCACATTAGTAATACACAGTTCAAGTGATATATATGACAGAAATGCTGTTCCTTGTCTTAGCTAACAATAGTCCTGAAAGATTTCATTTTAAAATAGAAATATTCTAAACTGGGAACTTCAGAGTTAAGCCCGCTTCATAACTTTAGTCAAATAAAAAGAGTAAAATCTCTGGTTGTGTAGTCACTTGTACGCTTTATTTCTACTTCTGCCTAAGCCCAGAGAGCCCTGTTTGTCCAATTACAACACGAAGCTAATACCTTACAAGGGCAGCATGTCTGTAAGGTTACCCTATTCAGGGGAGTGTGCATTTTTTAGATTTATGAGGCTCCAGCCAGCGTCAGGGTCCCCTTGTGATAGAAAACACATAGTGGGAATCCTGGGTTTAAGGAATTTGCACTGAACAAACAAGGCAGAGTGTGACTCAGACTGGGCAGCGCACCAAAGCAGAGGACAGCTCAGGGCCTTGCTGGGGCTCACAGGGGAGCTGAGCTGAGCTGGGCACAACAGAGCTCAGATTTTCGCAGTGCTAAACCAGAAGTTTAACTGCAAAACTTCAAACCATTGTAAAATTTTGATTCTGCTGAAGCCAAACCCAAATCCTGATGTTGATTAGGCCTTAAATCTGGGCCTGAATACCAGCCAAGATATAATCCAGTGGTACATCTGAGGCCTGCTTCCTCTTTTTATATCCCTTGAAATATCTCTGTGGTGGCTCAGATTGTTTAGTGAGGCTAATGAAAGCACAACGTTGCAGATTCTCAAGACTTTCCGGTATGTCTTCTCATCTGGTCTTTAGTCCTCTGCGCTTTCTGCTGGTTGTAATGCAGAAATCTTGATGATTGCAAGAAAAGTATTAAATTTCCTGCAATTAGAACAGAAAATTCAGATTTCATTTTGTTGTAAAGCGTGGCCAAAGATAGATATGCAGAGAGAGCTCCACGAGCAATTTAAAAGTGAACTGAGGACAGGTAGGCCGTTATATGAAATGGTCCTAAGGAATGTGCAGCCAGGTACCTCTGTGATATAGATGCAGCTGTTGAGAAAAGCTACAACTGAAGCATGATTCGCTAGTGAGTTTTAATACTAGGGCTGTTTTCTTGTTCAAAGAGCAAAACATATTCTAAATGGAGAATTTAATGATATAGAGAAAGCTGCTACTTAATATTCAGTCATTGGCTCACAGTTTAAATTCAAAGATATCATCATGATATATTTGCTTCTGCCACGTACCTTTTGATATACATTTTTAAAGTAGGGTAAGTGCTTCTTTGATAAAAGCGGTATTGAGCAACAACAGATATTTTCTTAAAATTTATAAATATTTTAAGTTTATCTTATCTTCTGCATGTCCTATACAGTTATACAGGATGCTTTTCTGGAGCAAAACAAGATTTTGGAAAAAAAAAAAAAAAGACAACAATTACAGGGGACTTGAACCATTTGTTCAACAGCCACGCACGCAAGCAAAGCAAACCAAGGAATTCATTCACTCATTCCCATTGGCAGACAGGTGTTCAGCCATCTCCAGGAAAGCAGGGCTCCATCGTGCGTAACGGTTAGTTTGGAAGACAAATGCCAGCACTGCAAACGTGTCTCCCAGCTTCCTTCTTCTCCCACCTTTTATTGCTGAGCACGATGTCAAATAGTATGGAATACCCCTTTGGTCAGTTTCTTTATGAAAACTCAGGGTGAGTGTTTTGCAGACAAATGCTGTGAGGAAACTCTGTCATACAAAGATTAAAACAAAAGCTTTTTCCAAGGTGTGACTCAGAATTCTGTACAGTCCAGAGAAAAATTCAGTTCCCGGTTTTCCTTCCTTCACACACACTTTTTGGACTATTTATCTGACAATTAAAATAGCCAAATAACAGTACCATTGGAAGCAATGCTAATGGCAATAAATAGAATAACAATCATATCAGCTATAATAAGCATAACAATTGATGTTGTTACCCAGACAGAAAATGCCAATCATTTTTCTATGCCTTGAGGATACAAAAAAACCCCCTGTAACCTCTAGATAGTCAAAAGACATACTGTATCATCAAAACACGTAATAAGAATGGAGAGGGACTGATGTCTTTAGGATCTAATACTTATAAGGAGTATTTATTTAGCTGGAAAACTTCTGACCTGGTAACGAATGACACATGGTTGTATTAGGCATATTAATAACTGTGAAAAATTGAAGCTGCCTAGAGTGGTGAGGCTAGCCCCTGTCTTTACTAATATGTATTCACAGAAGCTGTAATTTAGCCACAGAAATAGAAAAAAATGGTACATGAAGGAATTCAAGAAACTAGGTATGAAGAATTATTCACAAAGCAGCTATGGTTTGTTTGTTTTTACACCAGTTAGAATGAAAAATGTGCTGTAAATTGAATGAGGCAGTGTTCAGAAGGGAACCCTTACTTCCTCCAGCCTTGCAGGTCCACAAAAGCTCTTAGGAATTTTTTGGTCTCATTGACCCAGCTCCAGGGATCTATACATAATTTATTCCTCAGCCTGGATGCAAAGATGGCAAAAGTGAGCACTGAAAATAAATAACTTTGAAAAAGACATGAAACTATTTTTTACAAGTAGAGAGACTGTATCATTGTGATCTTCTTTTTTTTAAGTATGATTATCTTTCTCCTTATTAATCTCTAAACAGGACTTTTTCCATGTCATCTTGCAAATCCTTTGGGTTGGTACAGTCTTCCTGAGTCAGTGGCTGTAGCAGGAAGCTAGCTAATACTTCTTATTTTATCAGCTCTGACCTTATTTGGCTGCTTGAGGGTGAGAGAGCTTAGGGATGGCCAAAATGCGATATCTGCCCTAAGGCTGCAGCTGCAGAATGATGATCTGATTTCTAATGACTCTACTTACAACAGTCAAAATCATTATTCAAAGAACAGCAAACATGGTTCTTTATGCCTTGAAACCAACAGGCCAGATTAAAGTGGGAATCCCCAGGGAAGTTATGCATTGGATACTCTAATCTGTCCAGTTTCTTAGCCACAGAAACTACAGAATGACTGGATTGTGATCCACTTCAGAATTAAGAAAACATGAGTGTACAAATAAAAATAAGGCCATCAACAATTACATGTTGTTCTGTTTACAGGCTATGTTTTGTTCAGACAATTCCATGTGATTGCTAGTGGCACCAGGGTTTAAGCTTTAACAGGGCATTCCTTGTCTTATATGAGTTTGTGCAAGCTCCAAGTTTCAGTGGGAGTTTACTCAGAGTCTATCAGACCCATAAGCAGCTGTTCTATCTTTCCCAATGGCTTGCGTTGTTCTTCCCTAACCAAGGATGAATCACAATGAAAAGCTGCTGTCAATTAGGCTCTTTTATTTTTCTTTTTTTTCCCTTCTTTTTTTCTTCTTTTTTTTTTCCTTCTTTTTTCTTCTTTTTTTTTCTTAAAAAAAAAAAAATTCCAAAAGTAGCAAGTTATAAATAAAATGCATTAAGCATCAGATATACTGACTGTTTTTAGAAAGTGCCTTCAGTTATGGCTGATCTATACCTGTTGCTCGATGACTGCGACAGTAAACATAGATTATCATAACACATACCTGCAAAATAAGTATTGATACATGACCATCTTCTGAAAAATAGTAATAACTGTGTTTATCTGTATAGACAATTATCAATATTTAATCCAGAAGATATAGCTCTGTAGGCTTTTGCTAATGATAATCAATAACTCTTTATTTCTGCATGTCATACAGATTAGCAGTGTTGACATTTTCCTGCTGTTTTTGATTTAAGGGATAGTCAGAGCAGTTCATTTCTGGAATCCACTGGAGGTCACTGCCTATATGGTTTCACAGGAATCTCTGTATACCTTAATAATTAGTGATTTATTGACATTACATGAGTGCCTGGCTGAAATCAAAGCTCAACTAAACTGTCATTATACATACATGTAGAAAAAGTATTCCAAAGGATTTGTATAATCTGCAAGAAAGAGATACAAGAAGAAAAACAGTGTTGTGAAGAGTATTGACCGGGATGGTTGGGTTGTTGGCAGAATTAGGAATAGAGCTCTGATCTCCTCAGTTCTTGTCAAGGTGACTTAGTTGATATTCTTTAAATGATTTATTGGATGATTGAGACTTCTCTTAATTATTTTCCATCCAGCATGTCCCTGTTAAAGAACAGATATTTGTGTTTGGTGGCTCACCGTCATGAAAATTTTGCAAGTCAGTAATGCCTTCTCTATTCCTTGAACTTTGTCATCGCATGACAGTGGATATGAAGGACACTGCTGCAAGTTTTTTGGTAATAAGTAAATAATAATCTGTCTCAGGAAGGAGTTATGCATTAAAAATATCAAAAATTTGTTTTTTCCATGCAAAAGTGTTTTTTTGGGGAGGAGGGGAGTGGATTGGGAATTAAATTGTTGTGAAAGACTTATTGAGGCATGAACACTTGAGAAGGCTGGTATCTCTAAGAGGATATGCTTTGTATGTTCACATATCAAACAACCCCAAGAAATGTAAATGATTATAAATCTCATTACAGACTGATACCATAGCATGCAATTTTTAATAACTACATGGGCAAAGGGAATAAATGTAGTTCTCTCAAACATTTACTTAATTAGCTCATATTCCTGTTTTCTTCAGAAATACATATTACATTTCTTTTATTACCTTTTTTTTTATTAAATTTCTTAATGTAATTGACCTAAGGGCTTAAAAAGTAACTAAATGCTTGCAAATAAATGAAATCAAACAGAGGCACAGAACTGTAGTCAAGGCAATTTGTGGGGCTGCAGGAGATGAGCTGTGTAACACAGAAGATCATAGCAACAGAAAAGAAGGCTGGCTGTAATGGACTAGAAATACTCATCTACTCCAGGCAGGTATTTGTCTAATTTGTTCTTAAAAAAGCTTTAGTTTTTTATATGGAAATCCTATGCCCTTTTGATTTCTAGTGCAGTACTTCCCCACATTTAGCACTAGAAAATTTTTTCATGAAGTCTAAGTTCAGCTTCTCTTATTGCACCACAAGCCTATTTTTTTTGTTGTAGCCACCAGACAAGAGTGTATATTATTTCTTTCTTTCCCATTTGAAGCAGCCTCTTACATATTTAAAGACTATCATAATTTTCCTTCAAGCCTTTTCCCTCTCCACCCCTCTGCACCTCTGGCTCATGTAGTCTTTTCATCTTTAGACTAAACAAACCCAATTATTTCAGTCTTTTTTGATAGCTCACGTTTTGCAGATGCCTCGTCATTCCTGTTTCTCTGCTCTGGACTGTCTCCAATTTGATACATGTGATTTTTTGAAGTGTGGTGCCTAAAACTGGGCATTATACTTCAGCTACTTCAATTCTAGTCTTATTATTTCTGAGCAGAATAAAAAAACTCTTGTTTCTAACAATGTTGTTGCCATTTATATGTTTGTGTAACATTTGACTTTTTTTCTAATAGCATGGCACTG
>JANXJC010000078.1:35095077-35105680 GCA_027564655.1 Leptodon cayanensis
CTTCTGCTGCCCTCAGTTTATTCCTGACTTAAGATGTCCACTGGTATGGAAATTGCACTTAATTTTCATTTTTTGAATGAATATTGGTTTTTAAGTGGCTCTTGGAGCTTGTTTTGGATGAAGCCTCCTAGGCTGTGTTTAGGTAATACACTAACTCAGATGTAATATACCAAAGTATGCCAGTATGCCAAAACAGAGATACTCGCCGGAGTAAAGTTAGGCATGTGGTTCAGTACTTTGCTGAGTGGGAGACATGACATCAGTGAAGGTAAATGCAACTGCAAGGAAGATTAGGTCTTTACCGGCAGTAATTTGTGCTGACTGTGAGTATTTCCTGTCGTTTGAAGACCAAGCAAAGTTCTGCAAAGGTGAAGAGAATAATTAAAAGGGGAAGACAAATCCCAAGAACAGACTGAAAAGTAGGTTTTTCTTTTCCTTTTTATTTTTTTCCAGAGCTTTATTCTTCTATTGTAGAAGAACAACAAGAAGGGAACACTCAAATGTTTGAACTCTCTCTGGTAATAACAATGTTAAACATCACAAGCACATTTTATGTCTACCCACTCAAGAGGGAAGGTAAATGTGTTTTGGAATTTCATACCCTACTTTGCTGCTCCAGTTATTTTGTGTTCTGGTCCCTCTGCTACCCAACAGTCTATTGTAATTTGTTTTATTATTCGTTGGCTTTCGTTGTGTAGCTTGAAACTATATATAATATGGGAAAAGAAATGTATTAAACATGCAGTGTTCAGTTAACAAGCTCTCGTTTCTCTTACACCTTTGTTACGATGTATGGCAGACTTTTCCTTCTACTATTCAGAATCCTACAGAAATGAAATATTGATGGAAAGAAGCTATCAAATGCCAGCAGTAGTTAGTGAGGGTTTAAATTCTTATGTCCAATCCAAATCCTAATGTAACCTTTACATTCCAGAATAAAATGTTGAAGCTGTTAGGAGTTACTATGCTCAACACCTCCCTGGGTTTGGCCCTCTGGCAAGCACCATTGTGTTTCTAAAGAGCTCCCTCTTGTTCTACTCAGATTTTCCCAGTTTTCCCACCCTTCTATGGTTATCTCCCATCGCTTTTCCTTTAAATTAAACAAGTATTTCACAAGAAAACAGCTACTGAAGATTTTATTTAGAAGTGTTTTTTTAAACACTCGTTCCTACGAGCTGGGTCTGCTGCTGCGCTATGCCAGCCAGCCAACCCATTTGCTGCCCCGTTGAGTCCTTCTCAGAGAGGTCCTGGGGCAGATCAAGCCCATGCATGAGCCCCAGGGATCCTTGCCCCAAGACAGGCATCTAGATCAAGCCTTTTCTCAATTCACCAGACACAGCCCAAAGGAGTGTATTGGGGTGACCTCACTCTGGCCTCATGCAGTAGCTCCCTATGGTTTTTCTGAATTAGGCCTCAGCCCTGGCCAACATCAATCACCTTCCTATTGCTTCCCCCAGATGTTGATGAGATATCTGTGCTGCCTGGAGTTACTGTGGTGGAGGAAAGAGAAGCAGTGGATGAGGCTTCTGTGCACTTCCTTCTTCACCATCAAATACCATAACTGAGACTCTCTATACTTACGGTTTCAACCCAGTAAACTTAAACACATAATAGACAACAGCTTCTTTGTCAAGTTACAAGTCCAGCAGCTGGAAGGGCTCACCTGAAGGTGCTGCTACTGCTCCTGTGGTCTGCATGCTCTATCTGCCACCATCCAGAATGTGGCAAAGGTGGATTTTTCTCCCTGAATTTAATTATTGGAAATATCTACCCTGTCTTCAAACCAACAGAATTACAAAAATAACACTGTAAATATACTTCTTTTTTTCCCCGTGGAAATTAGTTTTCATAATTTTAGACAAATATCCAAACCAAGCAGGAGCTGGCATGCTCCATCACTAAAAATAAAGAAAATGAGCAAGGGAGAAGTCAGTGTAGGATGCACACAGTTAATCTGATTTCATTAGATGGATGATCTTTAACTAAAGTAAAAAAACCAGCAAGTCTGTGTAGAGGTACTCATCTGATTTTAAGAGCTGCCAGTTGGTTTCATTTTAGCTTAACTGACTGCCTGAAGCTAAAGATGGTCTGAGCACCAAAAATGGGCAGAAATGAGAAAAACTGTGAATTATGGCAAATACAGCTACTTTGGTGTAAATCTGTGTGTGGACCCATTTGCTTCCTGGTCAAAGTGTATAAAATCAATTTATTGAAAGTCAATAGCAAACTGCCAGGAAGAAGGTTTTTCGTTCTTACCTTACGTCTTGAAGGCTTATGCAACCTATTACTCTGTTCATTCTGACATTCTGTCTGGAATAAGCCTTCTCTGTTTAGCACCTTAAAAAGCATTATTTTTTATTTTATTTTTATGTTTCAAAATAAATTGCACAAAGTGGCATTGCAAATAGAGTGCTAAAAGTCGTTTTAGTTCTTCACTGGTTCAGCAGTCTGCAAAAAGTATGTTTGACTTTGTCTGAAGGGCTGTACAATTTGATGTTGCTATTGAACCTCTGCATCTCCAAACTGATTTTTTTTTTTTATTCTTTGATGTAAAGCAGTGCTCTACAGACCTGAACTCTGTAGTTAAATGCTGATTCATTGGGCTTACATATTTCTACATAAATAAGGCTATTTGACTGCACACTTCAAAACAGTTATTGCTATATTGTTGTATACAGTATACAGATTATAGTGTGGGCTGTTATTTTGTATTTGAGGTTAAACTTTGGATTTATATCTTCTAATTGTTAATTCCTATTCTTGAATTTAATCAACAAATTTTACATGCATTCAAGTGTAATTATAATTTAATCTTCTCCACTGCTTTCATGTTCTCAGAGAGAACAATTTGCCAATTTGATACATTTATTTCCTGAATTCAGTTGTGTTGCCAGATGCTCTGCCACGCCTCTTGAAGTTGCAAAATAAGTAAATAAAAAAGCAAATTCTTAACCCCCCACCCTCCCACCCGCAATTCTATGCTTTACAAAGAGATAGAACTACTTCCTTCAATGAGCCATATCTTGTTCATATTTTCAGACCATCGCTGCTGGGAAAAAATGGAGTATATTGAAATTTGGAATGGACATTACACACATGATGAAGAAAGTTCAGATAGCAAAGCTATTTCCTGAGTTTATGCACAAGACTATGTAGTATTTCTAGAGGACTTACTATCTGTAACTAACCATCAGGTAACTCAAAAGAAGTTAAATAACTGTGGAGGAGAGCTTTTTAATTCTTTTTTTTTTTTTTTTTAATTCAGGTACCATCTCCTTCACCTCATCTGCTCAAATATAAAAGACGTAGCTTTCTTTAAAACCCTTTTCCTGCCCATTACTTACCCTGTCAATTTGTCCAGTCTGTTTTGGTGGTTTTATTTTCTTTTGACCAGGTGAGGATACTGCTGTGGCTGCATTGATGTTATTTCTTGTGTGACAGCTAACTTTTGCTGACAGAGCTTATGCTGCAGCAAACCAAGTCCTTCTCTCTTGTCCAACTGAATAGTCATATCCTAAAGTACATGTCACTGACATAAACTGATAATCTGCTACGGCTCGTTAAATACTTCCATTTCGTAATTATGCCAAGAGCAATAAGTAAGATAACTTCCATGAGAGAAGTTGCCTGAAACACAGTTTCTGGCTCTTCTGCTGGAGATTTCAACAACACTCTGAACCACTTCTGATGAAGCACTTGGTTAGCTGTGCCCAACAAAGAAATGGATATACAAACACATGTCACAAACAACTATCTTCCTAGTTGAATTACATTCCTACTGCAGGGTGTTTATGCACTTTTCAAAATCACAGTCCTATCTCCAAATCTGGGGGAGGGCTGGTGGTAGTCACAATGTGCTATAATTTTTCTTTAAAAGACGTGTCTGTCAGTAAAGATTTTTTGCCATACATTTACTGGTGGAGGACGTCAATAGCTGTGCAGGTAGGCATGTGGGTGAAAGCAAGAAGGTGAATATATGCATTGTGGTATTGTATATATAATTGAAGCAAGTGTCTCAGCTGCTACTACGCTGACAAGAGATGGATGTGACAATACCAAAAGATTCCAAGAATTAAGCTGGTTTTACTGAATTGTTTTTGCCAACTTTTTAAGTAAAAAATTAAGTCTTTAAATCAAAACAATGTAGTTTTTCTAGAAAAATTCCTTGACTGCATTTTGAAAAAAACATTTAATGTCTTGCAGATGAAAGATGACATAAATTTAAATTTTGAAATGTATAAAGTGCTTTATTTGACTTGCTATATTTTCCTCAATTTTTTAATTGACAGAAAACCAAAAAAGATCGGTTATTCACATGTTTTATGTTAAGGTTGCAAATGTATTTTTTTTATGTCTGTCCATGCTGTAATGGAGACACATTTCAGCTGAGATGCTCCTGCATGTTAAGTGCAGGAGTTTTGGAAGTTAAGGACCTTAAATGCATTACCAGTCGGTGCCTCTAAGCCAAGTTATCTTCAGGTTTCTTGGGGGTGGGACGGGGTTATATGAATTAGAAACAGGAAATTAACACATTTTCTGAGTCTACTGTGAGATCTGTGGTTTCTGCTATCACCAGAACCTTGCAGGAGTAAATTTCCTTGTAATTCCCTACAGTTTTATCTATAATTTATATGCATTTGTCTGACCTCACCCAGTCTAATTTATCCTTCCTAGTGTCCTTTTAAGAGTTAAACACTACTTTAACTTAAACGACTGATGCATATGCAAAATAAGCTCACCTGCACTGGAGGAACAAAGGAGAAAAGAGGACTGGGTTTAGGGGTTAGATTTCCCAGTTGTTTCAATACAAAACCCTAGGCTGATCTCAGTAGCTGCTCTATCCAAGATCAACAAGGCAGACCATCACAAACAGCACAGTGACTGCGCTACAGCAGTGAGCCTGGAGATAAGTGGAACTGAAATATTCCAAAAACCTGAGTACAGTGACAATTGGTTCTGCTTCCAAAGCTGCTTTCACTCCGCTTAGACAGGAGGTGTTCTTTCCTTAGTAATCTCCACCGCCTCCTCTCAGTTTAACTTTGTAAGAAAAGCAAGGAGACACAACATGGTAAGAAGTCAGGTGCCTGCTCCCAGCTGGGCTGGGTGCTGCGGGAGGCTGGTGATGGGCTGCCATCCCTGCGCCTGGTCCTGAGGCATGGGCTGGGCTTTAAGGTCCTTCAGACTGTGTTCGCTTTGGCTTTGCCCTGCAAAACGTGTGCCCAGATGTTACAGACCAAACCCAAAGCAATGAAGTCAAGTAGTAATTCAAAGCCGATTTGAATTGACTAGGAATTTTTCCAGTCTCTCCTTTTTTTTTTTTCGCCTTGTTGATCTTAATGAGTTTTCAGTTAAGGCCATAAGGCCTTTGATTCATGGATGGCAAAGTTGTGATACTGCAGTATGCACCAACTATTGCTTAATCCTGCCAGACCTTGCAAACCATCTAAACTTAGAGCTCAAAATCAGCCCTCCAGTAATAGCAGTAATGCTCTTTGGATTTATTGTCTCCTGTTAATGTGCTGTTCAGAACTGGTTGTAGCATTTTCACAACCAGTCACATGGCAAATATATAGCTGAACTGACGCTGAGTCTTGCCAGGTATGGGAAAAATAACCTGATCAATATATACTCATGGCTGTCTTGGGCTGTTCAGAGTGTAAGGGTGCCTGTCCTTGGCCTATGATCAGATTGTCACAGTGAAGTTACTATGCGCTACTGCTGTTACTACGGTTGTCTAAGCGCATTTCTTTCCTTGTTCCATTTTGTTCCATTTATCCAGGATCCATCCCCTCTTTCTGTTTTTTGTGCATCTTGCTGTCACTTTGTCTGGTGCATTTTGTTTATATTTTTGTCTTGGTACAAATTAAAATGACTCTGCTGCTGTCTTCAAGTTGACCTACATGATTATTTGTTTTAGATCTCAGCAAATATTTCTCTGTCTAAATAACCTTACGAAGAATCTCTCTGTGATTTGGTATCTAGAAAAAAAAGATAAGAAATATTATTAACTTTGTACTGCTCATTGTCCTGCCTGATCACTTGCATTGATTATATCCAAAAGCTTGTTGTATCCTTGGTAGTTTTCATAGTCAAGACTCAGCCGACAAGGCTGGAAGCATTCCAGGATGGGTTACTTGTTTAGAGATACTTTAGCATTGGATTGTGTTTTGTTGCGTCAATATGAACGGGCTTGCTCTGAAGTAATTCTGGGCAATCCATTCACTTTATGCGATTTGCAGAGGTATGTGGGGAGATGAAGCATTCTCCAAAGTAACATCCACGCAGTCCCATTACTTTCAATACGTCTGTACAGTTGTGACTAGGGCTTCTGGAGTAAACTATTGTGACTTCATTTTGTATCCCTGATGTTGCAAAAGTTCAATTTTTTTTTTCTTTTGCCACCACTCAGTAGTTAAACTGCAGGTGAGGAGTGGTAATGACCTGATATGAATGCACTTTGGCATGAGCCACATGAACTTCAAGATGGAGCAAGGAATGCTGCAAATTATTCTGTGCTTCTGAAAGGCAGATTCATTCCCAGAGCTAATGCTAGCATCACTAAAATGTTTTTAAAGGGCCTGCAAACATTTAATGTATTTCTTCAGTATACAAAATGCTATCAATGGATTATGATGAACAGTTGTTTTGTCAAAAGAGTTCTTATCTCTGTAGATATGGAGCCTTTTATTTGCTTTTGAGTATGGCTTTTATTTGCTTTTGAGTATGTTACTTCAAATCTCTGAAAACTAGAACTTCAGATTTCTAGTTCGGAATAATAAGAAAAGGGATTTTTTGACATTTTAGATTTCATTTAGATTTCATAGTCCATTGACTTTAGCAAAGTCAAAGCATAGATCTTCGATGTAGGACTATTCAGATAGTGAAATTTTCCAAAATAGAACAAAATTAACAAAATTGGCCTTACAGTGAATAGCAAGGGTCATCAATTCCTGAAGAATGCTTCTGACTCTATCTCTTGTTCTGTCCAGGATTAGACTTTGGCTTGGTTAATCCTCTCCTTGATAAGTATCTCCTAACTATGTTGCAGACAAGTCAGTCATCTAATTTGATAGATACTTCTCTGGTACAGGTTACACAGTTTTCATGAGTGACTCCAGAGGCTTTCTTCCAAACATACTTACCCTTTTTGTGCCAACCATCTAACGCTTGTCCCTTCACATTAATAATAATGCCTATTTTAATCTCAGTAGGGCAGAAGCCTGCACAACCTTTAACACAACAAAACCTCGCTGACTTAGTGCAGGGTGTACTTATGTCTGACCCAATGTACATTACAGGGAGATTAGAGAGTTTGATAACTTCCATGCATATAACATTTGACTCCTAGTAAACTCCTTTGCTATTTATTAACCCCCATTGTCAATATACCATCTACAATCTGAGTGAATAATTCACTGCAATTTTCTTCTGGTGCCAGAACTCCATCTGATGGGAATGAGCGTAGCCCATGGGGCCATGCCAATTTATAGCCATAGGCTGATTTTTGGATAAAGTATGCTCTAAAGAGGAGCCACAAGTAAAACTGGGAAAAGAACACAGTTTTTTCCAGGAAAAAAACAAAACGTCCTAGTGGGAGAGACCTTCTATCTTAGCTATCTTCTCTGAAAAACAGCCCTCAGCCTTATGCCAGGGACTACAGCTAGTCTGTAGTACCCACATGTCTGACGGTGTCTCTGTAGTCACAGCTCTTTGAGGAATTTGAATTTGGCAGGACAATGACGAGACAGAGATCTGAGTGTGATGGATGGACATGAGTAACATCCAGAGGAAAAGCAAGCTTGTTTCACATCTGGAACAGGTCGCTCGCTTTCCGATCCCTTTGTCAAGCCTTCCACCCCCCCCGCCCAACCCAACACACACTGCTTGCTCCCTCTGCTGTGCTCTCACATTCCTCATCAGTTTAGGGCCCTCTTTTCTCATCTTTGGTATGTGTCTTTTATCAGTGGCAGCAATTTTGTTATACTTTTAGTTCCAGCTTTGGGGTTGATGGGGGAGGACTGCAAGGGGGGAGGAAGGTGTCTATGGATACAGAAGGCAGAAATGTGAAAGTATGATAAAAAACAAGTAACATTGCAACCTTTTCTTTTCTGAACTGGAAAGTCAGAAAGTCCCAGACATCTTAGGGCTGGATTACCCTATGTATTGACATATGGATATGTGGGTCATTATCTGTAATATTATGTGCTTCCTTGTTTTCTGATATAATCCTTGAAGATTTTTTTTAATGTCAGAAATAAAGGTTTAATGTACTCCAGGGATTACGGCTCCACATCTCTCTGCCTGCAGGCAAAAGAAAGCAAAATTATTCTTTTTAATGAAATAACTGAAGCTGTTGTATTTGTTTTCCATGGTTCATTAATAGGAACTTGTTTGGTCTCAGTGATTTTCTCCTGACACTGTGCAGCAAAACACACACAGCTTCACTATGGATGAAAGGATTCTCTAGAAAAGTAAAAGAAAGCTCAAACAGGAAGTTCAGTTTGACATTTTAGAAGCAGGCATATGTCTGTTCTATCCACATCGCTTTATTAAAGAACTGAATGTACCACCTGGGAAGGATAGAAAGAGACACATTTTATAAAATACAGCAATGCATCTTTCAGCTTCACTCCACATGACTACCTGGTGCTTGATGTGCAATCCAACTGCTACCGTATAACTAAAGGACATTAGAAATACCTGAAGTAAAGGACAAAGCTACTGCATTTTTACACTATTTTACTTGTAGCGTAATCTGTAAAATTCTGTTAGTTAAGATCTTTGCAGAGGAAGTGCTCCTGGCCTAGATTCTGGTAGGGTTTATGCCAGAAATAATGTGTGCTGCTGAAAGAACTTCTCTGATGCTCTGTGAACTAGTATAAAATAATGACTTGATATTTTATAGGTGCTTCAATGTATTTTTCCATGTGTTTTAATACCACTTGTTAGCATTTAGTTCAATTGCATTACCTGAATTAATTTATATCCATATCTTCTGCAAAGTACTAAATGAAACTGAATCACTGAAGATCTCACTGAGACTTGGTTTTAAGATGCTTAGGTAAAAAAATTCTTGGGTGCCAGGTGGGTCCTTGTTTTGGGACTGGATGGTCACAAGAATCTGTATTAACCTAGTTACCTATTTTAATTTTCAACTCATCAGTGATCACAGTTTCTGTCTGATTCATATGGTGGCCCATATGAAATCTTTTGACAGTCTCAATCAATTCACTGGCAGACAGCAATTTACATTACAGAAACCAAGGCAAAATTACCAGATGTTAATGGGTCTCATTTTTGGCAGACTGCAGAAGAATCTGTATTACAAAATCTGACTCACTTTTCTAGGTCCTGGAGGGACCTGGCAGCTGATGGGTGAAGCATATTGGTAAAATGAGGAGCTCAAATTGCTGCTTCATAAACTGTTGCTGCTGTGTGAAAATGTGGAGAATGCTATCTTCGGGACAGACAGTCTTTATCAGGAACTAAAAATATGCTTAAATTAAAGGAAAAGAAACATCTTGCTAAGCAGAAATGCTTTACACAGCTCATCTGTGCTCTGTGTTGGGATGTCCTCATCATCAGAAAGCAAGCTAACCCTATATCATCTATGGATTTTTAAAAAGTTCATTTTAATTTAAATTGTTGACCATGCAAACTTCATTGAAGCATAAGAGAGGTAACAATTTAGTAGCATAATGAAAGAAAGAGAGTTATTTTACATGCTAACAAGTGCCCATAGCTATTACCATTAAATTGTCTAATTTACATAATTTAAATAAGAATAGCTAACATAGTTATATTTACTTGGGGGGGGGGGGGACAGGACAGACAAGGATTTATATCTGTTAGACAATGATCAAACAAATCCTGACATGTTTAAGTATATTTTACAACTATTCCAACTGTTTGGTATTCATTGAATGACAAAACATTAAGACAAGTAGTGCAAACAAATTAAGCTGAAATTGCTAAATGAAAATTGAAGCTTGCTGGGTGTTTACCTGGGAAGGAAAGTATGATGTGAAGTAGTGACTGCAGCACTACTAATCAATGCTGGCCTTGTTGCAGTTAACAGTAACTTTTCTAGAGAATTTAGTGGGAGGGAGATAAAGCAGAAATCACTTGCCTCTGAGTTGAGCTTGTTCTGCTGCCCAAAGACCATTGGTCTTTCCTTCAAAACAGAGAAGACTAAGGTCAATGTTCAGAAATCACTGTGGTGTATTATGGACGGTGATTGCCACAGCATTTCACAGGACCTTATTTTTTTGGAAAGACCAAGGAAAAGCCAAGAGAACTAGAAGTATGGGGGGAAAGATTAAATACTTACCTGAAGCATTTGTAGAGAGAGAAAGGAAATATTAGGAGGCAGTAGAAACCTTGCAGGACAGACAGTATCTTTTTATTCTATGCTCTATGGTGCATAGCACGTGGTTTAGCACTTCCGAGCACCATTGCAATGTAAGATTTCTTTTGCTGAGACATACAGGTACCATCATAGATACTGGATGGGAAGATAATGTAATATCTTTCTAAAAGAGGTCAGCCACTGACTAAAACTTGGAGAAGTTTTCTTGTTGTAAGGAGTCTTGTCTATATTTCC
>JANXJC010000078.1:35121824-35134798 GCA_027564655.1 Leptodon cayanensis
CTCCTCTCCTCTCCTCTCCTCTCCTCTCCTCTCCTCTCCTCTCCTCTCCTCTCCTCTCCTCTCCTCTCCTGAAGTGTTTATATGCGACAGGATATTTAATTTTTTTTGTAGTGCATCCACCTAACACATACTCTTCCAGCATTGCAAAAGTGAGTGCTTCATTTAGATAGAGATGTTCTGGATGACAGGTGCCACACAGATACTCACAGGTAGGAAAAGAAAGACAAGCCTAGAAGAAGGTCTTTATGCTCCATTCTGGGCTAAATTCAAGCGGTCTAAATCACACCAGCCTTCTCACAAGTTGCAGATGCTCCAGTTAACAACAATAATTTAAGAACAGTCCCTGTAGGTCTTCTGTGAGGCAGCAGCAGAATCTCTGGGTTCTGAGAGCTTGAAATCATCTTCTAGTTTCTAGACTAAATATGATTTACCATATTTCTAACCTGCCTTGCCCTTCTTCTGTTTTGAATTCTTATTTCTAAAATATCAGTTGTCAGAACTGTACATCATACCAACAGGAGCCTCACCAGCATTTAATGCAACAGCTTTAACTTCTTTTTTTCTACCAAAACCCAATGATTTACACATACTAAGACCCACATTTTCCCCCAACAGTCTTTCACAATCATCCGTTGATTGACTGTTGCAGCAGAACTTTTCTTATTCCACCATTTCCAACTGATGAGCTCTTACCTAACAGAATTACTTGTCGTTAGTTTGTAAGAACTTGCATCTTGTGTAACTGAATGCTAAAAGCCTAAACCAGATCTACCCAGATCTCACATATTTAGGCCAACAACTGTGTGCAAAGGGAAACAGGCTCTTTTTAACTAATCCTATGATTCTAGTCATGTACACATCTCAGTATTGACTGACTACATACTTTTAAAGTATGCATCAAATTTTAACTATTCTTAAAGTGCTTTTTGGAAATAACCATAGTAAAATATCAACTCAAAAAACCCCCAGGCAATGACCCATTTAAATTCTGGGACTTATGAAAACATATCTTCTATTAAATACCTGAATCTATTTAGGCTTTGTGTTAACGTCCCTATCAATAGCAATGAACATTATATATCAATGTTCACATTAACATAGTGTTGTTTACATTTGCCACCAAAATTTTTACTGGAGACAAGAGTCCAACAAGACAGTACTGATTTTACTGAGGCAGCAATGTTAGTGGGAACATAGTAACTCAATGAAAAACATGATAAGCTCTGACATATGCACCATGCATTTCACAAATGAATCATCCAAACCAGCCAACTATAAAGTAGGAATAGGCTAAAAAAGAGAAAGGAAAGCGTGTAACCAAATACAACAGCTAGACAAACTTCTGCCAATTACTACTAAAGTTCTCTGCCAATAACCAAATAAATACTATTTTTAAAGATTTCCTTTTTTTCATGAGACTGCGTGCTGAAATGCAGAGAGATATTTCCATTCCACCGCAGAAGCAGTTAGCATAATGAAGTGTGAGAGAGGCACTGTAAATCTCCATTTAAGTAAATCAAAGAAATAATGAATAGGTGAATGTAAGATTGCAGGATATTACAATTATATGATATGATATATTTTTTAAATAAAGCTTCCCTTATTATTTTTCTAGCTTTTACAATTATTTATTTCTATTGAAGTCAAAAGTTTTCAGAAGGAAGAAAAAAAAAAAATCAAACAAAGAAGTGTGGAAGAGCACACCATCGATTCCTGCTGGATTTTGACCTGTGCCTTAGAATTAACAGCAACTTATCTAGGAGAAACAGGCGGAAGTCATAAATTTATTGTTATTAGTCTAATCCAGAGTGGGGGGAAGAATCAGACAAGCTTGTGGTCATGCAAACCAAACAACCTGTTTTCAGGTCTATCTTCACACTGAAGAAATAGTTTGTGTGCCTCAAATCTTACAAGTATTAAAATAATTCTGTCCCTCCAAAGAAAATAAAAGAGAAAACTTCTCAGGGCAAACGCTTCCATTTACTATCTTTAAGAAAACCTGTCTGTATAATACTTCTGTGGTATTAAATAACCTAATTTAAAATTGCAATGTGAGCATCAAGCTGTAGCTGAAGTGAATGCTGTTCCACATGAGGACATTTATGCAAAATATGAGACAAGAAACAGAAAAATTCTGACTGTGTTGTGGAAGTTACCCATGTATTCCTACACAGGTATACTTAATGAACTCGAGTGAACTTAAGGCTTATGAACAAGCTAGTGAATAGCAGAAATAGAAAGGACAATCACTTTGACACATGTCATGTCATTACACTTCGTCTATGTAGCACAGTCTCAGCTCCTGTGCACTTTCTTTTTTTAATATGACTGAGAACCTGCCCTGTTCTTTTCTGTCCATCATTGCTCATTCTGTCATGTTTTCTGAAATGCCACTGAGATATTTCTCCTGAGGCAAGGAGCATAAAAGCTGTACTTTTGACAGCAGAACTGCTGCGGTAACCCTACAATGTGTCATTAGGAAGTCATCCATTTTAAAATGAAAAAAGCAAATAGCTCCAGCTAAGCCTGTGTGGTAACATAACATAGTCCTGCTTCACCATCCAGAGAAAACATCACTGCCCTGACCTGCAGATAAATGCCACTTTGTACACTTGCTATGCTGACTCTGTTAGGAACACTGAACATCTTGCTGCCATAAAAAGAAACAAGTCTTTAAAGTGATAAAGAATGAATAAATTACTGAATTACTGAAAAAATAAACATATTGTATTAACAAAGTAGTTCAACTATATTTAAACCTAACATAATCAAATACTCTATATTATTTTATCCCATATGAAACTCATTAGTTTCAGATTTATTTTTGTTTGCTGTTGATTTTACATCTTTTCCAAGCTATATGTTGCCTACAGGTTTGATAAGGATGAGAACACATTCCTTTTGCATACATCAGAAATCTGTCAGAGGGCTCCCTTTTAGCTGGAATGAATAAAATCCTGTTCTTGTACACTAGGCTACATTTCTTCATCAAAAACCTTTCACTGAGTTATGGAAGGGGGGAAATGGTTGGTGAAAGTGAACATACGATATCCTTTCTTCTTTTTATAGTAACTGCTACTTTATTCTTTGCTGTTATACGGTTTTAAGGTTGTGAAACAGACATGTTTTATGTAGTAGCTACTCTGCAAGGAACAGCATTTCTACTGTTCTGCTTTACACTGGATGAAATAGCAAGGAATGACATTTTAAGCAGCCCAAGTGGTGAAACAGCTGCTGTCTTTAACTTGAGTGGTTGGGAAAACTTGCAATCATAGTGATACAAGATCTCCAGCTAACAAACTGTTTTTCATAAGATTAAAAAAAAAAAAAGACCTTTTTTACTAATTCTTAACCAGACTAAATAATTGCCTGAAGTATCAGTTTTGTTGTATTCTGGATGTCTAACAAAGCCAGTGCCAGCTTCAGAAGATCTGTCCCTTTTTTACTGTTTCACTTCATTATTAGCTCAGAATTAGGTTGCTGGTGTCCTTTTGCTAGAAGAGTCATCTAGATTTCAGAAGTTTTATAAGGATACACATTATAAAAAGGGAAGACTGGGCTCAATGTTTTGGCATAATTTTCATTTGCAAAATGACATCTTTTTCTGCTCTATTCAATTACGTCAGGTGACTGAGGGTTTTTTGCAGCATAGCAACTATTTCATAAAAAATATTTCTACATAGTAAGCTTTTACAAAGAACTAAAGTAAGAAAGCTCCATAACTGTGAAGTTAATGCATACCACTGAAATTAAAGGTTTCTACAAAGCTCTTTCTCCCATGTTGAGGCAGTGCACAGTGTCCTTTCTTGAGGAGACACCCACTCTCATTGCAAGACTGTCCCAGATCTTGGGGTAGTGCCCCAGCTGGTGCTACCCGGAGCTTCCCATGGCACTGGCAGGAAAATTGATGGGTGGACTCTGCTGCAAGACCTCCTCTTAAACCCCTCTTCCTAAACCTTGTCTGCCTCTAATTTTTTCCCCACTCTTTCCCCAATCTTTCCCTTCCCCTTTTGTAGAGCATGCATGCCCCCTGGCCTGTGGCCATATGTTTAAAAAATGTCCCTGTGCTTCCTTGTAGTACCTAAGGCCCTGGTGGTCTGTACTTCAGAAAACAAGGAAAGGATATTTCTCTTCTCAGAGTGCTATTTATTAATTAAACTGGAAAAAAGTATTCAACTTCTTCCTCAGTTGCAAGAAAAAAGAAAAAAAAAAGCAAAATGTGAAAAGAAGAAAGTGGAAGAGGAAAATAGAAATATCAATAAATAGAAAAGATTTCTTTTGAAATGTTGGATAGCAAGTCACATGAATAACTTGTGTAAAACCAATGAAAATTACCTAAAATAAAATAAAAAGTTAATAATTTCTCTCCTTATGCTTCCCTCTGCTATCAAACTCTGTGGTACCTTGTTTCAGTATCAGTCTTCACAATTAATTACCCTTTACAAATATGAATAAACTCAGAATATGTAACAAATCTGGACACTCTTTTATAAAAGAACTATTAAAAATTGCATACTAGGAGATACAAGCCTAGGAAAATTCATTAAAAATAAATAAAACATCTCCTGTTGAGCAGATGCAAAGCTTTTAGAGCAGAATTATGAAGAATAATCATCCAGCCTAATTAATTTCAGTCTTATTTTTTGTATTTTTAAGGAGTTTCATAAGCTAATAGATCTTTCTAGCTGAAGCCTTCTAGCCATTTTTCGTCCTTATGCTGCAAGATTAAAATACTATATAAATCTTAATGATTATTTTTTTTCTCTAGAAAGAACAGAGAGTGTAGACATATGGCACCCTCACAGAAATGCTAGCTTTGAGGTAGAGTACTTGTGGTTCTTTCATGCTACTTTTCATTTTAATTTGAGTAGCACTGATACTTCATAAGAAAAGCACCCTAAATGTGATGGTAATAGCAAGATTCAATGTATAGTGCTGAAAAGTTTGCCTAGTTTAGAGATAATGAGGACAAGGATAATTTTTCCATAGAATGGAATTTCTGGTAGTGTTTTTTTGAGATAGACATGTTTGTTAACTGTGGTAGCAATACATGTAGGTACAAAACTACCTTATGAAAGTAAAGAAATATCATGATCAAAACAATATGCACTTATGAGCTACCAGATACAGTTGATTTATAGCTGCATGCTATTTAATTACATAGTATAGCAGTATAGCATTATAGTATTGAAATGTACTTTTTATTTCAATTTCTTTATCGTTTTAATAAAATTAAATTGAATTATTGCCACCAGTCCTGGAATCCTTATTCTATTTGCATTTGGAGTTGGGCTAAGCTGTGACCGTTTTGCATCAAAGAGGAAAAACGAATAGAAAAAAAAATATTATCTTGTAGTATATTTTCATTTCAAGAGTGAATCATTTGATAACAAACTGTTCTGAAACAATTAGCTATGAATCACCACCCACTAGTACGCTAGTACACTAGTGCACTCTCTTCAACTCTTTGTCCATTTGTCATTGTAGAGTAAGCTCAGAAATTACATCTGCATGTATCAGAAGATTTTTATTTGTGGATATTAAATTATATTTCTTAATTACAGTGGTCTGAATTGGAAACCCTTTAGAAGCTGGGCTTCCCATCAAGTCTGACTGTTCCTTGACATATCTTGTTTATAAGTATCTGAAACACTTTAGAGGAATTTGTTGGGATTTTTTTTTTTTTTAGCTTACTAATTAAATACCTCTGACTGAGATGGGTGAGCATTGGGGAAATACAAGCATTTCCACAAAATACAAGCTGCAGTTTTATCTGCAAATACCATGCCTCTCACTTTCTAGATGTCTCCCTTCTGTCAAAGGAGTAAGTTTATGTCTGTCTGAATGTTTAGGAAAGGGACCTTTCCATGTGAGTGGGACTCCTGGCGTTAAAAAAGCATCTGTGTATGCTCAGGGCAGTACGTCATTCTGCAATGAGCTGACATGCCCGGCCCCAGGGGACAGAGAGGGCGGATCAGGGCTGAACCCCTTAGAGCATCTGGCAAAGTAGTCTGAACAGGGGAAGATGGCAAAAATGCCTTCATCACACAAAACGCCTCTGTCCAGCCAGTCCAACAGCTCTGATGGGTCATGAGCAGAGGGAGCATATCCAAGCACTGGACTGTCACTGAAAGGTTGGACTCATAGCCCAAAACCACACATTGGATTGAGTCTGATTGCAACCTAAAAGTCACCTTCAGTTTGGCTTTCTGGGCGTATGGTTTCTTTGTCTGACTTATGGTGAAATCTCAGAACTCTTGAGACTCTGGATTCCCCCTAAAATTTACGGTTACCTAAGTCATGTCTTTCAGCCTGGGAACTACTTTATGTGAAGCTCCCATACATATCTCAGCCTTTGTCTCAGTTCCTTCATCACTCTAAGAACTCTTTTAGATTTGGTCATACTGGGTCCTCTAGGGATATCATGACCTCTCTTTTCTCCAAAAACTTCTGTCTTTCCAACAACTGCCTCTTAGAGACTTCAAGTTACCAAAATGCCTTCCCTGTGGCCAGGACTCCTAGAATAATCATCCTTGTCAGCTTGGTGACTTCCTTTAAACATATGCTCATAGAGTCCCTTTCAGAGAGCAGCTGCGGAGAGAACAACCCTGACATGAACGCAAGTACAGCATCCATGCTATATGCCCACCTCCTGGGCACAGTGTCCACTTTCCTGTTGTATACTAGAAATGACTGCAAAAGCTGAAGGCGAATTGAAATTTCTAAGTTGTAACATTATTCAGAAAGAGAGAGAAAAAAAAAAAAGACTCATTGAGAGGATCCCCCTAAGCAATTAAGTAAGCTATTTTGCATGTAAGCAATACCAATTTAAATCATTGCCTATTGGGCTAATTTCATAATGGTATTTTTCAAATGAAGTTTGAGGGTAGGCATGAAAATGCCAGGCATCTTGAAGGCAAATCCTCTCCCTGTGAATAAACGAGCTTTTTGTCCAGTGCACTAAATAAATCAGGCTGAAGATGCTGCAAGGCATTACACATTTTTCCTAGTTGTGCTTTGTGTTTTTCATTAAGATATTTGGGTTGGTGGGATCAAAGAAACATTTCTTTAGTTCTGCTTCAAAGAAACACTGTGAAGTGTAAAACATGAAATGTGAACAGGCTTTTTTGTCTCCTCTTCCCCCGCAAATCCTTGTCTCTTTTTGCATGGGAAACAGTGCTCTGAAAGGAGACTGTTTCTCAAGCTTTTATATTTGGTGACAGTGTGTATACCCTTGTCATCTAACACTTCTAACAAGTCATAAGTGCTGCCTTCAGGTTGACACAGTTAATTAGGCTTTCTGAGTTAAACAGTGCTACTCTGTCCCCCCCCAACAGTTAAGATCCAAAAATATGATAAGAGATAAACTGGAACATAAAATCTGAAAAGGCCACATCAGAGAATAGTGGCACATAAAGTCCCATTCTTAGCTACAAATTCAAGCAGGATTAATTCATTGAAATCACAGCAGCTATACAGCAAAGTCATCATTGGAAGACTAGTTCTACTCAACTTTATCTTCTGTACAGATCAACTTTACGCATTTTTTTTTCTGAGTAAGTGCAACACACCTCTGGTTAGGAAAATATCTTATAAAAGTCTGGTCATGCAGAGGGGTATGGGAATACAAAAGAGGCAGCATGGGCCTTTTGCTGTGTAAGGGAGGGTGAAGATTTCTCTTTAGCACAAGAAAGAAGTCCAACTGTTCTTCCTCACTAAATTTTACATTGTCGTGGTTTAAACCCAGCTGGTAACTAAGCACCATGCATCTGCTCACTCACTGCCCCCCTACCCAGTGGGATGGGGGAGAGAATTGGGAAAAAAAAGTAAAACTCATGGGTTGTGACAAGAAGAGTTTAATAGAACAGAAAGGAATAAACTAATAATCATAATAATAACAATAAAATTCCAATAATTATAATAAAAGGATTGGAATATACAAGTGATGCACAATGCAATTGCTCACCACCTGCCAACCGACGCCACTACCCTATGACTCAGGTTCAAAATTAATCATACCTGAGATCTGAAAAAGTGTGGTTAACTTTTATTCCCTATTAATTTCAATTTTTTAGGCATCCCCAAATCTCGAATTTGGCCAGGCCCAGTAGGGAAATGCTGAAATATCTCAATAGACTCTTCTCAAAACATCTCCAGAGTAAACAACTGGACAGAGAAAAAAAAGCCTTTGCTTTTGTCTTACATAATACCCAGCTTTTATGGCTCTGTGTACCTCTGCTAAATCTGTGAGATCATGCGAACTTTGGAGATGTGTCCTACCCCAGCTCTGAGTGCTGCTGCTTTACTATTAATTTCGGTAAAAGTCAGCACAAACATCCTTGCTTCTTCATTTGAAATTCATGACTGAGGTCAGCTTTACAGCTTGTGGCCAAAACTAATTGCCAGTGAATGACTGAACCTTCTCCTCTGCCCATGGTTTGAAACACAGGTCACATGTACCAGCAGTGTTTTCAAACACTGTGGAATGTCTTGTTAAAAAGTAACAAGGACTTCTGAAATCATAGCAAAATAGGAGCTCTTCACCATTAACTTTATTTCAATAAAAGCACCCAGAGAACTCAGAAGTCCTAGTTGCCTGGACACCCCTTTATAGTTTTACAAGATGGTGGTTAGACAGATTTTGTCAGTGGTGTAAGATTTTGGCATATCTTGAAAGCACAACCGGCAACACCTTGAACACAGGGCTTACACTCAGTTAGTGGGAGTCTTTCCCAAGTCAATGAACTTAGATCTGGTCCCATTGCAGAGAATAGACCTACAATACTCATTGGGTTGTGGCATTAGTATCTGCTAGGAGGAATAAAAAATTAATGCATAGACAGCGTGCTTCTGTTGCATGAAAACTCTGAAATTAGAGACTTGACAATTTTAACTTCTAGGACTCGTTAGCATGAGAGGAAAAAAAGAAAGCTTTGCAAGGTGCTGTAAAACAACATCAGTAGCAATATATGTTTTTTTAAAGAGTCTCTCTGAAAAAAAGCAGTAGTCAAGAAAAGAGACTGTTAGAAGTTTGTTCTTGTAATGAACTACAGTACAGAATTAGTTAACATTTCACTAAAGAGGAATGAGTGAATGAAGCTTAGTTTATGGTTACACTTACTTATGCATACACAGAAACCAGTGTTTTCCCTAACATTCACAAGAGGTTTAAAAAGTCCAATCCTTTCTTCCAAGTATGTCTATTTTACCAAGAGAATAAACAATATTTTTAATGCCAGCAACAATGTTGCTAAATTATCATAAATTAGACTAAATAGACAAGATTGTACCACTATCACTATTGTATCGTTACTGTATTGTGCTGGTATGTCTAACTTAGTGTTTAACACATTTTGTAAGTAATGGTTAAACGTGCATAGACATTAATCTTTACAAAAATACAGATATTCTTCTCAGATAATAGGAAATATCAATCTCTTTGGGAGAAGATGATCTTACTCTTTGAAAAAGTATTATCCAAAGATCTTCTCCCCTCCTAAGACACTATCCTCACAACATTACAGATGTGCCATTTTTGCATGAGGAAGGGAAGCAGAATTAAATGATCCGACTGACTACAAAGTGTGCAGGTTGTTCATTCCCAAATGAAAAGAGATAGCCATTTTTTTCATGTAATGTGATGCCCTTTAGAAGTTATTGATCTGCACACAATTCAAACTGCTTCTAAAAGTTCACGTGCTCTGTGGAGGAGGAGATCACACAATCCTTTGGCATATTTTCACCGCAAAGATTGTCATCAAATTTCTGTAATGACAGGTAGACTTTTCTTTCTTAGTCTTTCACAAAATCCTGCTATTTAAAAATGAAAGCCAGTTTTGCCATCAAATGATCTACTTGAGATCCAATCATGTTTAAAACTTCAGCCATACATTAATTTGTTCGTTCTTTTCTACTAAAATAGAGGACTCTTTTTATTGTTCTGTTTATCCTATATTTACTGAATTGATGGTTATAATAAGACAACCACAAAATGCAAATCAAGATTTTTCTTTTGCTAAGTTGTTTGCTGACTCATTAAAACAGTCACTAAAAGGATCAAATAATGACAAATATCAGAAGACAAAACATGTGTCATGACAACAAAAGTTTTTAGTTGGTGGTGTACCTCACCATTTATTTCTATTTGTGTTACTGTTGTTATATACTCTCAGAAACAAGATCAGTCAGACCAATTGAACCAAAGCTCTTGCTAAATCCTCCCCCAGAAGGGTCATCTTCCTCTCATGATGCCTCAGATTTCACACTGGACACAAGATGAGATCTCAAAGGGTAACAGGGGGATTCAGAAGATCACCTCTGATCCTACTGCCTGTTCCCATGTATCAGATCTGTCAGATCTGGTATGGCTTCAATTCTGCTAGGACACCAGCAGCTTAGGACACCAGCAACTCTGTAACTTGAGGATGACTATTGCCAGACAAAAGAAGAAAGTGACCTTAAACTGGGTGTTTTACTGAAAGCTTCTGTTTCATCATTCCTGTTTAATTCCCCCCCCTCTGATTAAATCTCCAGTGCCTCAGGATTAACTGATTAGTGAAGATCCATGCATGAAGGCATATCTGTGGCTCTGACCTTTCTTTAAATTTTGCATTGTGTATAAGAAAAAACAAAAACACAGACAGAAATCACTCAAATTTTAAACAAACTAGTATGACAGAGCACCTTCCAAATTCTCTTTTCCATGCAAAAGACCATTCCAAAGATTTCAGAGACATACGTGAACCTGTTTTTCTAAAAGAAATAAAAGAAAGCTCCAGAAAGCTTAGAATAGATACACACACACAGACGTGTGTCTCTTTAAAGGAAACATATGGAAAACAGTCTTTTTCTCTTCCATAAAAATCTGTTTAATCTAGCCTGTGGTAAAACCAGCAAATATTCTAAATATATTATCTTTCAATGACCTTTGAACACAATCATATGCTTGATCTCCTGCTTTAGGAGTATCAGGTCCAGCTCAAGTTGTGGAACCACAAGTGGCACAGTGTGTGTGACCTACAGCAGTACACCACCACTTCAATACATCATCCACTTCCGTTATGCGATATAACCATGGCATTCTTGTCTGAGCCTAACACTTGACAGTATTTGCTAAGCTCATTTGTGCTACTCTTTCTGTACTCCTACCTGAAACACAGAAGCTGTCTTTACTAAAATTTACAGTGAGATTAGTAAGTGGAGTAACTGCCATTGAGGGGTTTTGTGTTGTTCATGTATGATTAATCATACATAAAATAATATGGAAATATAGGAGTTTCCACTCTTTATTTGGAAATGGAATGCACACTCTTCACTACATACTTTGTCTATTATACATTCTCAGGACAAGAATATTTAATTAAAATATGCATTGTAGATAGAAACCCTATTCTCAGTGACATAAGATCTGCCCATATTTCTAAGGCTGTGCATAAAAAATTACTTGCATAAAATTAAGGTAGTTTATGTTGCTACCTTAATTTCACTTGCACTCAAACTAATTTTAACTGTATATTCACAAACATCACATTTAAACCTCTGATAATCATTGCACTAAATGTGTCTACTAATATGAGTGATAAATTAAGTAAAGCTATAAAATACATAATAAATAATTCAACATGAAATGCTAGATGGTCTGTGAGTTTAATTAAAATAATACAAAAGAAAGATGTAAAATGTCAGCATAAAGTACATTTTTAATTTTGCCTTTATTCCAAAATTACCTTTAGTGTAGTATCTACTGATGCATGGCTGTTAAGGTATAAAGAACTAAAGGGAAATGAATAAACAATGTGTGCATTTCACATGTCACTAAGCAGCCCTCTGAGCCACTCTTTCTTCTGCTTAATCTTTGCCGCTAGATGATGTTCAGAGCCTCTTACAGGAAAATGAAGGAAAGGAAAATTGAAAGGAAAAAGATGTAGTACGTGGCGTAGAAAATGGAGTAAGTCAAGAAGGAAATGGTAGCATATGTAACCAGTAGGGAAGAGCTGAGCCAGTCCCTGAGAGAATTCTGGCACACTATCATAAACTGAAGCAGTGAAATAAGGAATAGGTCAAGCCAAACACCTTTGGTGTCCCTGCTTTCCAATAACTGCTCAGCCTGCGCACCTCATGGTTGACAGCAGACAGAGCTTTAAGGAAAACACTGGGTACTGCTTTCAGATCATGATGACTGTTCCTCCTGTCCCTCTCTGAAGCAAAACTATGGCTGAAACAATGGGCAGCCATGCCCATGCTGTCCTCAAGTATTAAGGATACAATACAAGGAGGAAAGAAGGGGTACCTCACACACTGCTAGTGACTATGGTAGTTGCAACTGCATTAGCTTTCCAGCAGGTCATAAGTCGAAGCAAACAGAGATGGCACATATCTGAATTCTATAAATAACTGACTACTGATGAAGGGATTTGCTCTGACTAGCTCACTTGACAACAAGCATGGCCCATTAGCTTGGCAAATATTTCATTAGATGTTGCAGAGGAAACCCAGACTGACAAGAGAAAGAGAATACCTATTACTGTTGAAATAGTGTATACAGAGTAAAGCAGAAGAAAATAAGAACCCTGTAGACAGCACATTTTCCTTATTTCCTTACTATTTTTTATCTCAGCATTTACTTCTGTGAAATAAGTAAATCAATTAAATTTATAAAATAAAAAATAAAATTAAAAAATATGTAAACCATTTTCAATTAATTAAATTGGGTAAATTGATTAAAAAAAACCCAAACATACAAAACTGTGAAGCAGGTAAATGCAGCTCTAGCCCCTTCCCTTCATTCTGATTTCTACTGCATTCCATGAAACCCTTCAACTTGCAATGCTATATCACATCCCTGAATATGTACCTCTGTCTCAAAAGACTTGAACTGGAATTCAACCCATAACTACCAATAATTCAGAAAAATGTATGTAAGAAATGTCTACTGATAAAACACCCTATATGTTTTAGCATGATGCAGGTTTCCA
>JANXJC010000078.1:35140578-35158056 GCA_027564655.1 Leptodon cayanensis
TTCTCCTCAAATGCTTATTGTTACAGTCTATTAGAACAGAGTTATTTCTCACTCAGCCTTTCCTAGTTTAGCTCCTGGCTGAAATACAGAATAGATTTCTGTAGAAAATTGCAAGACTGCTTTCATGGTATTTGAAGAAAAGTTGAAGCAGTTTGAACTCCAAAACATCACTGAAGGATTTACTATTATGAACAATGTACTAGGCTTTCTTCAACTGTCAAGTGAAAATCATCTATCAGTGCCAGGGATTTTTACGTCACAGGAAGCTAGTATCATTTCTTCAGAAAGCATTCCACCTATGTGGAATAGTGTATTGGATAATTTTTATCATCTTTACTAAAGTAAAATCAATTTTATGAAGGCTATTAAGAAAAAAAACCCAACACCTCAAACCATATTTTCATTTATGACTGATGCAGAATGGAAGTTTGTACAATAAGGGGAATATATCCAAATCATGGCTACATTTACCTCTCCAGAACTTTTGCTTAGTTCTAGTTTAAAAAGGCAGATTGAACATTTCTATATAAATTATCATGATCATTTCCTGGTAAAGTTCATGCACAAGTTCAGTACAAGTAGAAAGCTAGTATGGATATCTAGTAATTCAAGCCAAAATTTAAGACTCAGTCAACTAGGATGCAGTTTGGCATTTAAATAACTGACCTAATTTTGAAACGAGCTGTATGCATGCAATATGCATAAGGTTTAGTGTTTTTATAAATAAGCCTTCTGTAAAGAATGTTTATTGTTATTAAGCATGCTTAAATTCTTTCTCAAATGGATTCGGTACAGTAGACTAAGCATAAAAATATTATGGAGGGACAAAAAAGTCAACTTCAGAAAAATGGGCAGCTCTGGAAAGTGGCATCAGGCCAACACTGGGAGACCACTCAGGCCACTAAGGAGAAAATTTGGTGTCTAGGTCCTCTCAGTTTTCAGCAGTTGCATGAAAGTTTGAAATCCAGCTCCCTGCCTGTATCCCTTCTGATTTATCATGCATCATCCAGGCTGATTTCAGTGTAATAAAACCCTGTTGAAGGGTAATACCCATTTCCTTAAAAAAAGAGGCAATGGCCAGCTGGCCAGGACTATAAAGGTATAGCAACTTAGAATTTTTTTCCTAGCTGTGCACAAATGTCTATCAGGAGCCAACATGTAAATCATACAGGCCTCTGTCCATAGGCCTTGAGACTGATGACATTATATTAGAAACTCCACTTTCCAGAACGAGCACCAATCTATGTCCTGTGATTGCAGACATAACCATGCAAACATTATTTTCAGTTCCAAGTGCTACAGCGAGGCCACCTAAGTCTCAACACAGCTTGCAAATACGTCTATTTTTGAGATAAATTTTCTGCCCACACACACCGTTACCTCCAGTGCTGCAGATAGCAATATTGCACTGCAGGAAAAACAATGTGGACTGGATTTACCCCAGTCACAGACTCACACGTATACAAGAACATGTAGACTACTGGGTATTTAGGGACCTTCTGCATGCTTACACAGAGAGGAAAAGGGAGTATCTGTTGCAACTCCTAAAGTCCCTCTGAGAAGAAGGATCCCTTTCTCTTTGTCCTGGGTAACCAAAGGATTGTAAAACCTTTCATCCCATTCTTGTCCTCAAAAATGCCTGCTCAGAAGGTTAGACCCACAGAAAGTTAAATAAGAAGTCCAACTAAGATCACCTCAGAAAGTGGTGTATACAGACTTCTCCTTGTTTCATGGGAACAACTTCAAGAATCATTTCTTTCCAGGTATGATATTAAATACAAAGGGAAAGTAAGGAAATTACCAACAATAAGGAGGACCACAGTCTTTCCTCAACTGTTTTTCAGAGAAACCTGCTTCTGGGAAAAAGAACTATCTGTCCTAAATTTCTGGTATAGCAAAATAAAGTTGTTTTATATATTACCTTTGCTGGACTGTTGTTTATCTGCAATTCAGCCTACTGGCTACCCGGCACTATTTTTAAGGTTTCCTACAAACATCCAGAATAATATTGGCAATATTTGAAGAGATATAAAATCTATAACATGGTATATTCAATGACCTGCCTATATGACCCTCAGCATTGTGAGGTGGGACTGGCACAGTGAGGGTCATATGGGCAGCTAACACCCTTCGCAGTTCTGGGGGTACCAATTTCCCAGAGACCTGCTATTGCTCCCAATGAAATCTTGATAAAAAGGCTCTCTTAGATTCAATCTGAGTGGAATCAGGGTCCTGACCATTTCCCACTCCATTGCTGGGCTGACAATTGGCAGTGTTTCTGGAGGATGACAAAGCTGTGATGTAGTAGCTCAAGTCTGGAATAATGGGTCCAGAAAAATTGGAGGAAAAAAAGAAAGTGTCACAGAGAATGTGCTGTGAAATTAAATCATTAAATTGCATCCAGGAACATAAAAGGGAAAGAAAAGGAAAAGGAATATCAGTTAGTCCAGATTTTCAGAAGAAATACGCTTCCGCCGCCTTCAGCCTGTGGAAGAGAACACTGCATAAATATCCTTATAAAATTATTTCATATCAGAACATCACATCTATTCAAGTGCTACAGGCTGCTGTTTTGCAGCTGCTAGTTATAAGTCTGTGGGACAGCACAGCATTTTTGGACATTGTTTTGCTACAGTAGTGTACTGGTAGCTATACTGCTCTCAGGATAGAAAACCTATCTATGCATAGATTACACGTATGTCCATGCATACAAATGGGAGAAGCTCTGATCTGCAGAGATGCAAAGCTAGTTTGTGGAAAGAAAACTCTCACCTCTATGACTGGTCCCCCCTCCCTGCACCCAAGAAGCAAAAAGTGTTTTCCGAGCTAGTCATAATGAATTTAGTTTAATGTATGCATATAGTAAATAACCATAATGACCTTGTGCTCCACATGTGGGTGTTTTAAAGCAGTCAAATGACAGCACCAACAGCATTAATCCCTTTGGTAATTACAGTGATCAAAGAAACAGAGAAAAATTGCAGGTTTCAATGGGGGAAATTGTTGGTTAATTTGTTTACTCCCTGGGATGTATTGAGGAACTAATTAGCAAAATCACGGTGGTTTTTAAAGGTCTTTGTGTTTCCTAGAAAATAATTAGTTGTTTCATTAAAAAAAATAATGAGGCACTAGGTAGATGGATGTATAACATCAGAAATGTACAGACATGTTGATTTCAGGCTCTTGGTTTACTTATTAATTTATTTTGAAATGATGTGACTTCCTGCATGTACATTCATGTGATGATCATGAACAGCAGAGTGAAGGGAAGTCTGCAGCACTGCTCACTTTTCACTTGCTATCTCCCACTGCAACCTACTTTTTATCCAAAGGGTGCCAATACATCTGGAATTGCATTGGCTTCTGCTTACACTCTACTGCTGGTCTCTTCTCAAAGACCAGCTTTACTCCCAGCTAATACCAGTATCCAAATCATGTGGCCCTTCCCCACTGCTAATTTTTGAACTACACGTGGCAGTTGTTTTGGAAAATTTCAGAGGGCACAAGCCAAAAACACACCAGTGTCACTGCAATGATCTATGGCCGTAAGTAAGTTCACCGCCCAAGTCCAGTGTCCAGAAGTATGTTCAGAGAACTGGTCAGTTTGCTAATATTGATATAATTTAGGAGTTAGGTGCATTGAGTTCCTTCTATAGTTCATAGATATGGTTCTGTACCACCTACTAAGTCTCTGGCTACTGGAAGGTTTCATTGCTGGTTAATGTTGTTGTTATTAACATTTTTACATTTTGCATTTAGAGGTGATCAGTGTTTTAGAAAATAGGAGAACAAATTTCAGTGAAGTGTTGTTAAAGGTGTAATCTGTGGAGATTAACCTGCAGCTGGTGGACCTCTGCTTTCACAGAGGTATGCTCAGTTCTGGTGAGGAGTATAAAAATAGCTGCAAGGAACACACATGACATACATAAATAAAATATCAATACATGGTTGATATGAACACTGTTAACCATAAATGAAAAGTGCTCCATGAGGCGAACTGGGTGGAGAAAGCCAGCATCTGACTAGCCAAAAGAATGAAAAGGCATAATAAGTTTCATTACAGAGTGTGACTCAAACCCAGGACATAAAATACAGACATTAACAGATGTCTCAAAGATTAAAGAAAACTTGTATGGATCCCTGAAGAAGGCACAAATAGACTGATGTTAACAGTGAGAATAATTTTTCTCCTGTAGCTGTTGTTTGCATTTGGATTTGTTTCTTACAGAAAATGGTTTCTGACTAGCCAGTTGTTAAAGATAACTATGGTTCTTCAGTATGTGTGTAATGTTTGCTTGATATGCAAAAAGAAATTTTGTGAAAAGGATCCACCATGACATGGAGGAAGTACAGTGAAATTCCTATCAAGGTCCACAGTGAGAATAATTAATTATGTTCCTGAATTTGGGCAGTAAGAGGAACGGTAAAGAACTCAGACATCATTCTACTTTGCATTAAATATCTAAAAGAGGAAAAGAAAGCAAGAGTCCTAACATGTTTTTTTTTTTAAAACAGGTACAGGATATGGACAACCAATAACCAGAGTACAAAGAAGTCTGGGTGGCTGAAAGGCCTCAGTTCTTCAAGACCAGTTGTGGTAGGTTGGGGGACTACTGCCTGACACTGCAAAAATATATAAAATGTGTTAAGAGTGGTCAACTGGAAGATACAAACAGCACAGGGAAAGAAAGTGGAAGAATGTTATAAAAAAAACCCCAAACACTCAAGGGAAGCATTCAAGACATACATATATCAATTTTATTGTACCTCCTCATCTTATCACTAAATAAAAAGCAGTAGGTGGATGGTAGAAATATCAGGGTACCCTGGGATAGCATGAGTGTTCTTGACGATTTCAACTGATGCAACGTTCACTTTGGTAAGCATTTCTACGTCAACTATCACATACAATATCCTTGAAACATTTCAGGCTATTCGGATCAGAATATACAATACATTTTTTCACAGAGCAGGAAAATAGTTCTTATAGTTACTCATAGAATAAGGCATCTTCTGAGAAAAGCACCTACTACTTCTCAAAATTAGATATACCAATATTAGATATAGATTGGTATTAGACCTACCATTTAGATATCTCATTGCTCAGTACTTCATCACTCAAAAGTCAGCACTTTCTTCCTTACATCTTATTCTCTTTCATATTCCCCCTTTTCCACTTTTTTTCCACCTCCAAGTGCTTTTTTTTCCCTAAGTACCTAGTCTCAGCTGTATGTGATTACCTTGGATATCAAGAAATGTAAGTGTGTTCCTCTGAAAAGCTGGCCTAGGACTCTTAAACCTTTGTGAGATAGTATCCACAAATAGTTCAGGTGTTCAGGTATTTCTGTCCTACCATGAGTTTTGTTTACCTTGCCATTATGATGTGTAACTCACAATGTCAAAAGATCAAGGAGTGTTTGTTAATTTCTTGCTGATACTGTGTTATGTACTGGAAAATAAATAGATAGATAGATAGGTAGATAGATAAATAAATAAATAAAAGCTTGCTGACACCCTTAGAGAGCTATTCATTACATCTGGCAGAACACGCTGCATTACAGAGCCTATGGCAGGGATTGCAAATCTCCATAACTCCATTTGGTGGAGAGGGCATAGGGAATAGGAACTTGCTCAGAACAAAGTGAATTCCAGAAAAAAGGAAAAGGGGTTGGGAAATCTCAAGTGTGTCTTGGTCTACGCGAATTTTTTAAGTTGTTTATTGGAAGCTGGTCCTACAAAGTGAATAATGCTGTCATTTCCCAATTAAATGCTGTGAAATGTCAGTTGATTTGGAATGTGCCTTAAAGTGATACAGCTGCTACAAATCCTGAAACAGGTGCCTAAATCAAGTTTTTGAGAATTTGTAGTTGAGGGTACAAGCAAGGTTCTGTTTAGGATGCAGCAACTTCTAAGACAAAAAGGGTAGTGGTCTAATTTCATAGCAGCAGATGGCAATGCAGGTGCGCATAGGTGTGTTGCTAATGTTGCTGGGTCATGTTGGAGGACCTCTGCATAGGTTTGTCAGTGATGGTACAGGAAGACTTGAGGAGCGGTGGAGTGCTGTGTATGGCCCATGTCTTAACTCAGTATGGATCTAGGACTCCTATGGACCTGAACTATTTCTGATTCCCAACAATATCTCATATTGCAGCACCTGTGAAGAAATTAATTTCATTTTTCTGTTTGCTTGTGGAAAAGTGACTTTAAACACTTTAGATCAGTACCCAGGCAATTCTCCTTTCCCTTTCAAATAAATAGGGCTGTTTACTCAGATCAATTTGTAAGACCACACTACAAAACACTATGTGGTGAAAAATGCCAGAGATGACACCAAAAATGTTTATGAGGGAAACTGTGAGAGTGTAACAAGCACCAAGTACTCATGGTGCATTGAAGTTGATGCTTTACACTTACTCCAGACTACTGCTAGTTCTTGCCTGCTGTAAGGCTTGCGTTCATTAAAATATAAAAGCAACTGATACTTAGAACTTACATAAAACCTGCTCATAACTTGCTAGTTTTGTAGGAGTCACTGTATGCTGTGCTGCAGGATCAGGCCTATCTGAATTGTACCTATTAATTACTCTGCCTACCAGGAAAGCTGGAGGTACGCAAAGCTGAGTTAGCAGGTTTTATCCACCATAAACTCCTTACGGCAGGGCAGTATTGGTTTCAGGGGTATATTTTTAGATTATCTACATCCCCACACGAACACGGTAAAAGGTTGCTGCAGTGGATACTGACTAAATCTGTTTCTAGAAATGAGCAGATTGTATAATTTTTAGAACGTCAGAGTACATATTATTTTCTTGTCCAATTAAGGTAAAGTTCTGATTTCATTAGCTGGAAAAAAAACAGAACAGATGCTGTTTTTTTTTCTAGTGAAAAGCTAAATGGGCTTTACAGCAGTTAACCAGAAGTGAGCAGCTCGCTCCAAAAACACACTAGGAGTGCGGCATTGTACACATTTTGGCAGGGTTGTATGTATTTCACCAATCTTCTGCTTTACATGCTCACATGTGAAGCGAGCAAGATGCTGCTGCAAAGAACTTATTCTTGAAACTTGCTCTCTAGCATGCATGCAAAACTACAGCAGCTGGACAGACATCCACAAATCCCCCAGAGATGATTCATAGCCCCAGGGAATTGCCCTAATTTTGCAAGCTGAAATCTGGCAACATAGCAGGCTGCTGCTGCTGCTAAAATAATTGCTGGAGCTGAGTAGAGAAGATGCATTTTCAAGTCAAACCATTTGGACACATTAATACTAGAAGAGAAAACCTAAGCAGACATTTAACATTGATTTTAACAGTGTTTGTAATTCCTTTAAAATGGGTATACCTTTTAAGTTATTTGTGTGTTGCAGACAAGAACCAAATGCTTGCAAACACCTGAGCCTTTTGTGTTCAGAATTAGGGCTCTTTAGAAAACATTCAAAGGCTGGACTCAGAGAGGTGAGTCTCCTTTAATGGAGTAGAAGATGAATGTAAGAGATTGCCCATGTGGTTTAAACTACCAGATTAGAGCTTCAGCAAGTGCTAGGGAACCCATTAGAATTCAGTTGTTGGTATGAGAAATCAAGACTTCGTAAAAACACAATTCAAACATGCAAAATAATACTGTTTACCTATATATGAACCATCCTGCAAAACTGACAACTGTTGGAGGCAATGTCTACTACAATGACACTACTTTGTAAAGGGTGAGTATGATATAAACATGAGCAGTTTTTTAGGTTTAGAGTAACCATAGTGGTCCCAATTTTTTTGCCATAGTGAGCTCTACTCTATTCTTTGTATGATATGGGAAAGGGGGACTGCTGTTTGTTACATGTGTTTATTAATTCATCTTTCGCCAACCTTGGCAGTTGTAGAAAAACAACAGGAGGTGACAGTAGCAACAAGGAGGCTGTGCAGCTCTCCTACATCAGAAGGCTAGTGACTTGCAGGGGAAGAAAGATGTTGCTGTCTACTAGAGGGGAGGGCTCTGCTTGTGCCCTCTCTCTTATCCCACTGTGGAAGGGATAGTACTTCCTCTGGTTACACCCTCCTACACACCTTCTGAACCTTGGCTTTAGAAGCTTTATAGGCCTCATCATGCTATCCTGTTTTTCAATTTCTCTCTCTAGTTCAAGTGATAGCCTATGCTTTTATTCTAATCTGCCATTCACAACATGCTGACCACTATGGAATGACAGCTATATGAAAAAAAAGACTAGGAAAATTCTTGTTACTGGTTTTTGCTTTCCTCACCCTTCTCCACTTAAAAAAAAATATAATTGTGATATTAAATATAGGGAAGCCTGCTCTCAATTGCCAAAACCCAAGAAAATTACAGTTAGTGCTGAGATGTTCTTGCTTTTCATAGCTTACCTTGCAGGACATAAATAGTCTTTTTTTATATAGTTGTACTCTCCATCAAATTTCTAATATCACTGGGAGTAAACTCCATTCATCATTTTGACTCAACCCTGAGTTGCACTCTTCCTCTTTCCGCATCAAAAGCATACTTTATGTATGGAGGCTCTCCTAAGAAGTCCACTGATTTTTATTGCAATACCCAGAGATCCAAACTGTGATTTATGGCTTTAAAGGGCATGCAGCCCATGAAAACCACAGTCTAGCCTTTGCTCTGGACTTAGAAAAAAAGAATTTTATTTTTTTTTATTCTGTGCAAGTACTCCAGCTAGAGCTCCGACTTTTGCAAAGGGATGTTTGGAGATAATGTCATTCTATACTACAGAGTAAACAACATGACATCACCATCACCACGAAAAATCTCAAATACCAGAAAGATTCTTTCAGAGCTACTTTGTCTGAATATACCTCGTAAGTAAGCTTAGTAGGGCAACAATCCGTTTGTTTGTTTTTTTCCTCATATGGCTCAGAAAATTAAGTCAGAGATGAGGAAAAAAGGGAGTGGTGGGCAACTCCAGACTACAATTCAGCACTTAAATTAAATTAAATGAAGTTAAAGAACTAAAAACAAGTAAGAAAGGCTCATCTACTGACAAGCATCTGCCTATTTTGTATAAGAAGTCACTGGCCTGGAAAAAATAGCACAGAAGTTGTCAAGATTAAAGTGCAAATACCTCAGATACGCTTTTGATTTTTTTATGTTGAAGGCTGCAATTATTCAAGAATGTAATTGTCCACTATAATTACCCTGATGGCAATGGACTAAGCTCTGTGTCAACAGTTTCAAACCTTGCATAGATATCCCCTGAGAGGAGGCATGTAGGTGCCCCTAACTAAACGTTAGGTTTATTTCCATTTTTTGACAAGGCATTAGTAAATATATAACTGATTGGTTTTCACCACTAAAAATTTAAGCCCCAATATGGCTACTGCCTCTTTTATTTCATAATCAGAAAGCAGAGTAAGCAGTACAGCAGTACAGAGAATTTTTAGATAAGCTCCAGATAATCTTACCCTGTTCTTCTAACTAACCTACTGCTAAATACAGAAACTGAAAACAAAGCAAGTACCAATATTCAGAGAGCTTCTTGCACAAGAGCCAAATAACCACTCATCTACACACTTCTGGCACTAGTTTTCCCACTGTCTTTAGAATCAGAAAATCCAAGTGGAACATATCCAAAACTGAAACTACATTCATCCAACCCAGAGATGGATCTGCCTCCACAGCAGCAGCCTGTCTGACTGCTGCTGGGAGTACTTGGTAAATCTTACCCAGGAACTTAGAAAGAAGTCCCTTGTGTTAAACAGCACTTTCATATATAGCTGAAAGTTGAATTAATTAAACTTCACAGAGGAAATTGTAAAAGAAGAAAAATACTACATGTAGATTAATACTGAAAGAGAACAAAAGGAAAAGAAATGCAGTTGCTCAGCCTGGAGCTTCTTCATCCCTTCATTCCACTATCAGAAGGGTTTAAGACCCAAAAGCCAGGTAACCATTTGCATAAGATAATGCCGTCCCATAAAAACTCACAGTAAATTAACAGATATGTTCTATTTCCACAGCTTACCTAGCAAGTAAGACAATTCCTTACAGAAAAATGCTGTGCACATTTTACCGGTCCAAATCAAGATTTGCTGTCAAATACTGTGGCTCTATATGCATACACAAAAAACTTCTGCAGACAAACCCTTAGTATCTTGGGAGTCTGGGGAAAGGAAAGGCATCTTCTGCTTGATCTGCACTGTCTGTAGCAAGGCAGCAACGTGAACAAATGCTGCTGAGGTGTTCTGCATCCCTCTCAACTCAGCAAGGCAAGAGAATGTAAAATCTATCCTCAAGCATGGCATGTTCTGCGGCAGCTGTTCTAGCGTTCACAGGCTTGCGAGATCAAACGTTTTTACTGTAGTAACTGATAACTCGTGGATTGACAAAGAGATATATATCCACAGTGAGAGATACAATAATGATGTGAATTGAAAACACATTAGAAAATTGAAGTTTCTTGGTTCCAACAGCTGTCTGTCAAGCATGTAAAATGTCATCACAAATGTTGCTTATTTGAAACAACAAAAAAGGGATCTGGAGTAATTTACCCTTTCTCTAATAATATAATGATTGTATTTTCCATTTAACTACAGCTGGCAAAATATCTTGCAACTTACTACAACAGCCAATTGAACTCTTTCTCAGACTTAAAAATTAACTTAATTAATTTTGCTCATTTTTGGAATCATCCAAAGGGACCATTCTAAATAAAAACATACTTACCTGTGAAAGTTCAGTGTTAGAAAATAAGAAATTACTGAGGCAGCGAAACTAAAGTTTGTGTTGATAACAGAAATGCCAACAGATTTCTAACAGGTTCAATGAGTTCCAAAATCATGAAATGGCATTTGTAAATCTGTGGTAATTAACAGTAAGTTATCTAGTCTCAGTGTTAAAATGATCCATTCTATCAGCTCTAACAGGCATAAGAGGCAAAAAAGCAAAACCTAAATTTGTCACCAGTGTAAAAGGAATGTTACCTCTGAAATTACTTCCAGACCTTCACAGTCAACGTTTATTTAGCTGACTCCAACTTAGATTTCAGTATTAAAACATGACAGCACATGACAAAGAGCAGAGCAGTTAGCCTTGTACAATCCTACTCAAGCAAAGTAAAAGAAACTAAATGACCTGCCAAAGTCAGAAAGGAAGAAGGCAGACAGGTCATCAGCAGCACCCTCCCATCCTAAATCATACCCTGGTATCTGCAATAAAAGGAAAGGCAACACCTTTCCTTACTTTATTAGAAGTGTCTTTTTTCCCAGTAGGTTATTTATACTACCAGTAACTTATAATGACTGCAGCATCAAATTCATTTCCAAAAACAAGGAGGGTATTAAAATACAAGTTTATTTTATTCAAGTCCTCAAAATCCAGCATGAAGCTCAGCGATGGATTTCAGATTAATTTTGTTCCAACTTTCTGCCCTGATGCCTGCAGTCTTTCAGTGAAAACAAAGAGAAAAAAAAGGGAAAAGCCTTGGTAAAGAATTAATATTTCATATGAGAAAGAGAAATGAAAAATAATCATCTTACAAAGAGGTAGCACTCAGGGATATGCTATAAAATAGTCTTTTTAAACATCAGCCATGAGATTTTGTTTACAACAGGCTTCCTCCCTAGTGCCTCACAATCTGTTTGAAATACTATAAAAGCCAAAGTTCTTTTGATAAGTGGATAATTCATGGAATAGATTAAGGCTCTTCTAAGAGATTGAAAATTCCTTTAAATAACAAAGACATGCTTTTGTTAAAAATAGAATTATTTTTTTAAGGGGATTTCTCCAAGGGCCAGCCACATCTTTTGAATTTTTTTTCAGTAGTGAGATGGGGGAGAGCTGATAGCATATTGGCATCCAGGAGCACAGCTTGTCAAACAGAAGCAAAAGCAGTTGACACATGCCCTGAATATTGCATATTCTACTGGTCATTGAAAGAAAGAATAAAAGCTTCTCACATGAGTAGAAAGGTATGACTAAATCAAGAGTAAAAGGAAAAAAAATCACCTATGTGGGGTGCTTTTTCACCACAAAGTCCTAAGAAATAAATTCTGCAGAATTTCCTGACTTCTCTTGTCCCAGGTGCCAGGCTATTATTCTGGTGCTATCTGGAAGATGAGTCCAGACTACCAGAATTTTGGAAGAGCCTTCATCCCACTTATTACTCCATAAATTTGAGCATAACTGCAGAAGTTAATTTCTCGGTGCTCCAGTTACTGGTGCATACAGGCCTCTTGGCCTGGAATCTAATCAATCCATCCTACATGCATCCCTTTTTTTAAAAAATCTTAAAGAAATGAGAAAAAAAAAAAAAGAATGCCCTGAAGGCACAGGTGAAAGCTGAAGTTTTCAAAATGAAAACATTGATTTTCTAATTCTTGCTTCTCATGTTTTCCGGGACAAATTCTATCCCCATATTCCTGCTGCCTTTATTTCCTGATGAAATGGAGACTGCAGAGCAATGCTGAAAATTATAGTGCAGAACAACTTCAAACAAATCCTTTCAGAAAAAATAAAATAGAAATAATTCCTCTACTAGTTAAAAGTAATTGCTCCAAGGCTTAGATTTTGCCAGCTGCCATAGCATTTGGTATTCTATGATGAAAATTTCTAAATTTCCCCTTATAAATTCACTAAAACTGTGAAATGAATAAATCACTTACTGTGAGGAAGTGGGGCAGCATCTAGTCCTATATTTGCCATGGTAATCTTGTGCTTTTGGTTACATGCTGGATACTCAGCAACAGGAGTGAAGGTTTCTTTCTTTGCTTCTGAAAAGCTGAAGTCATTAAATTTCAGCTAAGTTTTTTTTTTCAGGCTATTTCATTTAGTGCTATGCTTCTTTGAATGCCAATCACAACAGACTGAGCATGTTTTACAAACATGTAAGTTAAGGAAGCATTTATCTCTTATATGGGAACACTAGGCATCCTATTTGAACAAATAAATTTCCACATGGAAGAAAATTGGAGCTCAGGAATCATTATTTGAAGTCTGACATATCTTTTCATCATGATTCACTGCTGGGAGATCAGAGTCAGGACCAGGGGCCACCATCTTCCAGAAGTCATGGAAGAAACCCAGAGCTAGTGGGATGTTGTCCCTCAATGCTGCTCTGCAGCCTTCCCTCCCCTCGGAGGTACAGCTGTCCTGGCTCAGATGGGACATCTGCACAGCAGAAATTCATCCACCTCTCTGCACCACTATTTGCTGATGGGAAAATCCACTACAAGTAACAGGGATGCCTGAAGGAAAAAGAGTTTCTAGTAGTTCCTGCAAGAGTCTGCTCACTTCACCTGGCCCTTTCCCACAGCTCACTGCCGTCAGAGTATCTCCTGAGTGTTTTCTGTATAAAGGAACATCTGTGGTACAAAATGGTCTGCAACTCTTCTTCACCAAGCACCTTCCTTTGCTTATTTACCACATTGTTTTTTTTAGCATTTCACCAATCAATTTCTCACGTTGAGGTTTGTTTTTATGAAGAGGTTTTTGTTTGGTTGGTTTTGTTTTAGCGTTTTCTGGCTGAAAGTCTGTTTCTGGACATACATCAGAGTTAATGAAAAGTACTGTTAAACCCACAGAAGGTGAAGATCCCCTACACCCATAGTTGATTTCCCTGTCCTGCCACCCAAAGTATGTTAGTCTGCTTTCTTCAGGAGGGAAAGCATGTGGCAATAAAGAGAAAAGAGGTCCTGACTATGAAGAAAATAAAAAACTGGCAGAAGAAATCTGGAGGCTAGGAGCTACCAATGACAGAATCATCCTGAGACAAGGGAAACATCATGTGAGCCATAACACTGGAGTGGCAAGTGCCACCACCCATAACACATATGATATTTTGCTCCTTCATTCACACTGTTTTGCTCAACAGATCCTGTGTATCAAACAAAGGGGGAAAAAGATAAACATATTTACAGTTCAGTGTGGTACTAACATTGTGGTTTCTGGAAGAGTCTCTCACTGTCTGAAAGTCCGTGAGGAAGTTTACTACAGATACAGTTTGAAATTCTCAGGTTTATTATTTTAAAATACTTCTATTATATTCAATCAATTTTATCAGTGTTACTCAACTGATTACAGTTACACTAATGAGCTGCAAAGCTACTGAACTCTCAGACAGAACTTCATAAATACAAGAATTAATTTTCCAGAAGAGAAAAATATTTGAACATGTGGCTAATCAGAAACATTGAATGTTAACCTAACCTCTCTGACTTCAGTGCCAGGACAGTTAGGCCACAGTGAACATTTTGGACAACTTCTTCTGAAGTACACTGTTTATATTCATGACAATAAAACCCAAAGCACTTAAAGACAAAAAGGAGGAGAACACAAGGAAATCAAATTTCATGCACAGCTTCACACTGTGGTTTTTTATTATTGTGCAAATTTCTTCATGCCCTTTGGCATGAAGGATGTAAATGTGCCCTATTCATTACAAATTCCCTCATGAAATCACTGACCAGTCTATGTCTCTGATCAAAATGAAGACACCTCTGAGAAATTCCAGTTTAGCATGCCAGGGTGAGAAGGAGACAGGCAGCAAGAGAGTGCCATCATCAACAGAAACACACAACAAATAGACTTGTTCTTCCCTCCTCCTCTTGTTCCCTCCTCCCGCGGTGGTCAGGCCACCAGCTCGAAACCCAGACTTCTGCCTCATCACCAGGAAAAATCAGCTGCAGTTTATGGATTAGGCTACCAGGAGCGTCTGTTGCAGTGGTGTTCCTGGACATGGGCTGCAGAAGAATAAGTATGGACAGATGAGGTATGTCCAGAATAATAATTGTGGCCTTGCCTTGCAAGAAGCACCTGGAGACACTATGGTATTGTATACGCAGCTCCTGTGAACGAATGGTGGGTTTTCATTTCTTCAGAGACACACCTGAGGACAGGACAGGACAGTTCTTGTGTCCTACTAGTTTTCCCATGTGCCCAAGCCCCATGTACTCCATCTGGGAGCCAGGAGGCGCCAGGTCTCTGTTACATAAGGCCCCTAGATCCAGAACAGTTTCTGGACTGAGTTGTGACCCCTTTCCAAAGCAGAATATGGAGAAAGGAGCTGTAGAAAAGCTCCTAGTCCAGCTCGGCTACGAGATGCTGAAGCAGAGGAGAGGAGGCTCAGTGAGGTAGTGCCGCAGCCACCAGCTAGCTGCCTCTGCAAGACCTGGAGCGGGGCTGCTGCAGCCGAGCAGGTGGTCACCCCTCAAAGGCAGCTTCGGAGCGAGAGGCCCCCACTTCTGGTATGTTGCTTCACCATCTGGCCAAACAGTTTGCTCTTCTCTGTGCATGCTCATTCTCCTGCAGCTGGGTTCCCAGCCTTGTCTGCAGGAGCACTTCTCTTGGGCTAACTTCAAAAGTAACTCATGGGATACCAACGCCTGATTTTTCCCCTTCTCTCTAAATATGCTTATTATACGTATATGTTTTAACCTGAGGAGATCTCCTGTGGCCTTTTACATTGCCCCAGGTCCGGTGGAGCCAGCTGGGCTGGTGAGGCAGGGAGCAGAGGAGCTCCTGGCAGGGACTGCCTGGGGTAGAAAACCTTCGTACTGCAAATTGCTCCTCTTCCGCATGTACAACAGCTTGCCAAGATGGGGGGATGCACCGGCTATGTATTTGGAGGGGCAGGGGGATATCCTGGGAGGACTGCCCAGGAGGAATGGCATGCAGCAATGGAGGGCACCATGGGGCATTGGGAGGCCATGGGGTGCAGCTTGCCCACAGTGCACAGGGTGCAGGCGCCATGGGGAGGTGGAGTTTGTCCTGCTGCCACCCCACGGCAAGGTGGCCAGGGTCCAGAGCTACCTTAAAGCCTCTGAGTAGTTGTGGCTGCCCAAGAAAGGAATGAGTTGATGCAAGCAAGGGAAAGACATTTAGGGCTGTTTGTAACAGTGGGATCAGGGCTATACCCCTGTATGTACAGCTGAGAGCATCATACATGCTGGGAGGGAATGAATTTCTCTCTCAGCATAAAGCAAAGTAATCAGGCATCAGCTCTGATTTATGCCAAGATACCTGCATTACAGATTCTTCCTGATAGCTGGAAACAGCCAGCACCATGATGTATGTTAGTGAGTGCAAGGGTCATTACCTTCTGCTTTCATCAAGCAGTAAAACACTCACAAATGTTGCATTCTGATTTACAGAAGTGAACTGGATTATTTTTTAACAGCTGTACCAGAGACATTCTACATTAAAGTAACAACAGAAAACAGGCACTACACTTACCTAAAAGAGCTCTCTAAATGACATGTATTATTGGGCTTATGTATTATTATTGCTATTCATAATTAATGGAAATGTAGCGTTTTTCACTAATGGAAAACAATGACTGCAAAGAGCACTTTGATTGCATTGTATTTATTACCCATCTTACGAACTAAAAAAGCACTTAACCTGTAATTAAGGTTACACAATAAAAGCTTTGTAAATATTGCAGTTAGAAAGTGTCCTCTCAATATCACATACTATTCACTATATCACAATTAGGCAAAAATAGTTTGTGTAAGGAATGTCTCTTTGAAATTATAAAATTGTTTTTCTGAAGGGAAAAAAGAAGAAAAAGAAAAACCTTGAATGCAGCACTGCCTTGTTTTTCCACAGCCTCCAGACTTACTTGGCACACACTGCATGCTTAATCAATACCGCATGTGAGCAGCAACAACAAAAAAAAAAATCTGGGGTGGTCTGAAATTTCTCTCACTGTTGAGGATACAAGGAATGGAACCAAATGGGAGAAAAAAAGTCTGACGGGCAGAAACTGTTTGCAGAAGAAAAATCCAAACATGTTCGCCTGGGAACTGCCCTGTTGCATGGTAGTATACAGCCAAGTGGGTAAGGGTGCTTCGTCTGTGCTGTACGGAGGCAAATCACATTTGATTTTGCCCAATTTCTGTTCACCTTTGTTCCCCTTGGGCATAACACACTCACTTAATCCTGACTTTCAGGCTTCATGCAGGATAGGTGGATGCTAGTATGATATAGAAAGCAGAGAGGATGAGTGCAAATTCTCTGCTTTCTGTACCCTCTGAACAGGGCCATGCCTGACCCTACAGACACAAAACTGCTACCCTGCCAGTACCACTAGAACAGTCATATTGCACAAAAAGTGCTATGTATCCCTATCTTGTTACCTGCTGTCGTGGTTTAACCCCAGTCAGCAATTAAGCACCACACAGCCACTCACTCACTTCCCACCCTACCAAACTGGGATGGGGGAGAGAATTAGAAAAAAAAAGTAAAACTTGTGGGTTGAGGTAAGAACAATTTAATAGAGAGGAAAGGAAGAAAATAGTAGTAATGATAATAATAGCAATAATAAAATGACAATAATATTTATAAAAGGATTGGAATATACAAAACAAGTGAGGCACAATGCAATTACTCGCCAACCAATGCCCAGTTAGCTCCTGAGAGGCAATCCCCACCCAGGCCAACTCCTCCCAGTTTATATACTGGGCATGACATCACATGGTATGGAATACCCCTTTGGCCAGTTTGGGTCAGCTG
>JANXJC010000078.1:35160624-35172599 GCA_027564655.1 Leptodon cayanensis
ATAGGATTCAAACTGATCATTCTGCAAGTATCATATTTTGGGTTTTAATGTATTAATAATTATGGGAAAACAAAGGCCAGTTTCATCCATAAAACTGCAGGGAAATTAAAATTTGCATTTCACTCCATTTTAAAAAATTATCTGATAATATTCATTTAAAGAGCAGACTGCAAATGATCATCATTAAATATTTCCTGAGGAGAACAGAAACCTGGGTGACATAACAGATGTAATTACACTTCATACTAATTAACTGAGAATTTTTGTCAAAATTAATGGACATCCTATTGGGCACATAAGGTTAGATAAAACATGGCTATAAAAATTTCCCCTGTCACCAGGTCCTGCCTTTGTTACAGTGAATGCCTTCTGTGGGCCTATAAACAGGCTGAGAAGAAGGTTGATGCCCTCACAAGTGATTATTATAGTCATTATTAGAGGAATACGTATACTTTTTTAAGATGAAGCCAGTACAGTAACTTTTTCAGCAACATCCTTTGTTAGTTCATAATTCCAAGCTGGATTTATATATATAATTGTAGTGGCTGAAGTTCATTTAAAATTTGATTTAAAAAGCTAATAGTTCTCTTTGGTGGATAAGATATTTCTGGCTCCAAATACACATCTAAATTACACATGCATATCTGTGCATACATACATGCATACTGCTATATGCTACTTATATCAGTCATAGCAGTGGTTAGGCTAAATCTTAGGTACTGAGTCTAAAAGCCTATGTGTCCTGATTCCTGTGGTTCATTTCCATTCCACTTCCAATATACACAATAATCTATATTTTCAGGGAGCTTATTTTACTTAAATTTTGTTTTATTAGGGAAAATATAAGAAGTAATTCTAACAGCTGACTAAAATACCCTCAAAGTCAGCTCCTATTTCTAGCCATGCCATGTTTATTCACAATGAGACCCATGGTTTCCTCCAAGCAGTCAAAACAAAATTGCTATGAATAAGAGTAGTACAATCTAGCCATGAATAGTCTGATTGGTTTAATTTGATTTTTGTGGATTTTTTTGTTATTTATGTCTGTCAAAATGGAATAAAAATGTCCTTGTCATTATAGTCAATATACACATAACTATAGGTACTTAGCTTGTTCACAGCCATATTACCACTTCTATGTTTATACCTAAGCAAGTGCACAAATTGTTATTTGAAATAGTAACTATTTTTTGAGGAAAAGGAAACTTTGTTCTACACTGTAATTCATTTTGTCCCTACAATTTCTACAAGGTCTCAAAGTCCATGTAAGAGGAAAATAGTGGCTGCTGGATCAAAGCTTACTGTATCAGAAATATGGATAAAATTGTATGTGGATGTCATTTACAGATATGACAATGAATCACGGCAAGGATTTTTGGTAAACTTCACCTTTGTAAAGATTTACAGTCAAAACATGTAATCAAATATGTGGTATTGTAGAGTTACAGAAAGGAACTGGAATTAAAAATCTGGAGTGAAACACTTTAAGTCTCCATAAGGAGCTTAACCTTAAACTCCAGAATGTGTGTTACACCGTTTTGCTTCCATGTGTGAAGATCTGTAGCTCTTTTAAAGGTTTGGTTCAGATCTTAAGCTCTGGCCCTCGAGGAAAGTAAGGTTAACTATTAAGACTGGAGTCCTGGCACTTCCAAGTATGTTGTCTGTGTAAAAAAGTAATTGAGATAAGCCCTAAGCAGGAATAATTTTTCATTAAGTGAGATTTACAAGATTGACAGTTTGGGAAAGAAACTCTCGTTCCACCCACACTTACCCCTACCTACCTTCCCCAATCCTACACACAACCCAAACTACTAATTCTTCCACCAGGATGCTTTGTTCCAATTTCTGTTGAATCTTCTGGTATCTTCTAAACATCTATAGATACTGCTTATAGTGCTGTTCTCCTTGTTTAGCTGCAAGCAGAACCTAAAACCGCAGAGACCGCTTCCAAAACCTGTTGCCCATAAAAATTGCTTTCCATCCACTGATGGAAAGCAATGACTCATTATCAGCTTCTGTCTCACTGACATGTAAATCTAGATGCATTGACATCTCCACGTAAAATATAAAAAATAATCTAATGCATGGTGCAAGAAACAGAAAGGAAAGCTGCATTTCTATTCAATTAAATGATTTCATGAAGCTTTTAAAAAACTGATGGAATGTAATATTGCAAAGACTTTTTTATTCTCAACAGATGCAGTCTTGATTAGCTGAATTTAGTATAGCTCTATTCTCTGTATTAGGCACAATCTTTGTTATCAACACGAGAAAATCAACTGTTCTATAACTGGCTAAATTCATTATCAGCTGTACACGCTACATGTACAACGAATATGCTTGCATGCGTGACAGAGCAATCTGAGCACCATACATCAGTTTGTGCAGAGGTTGCCACACAATCTTCAGTGTTTTGGTTAGAAAACCAGTTAGTGCCCAGTTCATGTCACTAGTCAATGTTATCATAAAGGAGAAGAACACTCCACCATAATCATTGGCACTTTGGGGAAAAAGCTGGTGGAAAAGTCTGTTAGTTTGAGGTTTTCTATATTACTGTAATAATGATAAGGTTTTCTCTGGTGTAGAAAAGCAAGTTCAAACTTAACTCAGTTACATAAGTTGTTCACCAGAGTAAGGTTTTTAGAGTCAGACCTTCCACATACATAGCATATATTGCACAGAAATTAATACGTACTTAAAAAGTCTGTGGATGGTAGTTAATCTACAAAGGGAAAAGATATCTGTGTAGTAATGGTCAAAGCTAGTTTAACAGGTAGCGAACCTTTCTGGATTTTGCCTTAAACTTGGCTCCTCAGGACTCCCCTGATCCACATCCTTACACTAGTACCTTATTTCTGATCTACTAACCTCTCCAGCTATGGACTTAAAAACGATGCTGACCTTAGCCTGCAGCCTCACTTGCTCGCTGCACCAGGGGTAAGCTGCAAAGATGGTTCATGGGCCTTTCCTGGTCCAAAGCCAAGTGTAGCTACAGTTCTGCCTCAGTTTTATTCTTACCCTACTAACTCCTTCCAGCCCAGGGCACAGAAAGGCAGGTAAACCTTCTGGCACTTCCAGCACGGCTGTGCCATGGATCCTCCAGTGGGTGTGCCAATGGAGCCTTCTTTTCACAGTTTTAAGTGCATTCTTTACCAGGATCAACACAAGCACTTCTCCTAGGCCTCAGTCTTCTGGTCTTATTGCAAAGTGCACCAGCCTAAACCATAGCCCAATGGTCCCCACAGATACAGCTCTAAACCTAGCCTGAACAGGAGTGTTTATATATGTACTTACCTGTCCTTTATGAAAATGTTTTCACTTTTAACTTATAATGACGATTCGCAACTGGAAAATTGTTTTTAGTGACAAGAAAAACTTTTCTCTTTCAACCCTTTTTTATGAAAATCTCTTGCTAAACAAGCTATTAAAATACATCGGCTAGGATGAAAAAGTACCATTTAAAACTGCAAACATAGTGTTGCAATTAATATTAACAAGAACTCCTGCCAAATACTAATGGATATTTTAAAGCTGATTCTGCACAAAAGTTACATCTAGCTCTAACTTTTACTGTGAGATTGCTTGAAAATCTTTGAGAGGATTGTGGCATAGAAACATAGAAATACTATAAGGAACACACACAAATGTAGGTGTGGTGATTAGTATGTTAAAGAGATATTGTGGTATGGTATAAAAAGTTTTCAACAATGCTATCTGCACAGAAAGATTAGGCTCTCTAAGTTCATACTGGAAAATTTAGATTACACTCCATTATGTTGTATAATGTATGATAACAGGATTCTGGTATTATCACTCCACTAATCCTGTCACCTTGGATTCTCATTTCTGGATTTATGATCTATTTATTGCAGCATAATCAAATCCATTTCTTTTGAGAAACTGTCTTCATGCAGAAAGAATACTTCTCATATTATATTTGGGAGCATTAAATTTTATTACAGAAATGCTCATTGCATCTTCACACATTCTGTAAATCAGAATGCTCTGATTTACTCTACAAAGATTAAACAAGATACATTTCTCAGATCCTTTCAGTTTTCTTAACCCTTAAGCTCTTCTGTCCCAAGATTAATTTTAAGAATAGGACCTCACTTTGCAGCTCCAATAGGTCATGGAGAGAAAAACACAGAAGATGGGTTCTTGCCGGATGGCATCATTGTCTCCATGGTCCATATTTTAAATGAGACAGACGTGAGGGTAAGTACAGGTCACGTGTGGGGACTCCACAGGCTGTCTTCAGCCTCCCAGTTGATTTCGTTAAGTTCTTCTCCCCATATTGGAGAAGAGATGGTGTTTTACAGGTACACACTTACAGTATGCTAGATGGAGGAATAATTCTGGTTTTGCTGTTGCTGTTCTATGGAGGTGGGAAGTCTTCAGAAAGGCTATGTCCAGGAAGCCCAGAGCTGCAAAATGCCTGCTGAGGAGCCTCTTTCCCCACTGCCTCCACGAGAAACCTAACTCACTATCTAAAGTGTTAACATCTCCCTTAAACACACAGGTAGATTCTATTATAAGCTACAAAAATAATATTCAGAAGTCTTCAAAATAGAAGCAATGGTTGGGGCCAGATTCTGTTTCAGATTGTTGCTATTTTAGTAGACAATTTTATTTTTATTTTAGTAGACAATGTTTTTACAATTAATACCAGTGGTAAATCCTACCATGGTCCATCCCACACACACAGTAGTCTTTGAAACTGTAGAGTTCATTTCTCTTCTATATCAGTCTCACATGTGTTCTATAAATAAATGGTGTGAAAGTATAAGATTATACTTTGAAACTAGATGTAACTATTTGCATTTGAGGAGCTAAATTTCCTTAAGGTACAGGCCATTACAACTTCACAAATGACTAACTCTAGAAAGCAGTGTGAAATTGTGTGTGGAGGGATTCTATAATCAGTGGTGTATAAAAACAATCACTGAGCTAGGTGCCCAAATTATGCTTTACCATGCTTGTAAGTCAAACTTTTCTCACTAACTGGATAAGGAAAAGGTAGTAGGCTACAATACATACACATTATAAAATGAGACATCTTTGTAAAAATCCCAAGGCCCATGTAAATTCTGCTAATGTGAAGGACACCTAATGTCATACTTTTTTCTCCCAAATCAGAAATTTTCCAGTTAAGTCTTGACTAAGTTCAACAAAGCTCAGACAGAACGTTACACTTTTCTGGACAAATTCTGTCCTGTTATAACCTGGTGTCTCTAAGATTTTTTGATAGATTGTAAAAGTCTTCTACTAAATAAGATATCTTTTGTTAATGTCTGTTTTTTGTGGAATTGCATGAATCTCTCTTCTTCAGCAAGTCCTCCACTAGCATGGATGAGTGCCTATGATTAGGTAGGATGTCTAGTTATGAGCAGATTTAATAAAATTTGACTTAAGGTCAATCTGGAACCTGAAAGTCATGGAAAATAAGGAAATAACCGTATGTGATGTACATGCTGATAACTCAAACATGTGAATCAGATTTTGCTTAATACATTTACATGCAAGCAGCTCTTGATCTAAAGAAATATTTGTCATGAAAACTTTTCATTTACTTTACAACCCCAATGACTTAGGCCTTGTGGAGTGGTGTTAACTTAAAAAGCAACTTAGTAAGATATTTGCAATTTTTGTTACAATTTTCCAGTTTGGCAGTGTATTTTTTTTTTTAAGAAACAAAAAGATTTTTCTGATGTTGGATTTTAACAGAAAAATTATGAAAGTGCCACTTCATGTTTTTCATTGGCATTGCAAAAAAAAAATAAATTAAAACATCATGTCAGACAGAATCAGTATCAGCATGCTATGAGTCTGCTCTCTGGTTCCTTGTTAGAATCAGAAAGTACTTTAGCATGTTTAAGGACCTTCTTTCCCATAAGTGCCATCAAACATTAATTGCATTCTGGTACACTGTATATGTAATTAAATTAGATTAACTTGGAAAATCTGAATTTATTTTTGAGTATCAGAACAGGAACTTCAGAGATACTGATGCAATGTTCGGATATTTGAATACCATTCCAATGCATGGCTGGATGCCTGCATTGAAAGAAACTTTTACAAAGGAGAAGACAGGTCGTATCGCCACGTACAAGCACCTGTTCTTGGAAGCTGCTGAGGGAACGTACTGAACAAAAAGATTCTCTGCGCTGCTGGTATATAGTGTTTGCATCAATGTTACATAATCCTAGAAATACAGAACACTCCTTTTGAGGCAGGAACATAGAGGTATGCTTCTTTCACCCAGCTTTTTATACCACTCACATCAATCTGTGGCTATGTGCCTGAGCAGTAAATGACGTACTTCTGCTCAAAACAGACAAAACATTCACAGTGTTCTTCACTGAAAAATCAGTCTTAACTCCTAATCTCAGTTTCGTTTATAGCAATAAAAAGCAGTGAATTCTATAAAGTACAATTAAGAATTATCCAAATCAGATTGTTATTTTCAAACAGTGAGGCAGTGTTGATTAAAAATTACTTATATGAATGCTTTGATCACAGCAATTAGTAAAAGCAAAAGTGGCACTAATTATTTCACTTAAATGTCAATGGTTTTCCAAGGTGACCTTAAAAGAAAACCACTGAAGAGATTTGAGGATTTAGCACTGTACCATTTGGCATTTTTAAAAGCAATACTTGATAGGATTATGTATATATCTTTACTTTAAACTCACTCACTCCCTTTGTAAGAGCAAAATCAGTTGCTCTGTTATAATCCCCAGAGTGTTAGAAATACATATTCTGGACTGCCTGTAATAGTCTCTTAAGTACATAAAAAGAAAAATGCTTGCTCACTGTTTTAATTCTGCATGGGTAAATAGGTTGCAGATGTTATATGTTGTTTTCACACTTTTCTAAAAGCAAACTCAAAAAGCAAGGTTGCTTATTCAATTAAGTGCCTATATTAAAAATACTATAAAAAACCTAGTCCTCCAGTTTTGCACATATGTATTGTGAAGTTTTAATAAATGTGAACACACAAAATAACTGAGACAAAACTGTTTGCATGATATATGGTCATTCTTTACTGTCCTGATAATACAGAACAATAATAACACCCCACCTAACTAGCCTATGAACTGGCTTTATTGCTGCTTTTCAGGCTTGAGACAGTCAAAGTTTACCAAAGGTAATCATAAAACTAGATGCATTGTAAAGGGTTGGGTTTTTTTTCTGGTTACAGTTCCACAAAACTTGCCTATGAATACAGTGATTTCAGTGGGTCTATCTATACAAGGGCAGCCTGGAGAAGTGAAGTCTCCTGTTGACACTCAGTTGTTCAGGTCCTGTTTTCCTCTAAAGCAAGGTGCTTCTGCATGAACTTTATGGGCAAATAATTAAAAGTAACTAAGTTACCACAGCTTAATTACATGGCACTTGTCAGCTGAGCTAAAATAGCTCACCATGTCTATATCCCTACCTACCTGCAAGTAAGAAATAATGTATGTTTGCTCACACAGTCATTTTCTTCATTAGCCTAATCCATCATCAGTGTCTGGCAGGGTCATTTCATAGTCACAGACATAGCTTTTTTATAAGTGATAATCTGGGTTCAAAATTTCATAGAAAGAATTCTTGATTTAAAACAAAGAAGCATCTGTATCCATTTAATTTCATATACTGGTTCCTAATACTTGTGTGTGGGTTATGGATATCTTGGGACAGTATGTTTTTCCCCATTCTCACAGGTGCTAAAAAAACTTGGCTGTGCATTCAACAACACCATCTGTTGAGGGAAGACATGTTATGAGATGTAATGAATATATAAAAGACTCTTAGAAAAGGAGAATACACTAACGTAAAAATTTGTAGAAGAGTCTGTAAAAATAAATTATATTTTATTTACAATGTGTGAAAAGAATATATCAGTGCTGGAGAATGTATTCCTTAACAGTTTAAAAGCAGTAGTTTCACTTTTCAGTCATCTGCTTTATTTCAAACCACCTAATAAGTTAGAATCAGTATTCTCTTAATAATAACAACAACAATAACAATAACAACATATAAGAACCCAAGGAATATAGCAGAATATTGCACAGTTCTACCAACAGAACAGAAGCAATGTTTTTGTAGAACTGGATAAAAGTTTATAAGCCCCAGAACCTGTTTGTCTTTCTTTGTCCAAGTGTATCATTGGCTTAATGCAAGTTATTAATTCTCTGCAGACGTTTTGCAATGATAAGAGATCTGCAGGACTCAGTCCTCTACCATGAAAATCCATAACTAATGATGGATATTGGAATTTGCAGTAATGTTTTTGAGGTATGAGTCAGTGATTCACTAGATCTTATTTACATCACAAAGTTATTATATTAGTCTTTTATTGTTATAAAGAAGGAACAGCTCAAGCAGGGATTAGTGCTATGCTATACAAAAAAATGAAAAGACAGGACATGGTCCAAAGAGCTATTAATTTGGAAGTTTGTCTAGTGGAAAATGATCCTCAAAAATGTCACTCAGCTCTTGGGCAAGACAGGGAACCAGGGAGAAAAGAAGACATAGCAGTCTGCCTGAAGTAGAAGAGATAGTACAACCACTTTATAAAGATCAGATGCTGACAACAGTGTTGTGGCTATTTCACTCTTTTTTTATCGTAGTGCTAAATGGTCCCATGTATTCCCGTGAGTAAACTGCGTCTAGTGAATCCCCGCTTGATAAGCATAACAGAAATGTCAACTCAAGTGCATCTTTTACCTTTCTGCTGGTTGAGAATTGTCAGTCTGGGTGTACTTTGTGAGGCTGTAAGCCTTCATGGCTTGAGGCATCAAAGACAGGAATAAAGACAAGTAACACTTTAATTCCACCTGCCACAAAAGAAACCCAGTGTGTTGGCTCTGCTCTCTACATCCAGTTTGAGTTAACAACACTAGCAGAGAAATACTGACTTTTTTTTTTTTTCAGTCCATCAACACTGTCACAGTGAGTACTGCTGTCTGAAGACAAGGAGGCTTGGTCTCTATAGTGGACAAAAGCATGACTGCCCCTTGTGCAATTATATGCTAGCTAACTATCAGCAGCAGTGGTATCAAATTCACTGTGGGCGGTAGGACCTGGTCCATACGGACAGCCTACCCCACGCTACATGTAATTCCAGTTATGTGCTTATTGGCATCTGAGCTAGCTGGCTTGAAGCTGCAGTCACACCTTTCACTACAGAGTAGACATCCTCAGTTAGATGTGGAGGTTTACTGGTTCAGTGGTGGTTTCTGTATGTTTGTAACATCAAGCTTATCACCATGGAGGAGAAAGATGAATGCATGGTGCCAGACACTTGATGAACTGCAGTGAAATTGTCCCTGATTTCAGGAAGGCTGATCTTAGCCAAACCAGTCAAGCCCCACGCAGGCAAAGGCTCAGCTGTGGAAGGAACCAACTACAATGACTTGTTATTGTTCTTCAGATGCTCTACTAACAGACTAAAGACAACAAGAAATTCTGAATAAACTGGATATTTGCTGAAAAGGAGCTATCACAGAAGCTGATTCAAGAGCTCTACTCCATGCCCCCCCCCCAATACAGTGTGGGTACAGTAAATGCAAATGAGAAATCATCCAAACAGAGTAACTAACCAGTGAAGACAAACCAGATTAGTTCTCGGGTAGTAAAATGCTATCCAAAATTAAATGATGTATAAACCTATAGGGTGACCTTGGTCATCTCTTTTGCAAGCTGAGAATAATCAACACACACAACACAAGAGCACTCTCACCTTTGACACAGTATAGCCAATATCAACTGCGCAGAGAAAGTATTGAAGAGGTACTGTATATTTACTTAGAGTTCAGTTCAGCTACATGCATTTGAACAGGTTCACTATGTTTAATTATTTTGCTGAATCAGTGTGATGAATTTTTTTTAAAACATTAATTATCTGCTTAAATTATTTTTCAATTACATAAGGGCAATTAAGAAAATGGAAGAAAGTATTAAACATATATTACTCATCTTCATGTGACAATCCAGTAAAAAAAATCAAGTCACTAATGTGCCTAAGAAGCATCATTGTTATTTTCATATGCATTTAAGCAAACCATTTTCAAAATGACAGTTTTAAAATCGAAATTGGTAATGAACCTTGTATTTTAATAATTCATAACTAGCATGGTTTTAACTTTCATTCTTGGTGGAAGCCAAATTAAAACTACAATACAGTTCTAGGTTTAGGGCTTTTTAAATTAAAAGGTTAACAATAATATCTGTAGTATTTTTTAAGCACAAAAACGCAAAGAAAACAGCAGAAACATAAATACAATCCCGTGTTTGACATTTACTTGAAAGACAAGATTGCCAGAATACAAAGCAGTATTAAATCTACTGCCTGATCATACAGCAGTAAAAAACCCTTTTCGCCAAATACCGTCTGTATCTCTCCAAAGCATTCATCAAACAGAGTAAAAAGAAACATTTCTTCCTGATCTTCCCTATCTTCCATGCCATTCATTAATTTCAGTCCACAGAAGAAATCTAAAGCAAAACAAAATTCTCCTCTGCCGCTCTACTGTATCATTTACAGCAGCTGTAATTGCATGACTTTTCTCCTTTGCTTTTTACCAGATCAATGTACTGAAAGTAATTGCTTAGGAATTTGTGAGTAAACAACATAAACAACAGATAGCAACTCTTGCAGGAATAATAGATGCCAAACCAAAAGGAAGCCTTTGGGACATGCAAAGCTCACACTTACTGTTGCCTTTGGCTCCTAGAGCTGAACAAGGGCAAGACTAACTTCCACTCTATTTATTTTTCAATAAATCAAACCCTGTGACCACACTGGAAGCATCTCACACATGGTACCTGTTCAGATTCAGTCCTTGGTACCAAAAACCACAGCCACAAATGTTTCGAGGAGGCCCAGGATGACTTACAGGCAGCTGGGGGTGCCAACATGCCATGAGCTGCTGCCGAACTGTGTGGCGGTGGGGGCCCAGCATGGAGCCACCACCACTGCCACCACGGAACCACCACTACCACCACCACTGCCACCCTGCCATGCTTAGGTGAGACCAGTTCAATGGACCCAGAGCCTGGCACAGGCAGCTGCTGCTCACAGGTGTGCATACAAACAAGCACTCAGCAAACCACCCACGTACCATGCTACAAAGGGTAGCCTTTGCCCTGGTATATTGTCTTTTGGTTTCTCCTTTCTGGAAGCAATAAGAAAAATCCGAAAATGGGGCTAGTAATATAGGCTTACCTGTCATGCAGTAATTGTGCCTGGGAGCATGGGTTTGTGGTTGAGAGCGTTGTGAGGTGTACAGCGGTGCTGGTATTAAAGGCTAATATCAATTGCAAACACAGTTCTCCAAAAAAGCTGACTCTAGTGGTGACTCCTTGACAATTTATATTTTTCTGCCAAAACTTTCAAAGTCTAGAACACATATACAGTGTTTGACACAGGGTGGGAATGCATGTGATCCAGGGCATGAAGTGTTAAGCTTTTTCATCCTTTCTTTCTGCTGCAAAGTCCCTAATGCTAAGCTGGCCTCTGAATGCTCCAGCATCCAAATCCTGCAGAAAGCTGATTAGACCAACAGAGAGGGCACTTCTCACTTTGGTCACAACCCAGAGATCACCCAACATGTGAGAAAACTTCTACCAGCTTCAAAGATTATTGGATTACGCCCTTACACTGATATTTAAAACATGAATTTAAGACCATTGACTCCAGCTGGACAAAGTGTACACATAAGGAAAAGTAAGTGTAAATTCTCTATATTCAGGCAAAACTGGAAGAGGAAATTCTAGGTGCACAATCAAAACACTAATAAAGATTTTGGACAAATGTAAAAGTGATTCTGTCTGTCAAATTCTGAGCTGAGATTAGGTTTTATGAGCTGTTATAGGAGGAAAGGAAAAAACAAATGGTGGTTTTCTGGTGTATTGCAGTGTCGCTGCAGCCTAACAGGGTGTTGATCATGGTTTTAGGCCTTAATTTGTAGGTTTTAACAGTCTTT
>JANXJC010000078.1:35198566-35210877 GCA_027564655.1 Leptodon cayanensis
GTTTGCGTGAAGTGATGATCATCTGCAGGCTCACTGTAGCAGCGGACAGTAGTATAGCCTAAGGCAAAAACAACTGATTGAGGCATTTTACACCAGAGAGCACCTTTAGGAAATCTGTCTTCTCCACGTGGTATTAACCAGCTTGGCCATTGTCATCCTCCAAGGCTTCATATTTTTTATATGTTCTAAATACACACACTACCCCCATACAAATGTATGCTGCCAGCAAGGTAGAGTGAAATACACTACTGAGAGGGGTGATGCTTCAGACAGAAGTTCAACAATTTGTCTAGAGATCACAAAGCTGGCTGTCATTCATTATTACAGTACTGCTTCCAAAAGAGAAAGAATACATCACTGTATCTAGTACAGCTAGCTGTATCTAGTTGTACCTAGTACAGTTGCCTGTTTTTCTATGTTTCTTTTGACATGAAGTAGAAAGGCTTCAGGTAGGTAGAAAAGCATGTTTAGGTCTTGGCTCACATCAAACAACATTTGGAGACTGAAGAAGGAAAAGAGAAAGTTGTACTCAACAAAAGCTTTCTTCTGACATTTCTTAGCACTTCGTACCCAGCAATACAAACATTTCTCAAATGTGTAAGCTGCTCATACAGCTAATATACTGTCTAATAGTAAGGCATCATAAAGAAAAACTGAAGACTTGCACATGTTCATTAAGTGAGGTAAGGTATGCACAGAACTGGAAAAATTTTTATAATGACATAATGCATGCACACATGTGTCGTGCACACACACACACACACACACAGAGTGCTTTTCTTCTGTTGCTGCTTATTACTTTTCAAGTTATACTATTCAGCTCCCACAGCATGTATGTTAAACCAGTTCACATGAAGTATGTCCTCATTCTCGGATGTAATTAAATCATCACCCTTTGAATCTTGCTAGAATTTGAGTTCTTTCAGGACTTCCTGTTCTTCCAATCAAGGGACACAGGTCTTATGAAACCTGATGACCTGTTTGCTTGAATTTCAAAATTAGAACAACAAATATGTTGCCTAGATAAGACATAGCAGGCAGTGTGCTGTTGATAATCTGTAGGAAGGTGTAGAAGTTAAAGAGCTGTGGAAGGTATGTTTAATAAACTGAGTCCATTTAAGGAAATTGCAATTGGTTCATGGAAGTCTGATTAGGCAAAAAGAGGATCTGACAGAAACCATGCACAGCCAAGAGTGCAATAGTCTCAGACTGATTTGATATGGAGGTTAGACATTGCCAATAAACGTTTGGCTCCAGCACATCCCTTGTGAATATTTTTCTGACTCTGCTAATACTTGCTCAAAGGGAAGGGTCAAACCTTTTCTGTATATGCCACATTATAGGTGTATGAACTTTTACATTATTTCCCTAGGTGTTTCCATAAAGAAACCAGGACACACATAGACACCAGGAGAGGTATACTGGAAAGGGTATGTAGTCTGTGGCAACACATCAGCTACTCAGAGTTAATGATAAAGACTCAAGAAAGACATTTCAGCAAGAAAATTAAGGGTGTTTAGTGGCGAAATTGCAGTGATAGGTTCATTAGCACTATAATGATATCTTCTCAAGGAGATTTTTTACAAATACAGTTGACATTCAACATTCGCCAACACTATCAGTAGATAAAACACATCAAAATGAAGAGAACAATAATATATTGTGTAGTTTACGAGAGTGAAGAAAAAAATAGGCATTCTGAAATGACATAGTGAAACAAATCAAGAACTGCTGCAGGTTAAATTTGTACACAGTTTTTGCATTTGTAGGAAAAGTAATTGTCTTTTACTATGGCCAGTTCTAGGAGAGCAAACAAACCTCTGGACAGCACTCATTTTTCAACTTCAAGTGAAACTAGAACTAGAATATCTAATAGCTCTTTCTGCACCTTTGGCATAGCTAGCGATGCCTTAGTTATTTAAATTTGGACAGATGCAAAGAGGAACTTCAGGGAACACCTCAGCTGACAGAGCATCCATCACATGCATCCATGCCTTTTTAGTTAGCTTGTAAGAGAAAGCTTTATGTGCTGTGCTTGGCTGACTCCTTCTCAACCAACATGCTGTAGGGCCTGCAGGTACTTAGAGAAATGTAAGCTCAGGTCCCTTACACCTCAGCTTATACTGCAGACAGCTTTACAACAGAACCATATGCTCCTGTTTGACATGGTCAGTTGCCTTTACCCTGACCAGCTGGCTCCAGAAACAATTCTGGACTCTGTAGTGACACCCTTTGCAAGATTCGTGCCTTCCTCTAAACACCAAAGGCCAAAAGTTGAAATTTTTCCAACGTGTTTTATGGAACAATATACATCATGCACAGGCAGTGTACATATCCTGACTGGTACAAGCTGGTGTGGAAGTGAAGGGAGAGGACAGGCACAGAGACAGAAGCAATAATGATGTAGTTCTATTCAAGGTGAACTGATAATGAATACTAGAGGTGACTGAAGAAGTGAAAGCTGGAAAAATTACATGGATTTACGGCAACTGCCCTGAAAAGCATCATCTAAATGGTTCAGGAGATATGCTGGCTTTCACTGACATTAACTATGCTGAGACATCAGAAGCTGACATCTCAGAGTAAACGTGACAGATAGCTCTAATGCTTCTTTACCTTTAAAACAAGTTCACTTAATAAACAATATATAAAATCAAATGAAGTCATTATTAAAGCAAATTAAACACATTTCTTATTTTAGAAGAAATGTCAGGCAGTTATGTAGGTAACAAGTACAATCTAACAAACATTGCTTCAGGAGGTGTTTTATCTTCAGCTGAAAGGTGTTAAATTATCCTGTGTAGCACTCGGATCTATTATGTCTATTTAAAGGGAAGAAGAAAGACCTTTACTAGGTATTTAAACATTTCAGTGTTGTTGTTGGTTTTTTCCTATTGCTAACACAGGATAATACACCACATTGTAACACAAAAAAATACATATTATAGCACAAGTGTTAGGTATAAATCAATAAATACAGAAATATTTTAAGTGCCAAGGATGGGATGAGAACAGATGCATGCTAACAGCTAACCTATTTATATCCTAGACCACAGCAGAGACTGACAAGTGGTTTTTCCTGTGATACTTCTATAAAAAAATGCCAGTCTGGTAAATTGAAAAAAAAAACCAAACACCCCAGAACCACAAGAAAAGAGCCTGAATAAGCAGAGCTCTTCTCTGGAAGATTTCTTCACTCCAAGCAAAATCAATGGTCAAATTCAGAAGGAAATGAACTCTAAATCTGACAAAGCAAAGAGACAAAGCTACCCATTCTTCATCTCAATCTTTCATTATTATCTACCTGCATAATATAGAGCAAGAAATGTAAAAAAGCAAAACTTCAAAAATGTTCTGGCTCTGTTGAGTACCTAACTCACTATCTGCACAATGTCTAGCAAAGATGGGGTTTCCCTCTAGTGCCTGTTCAGCATAGAGGGAGTATGCTCCTTTGGGGCACATAAAAATCCTTTTATTCTGTTTTACATTCTACCTGTCTTTCTAAATATAAACTTGATTTATTGAATGTAAAACTAGCAGCTCTGAGGATTCTGCATTTCATTATATTCAGCAGCTCTGAAGAGGCTCAGATCATTATCTGTCCAATTGTTCTGAAGCCTCAGATATGCAAGAAGACCAAGTCTGAATGCAGACATCCTCAGCTTTGCTTGTTTTTTATTTCTGAATGACAGTCACACTTGAGTTCCCATCTCCTTTTTTCACAAGCAACCTGATTAAGTAAGTGCTTCAAAATTTCTTATTCAAATGGAAATTTTGGTAACTCTGAAAAAAAATCGGCACTGAAACCTTTGACAATGAACCTTTTTTACAGTATAAAATGCTGGAAAATGGTCCCAAAGCAACACTACTGTTCATGGTGACTTCATTGATTACTCAGTGGAATTTAACAGAAAGAGATTTTATCCTGCACCTTTCCTACTAGTAATATCTTGTTGCATTTCATTGTGCTGTCACAACTACAGTCAATCCTATGACTAACTAAAGATCTCCCTCATAACCTGCAGCTGAGAGAAAACAACCCCTAATACAATGAAAGCAGGCACATTAAAAATGGGGGGAGGGGCTGGCTAGATCTGTATTACTACTCCAGAAGCTCTACCTCCACCCTATCCACACACAGGAGAAGTCTGAATTACGGAGTCAGATTCCTTTGTGAGCAATTTTAGGCAAGAAGAATTTGTTATGCTTCCAGCAAACTCTCAGTGCACAGCTAAATCAAGGTCTTTACCATGTCTTAAAAAATAGAAAATCTTTTCCTACCCTACCATTTTTCCAACCTATTAATCTGTCCTCCTTTGTGACACAAAAGTGACTTTAAAAAAAAAAAAAGAAAAGATATTGTATGCAATTTCCATAAATAAACAGTGGTATAATCTCATGGGTCCAAGGGCTAGCATGGTATGCTCTAAGATACCATGATCAACCACAGGGTCTTCTCCTGACAAAGAATGCAAACCTAATACTGGGTATTCAAGGAAGGGTCACAAACATGAAAATATCTGTGTAAAACTGAGGAATACAGGCAATCCCTGGCTTCAGCAGGTGCTTCAAGTGTAAACACAGTGATGCACAAGTTACTGAATTATGCCATCTGCTTTATGGAATCTTTTCCTCTATAAATGTTCCCAGTTGCTATTATTTAATTACATTCAGTAAATGCTTGTCCAGTAAAACATATTATGCTTTAATTGCAAGAGAGTAATTATTTCCCTGAATTTACTTTCTTTTTACTTGATTTAGTAATCTTAATTAAGCATACAGTCCTCCAGTCCAGTACTCTGTGCATGGCAAACCCTTCCAAAAGAATGTTATTCTCTTGGACATAAACAGCTAGATGACTGAACTTGTGCTTCTGAGCATCTTCACAAAATGCTATGTGGGCTGATTCATCACTGAAATACTAATGTTTGAAGACAAATATTGGTGGTTCAGTGTCCAAACAATTCTAACTCTCTCAGCAACAAAATGGCTTCAGAATACCATATAACATATCTGTCACAGCTGAATACTTTTTCAACCAACATGCATCTAAAACACTTAAGTGTAAGACAAATCCACAGTCAAGAAAACAATCAGAATCTCACACACAGACATATATAACAAGTGCCCTCTAGAAAAGACTAGGAATGGAGCTACTAGTATTTTATAACCTATAGACTCAGTGAAAAAGCTCACTACATAACACTGAATAAGGTTTTATTCTTATGAGACCACAGCAGCTTCCCTTGGTTATTCACTGCAGCTGATGATTCCTTAACTTTCGTTTACTTGCCTAGACAAAATAACAGCCACAGGACTTTTCTCTTTAGTAAGATAAAAGAGGTATTGGGTTTAAATCTTTATTTATGCATCAGGTAAAAACTGACAAAAACTAAATGAAAAAAAAAAAAAAAGCTGCTTTTCAGAGATTGCACCACTACCAGAGAAAAGAAATACCAGAAAGTTGATGTATCTCAATATTTATATCAACGCCTTGCTTCTCTCCTAAGAGATTCAGGTGAACTCACATTTGATGAAATGAAGATTTGTTCCTGTAATTAAAGCACTGGACTGGAAGAGCTGTCTCTACCACAGAATCAGTGTATAGCCTTAGGCAAGACTGTGCATTTCAGTCCCACTTGTAAAACTAGGAGAGCACTGATTTTCTCCAGCCTTTTTAGCCAGCAACTGTTAATGCACATTTGTTTGTTGCTTAATACACGAAGGGTGTTTCTAAAGTACCATTACTCCCCAAGTTCATAAAATTTAATGGTAGCTTCTCTGAAGGGCACCAAACTCCATTCTCACAACAAAGAAAAAGGTAAAGCTTCCATTTTTATGCAGTCATTATGGTTAATTACAGAATTCTCCTGCATTGCTAAAGAACCGTTTTCACTGAATGGCAATTCTACCAGGAGGAAAAACACATCTCGGTGCTGATTTGCCACCTGTTTAACTATCAAACCACAAGTGCCAGTTTCAGTCCCACAAGCCTACAGATGCACAGAGACCTTCCTTTAGGGCAAAGCACCAGGGTGTGATCTGGCAGATGTTGTCTGACTGGAGGGCAAACAGGACATGCCCAAACCATAAAACTTGGTCAAGTGCATTTCCATTTCAGTAAAGGTACATGCTGAACTGATCCAAAGTGTTTCAACACTCTGGAATCTATTTCTCTGATATTTTCATTTCACAGAATAAAACATTTCAGCTTGCTGGTAAGCTCTGTATGAAAATGTCAGAATACTAAGGAGTTTCATGACCTGGAAATAACAGGTTTTGACATGTGCTGTTCTAGACAAAGCTGCAACTCTTTTTTTCCACCACGGTGCATGTATTTCCGTTCTGTCCCATTTTCCAGAACCAGAGGTGAACAAAAACGCATTAGAATAATACTTTCAGAGACATGGATATTTTCAGCAGCACTGAACATCAAGCTTTTGTGCAGTTGGACTTTTCGAAACATAGATTGTTTTTCTAGCACTTTGGAGGTTTTTTTAACCTTGTTGATCATGAAAAGATGTTTTTTCCCTTCCTCTTTTATCACAAATCAAAATTCCTCAGAGTCTGAAGACTGAGGTTCTCAGTTCTCTAATTACAGCTGAGCTGAATACAGTTCAATGGTTTCACAGTTTTTTAAGCACTTCTGATTTTGTTCTCATAGTTGAGTAATATGGACATCTATGAAAAGAATAATAATGGAAATAATAGAATAGAACATTCAAATTTATCAAGATGCAATTAAACTGAAATCTAACCAAAGCTTGGGAAAATTATACATCATTCTCTGTTTATCAATGTAGTGATGCCTAACATTCAGTTTTCATTTAATCAGCTTCACTTCCCATTCTTGTTACATCCACTATATATTTAATTCAAGGAAAATCACAATGTTTTTTTGAATTAATTTATGAGCCTTAACCATCAAGTTTCCTTCTTGTTTTAATCAGTCCATCAGGTTTCAGAATACATTTTTGCATAATTTAACATGCAAAGATCACATTAAAAAAACTCACTTTGTAACTCCTGCGTAACAATAAAAAGAATTACATATCTGTAAGAAAGCATAAGGACAAGGTTCCTTTACTCTGTAGTGGCTATGAGATTTCCATCATATATCTTTTATCTACCATCCAGTCTGCCAAATCTATCAAGAACTTAAACATGCAACTTTCTTGAGTAGAAAGAAGCAGCAAAGTAATGCACATGCTTAATAATTGACAGTGCTGTTATATTTTTTATATTCAGATTTTGTTTCATTTGATTTATAATAGGCTGAAAATATTAACTTCAAAGGCAGAATTTCTAATCTACCTGGATCATAAAACCTAAAGCAATAATAAATATTTAGTCTGTAAGCTTGACAGAACATATATAATTTCTCTTTCTAGCAAGGGATCATTAATAAGCAAAAAACATACAGTATCAAATAAATTCCTTCAATATCAGTTGCTAAAAGGCATTGCAGAACTGATTTGCCTGTCTATATGTAGTAGAGACAAAGGGAAGATTTAGTTATTCATCTGCCATTTCTATGCTCAGTTTCACAATTATGTCTGGTCAGAAGGACCTACAGCAGCTCAGACCAAAAGTCCACCCCCACCAGCACGGTCTCCAGCTCTGGGCAAGGGCAGATGGTGAACAACAGCTGGACAGCCAAATGCTGACACTGCCCCTGTATACACTTATATCTGCCAGCGATCTACAGTCCAGGGCTGTTTTGAACCATGGACATTGTCTCTGTGTTCAATAGCTCCGGGCACATTTTTCTTCTATGTGTAGGAGCCTCTTTACATAGGTGGATAATTTTGTGAATCTAGTAGAGTCATGCACATCAATAGGCTGAAATATCAGAGGACAGATCATGTCCCCAGTGTATGGCAGGAAAGAAGAACATTCCTACTTTTTCGGGTTTGAATTTAAGTGTCATTAACATTGTTTTGAATTCATCAACGTCTTGAATATGACTTCTGTGAGAATGCGTAGGGGTATTCTAGAATTTAAGGTCTCTTTAAAAACCCTTTAAGTTCCCCAACACGAAAGCTGACAAGATGTTCAACTTTTGCAAAATTGAAGTAATGTAGGTGAAGGCATTTACAATAAATATTTTTTGACAAATATATCACATGTATAGTGGATTGCTGCAGAAAATCTTATGAAAGTACCGCTGCATGCGTGAAGAGGAAAATACAGAAAAAAAAAAAAGAAAAATTAAAACCCCAAAACATCCCCTTCGTTAGGCCAAGATAAAGAAGTACCTGCTGTATAAAGAAGGAAAAAAATCTTAAAGCCAAGTGATGATATTTCCATCTGATGCTGATTTGAAGAAAAAACAAGACTAGAAATTGCTGCTCCAATCTTGTAGAGCTGTCATTCATTCTATGGACAATTGTCAATCCCCAGCAGTCTGTTCAAACACAAACCTTAATCCTGTACTAAAACAAAGGCTAGTTATGAAACATTTTTAAAAATATCCATTACAAACGATTTGGTTGCACAAGTTTGTGGTTTTGTACCAATTTATGTCACGATGCATTACTTTTAAGAAGTCCATTATTCTGGGTTTTAGCTGTGAGTTCCTTCTACCTGTAACTATATGTATAGAGGTGGTAATTTACTCTGTTTCTGCAACTAATATGCTAATGGTGTACATTTTCACATTTTCATATGCATTTTGTGTAATCATCAAGACTAGAAGCTAGCATTAGGTTAAAAGCCAGCAAAATGAGGATGGGTAAATATCTGCAAACCCTGTGCCCTTACCCTCGAGAAGTTAAAGTGTTCTCTGCTTCCACCTGTTGGCAAAAAAACCCAAAACTCAGCCATGAATCTACCCTGCCTGCATGCTCATCTGCAGAAGTGCTTAGGAAGAAAAAAACACAATTCCTAATTTGCCATGGCACAGTTGCTGAAGGTCTTTCACACCCTCAGTCCCTTCCTGAGGAAGCTCCCACAAAGTGGAAGTGTTGCCCACAGAAAAAGAGCTTGGTTAACCTTGGTGATGGCCCACATCTCCTAGTGGACATAGCTGCATTAGTTTGTGGAGTCTTGTGATAAGAGATAAGCACTGTTTCAATCACAGGTATGAAGCTATAAGAAAAGGTGACTAGGCACTGTGTACTTACATAAGGGTCTCTTCCATGTCAGGAGGGACAGACTCTGCCAAAATCCATACCATGGAGGAAACTAACACAAGTCACAGTTATCGCTCACGGTGATGAGTCTCCTAAGTCCCTTTGATTTTCAAATTATTTCCCATAACAGTGAAGATAACATTAAGATGCATTCTGTTAATTTATTTTTAATAACAAATATTGCCTTTTATCCAAGGATCTTATTCCTTACTCTGCCCTCTTACACAACATACTTATCCTCAAAATGCAAAACACCTACACTTATTTCCCACCTTAAGCAGTGATTACATAAAAGCAACACACACCCAGGCCTCCAGAAATAAGTGGCAATTTGATTGTTCCAGGCCCGTCTGAGCACCTCTTTGTAGTGTGCAATTGCCATGTCATCCCTGAGAGGATGTCAAGGGTTTCCTTTGCCTGTGTCCATCTTCAAAACCTCCTGTTTGCTGCCACAAATATTTTTGATCTGCAGAGCATGTCTAGCTTTTATGAATATAGTCATCCTCTATAAGACTAATATGCTAAAATTTTCTGCAGAGAGGAGGAAACAGTCAACAGGAGATAATGTAAAGTATGTCGCACTGTTGATCCAACAATTTCTATTTTCTTACACATTGAAGTGTCCCCTGTTAACAGTGTTTCAAGCCACCATCCTTTAACTATCTATTTTAAGATGTTCAAAACACAAACATGCATGGTTAATCAGCAAAATCAGTTAAAGGCAAAAAACCCTCTCTCAACTATGACAGTTAAAATGGCAAGCAGTTACAAATTTCTGAAATTTAGAAGGGAGATTACCCACTCAGTTCTTTATAGGCTCCATTCCTTGTATGTTTTCAACAATTTGTTGATAGTTCTGTTGCCTGCAATTGACAGTGGCACTTCCGGTTACAACCCTCGGGGTTGCTGTTTTCTTGAGCAATGCTGTCTTTACCAAATGCCTCACTGAATCTTTTCTACTAAAAAATGTTTATGCTGCTCTTCCCGTTCAATCTATTCTCCATTTTCTTCTCACCTCTTTATGTTTTTCCAGGCTATTAAAAATGCTCCTCCTGCATTTTGACCTTGTGTTTTTCCTATACACGTCTTCTTTCACTTCCTTTCAAGTGCTACTCATCTGTTCATCTTTGAATTTTTTTTGTCTCTAAACACTTCCTTTTTTCCTTCTACCATTCATACTTCTGTGCAACAAAACATTGTTTAAAATTAAATACTTCATGAAGTGCAAAGCTGACAAAACCCTATCAGTAGTTTTTAACCCTTAACAGGTTTTGACTTTTATGACAGTAGCAAAAAGTTTTACTCTCCCTCCCATCAAGTCAAGGCAAAATTAACAGTCATATTTTCCACTAGACTCTCAAGCTACACAGTTCACATAGAAATCACAAGCATTTTTTTCTCCTCTTCCTTCATAGTTCGTTGTTAATTTTCCCCTAAAATGTCAGCATGCAGTTTCTAATGAGTTCCCATTCCATTATACAAGAATTATATAAATTGAACTAGTAATAAATGTAGGAGAAATAAGAAATAAGATTGCTATAGTAGGATACTATTCAGCACTCTAGATAAGGGAAAGGACTATAAAAAACTTCATTTAGGCAAATACGAGGCTCACTACTATTGTGTAAGCACTGTTTTTCTTTTTATTAAGCACACCTGCATACTTTGCCTTCACTACATAGAACATGAACTATGTTTTGGTGACCTACTCTTTGCCCAGTCTACTGTGGCAGTACTGCTGAGATTTAGTACATTTTCTAGCATGCATCTGACTTTTGCTGTAAAACTATTCAGTCATTTCGGAAAAGATCAGGAAAGGATCTTTTTACAGGAAGAAATCAGACTCAGCTTGAGCTAAGCTCATGGCCAAAAAAAAAGTGTCTACAGCCCTTTATCACTCTTAGGCATGTTGAAATCCTACAAATTATTATAACTTTCTGTCACATGACATTTCAAGATGTCATGTTTTGTCAACCAAGTCACTGCTGAAACAAAAAATCCTTTTAAACTGTTATGTTGCACAGGTATTGTTTATTGTTTTGCTAAGGCAATCTCTGCAACAAAAGGCTGTATCTCAACAATTTATTAAAATATATGTTTATAAGGAAGCTCAGATGATCACCACTTGAAGGGTGCACAATTAACCTTGATGTAGAGGTTCTGAATAATTTGTGGAGTATGCAGTATTCCAGTAGCATTTACATGGCCTGCAGATAGATTGTGGACCTTCAGTTCAGAGATTAATTCCCCCTAAGCAAAATGGTTTTTGAAAAGATTCCATGAATACATGAAAGCTCATTTTGTAATAGGTGAAGTGGCTGGATGGCCAATATCTTCCACTTTTAGAAGAACAGAGCCTACATAACAGGAACATGAAGATTTTACTTCTAGCCAAGTTTCAGCATAAGTAATTGAGCATTATATGAGCTTTCCAAGTCAACTAACTGCAGGAGTTTCTTTCCATGCCAAAAATGGCTTTTCCTTAATGAAAGTTGCATGCTGTAGTGCAGAGAAAGCATGGAAACTAATCAAAGTAGGGTAGTTTGAAAGATGTCACTTAAAAAGACCTGGCAGCACTTTGAGAGAGGAAGCGCTGTAAATAGACATTCAACTGTTCAACAGTCAGTTCAAATGGTATGACTAAGAGAGGCAGAATAACTCATTTTGCCAGCTAGACCCGAGTGTGTAATTGCTAACGTTGTTCACAATCTGCTTGCCTAAGAAAGACAATGAAAGAGTTTCATGTATGAGACATTAACTCCCAAAAACTTGCTGAAACCACCCATACATTGAACTATTTATCAAGACATTTGACTAACCATGCTAGCAACATGAAAATATAAATCACGCTTCAGATTGTAGCCTTTTCTCTTCCTTTTTCTGGGTAATTTTCAGAACCACTTTGAAATGCTGAGAGAACAATTCATTCATTGTGTCCATCTGGATATTTTAACCATGACTATTTGCTAAAGGTTAGCTGAAGAAATTTCACACTGTGCGTGGACAAGACTTTATACCTGAACCTTGAAAATCCACTTTCAGTGAACAGGAGGCATCTTTCCCTATTATGATGTAAATCAAGTTGAGAACAAAGATTTACCAGTTAGTGTGCTATTTAAATTCCAGCCAGGCCCAGAGGCAACAACTGTACTGGACGTTGTACAAATTTATATAAGA
>JANXJC010000078.1:35239775-35250100 GCA_027564655.1 Leptodon cayanensis
TCCAGCAGCTTCTTACAGAAGCCACCCCTGTAATCCTCCCCCGCTACCAAAACCTTGCCACTCAAAGCCAATACACACACACAGAAGCATACCTCCTAGGAGCACAAGAAATGCCCCGCTGAACAGACTGCCACCCATTGTGGAGTAGTCAGGAGAGAACAGTAGTTTTATAAAACAATAAGAAGCATATCTGGTTGACATATACTATCCCACTGACTGGACTTCAGAAAAAGAGGAATCCTCCTGAAGTTTTTCCTTCAGTTCACCATTAGTTAGCGTGTTTTGAAACTCAGGAATGGACAGACCTGTTCTTTTACCTCAAATAACTAACAGAGGAATATTCACTATTTTCCATTTCTGCCCCCTTTTACACACTCAAGGCTTTACCATAAATATAGCTATATTTCATCCCTCCTTAACCTACAGATATTTAAAATCTAAAGTTTCATCTGGTCAGTTTCTGGGTTTACTGGTTACTCCCTAATTCAGTAAATATTCTATTCCACTTCAAAATGCCCTTTTTAGGCATATGCTCTCTTCAGCAGCAGTCTATGGAATTTGGTACTCTGCAGCAGTCATTAACCAGACACAGATTTTTCATTTAATGGATGCTAAAAGTGGAATGACTGAGTCTAAAAGTGAGGTTCACTGGTCAGGTGTTAATGACAGAGCAGCTCAAGGGAGCCCAGTGAGTTTATGTGCCTGATTGCAAAACTAGGGGCTAGTAGCCTTAAGTACTCTGTTCAAAATACAGACGCTAAAATACATGATTGGTTATCAGTGTTTTCACTTTAATTTCACCAAAAATTCCCAGGTTTGAATAAAAACCAGAAAGTATAAAAGGTTATTTCCAAAATGTAGTAACTTTTCCTGTCTCTTTGCTGGTCTGCATGGAAAATGATTGTATCTTTTATCTCTCAGCATTAAAGACTCCCAGACCCTCTTCATGCTTCTAAATTCTGACATAAGCTGAGCTGGTTCCTGAAAAAAATGACAGTCAGGAGACCAGGACAAGCATCATGCTGCCCTTGATCTTTTTCTGATGAAAACTGTGAAGAACAAAAAAATGGTGAGATTTTACTCTTCCTGCTTTTGCTACTACTATAGTGACACCTGCTGTCCTATTCTGCATTTTTAAATTAGAAAAAGCTAAAATGATAAATCAAGCAGTACCCTCAGAATATAAGAACCTTCACATAATAATTCTAGTTAATTGTAATAATATTTCCCCAAAGTACATTACTGAAGTCTCACTAACCCAAAAGCAAAAGAAGGTTTGTGTTGTACTTTTCCTGAAGATTAATAAGTATACAGAATAGAGACTGGTAAGGCCTTATCTGAACTGAAGTTTCAGTGCAAGAGAATAAGAAATTAATCACTGAAAAGAAAAACATCAACAGGACTCTAGAAATAAGTTAATGAGAAGTAAAGAAACCACACCAAAATGGTCACTGAAAGCATTATAATGGTTAACCTGCAACTATTAATGCTGCCCAAATATAAAATCTGAGAGGCAGGCATTAATTTATACTTTTTAAATTTCACTTGGAAAGTTTTTTGTTTGATACATACCCAGCTATACAAATACATCAGCACTAACCAATAAACAATTGAGATGTTTTTAAAGATCTCATATAATGCACTTGTATTTAACTGAGATATATTTTAAAACTAGAATAAATGTTAAAAAAATTCAGAGAAACAAAGCCCAGGGACATACATAGGGCACCTAGATCCTGACAGTGACTGTAATAATGCATTACTGCAAGAAAGATGTGTATCCAACACCATTTTAAAAGTACCTTCTGAAGTATCTTTACAGCACATGCAGTAATAGTCAAATTTCATCAAGAAGTGTAGATGCTCTTTGAATGAGATCACAGCTACCTTAAAGATCCGTCATTAGAAAGATGTGCTTTTTTAAACAGTATAGAGCATTTATTCTCCAGAGGAGAATGTACTTTGCCAGCAGAATGCCATCCATATACGACGAGATATACCCTTCATTTGCATGAGAATAACAAATGCTGGAAACCAAGGCTGATGAAAGCCTTTTCTTTGTGAGGTCTTGCATCCACTGTGTCTGAACTCTCTCAGCAAACAAATTGCTTGGCTCTTTGAACTCCTTTTAATTAAGTACAATTCCCTGTGGTTTGGCATATACTGAGATAAGCAGAACTCTCATTTATGTACGCTGTAGAATCTCTGGATAGGCTGGAAAACCACAAAATGTTTTAGAAGACAACAGAAAATCTTCAGCTAGACCTTAAATTTTCAGGGAATTACATGATACTGATGTTTTTATCCACAGTAAGTGGGAAAGTAATATTTATTCTCATTTTACAGGCAAATATTTTTAAAAGTGCCTCTAGTTGTATCCAAAGAATAAGTGACATGCTATGGCACAAAACCCCATATTTAGTTAGAGAGCAAGGAGGCTTTTTCTCATGGACATATCCCACCAAGATATTTGCTACTAAGTCCATCATCTGCACTAATGTGTTACATGTGATCTCCATAGAAAGCTGGCAATGCAGAGATCACAGACTTAACAGAACCTCTAAATACCATGTCCTGCACAGAGGTAAACATAAATATATGAGTAGTTTTGTATCAATGGAGAAGGCTAGGCTGGGCAAAGGTATAATCTGTTAAAAGAAAATATCTTAAAAACCCAGGGACCCATGTGAAAATGAGCTATTAATGTCATTTTGTAGCTCACATCTGCTGACTAATTTTGAAGTGAAGGGGAAGACACAACTAGCTCCCAAAATATTTCACTTATTGTAGAAGCAGCAATCATCTGTATCTGTATCCGAGCACCAAAATGGTATGAAGAGGTAAGTGGAAATGGTGACTGTTCAGAGCTTAGGGCAATGCTTGTAGGTACTGCTGCAAACTCTGAGTCTGCTGTTAGCTATAATCTAGACCTTCATGCTAGTTCTGTTTTTTTCTAATTCTTTAAGTAAAAGCTTGACCTCAAAAGGCCTTCAGGGCTGTTACGTGAAGTTTTTCCTTTAGCAATGTTCAAACCTATCAGGAACTGGGAGATGAGGTGAACCAAGCGAAGCTGAAAACGCTCACTCTCTCTTTGCATCTCTGTAGAGGCTGTAGATTCAACCATTATGCACAGTGACCTCTCAGCAACTTGTTCTTCTGGGTTTAGGGAGCACCTTTGCTAAATCCACACCCACAAACTAGCAATGCGGGGGGTTGCCTTGCACAACACTGAGTCTGGATGCTCTGATAAGCACAAATTAGACTGCTTTTGTAAGAAGCAAAGGGAACAAATATCCTGCAGGGACAACATACACCAGAGGAAATATATTCCTAGGTCTTTTCTCATCCTTTTGCAATAGCACAGGTGTCTCATTTTGCAATCCCATTGGTAATCACATAGCAATTTTGTCAACTGCAGCAATTTTGAAGGCATCAAAATAAGGGTAAAAATTGTGTCTAGGTTCCCGAGCTATGGAACAATCTTTCACAAGAGATGAAGGAAATTAAAAGTCTGATGGTCAAACACCTCTCTTTGAGAAAGCATTTACAGTGATGCAAACATGACTTTCTTTTCTCTAATCTCTACCAATCTTCTGATGCCAGCACCCAAACAATGCAAATATAAACCCAGAATTTTACCTGCTGATGACATATCAGAAGCTCTGGGCTCCAGAGCGGACTTCTGTAAGCAGAGTGAGTGCAATTACTTTTTAGTAGGAGCCTTACTCTTACAGTCCAGCATATCAACATACTATTCTCATCTATTTCTGTTCTTTTCAATGTAATACATTTAGCCTTTCTTGTTTAAAATTGCTACATGCAACCATTGTGTGTGTCCCCCCCGAAAACTAGGCCTACCTGCCAAAACTGGAGGAACAGGGGTACTTAGCATCTACACACTCCTGGAATCAATGTTAATTCAGTGCCTATATACTCTTGTGAGTCTGACCTTCTCAATTCTCCTTTCATCCACAGCTGAAAATGAACTTGGGTACAAAGGGATAAAGAGACAAAAGACAAAATTTCTGATCTGGATGATGGTGGAAGAACTTGATCTCTACAGAAAACCAGACATCTTGGGAACTCAGAGAAGTCTGACAACCTGGGCAGACCTGGTAGGTACTAACTCTTCTCAGCTTGTCTGCCATACAAGAGCATGCCTGATATGGAAATGATAAGATAAGTTGTCCTAGATGTGGATGTTCTTATGCTAAGCAACCTACTCACTCTCCTCCTTTCTTGGTATCAGCTCCAGGAGAGCTATATCTTTACAAATGGAAACAACTTAATAACAAAAAACAGTTCTATCAGCAAGAAGTATCCATTTTTCTGCATACTCTTCATGGGGAAGACAAGAAACTGGAGTGGTATTTTTACAGCCACCTAGTAGGTATTGAATGCCAGATATTTGACTTCCTATCTTCAGAAACCCATTAAGCTAGGACACTTTTTCTGAATCACACAAAAAGCCCTAAATAATTAGCACACTAAACATCTGACTCTTGGGGAATATCACTGAGGTGCATGAATTATATCTAAAGGCAGCAACAAGGTTCTATCAAGCAACAAGAAAGTACAATAACAAAGTGAATAGAGGCAGAGTGCACAAACAGGGCTTCAGTGCTGACCCCTAACACCACAGGTAGAAAACTTAGACTAGTCTAGGACTTCCGCTTTATGCTCTTCACCTTCTCTATGTCTCTGTATGACATGTGGGCAGTGCATCTCAACACAGTCCTAGTATCTCACAGAAATACTTGAATAATGTGCAGAATACGAAAAGCCAAGTGACAAGAGGGAGAAAAGAGGAATACAAACATTGTGGGAAGCTTCATAGCAGACCAGGGACAGGATGAGCTCAGAAGTCATCTGGAACCTCAGAGTCTAGCAGGAACCACTTAGTGCCTGAGCCATAGCAGCATGTTACCTGTAACATCAGCTGTGCCAAGAACCTTGCTTGAGCCGTGGAAAGGTACGGCTCCCCACGCCTTCTTTCCTTTAACAAATTAAATGGTTAACAAAACAAGATCGTTGATACATTGAAATGACCTAACAACAGTAAGAACAGAGGCAAAGAACAAAATCCCACTCAGATTTTCTACTGCCAAAGTTGTAGCCATACGTTAGAGCAACTCTTCAAAAGTAGTATTAATGCAGCTGAAAGGAAAGACCACAGCAAGCCTACCACCTGTTCTGTATTTCCCCAGGAAATGTAGGCTGATGTTTATAGTTCTGAGCAAAGCTCCGAGTGGATGGAAAAGAAAAAACTGAATGGATTTAGAGTACATAACATGACAAAAGAGTTCCTTGATCCACTGAAGTGAGGGGCAGGGAGAGAATCTTTTATCTGTAGTGATAAAGAGCCCATCCAGAAGAGTTACTTCTAAATTACGCTCTGATATTTAACCAAATTATAAATCCATTTTCAGACTTTGTGACTCCCCTTCCATGAGGTCACCCACAGCTTGTGAAGCCACCCAAGATCTAGGAAGGAGAACCAACCTGCCATGTCTCAGCCTCTCTGGTCATCAGCTACATCTGTGGCTGGAAGAGCAATGCACAGTACTGCTAGTCATTTTTTTTCTTCTCTCCACATCAGAAATGTAATGTTAACAGTTTTTTTCAAAGTGTTTCAACACATGCAAGTGCTGGTGAACATCAAAATATTGAATTTCTTATGTCAATTTTTTTCCCCTACATAGACCTTCCCATTAGTATCTCCTGCAGAAGTGTCCATTTCAGGTAATTTCCTAGGTTTTTGTCAGGAAAAAAGTGAGCAGAAAAGTTTTTAAACAAGTTATAATGAATTGCTTAGAACTTCAGGCTGTTTCCTACACAAGCTGAAACTTGTACATGGCTGTCAAGCTCTTCCTTTCCTGATTTCACAGAGAGTCCTCTTTGTGCCTCTCCAGTTTTGGGAATTAGGGTCTTCCCTTCAAGACATTTTTACACAGAAGCTTCCATATTACTTCTGGATTCCTCCCACACAACCAGACTATCTGGCAGAGTGGAGATCAAGCCTTTTTTCATCTAACTCTCATGAACTTCCATTAAAAAGTATAAGGTAGTTAGCCAAAGAGGACTTTTGATCTCTTGCTCTATCAGCTACCTACCACAGAGACTTACTTTGTCAGTAGGGCATCAAGTGATTTGTCAAGTATTATTTTACTGTTGGGTCTACATAAACAACAAAAGAAGGTACAAAGTTAACCACCAGTTCTATAACAGACACTTTTGCAGTGCGGCTTCTGTGCCTTAGAAGTGAAAAATATTTAAAACACTTTTCAGCTAGGAAAATTCACTTCTGTAATACAAAGAATAAAACAAAATTCATGCCAACTTTCCAACCTAAAATGAAGATCTGACTAGAACGAGGATAATTTTTTAATAGTCTCTGTTTTTATAAAGGCTGCAAAAGGAGTTAAGATGTAAGAAAGCGGATGGATGAGATGGTTTTTAAAGCATTCAACACTGAAATATCAACACAATATAGATATTTTCAGTCAATCGAAACAAAGACATTTTGTTGGCTTTAAAAAGGTATGTGAGGAAGTACAGACAGAGATGTCAAATAGCAGAGACTGAGAGATCTGAAAGCAAGGTGGCTGAAAAGTACTGTGCTGAGCAGAGACTGTTTCCTGACTTCATGTTCTCACAACAGTTCTATAGTGCCTGGCAGTACCTAGAAATGTAATTACTGTTGGGAAGACTTTTTTTTTTTTTTCTGGGAACCTGAATCACACACTGTTCAGTCAGCAATATTTCAGAGAGAAGCCTGAGAAAAAAAAATCACTGCTGAGATATTATCAGCTGAGAAATAATGATCCTCCTAGAGCACTGATGCAGTTATTACAGCTTCTGGAAAAAGGGAAAGAGAATGGATGTTTTCTGGAAGCCAGCTGAGACAGACCCAAACTCTGCAGCTAGTATCATTATGAGGAAAGATTTTCTGTAAACAACAATGTATTCATATTAATAAGACAGTTCTAATCAACAAAAATACTAATGATCTACCATTTATGTGTTGTGTTTGGTAGAAGGGGTCAAATATTCTCAGGAGTTTGTCACTGATGATGAGACCCTCCCTCCTATGCACTGCCTCATCTTTATCCAACCTGTAGAAACATATTTGCTATGGGTTCCTAAAACGTCTATGTGACATGAATTACTTCATTGCAGCTTATACCCTAAATATCAGGCAACTATAGCATAAGATGCACTATAACAAATGACACCACTGTTTTTTGTGAAACGAATGTCCTTTCCTTTCCTACATACATTTTTCAGGCACACAAACACCTTGGTACTGGTCTCATCTTTTCCAAATACTTACCATCTGCTTTTTTCCATGGGATTTATACCTCAGAGCAATGACAACAGGAAGTGAATGCACAAAATGCACCAAGATGCTGTATTATTATCAGTTTCATGCCAAAGTACTCAATTTCCTTCTGGCTACCCACTTTTCCTCATCATTTGTCATTCCTCAAGTTAAATAGCTTGGTTTGTGACCTTGGAAACCATTCTCCTCCAATTGCAACAGGTAACCAGAAACAAACAGCACTTAACAAGGTTCAACCCTTAAGGATGGTGACGCAGCCATCGTGGAGAGTAAGATTGCTCATGAGAGGCCTGAATTTCTTAAGACATGATGGGGATAAGGAATAACAGACAGCTGGTCATGCCATTGTATAAGGTCAGCTTGAAATATGTCATGGAACTACTTCTATTAGGAGTCAGCAAATCCATTAACATCATTTCATCCTTCAGAGACCTGTAACAGAAGAAATTCCTTTTTTATGAAGAAAAACACACCATCTGACATGAAAAGCTGTATATGGGCCCTGATTGTTTCTGGTTTTAAGGTTCTTACAGGAAAACAGTAACTATTCAGTAAATATGGCAAAGAAAAAAAAGTTCAGTGATGCTTCTTGTGCTATATAAGTTCCTGCTTCAATGAATACTGCCAAATTACACATCTCCCTAAAGTGCTATCTTTCTTTACCTCTGTTAGTCAAGATTGTATGTATATTTCACTTTCTAGTTTCTTGCAGATATTTTTATACTTCTGTGTAATAAGACTATTAGGAGGCAACGGGAATGTCCCTTTTAATCTGTAGGACATGAAGTATATCACGGCGAACTGATGAAGACTGTACCAGGAGCAGGATACAAGGCCAAAGTGGAACAGGCCAGTTTTTTTTCTTCTTTCACTCACAGCATTTCCAAATTTGTAACACAAAAGCAAACAGTCTAGAAGAGCAGTATAACAGTATTTAAAGAAATAACAGCACCCCATGTTTAGGGTCTCCTACTCATTTGGCTGTCTCTTTTGATATAGATCAGGTTTAGGGTTTCAGATGCACTTGTGTACATAGTCCTTTGAGTTTCCAGGTTTGAGAGATTTTAAAAAGTAACATCCCAGATAATCAAGTGAGGCACCTGGAAAGGCTCAATAAACCCATGGGACACAACTGAAGAAGTGCTGAGGACTATCAACCCAGGATTACCTACAGATGCTCAGTACCTCAGAGACTTGCAACCCCACTTTCCTCATCTTCCTTCTCTTGATCAGAGTAGTGACCCCTCTTGCATACACTTTAGTTCCTCAGAAAAAAAAAAAAAACAAAAAAAACAAACCAGAATTGCATACAGGCTGGGAAAATTTGGTGAAGAAATGTAGGGTTTACTTTCTCATTCTCTTTAGATCAAACGTTCAAAGAAAATTAGTGCTGGAGTACTCCTTAACCACGAAGATCTCCACAGAAGAAATTTATCTTAAACCCGGAACCAAAGCCCAGCAATAAAACTGTAGCCATGGCTCCCATAACCAACTTTCTGCCACAAGATGGCAGAAAAGCTCAAATGTTAACTTAGGTTTTGCTCTTGCGCTATAAAAAAGGCAGAAAATGTTGCTAATAAAATACAATATTATTTTTAAATGCATTTTTTTCCCTGTGTGCGTACTCAATGGATGCTGATTTCTCCCCATACCGTTTGCTCTCAGTTCAGATGAATGAGTGATGAGTATTCCTTTACAGTGACTGCTTATTTAAATTTCTGAAACAGTGCCTGTCAGTGGCTAAGAGACCAAGGAAGCTGAAAGAAACCAGCAGCAGTGAGATACAGTGCACTGTTCCACAGACTAGCTAGGAAATTGTGGTAGCCACTGGTTTATTTTAAACCTGGATGAAGGCAGTGTCTTCACTGTTAAATCACTTAGGAAAAGACTATCATATTATGATTGTATACCAGTATTGTGGCAGAGTTTAGAGGCAATACAAAGCCCGGTGTTCTTGTCCAGCTTTATAGAAATGCTTCCATATATCCCAAGATCTAAGCATAAGAAGAGATTCAGAAAGTAGGATGTCATTGAATTCACCATGGGTAATACGTATATCCACCCACATAAATAACGAAATACCTTATCTCACAACCTTATGTGCCTTTTCTCACTCTAGTCTCCAGATTCAATCCCTTCTTACGGTGTGGGTAGTAGACTACCAAACTTTCCAAATGCAGAAGCCTGTTTCTCCCACAGTGACTGGCAGCTGAGCTCTGTGTTAGTAACCCTCTTCACTTTTGATAACAATAAAAGCCACTGCCAATACCAGCTCAGATTTCCCTAGCTCTCTACAAGCTAAGCCCTTCAGCATAGGATGCAAAAGCCTTCAGCAAGAGCCAAGGCAGGTCACCTGCTTGCCTTGTATACCACATTAAACAAACCTAAAATCTAGGAATACAGTGTGTGATCATAAAAACCATGGGGTATGGTCCTGTATAAGAAAAATCCTGGAAAGTCTTCTCCCTAGGCTAGTGGTAAATGGTGGAAGGAAGGGGATGGGGCATTCATAAACCGGCAATCCCAGGGGACCTAAGATCAAAAAGCTGCAGCCACAGAGGCCTCTGACACGTCAGTTTTCATGTTGTCTAAATATTTTTAACAGAAAAACTTAAACATTAGCAAGCATTCATGTTAGGAGACATAATACTCATCTCTGTGGCTAGCAATGAAGAATATATGTCTTTTCTAAAACACTGCCCTCTTATTGAATCAAATGTTTCACACCCTGGATTAGTAGGGCGCTTCATGAGGGCAAGTAGATGGAGAGGTCCCTAATTTATTCACCTGCACAGCCACCCCCCAGCACTGCTACTGCGTCCCAGCTCTTGGTCCCGGCGGCCAGTCCACGGACCCCATCAGGCTGCAGGCAGAGCCGAGGGTTGTCCCCCGCCATTCCCTTGCTGCCTTGGGAAGGGAGCCAGAAGGTGGAGACACTCCACCACGCTCAGAGCCCCAAGCACCTTGCTGACACACACAGACA
>JANXJC010000078.1:35260109-35286181 GCA_027564655.1 Leptodon cayanensis
AAGGAAAAATAAATAAAGAAAGGAAGAAAGAAAGAAAGAGGCTACCACACCAAAGTTGTTCCAAGATAATGCAAGTAGGAGGGAAAGCAAGAGCTTTCCCTGCACAAGCTCTTGCTTTCCCTCCAGTGCCAAGGTCACAAACGTGGGGAGAAGGACTGCCAGCCACTCTGTTCATATGAGTTGGCTCTACATATTTTTGGAGTGGGTAAAAAGGTTCACCAATGGACTCTAAATACTAAAACCAGAGAAGTGGATCATTTCAGAAAGCACAGGGGAGATGGGCCAGGTGGAAAGCAATGACTTCATGTATTTTGAGTGAAGGAACTACTGAAACGTGTTGAATGTGTATTTCTACTGAAATTTTTTATTGATGCTAAAACCGGAAAATCCCCAAATACCCTGTTGCCTTGTGACACAGGGAAAATTCTGTATATTTAAGAAGAATGTCTTGCACTTGTGGACAGAACTTGAGAGCACAAACAGTTATTTCCCAGCACCAGAATGCAAGTAAAATGGGACTCAAGGCATTTATGTCTTTAACAGTACCACTGTATCCTACGGGTTGCTCATTTCCTTCCCCTCAAGTATAGTCAAAATAGCAGTCCTCCCCAGGAAACCTACCCCTCTTTGGAAAGAAACTTGATCATTCTGGGAGCCTGAAGTCATGTTGTGCACATGAGGTCAGCAGTATAGCTTCAGCTTTGAGCTGAACTCAACAAATGCATATATACCAAAACACAACTTTATCATTCCATCTCCACAGAGGCCAAAATAAACAGAAGGATGTACTGCTGAAACCCCCAAGCACTGTCGATACACAAATATATTGCAGTCACACACAAATATACATACACAAGCAGCCGATGTGTTGCCAAAACATAGCAGAAACAGTGCACAGAATCTTCCCACAACTAAGCCAGCCAACATGTCTCGTAACAAAAATTCACAAACATTTGTTGCCCCCACCCTGCCTTGTGAAAATAAATGTAACAAATCACTTTGTGATTTACAAGTCAGGGAGAAAGAGTCATTATGTACAAAGTACTGGCCTCAAATTCATGAGGGTTTGGCACTGAACAGTTTTACCTCTGAAAATAGGCAGAGCACCCACTTCCCACGTCCCCAGTCTGTAACCTAACCATTCAGGCTGAGCTTCAGCTGTATTTTTCTCACAGAGACATCTCTTAATTGCTCAGTGTTGCTATCGACTTGCTACAGCTCTATAAAGAATTACAACACAAATGTCATTTTGAGCAAAACTTAAGAGACTTTTCTCCCTATTTTTCTGCTTCCTCCACAGATTACGGTGGATGTGTTCAGACCAGATCTATCCCTTCTCATCATATCTTTGGCCTTTTCCACTGATTAAAAAGGTAGGCATGCTCAGGCATTCAGCTGAAGTCAGTAAGAGCACAGCGTGGTTAATCTTTTCCCAAGGGAGGACAAGAAGAGGAGTGGAAGGAGGAATGCCCCCTTATGTCTGTCACACCGTTGCCCCGGAGCAGCATGACTAAGGGGCTGTGGGGGAGAAGAGCAAAGTGATGCTGCTGGCTTCACCCCTGGCTTGTTCATGTCGTCTTCTTCCTTTTCCACCCTGTGACTTGCAACCTGTAATTTTGTGAGCAATCCGGGTGTTCCCAGCTCTTGTCTCCATGTACCTTCAGGGTAATTAGTCAGCTGTTCCAGCCTTCCCTCTTCCCAGAGGATCAGCGCTACCTAATGAGCTAAGAAGGAGGCAGAATACTGCACTAATGACATTTGCTGAGGATTTTAAGTAGAGTGAAGTTAAGGAGGAGAAACGAGAGTACGAAAGCGCTTAGAGAAGCCCAGTGTAAGTCATCATGACTCATCAGTAAACAGCTGATAGAGCAGTAGCAAACTCATCTGTGAGTTTTGAAACACAAAAAAGAGTATTTTCAGGTCAGAATCTGCTTCCCACTTGCAGCAAACAAACAGAGAAGATGTCAGGAGGCTATCATTGATTTTAATTAGTGGTTCAATTATGACCAAAACATCAGGCCTGTATTACATGAAACAGAAAGGCTGCTGTCTGCCTGAGCAGATCTGTATTCCTCCATGCATCAAGAACACAGTTCAGTGCTTTCAGAAGAATTCAGCTTATTGAAGACTGAGCTATTTTTGAAGAAAAACAAAACCCAAACTAAAAACCAGCTGTAACTAGTGCTTCCTGAAGTTATGCATGCTTCAGAAAATGTCCTACAACTCATCAGATTTGAGCAAGAGTTAAGAGACTAGGGGGGAGAAGCCATCACCAGCCTGTGACTCTTTCAAAGGAGGCTGCTGCCTCTCCATGAGGGTCCACCTACAAGGAAGCAGGCCACAGACCTACCCACCCTGTTTCAGGAAAGCTGCTTCGTTTCGTGGCTTTTAAAGCCTGAAAGCTGAACTGTTGCAAAGGGCTGAGCTCAACCCCACAAAAAAGAGTGGTCTGTTCCCCAATATTTTCCCATTTCCAGTATGCATAAAGTTACATCAAGACTCACAGAGAAAGTTAATTCCACTAGATACCACTGGCTCTATTTAAATATCCTTAACCAAAGCATATATGCAAAGAAGAAAAACAAGGCTTTAAAACTGGCCAGATTGGGAGGTCAGGGGCTGGTTAGAAGAGCGCAGTGTGGTGATGTGGTAAGAACTGCCAGTTTTTTACTGTATCTCTAGAAGCACGATTAAATTATTCTACTTCATTTGGGTAGTTGGAACTTCATAGACTCATTAGAATAGTTCAAAACTCACTCAGAACCACATTTCTGCACAACTGACCGAAATAGTTGGTAATGTTGTAAAAAAAGCAAGCAAAAGGCAACAAAAGTGCTCACACTGCCTATGGCAAATGGCTATATCATTATTATCAGTTCCAGGCCATTCATTCTGTGAGTGTTATAACAGGCGTTATCCATTGGGTTTCTCTCTTTTACTCTCTGCTTCCTCTAAGTCACATGTATTACTAGTTATCAAGTTGCCAAAACACCTTTATAAAAATTGAGACTATTTTTAGAACTAGTTATGATTTTTCAAATGGTGTGATAGGCATTTTTCAGCACAGCTCATGTTAAGAGACTTCTTCTACCTTTATACAGGCATTTGGAAAGTGTTTAAACCAGCAAACGTACTCATAATCTGCAGAAGATCTGAGTGGGATGAAACATTCCAAGAAGCCTTGCTTAGAGCTAACAACTTCAGAGGATTCAAGAAAGCTTTTGAAAATAGGAAATGGATTTATAAGTCAGGTCTTACTTCCCCCGCTGTATAGGACAGGGAGATCAAAGTAAGAAAACAAACAAAAAGATTTCTTACTTGGCAGGTTCTTTATTAAGCTAACTTTTCCCACATGTTTGAAGATCAATCAAATAGCACAGACTGATTTAGAAAATGTAATCTTACATCTCCAAATCCCTCACAAACACACCATTCAAAGGTTAAGTATATGGGATATATCATTATTTTGCAGCTATAACACCGTACAAAATGTGGACCTCTTGATTCAGGGTGCCAGCATGTTAAAACTTGTGCATGCAGTCAGGAGACAGGCTTTTTTCAATATAAATTCAATCCAAGAATTTTGTGACTGATGCAAGAAAGACTATGAGGCCACAGTCAGGGGAAATACAAGCATGTGTCCAAGTGATGCAGAGTATGGAGAAAACCATAATGTCTAGTGATGTACATGGACAAGAGCTAAAGACATTGCTGCCATCAGGACTTGCCCAATCTAGAAGAGAGCAAGCTGCAATTTACTGAACAGAGAGTTAAAAAATGCATTTTCAAAGAGTAAAGCTTAATCACAGCTGAGGAGTTCTCAGCTGTAACTGAAAAACCAAATTATAAAGGGGCTGTGTTTTACAGCCATTATCCTAAAAGTGGAAATTCTGGACAGCACTCCACCGGAAAATCACATGGTTGATGTTAGAAGGAAAATCTCTCTTTCATCTGTAGCTCTTTACCTGTGAGCTCCTTTCTTTAACTTTCCTGGAAAGATTCAGTCAGCAGCATTGCACAGCATATCCCACTGATTTTTCATAGAAGGCCAAATTCTGCTGATTTGGAAAAGCCTTTACTCAAGGCATTTACCCTGTGGTCTTTCTTCAAAGCTAGGGGAGAGACTTCAACCCTCCCTTGCCATGAATTGGCCATTCTGCTCCATCACTAGGTACGGACTGGGCCACCAGTTTAATATTTCTACCATTCGAGCTCTGCAGTTCCAGCCCCATGCTGGGAACTCAGGCAGTGGACCAGCGGTTCTTGCCATGGCGTGATGCCAAATATCTTTGCCTCCACCTCTGTTTATTTTCAAGAAGTGTTTTGTGCGGTTTTGTTCATTTGCAGGAGGGAGAAATGAGATTTTATGGCTAGTGAAGACAGTTTCACAAGCTGTATGTCTTCACTGGCAGGAAAGTTAAGAGCACTGTGTTAGCTGTCTGAAGGAGGCAACAAGCACAGCACATGGTGGCTTAGAATATCGGATGCCCAGTTCCCATACAGCTAGAATAAAAGCATCTACTGCTAGGTGACAGCCATGAAAGCAATGTCACAGGGAAGACCCACAAACTTACACAGCAGTACAGGAAACCTCAGTCATTAACTGAACATCTTTGCTGGTTAAGACCATGTGAATTGTTAGCAAGCCTTAGCATTCCTGATGGAAGGAAAAAGGGGTGGGGAGCTATCCTTCAGCAAGGCTCCTTCTCAAGGCACCTGCCACTGTTACAAGGTGCCAAACTCAAGTTACATGTTCCTTGAATGCCTGAACCTTGACACCGAGCAAGGGTATCCCCTGCTAGATCTAGCCCCTGGCCCTGTGACTATTAAGATAGCTGCCCAAAGTAATGGTCCTCCAGCTCTTCTTGATGCTGGATCTGGCTGTCAGCACACCGTTGCCTTTCACAGCTGGCTAGCATGGTCTCCAGCTGCCACACATGGCTCTGACCCTGCTGCAGTCACACCTTTGCTCTGAACATTGGCTGTGGGCAATGTCACTTCCCAGCACAAGCAGAAGGCAGTTTTTAAGAACTCGGTGGGCTTTAAAAAGTCTTAGGGATTTTTTAAGAACAATATACTTCCCCTTCACAGTGTTTATGGGGCTTGGCTACTTTCCCTAACTTCTAAAAAAAAGACAACTCTGAATCTGTTGAGTTATTTTAAATATTGTGAACAAGGCAGAATTTTCATCCAATTAAATTTCTGTCATAAAAGTCAAAGTGGGAAAGTGAAAGTGCTCACCCTTTCCTTTAGCCCTGTAAATATTTATTACACTTTAATAAGTGTCAAGCCTGGAAAATGGAGTGAGATCATGAGGCTTTTATTTCAAACCTGTTTTAAGAGCTTCTGATTTCCCATTCATGCTAAAATCTCACTCTATCAATTGTATTTGGACCCTGATTCCGCAAACACATAAGCACAACTGTAATATTGCACAAACAAGGAGCTCCATCTTGTGCAGTACAGTCATCAGTCCCACTTCTTGCGGGTCTGCAGCCTTATTTTGTACTCAACAGCGCCACTTTAGAGACCTACTTTTGCTGAAGATTTCTCACAGGCACATCACACATGGTGCTACTTGTGCACCCTGTTAGAAGGGCAAATTCTGCTTCTTTTTGTTTTTTCCAGGCTGTCTGTGTACAACCTAGTTCTCACAGGTAACAGGCAGGCTGGATAACATGCCAGAATTTTTTTAATGATATACATGAAAACAGAAAATCAGCTAATGCTTAAAAAGTGCCTTGAATATATTAATAAAAAAATCCTAACTAATATTTATGTGGAATGCAAATAGAGAGGATACTATAGTACTCAGGCTCCTTTTTCTGGTAAAGACAAACTTTAGCTCTACACAATGTTCCTGAATTGTATTTTCATGGGGAATGGAGGGCTCCAAAATTTCTCCAGAGATGGCCTTTCAGCAGCTAGTCTGAATTACACAATAATCATTCTGCTGGATGAGCCTTAAAAGTGTCCAAGGTGCTGTTGAGATAAGCATCTGAATTTTCTGGTGATTCTTTGAAATCTATACAAACTTCTTGAGATTATGAAACTAGGTTGGATATAGAGTAGCTATGTGCTTCTTTGTGTGTTGTTTCTCTTTCTTCCTGCTTCAGGCTAGACCAGAAAAAACATGAAAACAACAATTATCTCAGGCAAGTCTGCCAAGTTTTCTGTTTTTCCCAGGAGCTTGCTGCTTTTCACCCCTTTCTATAGGTCTAATGGAAACCCCAGCTACATGCTGCTGCTTCTAACAACAGGCTTTACAATTGGCATGGGAGGATGAATGCAGCCGTGATTCCATACATGATCACATAACGACTTCTTCACTCTGGAAAACAGCAATACCTCACCACAACAGTCAAAGAATTGCTGTCAGGTTCAAATTGGTCAAATTAATAACAGAACCTTTTATTTAATGGATGTGAACCTGATTACTTTATGATTCTGCAAATACTATGCTTTTCTAAGCAAGTTTTCATGTTTGAATGGTTTCTTAACACTTCTGACTCCTGTGCCTCTGTGGGAAAGATCCACACAGATTATTTATTAAAATAGGAAAATAGGAAAATAGACTTTCCTCCATATGAGGATAAGCAAGTTCAAGCCAGGGAAGACAAAGGTCAACACAAAGGCAGCACAGAGCATCTGGTGACAAAGTCCTTCTGCTTTTAAATAAATAATTAAATAAACATCCTCTCATCTCAATGTTTCTTTCGCTTCCAACCACAGATGAGGCAAAACAAGAGGCAAATAATTGTTGTTTGGTTTTGCTACCTCTTTTTCATCTTAAGTGACTCTCTGAGATGGTCAGCTGACCAAACTAGTGTTAATGTTTTACTTCTGGTCAGCCTGGGAAAGCTAATGACCTGAAATTTTAGTGCTGTCCATTTGCTTTTAACTAGTGCTTGGCTGAGGTTGAGAAGCCTAAATATGTGTAAAATACTGTATTTTTGTGCCATGTGTCCTGAGAACACCATGTGTCTTTGAAAATCAGTGGGTTTTGACCTGACTGCTGCCAAGCCTTTGCAGAAACCAGGACTTCACTTTCCTGAACCAGCCATTTTCTCACTGAGTGCAAGGACTGTGCTTGCGGCTAGGTTTGTGGAAAGACCTGGGGTAATGCTCTAGGCACTTTGTCATCTTTGGATGCGTATTTAAGGCTAGACTCACTCTAGTTCAACTAAACTGTTGATTTCTCTAAATTCTTGGTTCTTACTTGAGCTTTTACTGCCCTTGCTAACATCACATTCATACCCAACACTGCTGCAAAGTCACCACTTGTTGCAGCAATGGAAACTGCTTTGTAGGTGGGTCTCTGTGCCCTTTGGTCTTACTCATAACAGTAAGAATGACCAAAACCAGACTATCCTGCAGCAGTCTGGAGAACAACAGCTAAAAAAAATTTCTGGTGTAGATGTGGCCTCTCAAGGAGGCCCTCAGGAGTCAACTTTCCTGCGTAATAAATTAGGAATATGTAGGCCAGGTTGTGGGTGTACAATCAAGTGTAGTTTAGCTGATGACTTAATAATTGAGCAGGTTGGCTACAATATAATTGCTTCAATCTCCCTCTTCAAAATCAACATGAAAATGTTTTGATTCACAGCTGATGTGCGCATGATGATGGCAACCAGCAGTAAGTCATTAAGCTACAGATTCTTGGTTGTATTGATTACCTGCATCCTACTGCTCAGAGTCTGCACAGAGAAGCAGTGGGACAGGGGAGTGAGTCTGCAGTACGCTGGTTGGTTGCTCTGCACTGTTTCTCACTTTCAAAGTGGAGAGAACTACTTCAAACAAAGGCATATTTACAGTGCCTTAATAGTATCTGTGAGTGGTGCCAGAAGAGAATTGCTAAAAAATTCAGTCTAGTATACTTATATGGCTTCACTTAGGAAAGGCTTCATACACTAAATTAGTGACAGCCTGTTGTTGGGAAAACAGGGAAGATAAGCATCATGTGCATTTGAACAATCTGAAACCGCCCCCCATGATTACAGCTGATATTAAGCACCTCCATAGGCAGTGTCTCAGTGAGATACATATAATATAGCTGCATTAATACTGACTCTTTTCTTGCATTATGAGCAAAGCATACCATGCACGCATATTCAGACCTCTCCTTCAGTCAGGTTATTATCCTCGGGTTTTGATTGTGGATAAGAATGGCCAGACTTTTACCATTTTAATTTGTACTATGTATTCTCCTCTGTTCATCCCACATGGTGAGAAAATAGCTGAAGTCTCGAATTTTAATAATGTGCATTTGTACCAACTCTCCCAGAAATTACTGAGCTTTTGTTCAAGATTAGTCTGTTACTAATGCACATAAAATTGCATTGGAACATGGGCCTTACCCAGGAATACCCCCAGGTAGCGCAGAACGGTGTGGCTTTGAAAGGATACAGTACAATCCTTCTTCAGGAAAATGAGCTGAGCATGAAACCATATGTAAGCTTCAACCATCCTCCTTCTGCCTGTTTGGAGTTTATCTCTGCTCACTTAACCTTGTACTGATTCTGCATTCCGCGAGTGCAAGGACTGCATATTTATCCAGTCACACCTCCAGGCTAAGGAAAGGGAATATTTATTCTATATGCTCACATCCACTTTAATATTGGTATAGGATAATAACAATCTTTCCCTGAATAAGTATTTTTAAATCTACCAGAGTACAAGCCTATAAATTAGCTTCCCACAAATGAGAATGGGCAGGCAGACAAGTAGGTAGTTACTCCAGAGGAGGCTTGTCCTCAACTTTTACTAACATCTGCTTGTTTCCTAGAAAACAACCCCCACACTTTAACAGCTCTAGCTCACCTGCCTTCCCTCACCAAGATCAACACAAATTCAGATGAATAGGAACTGCTACATTTAAATACATAACCTTCAACTGTGAGCTAACTCTTATCAGCAACCCAAATGCAGGTTTGGGAGACTCAGCTTTAGCAAAAACAAACAAACAAACAAACAAAACAACAACAACAAAAAACCAAACCCAAAACCCAAACATCCTTCTCATTTCTACATTTAGGAGGCCCACATTCAGGAGCATGATCTGCTCCGCTGCTCTGTGCAGCAGTATTCACTTTAGCACACATGTTATACTGGTGTTTTTGCTGAAGACCCACCTGAATCTGGTGAAATTATCAGAGGCTATTACCACATCCTGATAGCTGCCGGCAGAGTGTGGTGGTTATAGAGACTGAACTATCCATCCATCCTAGAAAGGGTCTTGCTGGGAGAGACCAAGCAGCAGTGACCAGGCAACATGCAACAGCATGCAGTGTCAACCTGTTGTGCATCTTCTGTGAGTGAACAGAGAGACTCCAGTCTCCACTATATTCAGTCCTATATTCAGGATTTTTAAGTACATTCAATATACATTCAGATGAATATGGAATTAAAAAATAATGTGAAGATACGCCCATTAAAGCTTTGTTTGAGGAGTCTTTTTTTTTTTCTGAAAAGAAATCGAAGTCTACCATTCAATACAAAGTCTCTTAAGGATTCAGAAGGGTTTACCACAAAATATGCTATCTACTAGTACACACTGTGCCCCGTTGCTCTTGAGAATTGGATATTTGCTCTTTGAGCATCAAATGAATATGTCAAAGTCTTATTGTTCCCCAAATGTATTTTTCCTTTATTGAGTACATCTGTACTATTGATGTTTTTACATATTTTGATAGTACTGCCTCTGTGGTCAAGGGAGGTATTTATGTACTCCCACAGCATACTGAGCAACTTCCCGATGAATCACTTTCCTCCTTTGCTTTGAAACACCAAAGAATGATTATGACAGCACCGGGAAGGTGATGAATTCAATTTATCCTTCGTGTTCAAGGCTGCACAGTAAATCGTGGTACAGTTAGTCACCATAGTGGGGAGCTGGCAAGCACGTGAGGATTTTATGCAATTACTACCTCTCTTTCATTGTACTTCATATCCTCTGAATGTCAGTTCACTGTCTTTTCAAAAGAATTCACTCCCTTTTTAGTTACTTCCATCACTTCCTTTTCTTTTCAACCTGATGGAACTACTTTGCACTGATCATCTGTGTTTAGCATAGATTACACAGGCCCAGCATTATGAGAGGAAGGGTTTGTAATTAACCATGCTGTTATGTTGTATAGCTTTATGTTTCTTCAAAAGATCCCTTTATACAGCATCATTACCTATAAATCTCTGCAAAATAATCTTAAAAAGATTTTAGTCTGTCATAGCAGGTAAGGGGAACTCTTAAATTTTTAACAACCATGCTGGTATTTAACCTAAATCTGAAGTAGTCAGGTCAAGCACCTGAGATAAAACTTGCTAGAAATTGTTTCATATACAAGCAATTCCTACCTCACTTTTTAGTGACTTGCTTTTACTCTAGCCTACCCCTTCCTTTAGTCCTGTAACAATTCCAGGTAACACCTTCAAAGTGATGTGCTATGATGCAAGCTCCAACTTGTAGCTTCCAGAACAACCCAGAAACCATAGTAGGTGGCAGTATTCATGAATAAATGTGACCTAGCTGACACTGGCTTCTGTGGCCAAGTCTAAGGCAAGGGCAATTGCCTCAACTTACATGGGGTAAAAATATTAATGATGAAGGTGGTCATGGTGATGATGATGATAATGCCTACGTGGTCTAGAGGAGTAAATTCACAATTAAAATCCAAACCCATGCATGGCAACAGGCTAATAAATTATACTGTAGAAAAGTGCATGCCAGCAGCATAGCACAGCTCAGTGCAGATGAACAGGAAGCAGTGACGATTGATTTGAGGATATACCACAGAGCTTCCCACCTGAACTTTCCACTTTTGTTGCTGTGCCATCAGTTAAAGTTCAACTGAGGAGAAGATACAACACAGTGATGTTTTGCAGATGTGAAACATGCTGTGACTGGGAATAATGGCTAAGGATGAGAGATCGTTACGGCAAGCTGCTGAATTGGATGACATTGCATCACATTCATAATCCAAATGTATGTTCTGGAGGCAGAGTACCAGAAGAAGGTACTAACCCAAACCAGAAAACTTAATGCTGTACTAAACACTTGAAAGATCTAAAAAGGAACTGTAGAAGTCTATCTACTTATTAGTGAACCTTTGAGGTAAACAAAGTTGCATTACCGAAAGCTACTTGGTATGTGCATGTTATTAATGATCAGTATTAAATGCAAGGTGAGGAAAAAAGGGCTCAGTGAACCAAAGCTAGTTGCTTGAGCCAAGTTTACATATCAGTATCCAGATGTACTTATGTGGTCACTCAGCCTCACATTTTTACCTCAGTGTTTTCCCTTAATACTGAAATCTTGCTTGTGTGCTGAAATCACCCCTTTAAGTTTATATTCAGTTGAAAAACTGGAATCACATAATTTTTGTAATATATGCCTATATTGTATGTGCCTATAACCTGTTTATCTATGAAATGTATGTGTTCAAATTACATTGGAGAAGCTATGCAATGAGGATATGTTCTTTTGTATCTGATTTTTACTTTTGTAATACTAAAATTGCAGTCCCATTTGTTTTGAAAATCTACTGTCCAAACCAGTGCATAACACTGACACATTTTGGTTTTTTTTTCTTCATGATAGAAATTCATTTAGGTTTCTGAGCAATTAGGGCAAGTTTAGGTACTTCCTGATGTTACACTAATTCTTGCTTAACTATATAGATGGTAATATATACATCTGTCTGCAATGTAAGTGGTACAGGTAGCATTCTCAGTAAAGCAGAAATGTTGACTTTCTTTCTCTCTGTTAGAGAACTAGGTGGGAAGTTCTGTTTGAAAAAGAAGGCATACTTTGCCAAAAATTATGTTATTGCCTAAAGTGACCTTGTTTGTTTGAATCACAAGAGCATCTAGAGACAGGAACAAGGAATAGCATGTTAGTCTCTCAGCAGGCAGGGCCACTACACAAAGAATTTACTGCCTAGATTTTGCCAAGGGCAGCAAGGAAGCAAGGCACACCATTGGCTGAAGCACAGTGAAATTTTGACAAAGTGCATTCCCAGAGGGTGTACCTGAGCACAAGCAGTTGTCAGCCTTGCAGTGTTTTGCAAACTTTTGCAAAAGTGATTTTAAAGGTGGGAATAAGTGGAAATGTAGGTTAAGCTCCATCATCAGCTATGGTTTGTCTTTTTTTTGCAGCAGTCTAAGAGAAAACAAGGGGAGGTATTTGTGTGCCAAGTCTCTCCGATACAATGGTATCGCAGCCTGCCCATTTCATTCCTGCAAGGAGGTTTCATCACTTTTTTGTTGCAGTAATAACTGATGAAGGGCTGTGGCAATTAACACACAGCTTGGCTCTTTTAATGATGAATTCCAGGCTCTTTCAGATCTGAGGCCTTCTCTCAGGTATAAAAACTGTGCAGTATAGTTTGCACATTGGAAAAATCTCACTGGAAACTGAGCCCTACCCTACCTCCCCATTGATTTGCTTGAGAGCTCAGGCAGAGTCATCATTCAGATAAAACACCATACTAGATGTCTTCCAACTGACTCTGGAAAGACTAGTATGGTAAGTTAATTCCAAAATAAAGCACTTCAGATTGCCCTTTGGATGTTTTTGAAAGCAAATGTATTCCTACCTGGAATAATTGGTTTGATGCGAAGTGATTTTCTGGGGCTTAACACATTGTCCTATCTTTTCTGGCTTCACAGATAAGCTTCAGATGTATACAGCTGGGGTAAAGAAGATAGCATATATACTTGGGTATACCCAATGCCTGAACTATTCTAGCTGATGTACAGTTTATATTTTCTAGGGTCCTGTTTGTCAAATAGTGACGTTCACAAAAATGTTGTATGAATCCATAGCCTTACTATTTCTTTTATAATGAATAATAAATTACCAGAGAAAAAAGTGGGAGGTTTTGATTTGTATGGGGGAGCATGGCAGTAAATTCTTTTTCTGAAAGCATAATAGATGTTTTCATCTTTATCTTTTTTTCTTTTTAGAACAATTTCAATGAAATTGGAGAAGAAGAACAGCAAGAAAATCATAGTAGTATGAGGGAGGGTTCAAAAAGTACTTCTAAGAAATATATATATATAAAGTCCAGCTGGGGAAGAGGAGAGGACAACATTAACTGAGTTCAGATGCTAGCTTTCATTAATGCTAAAGGCGGTTGCAACTGTGACACAAACACAGTGACTGCACTTCGCAGATAGCATCAGCAGCCTTATGTATATTGTCAAAACAATGCTGTATTGAAGACACTCAAATATCAAGTAAAAAATCTGCTTTTTGAGTTGACATCATTCCTGAAAATATTTACACATGGAAGGTTTGAATGTGTACAAATGACAGGGAACAAGCTCTCCCCACCTCATTCTCAGATCCCATCATGGGTAACCTCCATTGAGGAGGGGAGTGAACATCTTCTCAAGTTTAAAGAGCTGCCACATTTGCAGTTACAGATTTCACAGTCAGCAATGAGCCATACAAAAATGTAAGTAAAACTTAGTTGGTTAGGGGATTTTTTAAGCCTTTGTAGATGTTTGTACTCATTGGACCCAAATTCAGTAGCCCATTTTACATGCTTTGGAGCAAAACCTTCTTCCAGTATTGCAGAGTTGGATCTTAAAAGAGGCAAACTCTGTGATGCTCAGTACTAAAAGCCACTGCCCTGTGTTAAGTGTATGGCTGTATAAACTGTAGAGAAACAGGTTTGCAAAGCTCCTGGATTTTTCCTGCTCTGATCCGATTCCTATCTAAAGCAGGGATAGTGCAGCCTTGTATGGAGCAGGGAGCCCATTGTGGGCTTCATGGGAGGACATTCACTCACTGCTGTGCTGTGAAGCTGTTGGGTCATGAATCTCCTGGATCTCAGTGTTATGTCCAGGCATTTTTTGAAGTCCAAGTTACTCAAGAGGGGACCTAGATCATTCCTGGGAAGGCAACTGGGCATGGAAAATTACAGCACATCTCATTTCGGTCGAGGGAAGGGGCCTGTAGTGAAAAGCAGCAGGAGTATTGCAGGTCACCCACCTGGGTTCCTGGCTCATATGTCAGGAAAGAGGCTGTGACTGTTCTCCCCACATCATAGTTTCTCTGCTAAACAGAGACGATACACTATTGCTACTTTCCCAAATGAATTTTTCAGCATTACACTGCTTACTGCTCTTCTTTACAAACGTAACATGCATGAAAATAACTGGGAGGATAAATAGGGAAAATGTAAGAAAAAGGTATGTTTTGAAATCTCTTCCAAGCAATATAACACGAACTTAGTATTTTTATGTTGGAAGAATTAAGGTAGACACAAAGTTTTTCTACAAAGAGGATGATGAGTTTGCAAAGGTGTTGCTTTAGTCTTTGGTCATTGCAAGAGAAGCTAAAAGCCTTAAACAAATGATAGCACAGCTTATGGTTGTATAGCCTGAGGAATACCGATATGCTGTTGCCACAAAGACCCCACAGATCTGGGAATACATCAGATCATCTAAGGACCAATGTCATTTCTATGGCATTGACAATGTGGGAAGAGGCTGATAGGAGTTGACTTTGGTAAAGAATCACAAAAGCATCCTCCAAAACCAATGCTTAGAAAATGTGTCGGATTTTTGAGTATGGTAAACAGTGATCTGGGTGGGAATGATCATCTAGGAAGGGAGCAGATGGCACTGGGGAATCCTGGCAGAGACAAGATTCCACGCTAATGAGTCTTTTAAAAACAAGAAGGGGACTGGGAATGGGCAGATGGAGCAATGTAAAGGCTGGAAGTAATATGGGCAAAGGGGGCTTCATTTTAATTACTAATTTTTTAATTGAGAGTATTACAAACAGGAATCAGGTGGGACTGGGCAGCTGTGAAAGGACATCTGAGACAGGATAAAGGATGGCAGAGATTTGGGAAGAAAAAGAGGGGCACTGTTTGTGAGGGTGCTTGACAGCACCGCGTCATATCTGCCCAGGTCTGGAAGCCAGCTGGGGACTTCACTCCTCTGCCTCAAAGACGTTTCACTTATCCCCTGGGTGAGTATCCTGGGCCAAGCGTAGATAGTGCCACTCAGACAATGCTTCTCTTCTGCATGTGTTATAGAGCAGTCAGTGCCATCCTCTGTGCAAATGCTACACACATGGTTTCTGTGCACTGCAGCCTCTCTGGCAAACAACCACAGGAGAAAAGGCGAAGTTAGAATGATGTTCTCTTTATGCTTTTCAATTGTTCATGTTATTCAAATACTGCGTTCCACATATTATTTATGCATTTGAAAATGCTCTATTTTAACACCTTGTTTAATACTCTGTAGAATTATCTTTCATTATTTATGTAGTACCTTTACTTCCCATGTTTATTTAGAGTATTAAGCATTTTAAATCAAATATAGTGATCTGCTGTACCAGCCACACTGACAGACATTAAAACTGAAATTTCTCATGTACTTAAAAAAACTGTAAGTTTTTTTGACTTGTGACTGAAGAACAATCTTAAAAGATAGAAAGTGAATCAGGTCAAAATATGTTGGCCATCATGGGCAACAAAGGGCTTTAACATGATCTTTCATGAGTTCTTAACTGAAATGTAAATGGCTCTAAAAGTCAAGAAGCTTGTTAATATATAGTGTATTTCTGTAGAGTTACACCTTGCTGCTCATTTTAAGAGTGTAAAATAAACACATTTTAAAGATGGTGAATAACAGTAAAGTCTTTTTTTTTCTGAACCATATTCTTTTTCTCACTGCTCATAGTAAGTTTAAAATCAGAATAAGGTAATTTTTAGAACATCATTCTAACATGATTTCCATGAAGAGACTTCAGAACTCTGCAGTCGGCAGCAGTCATGCTGCTGATGGGTACTGCACACAGGCTGATGCATCTATAGATTTTTATAGACATATATAGATACGCACATACAGAAGGTAAGAGCGAGTCATCAGTTACAGTTACTGTTACCTTCTGAAGGGAGCCTTATGAATCAGTTATGACCACTTAGGCTAAAATTTTGACACAAGCAATTCCTTTTGCACCCACACAGTAGCGATAAGCATTTTCAGCCAGGAAGAGTAAAATGATGCTGATCCTTTGAATATCAATAGATTCATACCAGTTTATTTCAGCCAGGGACCACGTCTGTTGCTGATGCTGTCACCTTTGGCAGTAATACAGCATATCTTTATTTAAAAATATTTGCATTTATCACACATGCAGTAAGAAGTAGCAATTCAGTTGCCGCAGGGTGACCCAGAGTTTGTGTCCTCAACTGAAGCTCCTTTATAAAATATTTAAGCAGTTGCACTTAAGAGAGATAAATTCTTGGCCTCATTAAGGAGAGATTTGCAAATTACTCCAGTGAGGTCAAGATTTGCTCAGAGCGTACCATGTGAACCGTGTGGTCAAATCGATGCAGTATGTTCTCTGCTATTCGATTTTGACTGAGTGTTGACATCTTGCAGTTCCACCACTTTCCAACCCATTAAGCCCAGGATGTTACAAGAAGGACTGAGAGAAGAAAAAGTGAGAAGCATAAAGAAAGTTGCTGTCCAGTTTTCTCTGGATATTATAGTATATTCTGTGAAAAGTACAATGGAAGCAACGTTTTCAAATAATTCTTCTTCCATCTTGACCCCCAAAGCACACACTTTGAAAACTAAACGTAAACCAGCTAAGGACAGTTTTATTCACTTACATGCAGAGTACATGTGGTCCTGGAAGAACTGACACACACAGGAGCTCATGTGCTGTCTAATCTCTTCTAGCTGGCTGTGGCATCCTGCCTGCATCCTTTGTCTTACACAAACACGTAAAGCATGGCTGTCAGCCCAGTAGGATTCATGCCTAGTTAGGTCCTATGGCTTAACTGCAGTTTTCAGAAGGGGCCATAAAAATTAAAGTGGCAACCATAATACCATTGCATGAGATGGGAGTGCATCAGCTTTTCAGCCCTGATGCTACACGACGGACCTCCAACTGCAATGGAAGTCATGTTTTTGTACAAGTCCTTCACCAATTACTCATACTATTTACGAATCTATGAATTTGTCTGGAGTCAAGTCCCAGTTATTGCAAACAAAAAAGCAAATATGTCTACAATACAAAAAAAATGTTTCCTTCCCTAAGGTGACTCTTTGTCAAAATGTTTAGTAAAAAAATCATTGTTTTCAAAAAATCCTAAAAAAGGCACCATCAGAAGTCTTCTGCTTACAGCAGCACCAGCTATACTAATTTTATTCCTGATTGGTGTTTATATGACATGTTTCTTAAAGACCTACAATGATACAGGTTTCATATCCTTCATATTCTAAACTTCCACTCAAAAGTTTTTCTTCTAACCTAACTATCCCTTGCACATTTGAAGCTTAATGTCTCCTCTCCAGAATAAATTAATCTAAATGTCTCATTCATTTTCTTGTTTTCATATTTTTAGATGATTCATGTTTCTCTTCATTAGATTCCTGTATTCATCCATATATTTCTTGAAATTCAGCATACAGAACTAGAGAGGATGCTTGTCAGGACCTTGCAAATTACAATCCCAGAAAACCTACTAGATGAATACCCCATTCCATCACTAAAACCATACATGAAACTCTGAACAGCAGTAGAGCCAACACAGATGTCTGAAATCCCACTTGATCCTTCCTTTCTTTTAGTAATCATTTTCTCTCCCCCAAAACTCCATTTTGGTTATGACTGCCCAAGTACTTCAGCACTTACCTGCAATTCTGTGCAGATCATAACTCTCTAGCTTGCCTTTGGGATATTATGTGAGACAGTGACAAAACCTGTACTTAAAGTCTGCCATGGCTATCAGTTCTCACAAGTGCACAAGTCTGATTACAAGGGTTACAAGTCATAATTTTTAAAATTTCATGCTATCTATTATTTATGACTTTGTTATGTTGTAGGTATTCCTGCGCTATTATTTGTTCCACCGCTTTTCAGAAAAAAATTCTCTGGAAGTCTAGCCTTCAGTTTGTAAAGAACACTTTCAAATTTCCTCTTATACTTATAATTATTAAATATGCAAAACCTTCAAGATAATCAGTGGAAAGTTTATGGAAAACTAATAGCAAATCCTGATTTTACAGTGTTACGTTGTTCAACAATAGGGGATGCTCATAACTCTTGCTAAGGATTAATTTCTTCAAAGCAGTCTTGTTATTTTTGTTTATATTACAGAAATTGGCTGAATTGTTTTTGTTTTTTTTTTTTTTCAGGCACAGACCAAGTTTACTTGTGCAATTACACAGCTGCCAGCATAGTCTTCCTTTGGTTAGAAAACCTTTTTTAGAACTGGATTTTATATGAAGCTGTTTTGGGTTCTTTTCATGGTAATAGTTCTGTGTTCCTCTTTTAAGCCAAATTTACTTTGCTAACCAAAGAAAGACCTCATCCATATGAATTAAGAGTCACCTCAGAGATGTTATAAGGATAAATAACATTAACCTTTATTCACAGGGAACAGCAAAATACTCAGAGCAGCTACAGTAGGTAAATATGGTCTTTGGACTGCATTTACAAAAAAATCTTTCTCTAAACAGGTGACAATACAAGGACTATCCACATCCTTTCTAGGTCACATGAGGTGAAGGGTTTCTTAGTCAAACTCCCCATCCCAGGTGAAGCAATAAAGTAAACCTCTTTTTGACAAGACTGAGTTAATGTTACCCTGACCAAACACCAGTGTCCCACTCACTCCGCATTTGGGGGCAAAAGAATCCCCATCTCAGCAGCATTAAGCAAAAATGCATTAGGAATTCAAAACCTACCAAGACAACATGAAAAGTTGCCTTTTATAGATAAAAAGGGAAAATGCAGGACTGATTTTGTTTGGTTAAATTTCACTGGAGGAAATTCCTTTTTACTTCACTGCTCTCTGCCATTTACCTACTTTCTAGATGAGGAGACATTTACATTGACTCTGGCGAGAGTCCTTGTCTTATTTAAGTCTCCTAAGGGCTTTACAGTGTATTTACCTGTTTTTTCCATCTTCTTCCACCATTTTATTACTATATTTCTCCAACAGTATAATGCCATATACCATACCAATACAGTAATCAAGCTGCACAGTTCAGACCACTGTTTCTACTGAACCAGAGCTATGCTTAGATGAAGATTCCAGGAAAGTCTGAATTCTGACATTTTCCCGGTAGTGAATTTGCAGTGGGCTTTTATAGATATCGGTTGTTTTAGTCCTGCTCATCTCTGGCCTTCCCTCCTGGTTGCTTAGCTTTAAGGTAGAATGAAGTTCATTCTCTGGCTGTCTGGTCTTTCTGCAGGCTGCAGAGGGGAGCCCTGCTAGGGGTGGCAGCGTCTGCCCCGAGGGAACAGGCTGTGCTTGTGGACACTTGTCAGAAATGCCACAGAAGACTCAACGGAGAGCATTGTGCCTCCTCCCCTACCAGGAACTGAGACACTCTTTCAGAAGCTGAGTATCAAGTGTGTTCCCTCACTTGCTGGCCCGGACAGACACACGGCAGAACCAGACAAGAAGTTATGCTGCAGTCAACAGTCTAGAGGCATAGCTGTTTAATACATGTTAAGCCATGTTTTTCTTGCTTCGCGTTTTCAGCACAGCTCTCATTGGAGAGTTCTCAGTTGTGTCCTGGGACCTGTTTACCTTCTTATATAACAGATGCATGAAGTTGCATGGATTAATGTGACTGATTCATGCTTTAGTTTTCCATATCTGTAATATTTGGTACATGCAGTACGATTCAGAAGACAAAAATGAGAGTGGTAAGGGGGAACACTGTGGTCCGGGTGAGAGAGGGAGCAAAAAAGGCAATGGAAAGGAAAATCTTGCTATCCGTATTTATCTGGCACCAAGTGCTGAATTCTAGTTGATAGCTAAAATCTTCAATGACCATTGTCTTTAACTGTTGAAGACAAACATGATACTTTCATACTGCCTCAAACATGAAAATGCATGAAAAGGACTGAACTGAGGAACTTGTCAGTATCTTATGTAACCATCAAGATTAGCATTACTTAAACTATTTAACCTATTTTTAGATCCTGTGTAGTATTAGTAAAATCAAATGCATGAAACTTGTGACTGCAAATAAGATTTTAAAAAGCAAAAAGATTTTGTAGGAATAAGAAAAGTTTGGGTTTAGCGTAACTGATAATAGCTGGCACATGGCTATTCTGCCATTCACACTTGCCCATCTTAAATCATTTCCCTATGATAGCTACAAAAGCATATAGTAATACATGACTGAAAGCAGTCCTTTGGAAACCTCACGCTGGGCCCTGACACACTATAGATGGCTGTCAAGTACCCACTAGTCACCAAACCTGTGTAAACTCTCTCTCTCTCTCTTCAACTTCAATTGTAATACATCTAAGTAACTCAAAGAACCTAAACATCAGAGCAGGTAACTTAACAATGTCCTACCAAAGCCTCACTTTCAGAAATCCAGAGTGTAATGTGCACAGACACAGCTATATTCATGAATTCAGCTAACATCTCAGTTGCACTCATGCCAGGTTCAACAGGAATTCCCCTGCGCATTAATGGGAATATTACTATGACTTATCGTATAACTTGGGTTAAGGAGCAAATCGCTCTACAAAGTGCTAAGCAATTATGCTGGGAAGTCAGTCGGTTTGTACAAGCCAGAAAACAATGCAGATCTTTACTTACAGCAACCCAAAGGTCGTAGTCTGTATCAGATAAACATGTACGTGAGATTTTTGAAGCACTGAAATAAAAGCTCATCTTAAGTCCTCTAAACCAGTGAAAGAGAAGATATCTGGTTACGCAGCTCAAAAACAAAAGGCCTATGAACCAGTCAAATATTATCACAGCACAAGATCTCTCACACCAAGCAGAGAATGGTCCCCGTGCACACGAGAGCCTGTCACCTCCCCCTCCTTGCACAGAATGCGTCGTAACACACTCCTGACACACACCGTGGCCTTTTTTGGGGTCACGAGTTTGTGAAGTGCTAAATTCCTTCTACCCTTACTTGGCTTTGACACTGCCAGGCTGTTGATATACAATACCTGCTCTGGTACACTAGCTAGTCAGTGTGGCACCATCCTTATCATTACTTGTTTACTATAACCCTGGGGCAGGGTTTAGCTGGTTGCAAACATTTGTTTTCATAAAACATTGGACAGATATGTCTGCCTCTCTGTATCCTTCCCTCTTTTAGTTTTTGGAAGTAAATGCTCCCTCCCTGGAAATTCAATTTGTGAGTGACTGAGAGCTTTTCTTGCTTGATTTGTCAAACTGGGCAGTTGCAGTTTCTCGTTTTTTGGACTTTACATCTCATGAGACTTAAAGATAGGTGATAATTTAAAGTTTATTTCTGCATGAAAAGACTCCTGTAATATATCAGCTAACCTGAATGAACTCACTCTCAGACACAGAGCATTATCACTTTCGATAACACTATACAGAGCGATGCGTGAAAATGTGGCAACATGACTTTAAGTCTAATTTTAATATGAAAGATGACTTTACTGCATTACTAATGCCCAGGTATATCTTACTGACAAGCAGTAATATCACACATATATTTGACTAAGGAGATTGTAATTTATAAAATAATATTGGTACTGTGCCTTTAACGTTTCTTCAAGTCCTCTGTTTTTGCTGCCAGTACTCAAATACTCTTGAAATATCTGTGGTGGGATGATTTGCTATGCTTTGCCAGAGCAGGAAAAGAATTTGAAGAAGGCTTTTTGGCACAGATTCAAGATAAAAGCATGTTTCTTATATGCAGTATCTCAATTCCCTGAATGATTAACAAACCACATTTAGCATATGCTTCTGATGCTTTGAATATCTTCCCAAAGATGTGGTCGTAACACTTTTTTACACTCTTAGGAAATAATGAAGGAATTAAATCTAGTGAAAACTGCTGTATTGAATTCCTTAACTTTCAACAAGATCAGACCTGTTCCCTTGCAATTTTGGATGTCTTGAAAAATGTAATTATGGCAACATATCTGAGAATAAGGCAAGAAATTCTAAGGGGAATACTACTAATACTATCATGTAAAGCTTGCAGCTTTATTTTCAGTCACATTATATATTGTAATAAAGGGAACCATACATAATACACCAAGATTTTTACTTTACAAAAACAGCGTGACTTCAGATCCAGCTAAGTATAAACATAAAGGAGGAAAAAATGTTTTAAAACTCTGCATAAATGTAGATCCTAAAGCTAGGGGGAGTTTCCGCCTGTAAACTCCCCTTGGTAGGTATTAAATAGAATGAAGCATTTGCAAACCTTAAATTTAGCTCATCAGCTATCACAACAGCTGAACAGCTCCATAGAGGGGCAGGTGCCGTTGATGGTATACACATTTCTGTGCTCAGAGCTATGCTCGTAGAAAGAGTATACTGTACATTGCAGCTTCACGATGACACAGCTGTACCCCATGATAGGCATTTCTGCACTGTGGATGTCCCTCATCTGCCAGGACTGCTGATGCCTGCGAGTCCTGGTTAGAGCTGGCATTGTCACTGGCAGAAACGCAAGATGGGGCACTCCGTTCCCTTACAAGGGACTGGTGTTTCTAAGCGCGCTGCCTCACCATTCCCGACAAACAGCTGGTCATAAAATCCATAAATGAAAGGATGAAGTTCACAGAGATGTCCAGAAATTTCCTCCATGGCCCTGGCATGAATTACGACAACTTTTCACAGCCAGTTAGCTAAGCCTGCTGCTCTCCGCTGCTTTGGCTTGCCTTGCCTAAAACAGCAGACAAGAACAGAAGTCATCTTATACAGGAAGAAGTGTATGGAGGAACAAGGATAATTTTAGAGGGGAGCCAGCATGAGGGCAGGAGGAAAAGGCACACCAGCTTGACGTAGCAGAGAGCGAGTGACAAGCGTCAGCTGGGCACCTATGCAGGAGCTGCACTTCCGAACTAGCGGATGTCATCAGCGTATCATCACCGTCATGACTGCTGCTCCACAGACATCTGGATGAATCTAGTCCTAGGTCTTCCAGCACTTCAAGGACCAACTCGTCTAGATAAAGGGTACACCCTCTCGCGATGAGTCATCTCACATGCCCCTTCCTAGCCCTCAGCTTCTCAATTTGTCTTTTGACTTAGAGCTGAGCACTTGTCTTTGAGCAAGGTTCCCCTGCCACAGCACGCCTCTTGAGCCTGCCAGCCCGACAAGATGGCTCTCAGCTCCTTGCAGCAGTAGTCATTTCACCTTCCAGTCACCAGAAGGAAGGGAAAATCCCACTCTAAAAAGTGTTGCATGACATCTGCCATGGCTGGTCATGATTTTCTTCTCATGTGGGCTAAGTAAGGAGTCATCTCCACTGAGCACTCCAAAATGATATTGGAGGAATGTATTCAGTGGACAAAAAACAACAGCAGAAAGTTTTAAGAGGCCATGCAAAACGTAGCACATGGAGAAAAGGCCTTTCGGGCTAATTGTTGCTCAGCCTTCAGCTGCGCAAGCGGGAAGCAAGGAGGGAATGCTGCATGTGAGGAGGCCATCCTCATCGCAGAGCCAGCACTCAGCAGCAGGAACAGGAGCAGTCTTGCCTGCTGAAGTAGGATAGCCAGGGGAAAGCAACTCGAACCTGTTTACAGCTGAACCAGTTGCTACAAAGGACTTGATGTTCTTCATCCCAGCTCCAGGATATTAAATTAGTCTTGCAGCTGTATTAAACGGAGACTGACAACACCTGAATATTGGAAAAATACAAGGTTGGTCACGGGTTGTAGGGAGGAGAAGGATGAATTACAGGAAGTTGTGGCTCCCCAGGTGGCTTCAGCACAGAGCACCCATGCAATGCTGTTCTCAAGCACAGATGTCTGAGCAGGAGGTGTAAAGCTGCACTGCCCTGGGAGTTGGAAGAGGCTCCGAAGGGGGAATAGTTAAGGTAGGAAATGTTAAGTAGGAAAGCTGAAGCACCTTTTAAATTTTTTTTTTTGCTCTACATTTGGAGGAGGTGGAGAGTGCCTGGTGCTGAATGACCCATAAACCACTTAAACTGCCCAAGGTCTCCTCTAACAGTCAGGTTTGTTCTTCTTTGCTTTGGCTGGATGTTTCCCAAGTTTAGGGTGCTTCTTCTTTCATTACAGCTTCTGGCAATATCATGCTCATCTGACAAAAGGGAAAAGAGTTCAGAGCAGTGTACCTGGGTTTAGTTCACATATTTGACATCAGACACTGAAATGGAAGAGAATAACCCTGAACTTAGAAACTGACTGTCAAGAATGAAGACGTGTTTAGAAGGCTCCAGTTTGCACATACACCTGAGCCTGGTGCTGGAAATTTAAATATCAAACAATTTTTTATTGTAGACTTTGCATTCAATCTCTAAATTTCTCCTGTAAAAACATCTCTCATAATCTAACATTTGGTGAAATGCAGCCAAGCTATAAGTAGTTTATCTTCCCTGTGGGTGAAATGAATAAATCATATAGAAATGTCTGTAGCACATTACCTATGGAAAAAAAAATAAGACAGGTTTATTCTTTTTTGGTAATCAAAAAAAAAAAAAAATTCTGACCACACACTCATTGAATTCAATGATACCTCAAGATGGTGACTGTGCTATTGAGTGCAAAATGTCATGGACACTGGACCAAGTAAAGGGGTTATGTCATTTTGCTGCTGAGGCAACTCTATGTAACTGCAATCCAACAGTATTACATAGCTGAACTTCATGAAAGAATCAAAGAGAAGGTATTTCAGACAGAATTTTCTTTGAGTTTTGTGTTAAAACATAGCTACAGCTTTGTTCTTAATACTCAGAAGAAGATCCTTTAAACCCCTGTGAAGGAATTTGTCAGGCAAAAATATAAACTTTTCAGAATCTGAACTCTACTGTACTAGGCATGGGTCACACTCAGTTGTCTCTTCACACTGCTAACCCAAGTAGCAGAGCAACTATGCCCTACATTGAAGTCCAAAACTGACACTTGCTGGCCTTGAGGGGGTTTTAAGGCCATTTATTAGCTTTTATTGGAGGAAATTTTAAAATTAATTCATTTTTCACCAATTTCACCCTTTCCTCACTTTTGCATTTCATTCGACTCAAGCTGTTTCCTAGATCAACCCCAGCACTGTAGTCAAACAAAGTCTTCCCATTGCTGCTAATGGGCACTGCACCTGACTGAGAGTTGAGCAGTCACCATAAGGGCTGAGTACAGCACAGGCAAGGGGATGTCTTTCCTCCTTACATAGCCCTTGGGCACATGGTGAGGTTCACATGCTGCAGCATAACCCCCCCAGAAAGGCTGCTGGGGCTCTGCAGGAGCATGGGGCAGGCCAAGTAGGGCTGAGGCTGGTGAGCTCAGGCTATTCAGGAGGATGAGGGCAGCAAGGAATGGGGTTTGCTGCCTCTCTGCCTCCCTGGTCAAGCTACGTGGCAGCAGGGTGCAAGTCCACTTTGAGACAAGCACTGGGAACAGACTACCTATGCAATCAAACACAGCCACAGTTTTATTTACCCACACGTCAAGGAATTGTTCTCTAATGTGTATTGCACCCTATTTCTTTTCTAAACGTAATTCCTGGATAACTCTTACCAAGTGATCGTCTTACTGTTGCCATGTAATTTCACAAAAATATTAATTCATTTTAAATTGCCAAAATACAGGTAATCCACAGCATGCTTTTCTTTAATATAGGCACAAATACATCTGCATATACTTATGTAAACAGAGTCCCAACAATTCCTTAACTATACCTGAAGAACCTTGAACCCATTATAATTAAGCTATTCTGGGCTTTGGAGTAGTACTATGGTACAAATCGCAATACCGGTCTATTCTCAGCAGGGTCCATAACCACTTTCAAAGAAGTTGTACATGTGTTGCATATGTCATGTGTTTTAAATTATAGGGGACTTAAAAATTGAATAGAGAACATATTGGACAATTGCTGATTTTTCATGCATTTGTTGACTGAGTAACTTGCACTGGAAGAGCTAATAGGAAAATATTTGATTCTACAGGGCTTAGTGGCTTACTATTCTTTGGGACCAAGAGATGATTAAGTGAGATCATGTCCTGGTTTCAGCTGGGATAGAGTTAATTGTCTTCCTAGTAGGTGGTACGGTGCTGTGTTTTGAGTTCAGTATGAGAAGAATGTTGATAACACTGATGTTTTCAGTTGTTGCCAAGTAGT
>JANXJC010000078.1:35299388-35310956 GCA_027564655.1 Leptodon cayanensis
GGGGGAAGCATGTGCCTGAACTGTTTTATCAAAAACTAGAATAAAAGCTAATATAAAAATCTCAAAAATCATTCTGAACTGCTCTTCTCAGGCAAGCTTCAGCGATTTCTCCAGCTCCCATCACCACAGCATTCACAAAAAACACTCCACAAGGATTTGGCTTTGCAAAGACATAAAAGAAGCTGAACTAGGTCACATTTAGCACTCACCACCTTGCCAGTGTCTTTTTGTATTTAATCACTCAAGTCCCACATCTAACTTCCCACAACTACAAGAGTTTATTTAGATAAAGCCAATAAACAATATCTCCGTCGGTGGTACACATGAGGCTGTGCCACTCATAAATGACTGTGAGATGGAGAAGTTGACATGTTTCCTTGAGAATAAGCATCACAATGATTAAAGATGCTCTCAGGAGAACAAAATATAAGCCATGGCAATTGAACTGAGCAGCCTCTGCCCCTGTTGTTCAGGATTCTCTGGTGCAAAGCCAAATGAAGTATAATTAATATGCCAGGGAACCCATAAACAAAAGAGAGCAGCATGGTGGGAAGTGGGATTTCTGTGTCCTTTACATGTAGGTTTATCTAGTTGAAAGCTAATAAATAATTTTCGGAGTGCCTATCTGTTGAAAATTGTTTTACTTCTGAAGCAATGTTTCTCTAGAGACAAGTTGTGCCATGCAAGAAACAGAAGGATCTTTTTTTCTTAAAAGCAGTGGTGCCAAAAATGTACTACCACAGACATTTTGTAAGCTAAAGCTGGGGAAGTTTATTGGCAAAAGACTGAATGTGTCTGAAATGGAGATGTACTTTGTACTGGCATCTTCCCAATGTGGTTATAGCATCTATCAGTGCTGGGATCGTGGTGATTTATTAAGTAGCACAGTACAACACTCTGTATACATAGTATAAGGACTAGTGCACAGCACTCAGATTTACAAGTCAATAAAATATTCAAGAAGACTAATCCACAGTTGAACTGGAGCCTAACCAAGCCAAAGTGTAACTTTATTTCTTAAACCCATCATGTTGCACAGCAGGCAAAGCTAGAAATAAGTAGATGATAATTCCCTTTTAAAAGTCATTTAACCCAGGAAATGCTGTCCTCCCAGCCAGGTGAATAAGAAGTATCTTGAGTAATTAGCATGAGACAGCACTCTCCCTAATAGCCCCTCTACAGTTCCTTTCTCAAACCCTGCTGTTCTCCATGCCCTTGGAGGAAGATCTGCTACAAATTCCCTATCTACTGCAAATGTGATGGGGAGCCTGAATCTGTAAGGAATTAGGTCTGTAAGTCCCATTTGGTAAAGCCATACCATTGATCCCATGAACAGTCCCTGCAGAGGGAGGGAGAGTATTAAACAGGTACAATTCTGCACATATTTTTTCAAGCGCAACAAGGTAGGCGAAGGGATAGAAATGAGCAAACTTTTCCTATCTGGTCTCTCACTTTGCCTTTCAAAACAAACCCTGACACCAGCTCTTTCAACAATGTAAAAACTAGTGGGTGAAAAAGTAGCTGCTTCATTTAAACTCTGATGTGCAGGCATTTGCCTTTAAATCATAACATTTAGATAGCAGATCGGTAATTAATATTATTGTCATGCTACTAACATTTTACTAAAGACACTAACAATATGAGGAAAGTAATAGTACATCCTATGTTGACTGAAAATAATCTGATCAATTAAATAATTTGCCTAGCAGAAGAGTTGCTTTTCAATCCGAGCTAGGATCATATTCAAAACCAAAATGCATTCAAGTTGAATGACAAGCATTGGTGGTGGTAGAGGGAGGAAATATGGGAATAAAAGACAGCTGAGTGTGTTCTCCATTTTTAGGGTACAGGAATTGTTCCAAATATTTCTTACAAGTTCCAGATCAGGTGTTGGCTGCCATAAAAGGCCTTCTCACCACAACTGAAACATAAAAGAATTTTATCTTTCAATGTTACTTATTCCAAGTTTAATTAAACTTCATTCAGCTGTGATATGGCTTAACTCCCCTGTGTCTCAGCTCTGACAGTAGTATGACAAAAATACCATTGTAACAGCATCAAGCAGAAGACAGTAAAGCAGCATCAAAACTTCAGAATAAAGGAATAAGGCTGTCTAGTTTGTTGTATTTAACCTGAGAAGTACCAGGACTGATCCTGCATCTACTGAGACTTGTATAATCATTGGTTTAGTGTCTGGGACGCGAGTAAAACAAGCTGGTGGAGGACTGAAAACCACTATGGGACCCTGACTGTGTTTCATATCTGGATGGCAAAACTGAAAGCACAAAAATGTTCCGGGGACTGTGCATACAGGATGAGATTTCTAGCATGCATGCTAGAAACCTCAACCAAGCACAACCCAGTAGGGTTGGCAATATCAAATTTTCTATCCTAAAGATAGCCCTTTGCTGAGGGCAAAGTAAATTTTCTTTAGAGTAGCAAAATCTAGATTTGCCAGAGTAGCAGAGCTGCTGGTTCCAGCAGGAAGGAAATTGGTTTCAAGGGCTTTTGGAGACCGCTGGGTGGAAGGATTCAGTAATGTTTTGAGGATTGAAGATGGGGACATAGTAGTCAGTGCAGGTTTGGGGGCTTTGAGAAGTGATGAGTTTCAAATAGAGTAAGGAACTGGAAAAGATAAGTGGGATGCAAAGAGACTGGGAATGTGGTCTTTTACAAGCTGCCCCCTTCTTCAGCACTGTCTGTCCCCACCCCAGCCCTAGCTGCTCCCTCCAGGCCCCCCAAAATGTTGTCTTGGCCTGTGTCATCCCTGCTCCCACCACCTGAGTCACATGCTCTTCCCGCTGCAGAAGCTCCTGTTCAGCCACTGTAGGCCACTGCCACATGAATGACTCAGGAAGGTGAAATGAGATGCTAGACAACAAGTCCTTAAACATTGCCAGCCAGGTACTCCTTATGAAGACACTTAATCCTTTTCCTGTCATGGATGTGAGCTATAAATTCAAGGCCTCAGGAAGCAGCTTTGCTCATTCCCAGCAAATCCATGTCTATTTGGAGTTAGAGTGATGGTGGAAATCACAAGGAAGGAGAAGAAGCTGTCCTGTTTCTCCACACATGCATACCATCGCACGTGAAGCAACAGAGTAGCCCCAGCTTCTCGAGTGACTGACACCAGTGTGTCTGCACAGTTTCTTCTGTGTCTCAGAATGCAGTGGAGAAGTCAAGATTTACCTGGGCTAAACATCACCCTCCAGAGCTTGGACAAGCAGAGGTTGAAGAAGAACAGAAAGAAAGCAGAGTTAAAGAAAATGCTTGTGAGCATTTTTACCAGTAGCCTGAGCAATGCAGAGAGAACACACAGAGGAGACAGTGAAGAGCAGGGAAAGGGATCTTCCTCAAAGGTGGGGTGAGAGGAAACAGTGGGGGACCCCCCCACTCTGCTCAGCACACACACACAACAAGGACCAGCTGGAGCAGCCTTTCAGCCTACACAGACCAGTACAGAAATATTGCTAAAGCAACCCTCTGAGTATGCTGAATATGCCCTGCATGCAGAAACAGGGTATTTCATTGCATGAGGCCAGTGGGCATTTGTTTTCAGTGGTTTTGTTTTCTGCCACATAACCTATATCAGCTATGGTCTCACCATTCACTGTGCTGGGCTGGCACTGAGGGGACAAGGGCCTGGCAAGACAGTTCAGTGGGCAGCACCACACTGTGTGCCAGTACTGGCTCCGGCCTTAGGCCGATGGCACGGATTTAGGCTACCAGCAGAGTATTACTGCATTTCTGCTTCAGCAAGCTCCTTCTGAAGGGTAAGGTCTTCAGGATTCACCCATCAAGTCACCACAGTCTTTGACTCTTAGATGTATAGCTGTGCAGGACTGAGGAGTACTATTAGAAAATTATGGGGAAATGTTATGTATCTGTATCTTTCCTTTTTAACCTAAACAATGGTTCTTTTCATGCACATGAAAAGTATTCATATATGTTTAAAGAACAAAAAGAAACTCAGAAAGTCATGTGCAAAAGCAAAGAAAATAGAAGAAAAATTCTGGAACAATAAACAACATTTTTACAGATTACCAATGGCAAATAGCCAATTTACATTTACAGTATCTGTGCATAAATAGGTGAAACAGTAGCAAAGGTAGAATAAATAAATAACAGAACGTTGCAGAAAACCACCTTTCTTTGTTCAAGCAGCTTGCCAAGGCCAGTCCCACATTTTGTATTCTGGAAGACATGCTCATCTTTTTAAAGCAGCAGTTTTTCCTGAGAAAATGTCTGAATCAATTATTTTTTGATCGTAAGCTAAAACTTCTGGCTGGATGCTTCATTCAGAGGAGAAAGAGCAGCGTCCTTCACGCTACAGGCATGATGCTGTTGCAAGATGCTATTGCGTATAGAGTGGCACAGTATGCTTATGACATTTGTTGAAAGTTGAAAGTCTACTTCAGAAGAACAGATTGTTTCCTATGTACTCTCCCAAGACGAACATTAAGAACAGAGTTTGGTGGTTATCAAAATTTCATTGTATCCTGCAGACTCTTGCACCTACTTTCCTAGTAAGTTCCACAGAAACCTATTTAGTTTTAAATTGTGATGTATTGTTCAAAGAAAGGGTATCATATGTTCTTTCCCTTGACCTTAATATCTTCAGTAGAATGGAGAATAGATACTTCATCAAAAATTTGCTTCTCCTGAAATTGAACTAATAAATCAATTACCTGTAAGTGTACACCACAATCTCCTTGCAATGACTTATCTAACTGTCATGTATTTTGCAGCTACCTCATTTGCCATTTGCTCAAATGCACTGAAAGGGAGTGTGACCATACTTTTTAATAAGAATTAATGGTAATATGTTGTCTTTATGTTCTGATACTATTTTCCTGTAATGTACATATTCTGTACTAGTAAATGGTGCAGAGACAAAAATCTTTATTTCTTATAAGACAAGCTTTCCTATTTCTGGCCCTTTGGGGAATACAAGGCAGTAGTTCTCTCACCCAAGACTATCTAGCTCAGTACTCACGAAGAATTTTTAACGGCAGTTCAAGAAAGATGGGACTGGTCCTTTAATTTATTTAATTCATTCTATTTCATTTGCTTTTCTGATAAATGCTACAGTTTTCCTTGAGTTACTGCATGCACTAATTTCCTGGTCAGCTATGCTTTCTGCAGGCTTTTTGTCTCACTGAGGGTACAGCAAAACTAGCACTTACTAGAGTAATACATACATAATTGAACATGTTGTTTCCAGTGGTCATTATGCACTTAAATACCTTTGGAAATTCAAACTAATAACTAAATCTGACACAAGTCGTTGACTTTGCCTACACCACACAATGAAAGTGTTGCAGAAACCTCCTCCATTATTACGCTGATAAACACAGGCTGTGCGTGTATAGCTGTACAAGCTCACCAGCAAAGGTCCAGATGTGAAGAAGCTGTGCTTGGGAAACAGGGTGCCCAAGTCAACAAGCTCTGCAGAGAGGACTGTGTGAACATAGCTACCCTGCTTCTAGATCTGAGCTAGCTCTGTACAACCACAAGACCTTTTTCATCCTAATGGTGGCTCTGATATCATGAAAGGAATCAGATTTGCGTGTAAAACCAGCTGCAGGGCATTTGCTTTTCACATGTTGATACCCTAATGCAGACAGAGAGGAATATGTGTCCCAAGGGCTGAATTTTTGATCCTGAAAACCTAGCCTCTACTGTTCCTCAATGCTGGGCATGTTTGTCTGTTTGGCTCAAAATTCCCCAGGCACCAACTGCATCTGAGGAGAAAAACTGCTCTGAGCAGCTCTTTGTCTATCACCTGTTCAAGTCCAATGAAGAACCAAAGTCCCAAGCACCTGTCTTTTAAGGCCTCCAGGTACACCTTACACACACCTCCTATATACCCACCAACCTGGACTCATCACAAAATGGAGTGAGATTTTACAGAAAAAAATAGAGATTATGGGATTCTGATGTTATAATTAATGGTCCAGTATTTAGATTACTTGCCAAACACCTTTGCCCCAGATGAACAGCCTAACCTTTGGGCTAAATTGTGCTCTCAGTTTGCCAGTGCAGTTGTGTTCTTGTTGCAGAAGGGCATTATTTCAGCAGGAAGGATCTCTCCAAACAAAAATGTCCCATCAACTGATGGTTTGAACACTAGCCTGGCTGGAGAGAAGATCAGTGTGGTTTTGAAATGCTTTGGTTGGAAAGAGGAAATGAACTCAAGTCTCCCACTTTTAGACCAAATGTTTTAACTACAAGGCTATTCTATAAATATTGAGTAATGCTTTCCCACTGTGTTCTACAAAGAAACAGTGACCTCTGCTCAGTTGATTAAAATCACAGGTAAAGGTAATTACCCGTAGGAAGAGGCTCAGGTCTGTGGATCTCAAGATGACAAATGTGAACCAGCTTCAGGGAACTCCAAGCTACCCTTCCTTCATTAGCTTTAGTAAATCCCTAACGAGCTTGCTGGACTTCGAGAACCCATTTCTGAGGTATCCAACTTTGGCCACGGGTGACCAACTTCAGAACCAAGCTCCTTCACCATTGTTTCTTTCGTACCCTCAGTAGCCCTGTGCCACACTCTGATTATTCAGTAAGGAAGAAAGTCAAAGTGTCTGTTAATTTAAGGGTGCAAATGTGCCGTAGCAGGTGAGGCCAGAGGTGATCACAGACAGCATCTGGTCAAACAATGGTCAGAAGATGGTGCCTGTGGGGAAAAGGAAGAGCAGACAAAGTGTGTATGGGGCTTCCCCCCCATACTCTCCCAGACCCCAACACTGTGTGCTCGGGCATTTATTGAAATAGAGCTGTTCTCTATGTATTTATTAACCTTTGGTGGATTACCCTTCCATAAGCATGTCCAGCGCCCCTTCAGTAGGGATGCCATGCAACATAAACCAAAGTGCTATATGGCTGGTGAAGTACATACACAGATTTTAAAAATTCCAGAGAGCCCTGCTCTTCAAGCCTGGAGTGATGATGTGCGCATTTCAAGGCACAACAGTCCAGTCTCCTAACTCTGGGCCAAACAAAATCTATGAAATCTGAGCTAAACTTCTCATACATTCATTATACTTTTTGTGTAAAATGTTTAAGCCATGGAAGTCTGACACAGATGTGATAAAACCCAAGTGTGTGTTATACAGAGCCCAAAAAATGAGAGCACTTCTGTTGCTCTCTTAATCTGAAAGCTGTTTACTTGCAAAGCCATTTCTTGCCTTTGGTGGCATATTTGCTCCCTTTAGTCTGCAGTATTCTAGGGGATTAGCTATGAATGAAATATATTAGACCTAGACCAAAAGTGTGGGCTTGACATGTTGGTTTATATTCCCTGACAAAAGCCATCATCTTTGATCTTCTCCTGGATTTTCCTAAACTTTTTTCTTTCACATTAGAACTCAGGTAAAACTCAGCTGAAGGTTTTCATCCATTCAGAGTTAACTATGTATACACCATTTCATTAACAAGATTTGTAAAAATAAACACAGGTCTTAAACCAGAATTTATTTTAGTGAATTCTCTCGGATGTATAGTATGGACACAAAATTCTACAACTTAAACAAATGCTGTAGTCTCTGCAGTTATCACTGTAGACAGAGTATCAGAAGGGGTATTTGTTTAAGAGAGACATTACTATCTCTGACTTCCTTCTAGAACAAACCTTCACATTGAACACCTAAGACATTACCACTGTTCGTAAAATATCACTGTGGGTGCTGAAGTAAAGGAGAATGAAGCGTGCTCTTAAAAATTAGCTGACTTGCTCTGGAAGAATATATATTAAATCCTCTAAATCAAATCATAGTAACTTTCATGGGTTTTTTTTGGGGGGGTGTCCCATCAAAATTAAACCTTAGAATTCCACAGTCTTTTAAATGATGCTTTCTTAGCAAACCAGCAGCATAATACAATAGCATCATTCATATGTGTCTGGTACATTTAGCTTAAGCCTCGTATGCAATTGCCTTATTAAATTACCTGGTGCTCTCTGGTATTTTGCTTAGCTTTGCCATAGAAGAGAACCAATGCAGCTGTTCCTTCAGTCTCAAAATTCGTCCTTCTTTTTTTTCTTTTTTAAGCTTTGCTGACTGCAAGCCTGGTGAGTGATACAAAACAGTACAAACATTCAGACCAAGATTTTAAGACACAAGTGCCTGAAAATTAGGCCTACATTTTCATCTATGTGCTGGACCTCACTTTTCAAATGTCCAGAAGCAAAGGCATTTGTGATTATTTCATTTATGACAACAAAATAAATCTAGGAAACTGATGAGTACTGTGAAAATACATTGTTTTCTTCCTCAAAGCAATAAAAGCCACAAGTTTTTTTCCTAAAACATAAAATGGTTTGAAGAATTATTACAGAAAAATAGTAGGTATACTTTAAAAACACCATCTACAATATCTAATAGGGACTTGGATATAGCATCTGGTTTATTTAGATTAAAACACATATCTACTTTAGGCAGATCTGTAACAGAAGCCATGAAATCACCCAGCAACATCCATGAATTTGGCTAGCAGAGGCAGTGTATAGGCAAAGGAATGATGTGCTATAAGGTAAGCAAGTTTATAGATGAACATCACTTCAATTACTACAGAAAACCTTCCTGGTGCTTGCCCTAGCGCATGCCACAAGAACCTCACATTTCCTACTACACTTTACCACTCAGTTTGTAGTCCCCTGCACACACTCATGCTGGGGATGTTACTGGTGATGCTTGCCTGCCTGCACTGAACTTGGACGGTAAGGATACTGTCATCCCACTGCTAGCACAACAGTCATTTGCACAAACAGAAAGGGAACACTTCTGACACACCTTTTGCAAAACCTGTGCTTTTTTCACCTGGAATGACAAGGCTCGAGTGTTTATTTCCCATTTTGCTACATACTAGCATGCACAAATTACTTTGCAAGTTTATCTGAATTCCTGGTTGACCAGATGCACAAGGCTTTCCTGGTTATCAGCCTCATGCCTCTTTCAGTGACTCATTTTGTTCTTGTGCTATGCAGCTTGCACACTGCAAGATTTGTAGGCAGTGTTTTACTACAGTGTGTATTTTGGCACACTGAGATGCTCCTAAAACAATCACAGTTGTTGACAGCCAGACACGTGTGCAAACTTCCCCACTTTCCTGATGCAATGGCTAAAATGAACAAAGCCCTATGCTAGACCCAAAGGACCTCTTGGGGAACAGATGTCCCATGTGGGGTTATCCTGGCTGCCCACAAAAGGCACCTCTTGGCCTGGTGTTTGTCCCCTGCATGGAGGAGCACAACGTGTTTGGGTGTTATCCAAACACACAGAAATTGAGTTAATGCCACTGTTATCCCAACAGATGGGCATAATTCTGAGCTGATCAGAGGCTGTGTTCGGACATAGTTGCTGACAGTAGTGTGCCCAACTGGGAGAGTCAAAAGGGTCTGTCAGTTCTGAGCTTTTATGCTTCTAGTTAAAGACATGCCCTGCTGCTAATCTTGCTTTTTCCAAACTAGATTAGATTTAAGACATTTAAATGCCTTTCCTATGGCTTCACAAAAGCATTCTTTAACTCAGGCCTAAAACATCAGGCACAACAGTGCCAGGCCAATGTGTGATCACAGTCCCTGGTCTATCTTTTTATTCTTTTCTCCCCACATAAGCTCAGCTGGATATGTAGCTGGGATGAGCCTCACTCTTCTCTAGTGACAGGAATTGCAGGCCAGTTAGGCTAATACTTACATGGATGAGTAAGGCAGTGTGGACTTCTTGTTGGCAATCAAATGCCCAGGATGGGCCACACCTCCACAGCTGGCTAGAAGATAGGAGGTAGCAGCATGACAGCAAAATGATAGACATGCTTATGACTGTTGATTGCTTTGGTGCTGCGCAATGGACTAATTAGATGCTTGTGATTCAAACTTCTGCAGTGTCTAGTTGGCCACTTGCTTTGCTTGAGGTGTCATTCTGCATCTATAAGGCTGCTGTGTGTCAATCTATGATTGCCCACATCCGTGGCTGGCCCAGGCAGTCATTTCTGCCAGCCTCAGTGCTGCTGGCTTGGAAATGTCGTAGCTCCCAGCAAAACGAAAACTGATGGTACTTGACTGTACACAGGGCTGTGTGACATGATCTTCCCTTTCTCTCGTAGGGATTTTGTCCATTACTGCTATTTTCACACATCGTTGGATCTTACCTTTGATCTTTTGCCAGCAGCAACTGCCCGTAGAGATGATTCATTAATGAAAATGTCTCTGAAGTAAATGTCACTCTTGTTGCTAGCGCATGATAAAAAGCATTGACTTAGTCACAGAAGGCCCAGCCTACCCACAGGCCCCAATGACTCGATCCCGAATGACAAATCTAGAAGTCTGTCACCCTCCAGTTATTTCCAGCTGTTTAGTCCTGAATGGCTATTTTCCCTGAAATGTTTGTCATCTTTTATATGAAAGTCATCTCCTTTTTAACAGTGTCTTCCTTTGATTTGAAAGAAATTCTTTGACAGATATTATAGCACAAAATTAAGAGCACATATATACTTGGAAACATCTCATAGTGACAACAGACTTTTTTTTGCAGAAAGCTCTAGCCAGATCACATTCACTGCAATTAAAATCACAGCTCAAATGTTTCATGCATTAAACTGGTTTGAAACAAACCTCCTTTATTTTAAGCAGTGTTTCTCTGTAAATTTACATTAACCATGTGTACATTAGGCAATCTTACTGCTTTCAGAATATACTAGTTTTATTACAAATTCATTCCCACTAGCACAGACCATTAAGTACTTTCCAAATAAAATCAGCAAAAGCTGAATCCAGCAATTCTATCTAGCAAAAACAGCCAAAAAAGCAATAAAAATCTCATGTCTGGATGTAAAAAATACATGCTTTTTTCACTTGGTTGTTTTCACTACTGTCTTGATTTTTTTGTAATGTCCTATTAAATTACTCAATGGGGAAACTGAACACAGCCATTACTAAAACCAGGGTTTTGTTTTGTGAGGAGACGTCATAAAAGGAAGTCATTAAAAGAGTTATGCAGAGTGTACACAGGATTTGAGATAAAAACTTACAGAAACTGATAGCAAAAAGGAAGTTAACATTTCCAGGTACAAAAATTATGGTGTTGAAGTTGCTGGTAAAGGAAATGGTTTCCAAACACTTTCAATCGCAAGAAAGTAACTGCTAAGGTTGGGGGGAGGGAGCGGGGGTGAAGCCAAAAACAAACAAACAGCCATGTAAACAAGCTTACACCCTTCCCTAATATCCATAAACAAATACTAGAGTCTAGTTTGTACATGATTTAGTGCATGCTCTGCATTACAAACACCAGGTGCCGTGTCTGTGCCTGTGAGCGATGAATGCCCAATATTCACTCATTTCATTTCATAGAATCATAGAATCATAGAATCATTTAGGTTTGAAAAGACCTTCAAGATCATCTAGTCCAACCATCATCTATGCCTACTAGACCATGGTACAAGAGTACCTCGTCTATGCACTTTGTGAATACCTCCAGGGCTGGTGACACAATCACTTCCCTGGGCAGCCTATTCCAAAGCCTGACAACCCTTTCAGTGAAGAAATTTTTCCTAATATCTAACCTA
>JANXJC010000078.1:35343897-35360024 GCA_027564655.1 Leptodon cayanensis
CCTTATGTATTAACAAGTATTAACAAGTATTAACAGCATTAAGAGTATTACCAAGTCTTGTGGTACAGGAGCCCCTCATCAACCTTTCCAACAGATGTTTTAGGCAGTTGAAGGTAAAACTGTTTACAACATATAATAAATGGAAAGTTCCCTTGCAGGCAGCGCATGAAAGTATTATGCTTCAGCTTCACACTGTCTGCAGATCATGTTGCCTTGAGAGCTTATTCATTCACTAGGGCTACCGCATATTTCATGTAAAAGCATGTGCCGCTGTTATCGCAGCATTTACTAAAGCTGAGGTGAAGGTTTCAAATTATGACCCTGACATCATGCTTGGCTCAGGATGCTAACACGTGCATCTATGAGATTACTGGTGCATTTACAAAGCACACTTTTGGTGTGCAGCAGACTCTCAATTAAGCTCACTGCCCAGAAGCACACCAACATAGGAGAAAGTTCACTTCAGACCACGGGAACATTTTGTTTTATCCATGTTGGGACTGCCTTTTAGAGCATACCTTTACCCAGCCTTCACACAGCACTCACAGGCATCAGGGAACATTAACCTTTTGTAGACTGTAAACACTAACTATGTACACATGTCTTCCAAAGTATTAATTTGGCTCACAGGCTGGAAAATGCCATTGTGTTTAAATCATTGGCACTGATCTCATACAATCTAGGTATATACTGTCAATTTGGGTTAATTCTTCTCCTGATTGATATGTGCATTTCACCCTCACAATATTTTGCCTACAACCATGCTGAATATGAAATACCTCTTTTCTGGGTAGTCAGTCCAGTACACAAAGGCTCTCAGAGAAAGGAAAACGGAATCTTAAGATATGAAGAGTCATTAACTCTGAAGACAGTTTTATATCTCAATATTTGTCTTGGAGTTTCACCTGCTGAAATTATTTTCCACTTTATTATTTGATTAGCATGCAACACTTTATGGAGGCACAGAACATAATTGTTCTTGTACATAAACAAGAACCAATAACAACATAAGAGCTGACAAAATAATAATTGGAAAAAGACTGAAGTATTTTCCTTCTGCCAAAGAGTTCAGAGGAAAGGTAGTTAGGAACATACTGGACTCAAAATTGGGGTTATAGCCATAATGTAAAATCAAGTTGCTCAACTCCAAAGTAAAAAGTTAAAGATGCTTGGACCTTTGGGTATGTTGAAGCAGTAAATGTCCTTAAATATCCATTGCCTTTCTTTGAAGTTGCAGATTGTCGACTCTTCTAAAAGATCCGGCTCTAGCCCACTGTAGTTAAGGATCTGAAAAGTGAGAACAGAAAACCTAGTGGATGTCTGAACAATTGGCAGGACTCTTTATAGTAACATTCTTGTTAAACAGGGACACAGAAATCAAACTTGTAGGAGCATCATCAAGTCTCTAAGTGATAACACATAGTCAGATGGAAAATGCTATGTAATTGTTAATTGTTACTGTTACATAGCTCAGAACAATGCTTCAGCAATCCAGTGGCATTTAACAGCATGCCCTGAAAAGTATGCTTATTGAAATGTTTCACTGTCTTTTAAAAATATCTCTGGTGCCTGCAAAACCGAACACCACGTTGGAATATGTTATCTACATCTCTGAAGACAACAGAAGGCTTGAAGTTTTTTCAGGGGTGAAGGAGGGCGAGATCAGAAAGGAGAACATAAAAAAAAATTAGATTCTTGTTTTATGTAATTTTATTATCTCTGGTTTATGAAAAGATAAGAAGTTTCAAAATACAAAGCTTGAAAAATGTTGTATGTGAAGTCCTTATAAACAGCTGCAATTTTTATGAAAAATTGCACATGAAAGCCTTGTCTCGTGAGATTTAAAATAATTTTTCTCAATTAAATTAATCCAGCCTTTGAATTTTCACTATTTTAGCAATAGATACACTCAAAATTTTCATGACCATCTGAATGCATGACCCAGGCTCTTGATGTTCAAAATATTTCGAATTCATTCCACTAGGAGGAGAACCGGATGATGTACCAGGTATGGTTGCAATCTTATTTATTTTAAAAGAAACTGTACAATATACAACTTCCTTCAGGGCACAAGGAATTCAAAAATAGAAAGGAGTTTCTTTGTCCAAGCTCTCAAGTGTTTTTCTGGCTGGTATTACGCCCCAAACTTTCAGCTTTTACTCTCTGGCTTCTATTTCTCTGTGTACTTTTGTTGTGTTTCTGCATCTTTTGACTGTGCTTGTCTCTCTCAGACACACCCAAACATGTACATACATGTACCTTCACATAAGCTTCCTCTGACAATGCCAAATGTATGCATTCAGACCCAAAACCTTCCAGATGCCCAGATGACTTCCCTCCCCAGCCTCCTCACAATTTGTGTGCAAGAGAGTTTTTTCAGCAGCTGCAGCCATTTATTTCAGGAAGGAGTTTGGTTTTCCTTTCACCTGGGTTCAGGAGCAGGATAAGTACTGTAAGGTGCCACAGCGATGTGTGAGAAGGGGGGTAAGAATATGAGGAAGCTGAGAGCAAGGCACATCGGGGCAGTGCTTGCTACAGCGCAGTAAGGAGCAGTTGAGGGGATGCAGACAGAGCCCTGTCCCGCTTTACACACCAGCTGGGCTTGCCTTGCAAGCAACACAAATGTGCACACAAGTAGGTGACACACGTGCATATTTCAGGCACGCACATTCATCTAAGTTTTCTTCTGCTGATTATTTATGAACTACATGGCCCTCTAGAAAAAAATTCTGGCGCATGCTTTGCTGTTTTCTGTGCAAAGTATGTTTATCATACCTCAGTCTCATTTTTAGATTAAGTCTTATTGTGCCACATCTACTTCCTCTTGTTGTTCTGTGCATTGTTGGAGTGTGTGGTGTGCCTGCTTCATTGGGCATGCAATTAGACAGCAGAACCTGTAAACACAGGATAAGAACAGTTTGCATGAAGCTGCTATAGCAAATACCTGTTGGAAATCAATAAGTCTCCTAGACAGTTCTTACTATATGCTTTGAGCTATTCTTATTTTGAACATCATTAAGATGCTTGCCTGACCAGTGAAGCAACTCCAAATCCAGGCAAGCTCCTGAGTGTAATAGAATAGTTATGCAGGACTGCTGCTTATTAGCAAAACTTTGTTACAGCAACTAGTTGAACTGAAGCAGCACTTTATGGACAGATATATTGCACTGGATTTCTTGTATCTAATCTTACCTTTAATGCTACTGATGGTCAGTTAAGCTTAACATTGTTTATAAAGCTATGTATTTCTTCTTAAAACATTAAAAAAAAAAGATGAGGTATTATTTGGCCTAACAAAGCAACACAACTGCTGTAACCTGAGCAACAATTAAACTACATGGAACATATCTGAAGGGAAGGGAAGAATCAAAATCTGCAGAGTACAGACAAATTCTCTAAAAAAAATATAAATATAAACTGACTTCACTGTATTACTACTCTCATTCTGTGATACACCCTTAGGTTTATGAATACAGCAGAAGCTGGTTAGCGAAGAGGAAAGAAAAATACTTTAACAATGACACACTTAACAGGATAGATTTCCTGAGGAAGGTGAGGTAAATAGGATATAGCCCCTCCATTGGCACCTCCTTATTACTATGCCTGTTGCAAATCTTCTGCAGGACAGGACAGAAGGGAAGCTGAATTGTTGCAAAACCCCTGCCACCACTGCAGCTGCATTCCCATTGCTCCCAGCCTTGGCCACATCCTCTGAGCTGCCAGGGCACCACCACACAATGTGTGTTATACAGCTCACTGAAGTAGGTGCATTAAAAATCCTACCCAAGAGGTAGGATGGCAAGCAAATGAATGCGAAGACTGATTCCTCTGCAGTCCCATGCATGCCTATTAGTTGCAATATTCACACTACTATTTAGCATCAGAAGTGGTTACAGCTGGGCAATGATGCAATCCTCACAAAACAAAAAACTGACCATATTTCGCAATGACAAAACCAAGCTGCATCTGGTGACTTTTTACCTGTGCTGCTCAAGAGAGCTGGAGCTTATCATTGCAGTCTTATTTCACGTTATGAATTTTTCACATTCATTATCTACTTCATATTACCTCAGCATCAGCTAAGCTACCTGCCCCAACATCACAAACCACAACATTCAGAAAAAGCTGTTTTTATTTAATGTATTTATTGCTACCTTCGGGAGTCAGAAATTTTCACATTACTATCCATGATTAATTAGTAATCAGACAATTTTAACACCTACACAAAACATTGATTACCTCTCTTGAGTTTATTCTTTCCCCCTGCTGATCTTGCTAGCACTAACTGTACTTACACTCTAACAGATGTCCCCAGAGGTTGCTTCCACCCCGTCAAGCTATACTAGACAATAAAGAAAACATCTGCAAAACCAGACACCCCCAGACCATAGGAGGAATTAGTCTGCAACACAAAACAGCATGCATTTTAAAGAAGGAGGAGAAAAGGAGCAAGTTGAGGCAAGGTGAGGAGAGAGAAGGCTCTGCTAGCTCTTTCACAGCCTTCCTTCTTTCTCTCTCCAGACAGAACTAGAAATCTTAGAGTACATGGAGAACACAAATTATTCAATTCACTTGAAGGTGATCATATGTTGGTAATGGTAAAGGCTATGCACGGAGGTCTGTGGGGTCCTGACAACACACCTTCATTCACCTGGAGGATGAATCCCATTCCCGAGCATCAGACATGAGCCCTGTACCTTAAAGGACTGCCAGCTGAGGAGCCAGAAACGCTTATCAAACACGGTCCGTCCACCAATGCTTCAGACAGAAAACACTCACAGAGGCAAGACTGCTTGGGTCTTTCTTGGTGTTGATATAAAGAAAGGTACCACAACACTTTCAGCAAGTGCCCATGCATTTCTGTTGCAAATGGCTTATGGCACCTCACTGTGTTGTAGGATGAGCGGTCAGTGACATTAGATTACTCATCGTTCCTCTCTGGAATAAATCAGCTAGCTTTTTTCTGATATGAAGTCCACGTCGCTGTGAAATGTTACCAAGACAGTCACCAACTTAAGTGGATTCATTTTGTGTTTTACAAAGATAAGGTATGAGGAAAGTACTGAAGGAAAACAGCCTAGTCAGCGTAGTAGACAGTAGGGACAGCTAATGAACACAGGCCTGAAAACCCATGAATACAAGGTGGTTTCAGCTTCCACAAAAATATAAAAATGAGGAAGCAGAATGCAGCTGAAGCAGTATCCCCCAATCATCCCAGGATATTTTTTGAAAAGTCCATGGAACTCCATGCAATTATCATGTCTGAGCTACATGCAGTTTTATTAATGCATTCAGTGCATTCCCCTCCTCCCACTATGGATAGTCTCCTTAAGGGACAAATACCACTGACTAGCCATTAAGAAAAAATTAGTTTTCCTGCATGGCAGGTGGAATTGTATAGCTTTAGGTTTGTCAGTGGTTTGATGCCATGTCTTACGTAATGCTTCAGTATATTTACCAGGACTATAGCCCCCATTGGATAATGTGGAATGGTAAAAATGAGAGACAACATTCAATGGGCAAATGCAGTCAAAATAAAACCTTGGAATCTGGGTTTTCATTGGGCTTTACCTATCCACTTTTGTACCCACAAATAACTACGATGTAATTCCTATAATTTAAATGTCTGAGTACTTTGCCTGCAGGCACAATCACGTATTTAGATGTCTAGCTGATGTCAAGCCCCTACAGTTCCTGATGCCTGCATTTGCTGCTGTAAAAATAGAGACCATTGTTTAAAATCTGCCTCTTAAAGTGTGTCTCCTCAATGAAAGGTAACATCTGTTCATAGCATGTGCCACTGTCAGACAAACAGGAAGGTCATGGACAGAACTGCAGCCATTTCTGCAGATTGAGACAGAATATGAACCCTTGAAAGACTGTACTGCTTCTACAATTATTTTTTTCTTTCTTTCACTGGTAAAAACAGTTTTAGCTACAGACTCACTGCATCTCAAAGGATTTGAGACAGTATTCAAAGAACTGAAGCAGGAAAAGACATAGTCTTTCGCTGCTTAGCCTATGCCCAGGGCTTGCTGGAGCTGTGAAACAGTTCACTGAGCATTTCCCTCCTCTTCTTTTAAATAAATATTAATTGGCCCAACAGTTCACAAAATTTGTTTTTAATTGAATAACAGCTAAGCAAGAGCACAGGAGTTGGACTTGATGATCCTCCTGGGTCCCTTCCAAATCAGGATATTCTAAGAGGTCAGTGAACAGAAAACTGTGCTATTATGTCAGGAGCAAGCCATGAACAACCCTTTAGAGAGACACTTGCTTACTTATTTGTCTCAGAAGAAAATATGTTCTCCATCCCATGCTCTCCTTATTGTCTTCATGGTTTCCTACTGATCTTCCACTTCAACCTATTTTTGCTTTGCATATTCTTGAATATCCTCATTTCAGGTACTTTTCTTCCATTAAACATAGGATGAACCAGCACAGAAATTGGAGGGAGGCAGGAGATGACCAGCAGGTATTTGAGGAGGCAGAGCCAATAGTCCCCATCAGGGACATGAGGAGCAAGAGGAAACCGAGTTCCCATCAGGAAATTTATTTAGCTGTGGCTGAAGTATATGCAAGGCCTGGGCCAGTAACTTCACTGACTCATTCAGCCCAGGTTTCCCAAACCGAAAGCTGGAACAGCAGAAGTCGCAACTGGGAAAAGTCAAAGTGTCAGTTTGAAAGAGAGATGCTTGCTGACTACAGCAGGCCAAGAGGCATGATCTCAAGGCTGACAAAGAAAGCCAAGCAATGTGGCAACCAGCTTCTCAGCAGAGAAGGTCCTGCAGGGAAATCAGCGCTAGAAAACTGTCCCATCATAAGGAGGAGGATAGGCTGTGAAAGGTGGGCATGCCAACTCTGGTAGGGGCCACGGGTCTGCACAGAAAGAGCAGCACGTGGTCAGAAATGGGTAAGGCCAGTGTCCAGAGTAGCAGCAGCCCGAAGTGATACCTCTGCAGTATGGTCAGAGGGGCCCGAAGATGCAGCTACCGCTGGTGGAAAAACTGGGAAGCGGTCCCGCAGCAAGGGCTGCAGAGCAGCATCAGCTCAGCCAGGAGGACAGCTGCCATTGCAAACATCCCAGGTTAGCTCAGTGAGCACCAGCTGCAGGAGGAAAGAAATCACCCAGCTCTGGAACACACACTGCATAGTCAAATTAATTTAAACTTCCAATAAATGTGCCCGCACCATGCTGTGCTCACGTGGCCACCTGGTTCTCCATGGGCTCTGGTGCAGAAGCCTGCCAGCAGTTAGCTCCAGGAGCTCCCAAACCACCACCAGATCACATGCAGATGTAACCAAAATGCCGTAAGGGATTACGCATCTGCGTGAAAACTATGAACATTAAATCACCTGTACGGCCTGCACAGCAACTTTTGGTATCAACACAGTAAGGACAAGGCCACTGGAGGTTCAGAAAATTCTGGCAGATATACTGTTTGATGTATCAGTTGAAAATTACTCTTTAATTATAATTAATTACACTAATTAACAAAGTGAAAGAGTAATAAGCCCAGACAGATAGGTATGAGAATGCAGCTGACTGCTACAGGTTTTATTTATGCAAGTTTCTGTATAATGCAAAGCAAGTGGCTGGGAGATAAATAGTGCCATTTTTCCCACCTGTGACCAGGAGATAGCTTTACTAAATTGTATATGAACAGGTGAAAATGTGCAGCTTGTACATGGGTCACAGAAATATTTTCAGTTAATGTCAGGATAACCACATCTTGGAATTTATACTAGCTTTTGCAGCGGGAGACTAGACATATGATCTTGGTATGATAACACCTAGAATGGAATTTATTTCAAATTACTTCAGGGTGGAGCTCTTAATTAAGTTACGAATGGAGTGTGAATATCAAATGTTGGCAAAAATAGCTTCTTAAAAATAACTTTTATCGAAACTGTGAGTAATTAAAAGCAGCTGTGAGAATTTCGGAGGCAGCTGGTGAAATGGTTCCCATCATTTCTGAGAGCTGGAAAAGGGGAGAAAACAAGAAATCTGTAAATTCTAAACATGTCAGAGAAGTAACAGGACCAGAAATTGCTGCTTCATCAGCATGTCCCAAACAGATGTGGTTGCACAGAATATCATCAAACGGGGTTTGCCGATCTGATCCTGTGCTGTGGCAGGTGACCCAGGCATCATCTGCAAACCACATCGGGGTCCTGCTGGGTGGTGCAGTCCCTGGCTGCACACCCCACAGCAAAGCCACCACACAAGGAGGGAAAGAAAGTCCCAAATCCCAACCTAAGCAGTGAAATTGATAGTGTGCAGTGCAGACTTGCCAGCTGGCAGGTGACATACAGAGCCAAAAACCTTTTTGCCACCTTCAGGCAACCCTGATTCCATGCCACCCATAAATAGCCCCTGCCTACTGCAGATTGCACAGGGACTTGCCCTTGGGCCTCCTAGGTCACCTCTGCAAGCCCTTCTGTGGAAAAACTGGCCCTGTGTGAGGCTGTGGCTATCCTCAAAAGCTGAAGAGCTCCAAGAGGAGCATCCTTCCCCAGAGATGACCGGGAAATGGGATGCGTGTCACTGAGTGCCCAGAGTGCAGGGCACCGAGCCTGTCCCATCCTGCTCTTCTGGGACTGAGAGCTACAGCTGCACCACCCTGTCCCTCAGCAAACCTGAGTTGCTCAGTCTCTGAACAGAAAACTGAACCGGCCTTGTGGGTTTTCAAGCAGTGGATTGGGTGCTTACTGCTGAGCTCTCCAATGCACCTGGACATGCCCAGCCCTTTTTCACAGTCTCTTAAAGAATTATCCCATGGTGAAAACCAGATGTAAAAAAAAAAAAATCAAACTGAGAGGGAAAGATTTGTTGAAGGGAAGAAAATTGTGGAAATATTCTTTTTTGTGACTGTACTAAACTCACCTTCAGTCCTCAAAGACACCCACTGCACTTCTCCTGAATTAAAACAAAGAGTCAGATGAAAGCATTCAGACATGGTAGTGGAATGTTGAATGTAGGTAACATCCCATAACAATGAAGCACTCAGTAACAACAACAGCCATGAGATGTGATTTCCTCCTTCAGGACAGTGGGTACGTCACCATGGGTGCTTGGGAAGATATGGCCTCTGTAGAAGACAAAACCGTGCACAAGATTAAAAGGCAGTGAGAGAGTAGGGGAAAAAAGAGGCTGTGGGTAAAGACTCTGTACGTGCCTGTGGGGATGACTAATAGACATGGGCAAGAATTCTGTTTTCAATAGAAAATACAGTTTTCAGAAAATCAAATATTTTCATAAACATCAACCGCAGTGGGAGAGAAGGCCATTTTATGCCTGGCACAATGCAGACTTAGGGGCAAACCAACTCATGGGAGACAATAAGGGCACAAGACATGTGAACAGCAACTGCTGAGAGAAAACAATTCCTCTTGGGAAGTGTGGTTTAATTTTTGAAATGACTCAAAATGAAATGTGTTGGTACACTTTCAACAGACTAAGCTGAAGCATTTTAATTATGAATCATTTATTCAGAACTCTTCATTCCACAATAAACATAATTTTTTCAACTTTTTCCCTTTGGTAAGGAAATGCATTCATGTTTCATACAGGACAGAAATTTTGATTTTGGCTGTGTTTTGTGCAGACTTCAAGAACCAATTTTCAGCAGCACCCTCAGAAAGGAGCATAACAGTATGGTTTATATGAGTATTTATGCCAGCAGAAAGGGAACAGCAGCACCGAGGGGTACTAAGCAGCCAGGAGTTGGGATGCAGGGGTATAGCAGTGCTCCCTTGTCCAGCAACAGTGCCTGCTGGAAGCAATATTCAGATTTTGGCATTAATGTTAGACATTTTTCAATGAGATTTGAGCTCCTAAACATTTATCTTCTGTTAAGTGGGAGAGGAGGGCTGGCAGCTGCACATAGGGCAGTGCTGGGGGAGAGGGGGCTGCTGTCGTCCCGCACCCTGGGGTGCTCCCTGCCTCAAGGCTGCTGGCGTGAGAAGGGCTGTGGAGTCAAATGTTTTCCAGGATGGGTACCTGGTCCCGGCTGTGAAGTGGAAAGAGCATTTGGGATAGACAGGTATGCACACACCTTCTAGGGATGTGGATACAGCAGGGGAGATTTTTCCAGAGGAAAGTGAGTAAGGACATGCAAATGGGCACGCACACCTTTGTTGTGCTGAGATGGGAAAGGAACATACATGTTCCTAATGCATCTGTTTACACCTATTTGATGCTAGCTCACAAATGATGGCCATTCCCACATTATTATATTAAAGGCTGGCCTAAAAATAGGCTGCCTGAACTTTGTATAGCATGAGGAAGTCTTGTGACTCCCTGCCCAAAGTCAGGCCCAGCAGCTGTATGTACCAGTCTGACCCTGAAATGTCTCTCCCTGAAATGGAGCTTCGTGGGAAATGTTCTGTGTTTTATATGCGACCCGACTCTTGAAATTTAGTTATGCAACTGGCTATTTCCATGTACGTAACATATTTGAGAAGATCCACAAACCCAAGTAACTGAAAATGTTGGCCTACAATGTACCATTTCAAAGAAATGTATGCAACCCTGTCACTCCTGGTGCTACACATCACAAACCACCCAGCACAACGCTAATTTAGCCTTTGGCAAGCTTCAGATTCCCTTCCTCAGCTGGATAAGTGTACCCCAAAATAGAACTTGCTAGAAAGAACACTGAAATTAACTTTCATCAGTATTTATATAAAGTACCTGTGTCATTGATATTGCAAACTGTGAGTAATGGCACCTCACATGATGTGTGACTGAATACCTTCTCCAGTAATCACTTGGGTTAATTTCTTGATTGATGTTCTGTATTTCACTCGGCCTCTTGAATGAGCAAGTCATACAGCTTCTGCCACATTTCTTTTCTACTGGAATAAGCATCCATGTCTAAGAGGGCTAAAGAGGGTATACGAAGAAGGAAAAGTTATAGAACAGTTTGTTGCTGCTGCAAGAAAATAACGTGGCTTCTAACTTCAGCAGTTTTGTTCTGTACAAAAAAAGCACAAAGCCAGAAGCACTCATTATAAGGCTATCTGGAGAAGGCCAATAAGCGAGCAAGAATGAAAGACAGCCAGCAGAATGAATGGTGGTAGAAAGCACATCAAGTAGGACGGAAACACTTAGACATGTAAAGAGTGTTTTCATCCACAGAAATATCATGAATATTGTAATTAACTGGTTCTTGAGCTTTTAGGATGCCCGGTCTTAAGATCTGGCCCTGCGACAAACACAGGCACTGAAGACCTACCTAGCAAGCAGGTCTCCCATTTCTTTTTGGTGAGACATGGGAAGACAGCAGCAGTCTCAGTGATACTGATCTCTCGACACTGTGGGGCAAAGCATCTCCCTGCTTCAGGCTGGCCATGACTGCATAATTGCCCAGTCACTCCAATGTCATCACCTCCCACATCTTACAGCTTTGTCATCAAAAGTCGAGATCTTTGTTCTAAGCCAAGAAAAACAACTGCACAAAAAAAAAAAAAAAAAAAAAAGCAGCAAGATTTCTACTATAATATCTTGCCGTTCAGAAACATAAGTTTCCTCTTGTTTAACTTCCAGCATATGCCAGCTTAATTACATCAGGCTGCATCAGCTGTATAACCTGACATGAAGTTGCATAAGACAAAATGCCTCATGCAATCTGCTGCATCATCCAGGAAATCGGAAGGAAAAAAAAAAGAAGGTGGGCCATTGGAGTTTTTTGCTTTGTGTTAAAGCTACTTTCAGATCTTTAGTCAGGAAATAAAATAACTCTCAAGCAAACCTTTTAATCCACCGCAGTCTATGCATCATCTTTACTAAAGCTGTCACTATCTCTTCACATGGTCCATTCCAGCAAAACAGCAACCTTCTGTAACAAGTAGGATTTTTCACCAGTCATGATCTGGACTCCGCTCTAGGGCTGATTCTGTCACTCTTATTCACACTGAGTAATACTGCTGACTCAAGGGGCAACACCCCCAAATCTGACTGTACTATTACATCATTATATTGGATGATTGGATTTCAGCAGTACAGTAATAACATGTGTTACTGGTTATGCCACATACCCACCTATCCCAAATGCTTTTTCCACTTTAGATCCAGGACAATACACAACCATTTTATGGACGAGTGAGCCACCCAGCTTCTGTTAGACCCTGGGAGCTCATGCCCTTCCTAGCATTTAAGGCAGGGCCAGGATTTTATTTTATATCGTTACTCTGCAAAAATTATTAATTTCATGCTATACGTTTTGCCAGAACCCAACAAAGTATGTTTCCCAAACCAGCAGAAAAAGGATGCAGGCACATTTTCACATGAAAAGCTTCTTGTCAGAAGTATGCCTATTTTTCCTCCTTGAGAACTAGATATGTGAAACAAATTCCAGAACTAAAATGATCATGACCATCTTTACATTCATTTCTTATTTTCCTTCTCTAAAACCTAACAAGTTCCAGCAAGACAATGTGAAATGATTAACATTACATCATGTTTTCTAGTCAAGAGCAGGAGAGAAATTTCCATTCTTTTTCACATAGCAAAGACCACAGTTGGCACACCCAGCCCAGGCTGATTTTTTTTTTCCAATTGCAAAGAGAATGCAATTCTTTTCCTTGCCAAGGGGGAGTATTATCTTTTGCACCATGCCAGAAATGGATGCAAAATGTCTTCCATATGAAATTTTCACTCTCCTCTCTCTGTTATTTGCACGTAAATGTGGCTTTCTATTTCTCAGAGGGAACAGCCATACCAGTTTGTCTTCAAGGCAAGTTGTTCTTATGGCAAAAAAAAGGTGCCAGCCGACGTGGTGACAAAACAGGCTGTCATGTAGCCTACATGAAGTGATTTAGAGCCTTCCATTCAGGTCCAGCAGAAAGCTACCTATCACAAAAAGTTTGCACTCTTTTCAGGAGCAATGGCAACAGTGCCAAAGGCAATATGCATGGAGATTCTTCCTCTGGGAACAAACTTTTTGAAATACTTCAGAATGGTTCTGTGGGGCAAGTGCCCACCTATGTCCTATCTAACTTGAAAAAAACAAATCAGAACTTTGGCTTTTCCAGATAACAGTTCACTGTCTTCCGTTTTGTGCTAGCACCTGTGCTCAGTGACTTCCACAAGCTGCAGTCACTTCTTGGAGCAACCTCTGAATCCTGACTTCTTTTTTTAACTTGGGACTTCAGGTTTCCTCCTTAGTCCTTCCATTCTCCAAGCTGAAGCCAGTCTTTCCATTCTGGCTATGTCCCTTTGGTGGACAGCCTCTCCCAGGAGGAAGGAGGGTGCTATCATCATTTGTCAAACAGCATACGTGGAGCTCTTGCTTAGGAGCAGGTGCTGCTTCTCCTTATTATTATCTGATCCTTTCAGGAGTCTTAATTTCTTTGACTTGTTTTCCTTTCTCATATCTCCACTTCAACTGAATGCATGGCCATTGCTAAGTCAGGGCTCAAGCTTCTTTGCAGGGGTGTCTCTGCTTTCGGGCCGTGAGCTAGCAACTGCTAGCCTTCACACAGGCTACAGAATGTTAAAACATTAAAATATACATGAAAGCCAGAGATAACAAGCTGTTCTGTAAGCAGGAAAACAAGCAAAGCCTGCTTTCCAATGGATTTTTTTCACGTCACTGCGATCTCAACGGTCTCACTGGTGAGAGGTCAGACTCAAGCTTTTCCCATGGCTGCGGTGTCTCTAACCTTGCTATCATCTGCCATTGCTGGCTAAGGGTTAATTATGTTCACACTGATGCTTTTCTTCCAGTAAGAGTAACGATATGATCCTCTCTCCTTTGTCTGCTGCCTGCTTTCACCAAACATTTGTACTTTCTAATGCCTCCAGCAGCACTGTCAATCTTTCACATTAGCTGATTTACAGGTAACCACGAGATTAATGGGGGATGGATGGCACACACAGGTTACAACCACAATTCTTCCTTAGGAAAATTTCCTTAAGAAAACAGGATAAAAAACACCAGACACACTTGTGATAGAATCACGTGAAACAGGCACAAAAGATCAAACCCACTTGACCAGTGTCATTAAATGGTAATAAAAACATTACATGGCTCTTTTAGAGATCATATGTAAAGTGTGCCTTCCCTCCCAGAACAAGGGTCACCAATGGAAGGCAAGCTATGTCAGGATTAATTCTACAGTGCCCTTCTTTATTGAATGATTATATCTGTAAGCTGGTTTACTGCAGCCATTTATAAAAACTCAGTACAGGTGCAAATTCAGTGAACCTGTGTTTAAAATGAAATTATGATTGTGAAGTCTAAAAAAACATATTTGGTTTTGCACATCAGAAGCAGCATCTTTAGAAAATTAAAAAATAGACATTTTTTCTGGGAAAAAAAAATGAGAGTTTGGTGACATATTCAGGCACTTCAACTCTCCAGGCTGAACAGCACTGCTTCACAACAGCACTCTAACAGCAACTCAATTGCATTGAGCATGCAGTTGTTTGGAAACCCTTTTTGAAGCAGAAAATGTCATACTGTGCTCCCCTCACAGCTTGTTTTATCAATCTGTTACCTTTTTTCTACTTAAAATGCAAGCTCTTTCTGCCTATGAGAATTGTTTTGTTTAGTGTCTGCATATCACTTAACACAAAAGGGCTCAGGTTGCAGCAACCTGTATGGCACAAGCATCCAAATAGCAATTGAATATAACGAGAAATAACTGTAGCAGCACTAGCGTTTTAAAAGAAAAAAACATAGCTGAACATTCAGTCTACTAATCTCATCATCAGAAAGAAGGGCAGGTCAGCTACAGTGGCTGGTCCTGCATCTTGTCCAGTTCAAAACTCCTATTAACAACTTGCATGATGCAGTCCTACTTAGTGCTTGTCAGAGTTGCCAAAAACACAAACCTGGGAGGAATCACAAGCTCTCTCAAGGACAGGATCAGAGCTCAAAATGATCCCAAGAAACAGGGCAGGTAATTTGAAATCAACATGATAAAATTTAGCACAGACAACTGCAAAGGGCTACAGTTAAAGAAGCAAAATGAAATGGACAAGTTTGAAAGAGGAAATAACTGACTGGTCAGCAGTACACTGATAAAGGATCTGGAGTTATGGAGGTTTGAACTTAAGCATGTGAAGCTGGTCATCAGCTTACATGTGTGCCCAGTGTGAGAACTACCAGAAAAAAAATAGGCTTAAATTAGAGCAAAGAGGACTAGAGAAAGGGTCTTTTAATCTGTAAGTGTAGTGAAACACAGTGACAAAGGCTGCTTCAGTGAAGGGTTTTCTTTGAACAGGTTACACATCTATCAGCTTAGACATCAACCTGGATGACCCCTGGAGGCTTTTTTCTAGCCCTGCACTTTTATGATTCAATAGAGTTCCTCCAGCTAAGGAAATTTATTGTTGTGTGAGCTGCAATTTGGAGGGCACGCCTTGGCAAAACCACTGTTTTATATTGCCTGTTTCGCAAGTGAAAAAAGAGAGTGAGGAGACTACAGCACAGATCCCTGTGGCTTATACCCTTACTTGGCATGGATGTGAACTTCCACTTTCCCCTGTTTGGAAACTGAACCCTTTCCAGCTGTTATAGTGTGACCCTTTACTTCTTAGTTCTTAGGACCTGGCCTAAGAGGGAAGGAGAGCTTTACTAAAAATGGAAAAGTTCAGTTAGGAAATTAAGACTTAAAAGCAAACGAACAAGCTACTGCAATAAAAACTGTAGTGATAGTTCTCAGTGGCTTCACTATCCTGCAGTGAGTGCTTGGTGCATGCTCCTGCCTTACAACACTGTTCACTGGACATAAGGTCCTTCACTCGTACCTCTGAGCCATATGCTCCCTGACATGTACTGTGTTGTATGAACACGTACATGGGCAGTTACCAGGAGTAGCTGGTACACTCTAAATGCACATCTTAATTTACTTCACAGTAGCAAGCTTGCTGACACCTTAAATCCCATGTTAAATACATTTTAAAAAAGGGACAAGCAAAGGTCAAATGCTTTTGAAATGCACTTTGTGGGCTATGATGCCCTATAAGAACAAGTAAGTTATTCAGTTATGTCAATTAATCTTATATTTAGAGTTATTAATTAAATTTGCTTCTTTCAAAGTTGTAGTGGTTTTGGTTCTAGGACTTCCTTGGCAACCAGGGTACAACCAAGGAAGTGGTCATGTTCCCAGTATTC
>JANXJC010000078.1:35360124-35374201 GCA_027564655.1 Leptodon cayanensis
GGTGGGGGGAAGAGAGGCTGCAAACTGTAAGGTTTGAGCATTCGGTGGGAAAGCTGAATCCAAACCATTACAAAAGTGCTCAACTGAGAGTTCTGATGCAGAAATTCTTAGCTGTAAATAAATACCCAGAGAACCGATACCTTATTGCTGAGGTCTGTCCCTCAATAACCAAATAAACTATAGTTTTCAGATACATCTGAAGACATAAAAGTCAGGAAAAATAAAATATTCTGACAGGTCAAAGAATCGCAGTTCTGACATAGAACTTAAAATACACTAATTTTATTTCTAGACCTTTTTCTTATCATGTAAACACAGTTCTCATAGAGGAAACACTGAAGTGCCAATCTAAACACTAGCCTATGTTGAGGTCTTTCCTTTTGTCCCACTATACACCCACCAGTGGTTTTCCTGGAGCAGAAGACTTTTGCCAGAAAGAAGTGTCATAGTCTAGCTGTGGGGTAGGTACACACGGCTCAGTCCAAAGGCAGTTACTGGCGTACCCCAGTCCCCTACCAGAGAGTTGTATACTGGTTCTGCTTTCAGAGAAGGTTTGTAAAAGAGCCCTTGGCAGCGCTGCCTGGGCGCCAGGAGGTCCCCAGGCACTTCCCGCTGACACACTGAGCCATCACGGTGCTCAGAAGCAGGACTGCCTCTTCCCACCGCCCACCACTCACCACGGGATGCACAGTCTCTCTGCCTTGTGAGCCTCCTTGGTTTCAGAAGTGACTGCAATGCTTCACAAGGTGGGGGAATGACGTATCTCCGAAGCACTCTTGTGCCACCAGGAATAAAAGTGCTATATGCATCTAAGTCACAGGCATACAACACAGCCACTCATAGCTGTGAACCAGTTCACCTGTCTCCCGTTACACAGCCTCCTTGCAATGTTCAAGGCCCAAGTAAAGGCGTCATAACAATTTTTGCAAGTGACAAACTCTTATCTGTTTCAGAAATTCTTCAGATAAATCCAGAGGGACATGAACATCAATAACGCAGACACCGAAAGTCCACCCGCGCATCCCTCCTCTGAGTAACACAATGTAGTTACACAGCACGGCATCATACTGGACAGACACAGCTCTAGGCTTACTCATTGGAGTCTCAGTATCCCACAGAAGATGGGGATAATCAAATGTAAAGTGAAATTAGTTCCAACAAGTAAAAGCTGCACAAGATAGTTCATTATTTATGGAAAAGTCGTGACTGTTACCTTAGGCAACGTTGGTGCGGCAGAGGACAACATTTCCTGGGATTATCTTCTCTGCAGACTCCTCTGAAAATGTATCACTGTTCATGATGGCTGAGATAAAGAAACTAAAAATAGATAGTTGGGCATAATGGACCATTCACAAATCTAAAGGTGTGCACATGTTTGTAACATTCAGCAAGATGCAGGATAATAAAGACAACAGATAATTTGGGTCATATAGTGTTCTCTGCAAGAAAACAGAAGACAAACACTCATTTCCTCTCATTTCTTCTGTGAAGCAGAGGAAGCTTTGCTTTCCACTGTCTGTAGCATCCATTGCCTAGGAAACTTCGCTCCGTAAGATCCTCAGGGGCCTTAAAGACCATGAAGCAGCTTTGTCGATTTCAAAAGGCCAAAGTAAAATATTAATATAGTTATAGGTAGACACAACCCTATATTCTGACTCAGTTCTTCTGCCTACTGGCCATGTGACTGTCTTAAGAATCATTTTCTCTACATCACCTTCTGCATCAAAAATGGGTTATTTGTGAAAAGAACCAGAGCCTCTTCTGTGAGCACCTTCACAAAAGACAGAACAGTTTAACATGCCGAACACCAAAACATTTAGGATGAGCCTTTCCCAAGAATCTCATCTACTGAAACTGCCAAGAAGAGCTGGAAAAAAAAAAAAACAACAACCATTTTTTTCTGAATCATAAACATACTTGTACACTCCTGCCACATGCAGCCAGCCATATGACTGGTAGTACAGAGAACCCAACACTACCCTGACACCAAGAAGTCCCAAATGCAAACTCTGGCTCTGCCACAGATGGGCCATGCAGCCATGGGTGCATCTGTCGCCCTCTCAGCTTTATTTTCCTTGCCTGTGGAATGAAAACAGTACTCACAGTTTTGTACTGTGAGAAGGATTAGATAAAACTTTGTTCATGTGATAAGCCTGCAAGGTGCTAACTGTCACTATTAATTCATGGTTTATTATTCTTGTTACAGAAAATCTTCCTAATAATTTAAAGAATCAAATTCATTAAGGAATTTATTAATGTCCTTCATTCATGAAGGCAAAGAAATCTGTGATCCACTGCACTACTAGATGGGTTTGGCTTACTATTTCTTAACTACTTTACAAGTAATAGGTATCACAGTAAAACAAAGCTGGATATTTTACCTAGCCACCATATACAAACTTATAAGGAGATTCTTAAAAAAAACTAGTTTCTTTCTGCCATGGACTATTTATTTTTTTCCTCTTTTTCACTAGACAATTTCAGGCTTATTGCATGGCAGTGTCATAACATGTCAGAAAGCAACAGGAGCACCAGCAAAGACAGGGAAGGTTCATTGCCCTCAGAATGGGCAGAACATCAGAGCAGGAGGGGAAGCAGCTTCCCCACGTAGTTCTTCTTATACCTTTACGGTGAAGTAGCAGAAGCCAAATTAAAATTTCGTTGATTTCAGTTTAGTCTTTTGCCTTGAAAATGGCCAGAAGAAACTAGGTAAAATCCTTTAGGTGATCTTCACCCCCATCCCACCTTTATCTTTATAGAAAAACATAGGGAAAAAAAAAAAGTCTTGATGTAATTTGAATGAATGATACAATCCAAATTACTGGACTTACACTATATATCTAACTTAGGCTCTATGACAATCAAAGGTGAGCAATTCAGTAGCCTGTAATTCAGAAATCTGAATCTGCTTATCCCCACAACTCTTGAACAAGGTAAAGGCAATGCTATTACTCCTACTTAACACATGAGAAATGGAGGCATGTAAAACTAAGGGATTTATGTACTGCAACCCTTAACTGTGTAATGCTGAACTGCAAACCAGAAGCCATGAAATCACAGTTAATTCAGCACTGACTCTAAACTAGTAAATCTTGCTGAAAGGCAAGATGCTCTGTTTAGGGCTCGGTATGGGACCAAGAGGTTTGTCTTGGAGGGTGCAGAGGAACCCCACATCTGCTAAGGGAGAGGAAGAGTGATCTCACACCTCCTCAAGAACAGCCATGTAGACACCTGTGGTTTTGCAGACCTCTTGCACTGGATGAAGACAGCAGAGAATACATCATTTGCGGAACGCTGCAAGACCTGGACATGATCAAGGATGCCAAGTTGCTCAGCTATGCCAAGACTGTTTCACTTACACCTGTCAGAGGAAATACAAGCAGCTACAGAGTTTGGCAGCAACTGATCAGGGATTCTGGGATTGGCAGAGGTTTTGGAGACATCCAAAAGATGTCTCCATCTTTTTGTGAACTAAGGCAGAAGAAATTTGTCCAAGGTTATCTAGGATATCTGTAAGAGAGAAGAGGTATGAAAAGTGACCTCTGGAGGTCCAGGCAGTGCCTACTCACTGCACTACCCACTCTTGCACAAGTGTATCTGTAATTTCTTCCATCCTACTGAATTTCTTTTTCCCAAATCTCTGATTTGTGTACTGTATGTTCCTGACACACAGAAACTTCTTTTATATTCATAAACTTACTATTACTCAATACCTTTGGCCCCACACAGTGCCTTCTAGTTACAACACTTATTAAGGATGAAAAGAAAAATGTGGTTTGGGAGATTAATTTTCTTGTAGTTTTTGCTCATGTCTTGGTCGTTGGTGTAAGAAACTGTTTAGCCAGTCCTCAGATGGTCTGAGTCCACTTTCAGTTTCATGGCCAGCTTTAAATCAAAAAACCTCCCTTTCTTGGCCAGACATAAATTGCCTACTGTAGCTGATGTAACTGGTGGACAGATGCGAGTGCAGACTTACACCATGTTTCCACATTTCACCAAAACATATCCAAGTATTATACAAACCCACTGACTCAGCACAATTTGATCATAAGAAAAAATGCAGATTTCTCTAAAGGAGTTGCAGATAATGCATAAACACCAACTTTTTACACCTGAGAAAACAGTCTTCATTCTTAAATTCAGCATTATAATTTGCATTGGTCATACTGGAGTAAGCTATTACAGTACTTCGATTTTCTGGCACTTACCACTAAAACTGGCTAAAACACCAAGCAGAACCACCAGTGAAAATAAAATAGCTTCATTAAAGTGCCAATATGCATTAACTTTTTTTCTTGTTTCTTCTGAGTCAGAGTTGGAGAGGACACTTTTTGGAAGCTTTACCTAGAGCTTTTGCGGTATAGCAGATAGCCAGGAGGGTACCGAGAGAGACAAAGATGGTAAGCAAGCATGCTTGAGCATGTGGATATGGAAGAATGTGTGTAGACAAGAGAAAAAATAAGTTGGAAAAATATGAAGGGCAAGTTCAAGGAGAGGTAACAGAGCAAGCCACACAGATAATAGAATTGGATATATAAAAAAAAAATTAAATCATGAACAACAAATAGATAATGGGAACACTTTGCCTCAGAGTTCCAAGCCATTTTGAAATTAATGTTTCTTCCAAACTTACAGTCCTACTGTGTTTCCTTTCAGTAGATGTAAGACAAGGTTTCTAGGAAATGCATGTAAAAGAGGCAGAAGAAATACTGAATGTACACTTAGAGAACGCAATTTTAGATTTCTGAACATGAATGCAGTCTAGGAGCATCCAAAAGCACAGCATGGTGTGACAATCATCTTATCTGGTGTTGCTGACTGGTCATCTCTTGAATTTCCAAGAAGTTACTTACAATATTTTCAAGAAACTAATTAGCCAGAGTGAGGGGAAAAGGGGCACAAAAGAGCAATCTAATTGAACACCAGTACGCTCTGTTATCCATTCATCACTACAGACAACATGTTCTGACTCCCCCTCTTAACTTCTTAATGCAAACTGGGCACTTTAGCACATGAACCTTTGTTGTACTCGGTTTGGACCGCTTCTAAAAACTGGTGGAAACTGCATTGTATTTTAACACTGTAAAGTCCTTACTTTCTGGGAAAGGCAGGTGACCAAGTGGTTGCTTTTCCACTTACTTTCTAAAGTGATGACACAGGAACATTTCTGAAGAAAGCAGAACCCACAAGTGTTCCAGGCAGTGCTCTTACTGTCCCCAACAGCGGCTCTGGGATCTTAACCAGCAGAGCTCATGAAAACCACTGCGTCGTTTGTGAAGAGTTCATACTGACAGAAACCGGGAGCCCACTTCCTCCCTAACCACACGTGCGCGCGCAGACACACACATGTGCACAGCTGGAACTGCACCTGCTGCACAGAGTCATACTCTTTTGAGAAGAAACCCCATTCACTTTCTTGATGAGCCTCCAGGCTATATTCAAACGGGGCCTTTCTTCCTACATCTTGCAAAATACTCAGGACCACATTAATTTTCTATAGTGGCATCAGTAGTTTAGAATATTTGCAGTCCCTTTTCTTTTTCATTGTCAGAAATGTATAATACTGTTGGCAAAACCAATAAAACATTTTGCAAAAAAGTTGAGAAAAAAATTGCATTAACATTTTGGAACACATAATTTAGTATTTTTCTAAAATACCAGGTAACTCTCTTCTCCTTTTTCTCCCTTCCAATCCCCCAGCCCCCAATAAAGTTCCAGTAAATGAACTGGGATGATCCCCTTGTGACAAATAACATCATATTATAGCTACAATCTCACCACAGGAGTTCTGCTTGCTCAAATATCAAAGATGGCAATGTGAAACTTGCAGCCAAGGCATTTGAACTACCATTTTTTTCACAGATGCTGGGGAAAGTCATTTTGCATTATGGAGGGCATTTGCATGTCTCTCTGACGAGCTCCACCACCGAACAACCCATGTGCTTCTGCTGCATCTGTTAACTTTGCTGCTAAGATGAACATCCATATTTACTCATGACATATATGGCTCCGAAAAGAAGTTGTTGTGGTAGATTATAATATACAACTTCCCAATTACTCAGTTTCTGAGCCAAGCCTGTGTACACAGACTGCAATACATGACAGGTGAGTAAAATTTTAGCATTTCTTATGAGTGTGTAGGAGTGGGAGAAACCATCAGGTTAATAAACTTGTTAATAACAAAATGTCTTGTAAGATAGCTTCATTTATAAATATCATTATGATATAAAAATGCCTTGAAAAAGTCCCCAAAATTTTTTTCTAAGATGAAGAAAAAAGCTGGTGTCACTAGACCTGGAAGTGGTGAAAGCTATGCATTTTCTTCTGAATTCACAGAAACAGCTTAGCTGTAGTTATATGTGAAATACAAAAAGGGATTTTAAGGCCTCAGCTAATCACCACTAGTAAGAGGCCAGCAGGTTGGAAACTCAGGCAAGGCCGGCACTGTCTGAAGGAGAGAGAGACAAGTGGATGATACAGAAACACTGGCACTTCTACTGTAGGTTAAAGTCATCACCTGGGCAAGATGGAAAAACACAAAGTGCAGCTACTTTTACTGCACCTGGTAAGGAGATTAAAAGAAAGAACCCTTTACTTTCCAGTGCTGCATGCAGCACTGGCTCTGATTGTTTTTAAAACAATCTCTAAAGCTTTCCACCCTGCAGCAAAGCAAAACAAGTTAACTGATTCTTGTCCACTGTTACCACAATTTGCTTTGTTTTACTGTGAACAGGCAGCACAGACCTAAGTTATTATGAATAAATAAAAGAGTTGTATCCACAAACACTGGGAACATAGCTCTTTTTAGTGCTACCCTTTTCAGTTTTACACAGAATAGTGGTAGGACCTTTTTTCTCTATGGACCCACACAGCTTGCCGCCTGATGGAGCCTGCAGGATGGCTGAGTCCATGGGAATAACATCCCCCAGAGTATAATCCCATCCAAAGGACCAGATGGCCTGGCTTGTCACACAATAATGTTGCTACTCTTCCTTACTGAACACCCTCTCACCCTATGCCAAAATCGTGTAAGTCTGAAAGCCCTGATTCTCTTTCCGGGGGGCTTGTGTAACTTCTAGCTGAAGCTATGGGGTTTTATGTGTTTAAATTGCTGCGCGAGACAAAGACAGTCTTGTGGCCTAGGGCAGAGCTGTGTATAATAAATTAAGCACAGGTTTTTGTTTCTGCCACTGATCATGCAGACCTTTACAAAGTATAATAGTCTGACAATAAAAAAGCTGCACCTTAAAATATCAGCTAGCTATTATTGCTAGAACTCAAGAAATGGGTATGTGATACATGCAGATGCAATGGAGGAAGCTCCAGGCCTATGTTATGTTCGGAGTCAAACCTCCTCTCTAGCTCAGTTATTTTCTTCAGAAGGATAGGTCCTCTGCTGGCTGTTCTTCCTGGGCTAAAACCAACTCTTTTGAACTACTTTCATGCAACGGAGGAGTCTCATGCATCCCGCTGTAGGTATTCTCTAGCGCTGCTCGCTTCATCAGACCTTCATCTCCCAAATCCCACCCAAATGCCATTTCCAGAGCTGGTTCCTTTGGTCATTTACTGCAAAATACAGAAGAAGGAGACCAGAAGGAGCAGCAGCTCATATCAGTAAATGCTTATAAACACTCTCAGTGTGGAGAGTTGGAGTTGTTCCACTATGTACTGATAACAACATGTTCAGTAGGTTAGGAGGATTAAGGCATTCTTCTGACTCCTAAGGACAGCCCTGGGATGTTGTAGATCCCCTGACAACACAGAAACAAAACAGCTGAAGGGAGATTTGGACTGATTGATGCTATTCATGAGAAAAACTAAGAAAATCACCATGTGGTAACAATTTTCCATTCTAAAACTTTTCTGCAAGAACAGGGAGCTGAAGACTCCACACTTCCAGACTCTTTTCCTGACTGTATAGATTAATTAAATTAATCTTGGTCTTGTTCAAGTGGAAAGAAGGTTTGTAATGAAATGGGAAGATATTCATGCAAAGAAGAGACAATTTCATAAACTCATCATATCTTTGAGAACTGGACCCATATTTTGTTTTGTTTTCCAAGTGCAGGGTTTGGGGAAGAAAGAAGGTTTTAAGCCTGATCAAACAAACATATTATTAGGGATGTTTTCTAAGCTTGACAGCATAACATTTCTAAATAGAAGGTGTAAAGACTGAGGAAATCCCAAACTTGCTAAAAACTCTACCTGTAGAGATCCATCCATGAAACCAGTAAGGCTCCTCCTCAGGAAACCACTGTCTTCCTGCACAGCAGTGATCACATTTGCAAAGGCAGAAAAATGAACTATTTCATAATTATTATTTGGAAATAACAATGATACATATTTTCCAAGCACTTTTAATCTAAGTTGTCCTGTGATTCAACTAAAATTTTACTTATGAAACTTGTCATAGTTACTTACTTTCTTACTGTATAGATATTAAACATGACATAAAAGATGCACTGAAGGCTGTGAGGAATGCAGTGAATGGCCACATCAAGGATTTTTAAATTCAACATTCAATCTAGTCTGAAAATACAAACATGAGAACTTTTTTTTTTAATGCAGGCAAAGCAATACATTTGATCCCTAAGCATCCATAAGTTTAAACATTCTCATTGGCGTCATTTCTTCACTGAACTTGTCAGAGCACTTTATTACTGTGAATTCAATACACATTCCAGGCACTTCAATTTTCCTGGGAAACAGCATGTGTCAGAAATGTTGAAACTCAGAAAGATGAGCAGTTGCCTGCTACTGTGGAGATGCGCAAGATTTCCCACGTGCCTTTTCCTGCATTATCTAAGGAAAACTCTGTAAAACATAATTTGTTCTGGAGTTCATGTGTTTGCAAGTTAGCTTAACTCTTGAATTCAGTCTTATCTTAGCTACAGTATGACATTATTTCTATTCATCCTGTGCTAATACAACATAACCTTCTTGAAATGTCTTTGTTTCTTTTTGGTAATGAAGTGTAAGGCACCGAAGAGCTTCTTACTGCAAGGATGCATTTATATTGAAATATTCTTTCCATGGAAATCCAATTATACCACTTTCAATAGAAAGCCCAGCATGACATTTGGTTAGTGAAATGAGCCTTTTTAACTCACTCTCACAGAATTTCATTTTAAAAATACATTCCCAGGTAATGATGACTTTTCCCTTTTCATTTTTTATTTTTCTAATTCTAAATCCCAGGCTCAATTGAGAAGCTGAAAAACAACAAAATGGCAGGAGGTGATCAAACCAAAGAAACAATGCTTAAAAAACAACTTGATTGTATCATCTGAAAGCTCCTTAATTAAGCATAGAGAAAAAATACATGCAAGGGAAAATATCAAATCATTGTTAAAATACCCAGAAAAAGGGAAATCTCACTGGCTTGTGCAAATGGAGAGAAATCACATCGATGGCTACCACTGGGCACATCTTCTCAGCATGCCACCAAGCAGCGGGAAAGGTGCCGGGTGTTCACCAAACGGGAAACCCAGCATTGACGTGGTGCTCCTGATGGTGGCCCCTGCAGATTTGAGGAAGGCTGTGACCCTGCCACAGACAGCACACAGACACCAGTGCCCACGCAGATCAGCACCGAGTCCTGGCTGCAGTCACCACCTGCGTGCAGGCTGGGAGGTGGAAAGGAAGCTGCCTGGGGGGTCAGCAGCCCCAGAGCAGCCTTTACACATGACACAAACCAGGGGTCCATTCTTTTCTCGCTGCTGTCTAGTGTTATTTCTAATAACAGATAATGAAACCAATTAAAAAAATACTGGTGTAGCCAGCAATACCTATACTTCACCAACAAGGCCTATATTTTACCAGCAACTTTCTGCTACTCAGCACTATCTTAGAAATGCTAAAAAGATATCAACACAGCAAAAATAGCAAGCAAAGCAGAGTTTAAAATTAATTAGGACAAGAAAACCAAAGGTGAAGCCCTTGATGTCCAGCTGCAATACCAGTGGGGGAGGCAAAAATCACAGAAGGGTATGAGCCAATGCAGAAGGAAATGACATTGAGTATTAGACAAGTTTCCGTCACATTCACTGAACCTAATGACAAGCAGAAATCAAAGCAAATACAGCACCAGAATAAAAGTGAGAATTTTCTTTCCAAACACATCTTGGGGATACAATTGCAGGAGCTGGAGCTCTGCCAGTGCGTTGGACAGGAAACCAGGTGTCTCATAAAACAATCACCTCCAAAAGTCCTGGGCAGCGGCCAGAAAGCCTCTGTTATCACTGGGGAGAGAGAGAGAGCTTGCCCATGCACACCAGAGTCTGAAAAAAGTGTTGTGAATATTTAGACTTTGTGTGTGTGATAAGTACTCAGGTATTGCCGTGGACATAGACCCAGCCAGTAGAGACCATCCTGGATGAGGAAATGAGAGCAGGTGGGAGCAGTTCCTTTTCCTTATTTTTAGTCATCTTTGCTCTCTAAGGGGAGGCTTTAAAAATCAAGAAGCCATAGACTTGTTGTTGGTTTAAGCACTCCGTCACCAGCTGTTGGAGTGCAAAGCTTGCTACTCCTAAGGAGCATTAACACTTGTTTTTCTCAACTGTTGTTAATGATAGCTTATATTTCTGGCAAAGACCCTGGCATAGAAGGCAATACATCTACTTAGTTTTCCTTTCCTTTCTTCACCCAATTTAGAGTACATTACTTGTGCAAAATTTGAACTGGTCCAATACCAAAAAGAGAAACCAAACCCAGTAAAGAGCAACGAAAAGCAGGGTGATCTCTGTAAATTCTGATGCAGGAAGCTGTTCTGGAGCAAGGTAGGTCACATATTTTTCTTGGCAAAAATAAGTAGTAAAAGGCCGCAGTTTCCCCCCACTGTGACACAGAAAGAGAAGGGGGGGGTGGGGCAAGTAAACAATCATCTGTATGTGGAAGGAGTCTTGCACAAGCATGGCTTATCAAGTAAGATTTACAGCAACAGCCAGAACAGCCAGAGCAGTTATGAAACTGCTATATTACTGGCTTTCACCCACTGGAAAAAAAGGCATCTTTGAAGTTGCTACAGGAAAACAGGAAGAAACAGTGTGCGTTTAAATAGATATTGTAGCACATCTTCCTCTTAGATCTTGTGTTTAATTGATGGAGTCATTTTTCACTATAAAAACTGAATGCCTCAGGTGGAGTTACTTCAGATAGTCTTCTCTTTTTCCAGCAGGATGCTTCAATAGCTAAATCAGAAAAGGTCTGTATAGGTCCAGCAAGACTGACATGGTACATAGCAATGTCGGTGCACACTTAACATTTCTGAGTTAAGAATTTCACAACCTGCTGTTCCTCCCACAACTTGAAACATGCTGGAAAACAACAAGGCTCACTCCTCACCCATTTGGTGGAGAAATGAGGTAAAGGTGAGGTAAAAGAGACTTTGCATGGGAATCCGTAGGAAACACAGTTAAGAAGGTTTTAATTTCCCACAGAAGGGAATTTGTTCTAAAGGTCTGGAGGTGACATTGTGCTTTTAAGTGCAAAGAGAATTTGCATTAAGGACAACAGAAAATAAATGCACCTGTAGATGGATGCAACAGCTTCAGGATCTGTGGCTTTCTAAAGGAAAGGACAAACCAGCTCATCCAGAAGAGCTTGAGACGTCCTACAAATTCATAAAACAAAAAGAAATTTTCAGAGATTAGCTTTTACACAAAACACTGTAATGGTGAAAGGACTGTAGATTACCTGAAATGCCTCTGGGTCGCTGGAGGACAGTATGTTTTCGTGCAGGTTCGTTAAAGAGAGGCCAAGACCTCAGGCTGTGTACAAGGTTAGATTCATTTCCACCTCTTTCAGCTCTGAAACTTTAGATTTTGGAGATATCTCAAAACAACTTCTTCCACATCTGTAGCTCTTTGGTCTTACTTTTTGTTAGCTCACACATTACACCTTGTTTTCCTTTAACTATATGTGTTTTTTCACTTCCTAGAACAATTTTTAGTCTGAGAAGTGGCTTGGATGCATGAGCTGTTTAAAAAGTCCCACTGTCTGCCTGGGAGAGAACTTTCCAAACAACAGGTTTAGGTAGACTATGCTGGAGCTGTGCAAACTTACCCATCTTAGTATAGACTTTACCATTAGGTTACCTGGCCACACTTGTTAAATGAGGACAAAAAGCCCCTCAGACAACACTTCCACTAAGCACTTGCAAGCTGATTCTCAACACTTATGGTCTCTGTTTGCATCCTGGTGCAGAGCATTCCACAAAGCCATCAGCCTTTCCCAGATCCATTAGCTCCTAAGAAAAGACTTAATAAAATTAACACCAGAGTATCCACCTTTCTTGGAGCTCTTACAGAAGGTATTAGAACTAGAAGAGATCAAGATGAGCGGTAATTACACACATCACTCTCTCGAGCCTGTACAAAGGGATCATAACACAAGTCTTTCTGCATTTTCTGTTTTGCTGCTGCCTGCTAGCTCCATGGGCATGCTCCCACTGCTCCGCTCCGGCACACTGTGCTACCAGAAATGCTGTCTTGTCCAGGAGGACAAGGACATCTGTATAACACTCATTGAGTACACTTGAGTGAAAAAAAAGTGAACTTCCATTATGCTAGGCATAGTATTTCAAAGTATTCACAGCCACAAGTGTGTTGGGAGGAGCTCCACAACCTGTGTGATGAATTGAAGTAAACCCAGAGCCAGCAGAGACCCCCTGCCTGGGCTGTCCGTGGGTGCCCGTCTGTATTTTCTGCTCAGGAAGAGATCAGGAGATTGCTTCAGGTAAGAAAATAACTAGCGAATGATGCAATCCCCTCTATAATACTTCCTATTTCAGCATTGCAGTGATTTAGCCCAAAAATGTACTGGTGTCACATACTTAGAGGAGTCTAGACTTGAGAATATATTTTAGAGCAGATATCTGTATGTCTAGGCCACGTCTTGGGGATATTTCAATACTCTGCAGACAATACATAGAGCTCATGCTGTTACATGGCCATCTTTACATACTAGTGAGACTGTCATCTCAAATCCAGGAACAAATCTGAGTTTCTAGCATCACTGATGAGTCCTTGGAATAATCTTTTGGATTTGTTTTTTTACAAAGCTTTCAGAGTGAAATGAAGTTTTGCACAAATGAACTATGTCACCAGCTTGAAGTTAGTGCCTTTTTTGTGAACTATGCTACAGTATTAAAAAAATGGTGCTTCTCAAATGGCAGCACAAAGGAACCTTGGAACAGTATTTGCAGTCACAACAAATACAGAAGTATGTACATGTAGAAATGCAGTCAGGGGCTTTTATCTCTTTTTACAGCAGTCATTCAAACCCTACAAAAAATATTACCTAAACACAGCAAGGCCAAAACTTATAATTAATTACAAGATCTCTCCATTTCATAACTCATATAATTAATGCTTTTCTTAAACTTCAGTTGCAGATACATCTATTCCCATTACTACATGCAGAAAGCCTGTGGATAGCATTATTGTTAGCAAAATTTTAACAACACACACTTGCCCTTCTTGCTTTTGCATACCTAACTGAACAAGCAGTGGCATCTAGGCAATAGATTGATATAAAAAATTATAAAATCCAAGGAAATGTTTGCAGGCATTGACTATTGAGTCAGTCCAGCCATTAAGGGTCTGCAACATCTTTCCAGGAACTCCTATTCACTCACCACACAGTAATATCCTGTTCTTAAAAACTACTGGGGCAGGCATTGTGAACGTCAAGAGCTATCACAGTTACTAGGAATTTAAGGGAAATATTTTGATGAGTTAGTGCAGATAAAAGCAGTTGAAAGGATTTTCTCTTCTATTTTACATATGGAAGAAAAATTACATCAATTTGTCATGTGAAATTCACAGAAGCCTGTCACAGGAGAGGAAAAAAGTGAGTCACAAGTGAAGGAAAAGGGATATAGCTGAAAAGACCAGAAAACTAGCCAGGCAGCAGAAGTCACTTTCCTCCTGAAGTAGTCAGGAGAAGGTATCCTGCACCTTGGCAGAGGGGAAAGGGGTCCCAGAGAGGGCTGTGCAGCCAGGTACAGCAGACTTTTTTCCCTTTGACAGACCCACACCTCTCCCTCCTCAGCCCCATTCCCACTACCCAGGGTCTG
>JANXJC010000078.1:35374301-35385774 GCA_027564655.1 Leptodon cayanensis
TTTCTTTCAATAGCCAAAAACCCAGTCCCACCTTCCCCTTTCATATGTGCACAAAGCCTTCAGCAACTGAAAAACACGCCCAAGACAGTCCCTCTAGTCCCCAGTATACCCACTCAGGCACAAAACACTCAAGGACAAATCTCAAGTTCATCAATCCAAGTAAAAAAGGCCATTAAAGTTACCGAAGGTCTTTCCTATGTGCGCATCTTGTCAGTTCTCCCCTCAACTGTCATATTCCTGACTCCTCTTTGACTGACAAAAATAGCTGATTTCTCCAGAGGTCCACACCCAGGAAAGTGACCTATGGATAGATCCCTATACTTCAGTGACTCTCTGAGGTCAGTGACATTTTGTGGAGGTGTCAGCATCAGATGAGAGCCCAGTGATCCTGTGCATTTTCACAGGCAAGATTTGCTTCTTCCCTGTGGGTGTACAGTATGTACAGGACAGCCTCCAAACTGAACAGCACTGTCTCAATCTGAAAAGAGAGTTTGTACTTCATTCCAGAAGCAGGGGGAATTGCGTTGCAGCATCTGGAATTTTAGGAGTCACTTGCTGCCAGAAAAAAAAAAAGATTAACTGCTCTGCAAACGTTGGTTGGCTCTTGCAGACTGAAGCTTGTGATACAGCAGGGATTTATTTTTCAGTTTTAGTTCAACTGCAGCTGATTCGTATGACCATGTTATTTCCCTCAGCTGCTGCAGAGGAACGAACAATTCCAGTGCAGTCAATGAATCTGTGCAGATTCATTCCCTCTGAAAAGGCAAGTTAATTAGGCACCATCTTCCCCAATTTGCCTTATGCATTCCCTAAGACCTACACAACTGTAATAATCGTAACTTTTAAAGAAGAGACTAAAAACCTAGCTAGTGACAATCTGCCACTGGTGCAGGTGCCCAGCCCTTCAGTCACCAAGGATCGGTTCACGCAGCTGCTGCCGCTAGCGCATCGCAAGCAGAGTGACGTCTGGACTGCGAATGCTCTTACAGATCCAGCTTCAGACACTCAGGAGAGAGATGGCAGAATTTTTTTACACTGCAGATTCACCTCTCACTTGCGGTCTTAGCATAAGTTAACGTCATGGACTGCATACAGCAGAACATGATGCGGAGGCAGCCGGGTGAAAATTCCTGTGCCCTGTGTGCTCTCAGGGTACACCCAGGGTCAAAGCCGTGGGCAGGGGTACGTGAGGAATATGCATCTTCCTGCAGCAACCTTCTTGTCCAGAGCTCAGGCAACACCTACAAAGATTAAAGCTGCCTTCCCGTCCGGTCGTTTCAACAGAAACAAAATCTGAAGCACTGCGTTTCTACCATATTTCATTGTTTTATCAGACAGCTCTTACGCAAACTAGTAGGAGTCTGACTATTATACAGTAGTCACTGATGTACAGCAAAGATTGCCAATATGGAAAAGGTCTGACACACGACCCCTTAACCACTATTGAATCAGTATGTGTAACCCTTTGCCGTTAATTCAGATAGTAATGAATTAAAGACCTTGGTAAAATAGACCACATAGTTAATAAATGTCAAGGAAATTTGGCAACGGCAGAAACCACAAGCCTCATTTCACTTTCACATACATTTTGCAAGAAGCTCACTAGAATTACTCTTAATTTACAGCTGAAATGAGAATCAGAGCCAGCAATAATACAATCTGGTGTAAAGAGTTTGCAGAAAAGTTTGTTTTAAAGATAGGCTTCTCAGACACAGGAAGTGATAAAAGTCATTTCAGTGTGTTATGTGTCCATCTGTCTTAGGAGGGAAATTTCAGAGTCCCCCTGCATTTCAACAGACTCTTCCTTCTCTTTTATTCATTTGTTGTACTTCAGATCTCTATTGAGTCCTTTTGATGCACCACCAGCCTTTTCTGCAGCTCTTTATCTTAACAATAGGACATTTATAATAGTTATTATTTCAGAATTTTTTATTAAGTACTTATTCTAAAAATCTCTACTTTCATTAAAAGAACTGTTCCCATTGAAGTAAATGGCAAAATTCCAGAGCGAGTAGCATCATGCCCATATCAATGCTCTGATGCCACTTTCTATTTTTAAATGTTAATAATGGAAAGATTTTATACACCACAAATATAAAAGCAGTACCCTCATTATCCAAGTTTAGCTTAATTTAACTGTGAAGCTGTTAAAGAAACTGTTAAAAGAAAACACCATCTCTACTCATGTCGGGTCCCTTTCAACAATGTCTATTGAAAATAAATCCAATTACTTCTTCCCCTTCTCCTTCCATTTAGTACAGCACAGTGTCATTATTTCAACCTACACAAAGACTATTTTTAATCAGTGTCTAAGATACAAATTTGGTAACTGCTGAGACAACTCCTACATTCCTAAAATGGATATCCTGCTGTAGTCTGCTTTTAAATTCTGTGAGCCACCAGGAGCGTGGCCAACCATTTGAGCTCTGGGCTGCGGACTGCCAGACCTCCCCCCACCGGGCAGGAGCCCGAGCCCACCGGTGCAACCACAGCCTGCACCCCTGGATGGGGGGAGCGTCCCGGATGCTGTGCTTTCAGCAGGAATGTTTTACCAGCTGGCATGCATAGCATGGGCTCACCTGAGGGCTGTGAACTGTAACCTGCATTTCCAGAGCATCACCAAGGCAGACCTGTGTGGACTAAATACCTCCGCAGCTCTCGCTGTTCATTCTCCTCCAACAAGGCAGTCTTCTATTTCCTTTCATTTTGTACATATTCTTTGTTAGCTTTCTAATGTCTTTGGGAAGGAGGAAGCACAGACTGGAAGTATTGCTTCAACTGCTTCAGTTTGTGGTTTCATTCAAGTCGATTAATTTTGGATTTTCTAAACGTCGAACATGCTCAGCTCCAAGGCTTTGACTCAGACCTGCCCGCGAATGAAGAGGTCACAAAGAAGCATCAAGTGTAAATATGGTCATAACAAAGGATACCTCTTGGAGAGGTACATAGGAATGAAGCTCTGGTTTAGATGGTCTTCTATCAGACATCCAGCACACATTTATGTCCTTCCTCTCTTGTAAGGTAATAAAACATTATAACTTCTCCAGACATTGTGTGGACAGTTACCTTTAAACAATATTTTGGAAATAGAGTAGGGAGGTGAAGCCTTGGAAAAGCTGTAAATCCCAACCCCTGTTTTATTAACGAAAGAGAAATATTGCTCATATCGAAGTGCTGAACTACCTGAACTACCACCAGGTATCAGAGATCATATTTTCCCTAAATGGGTCACAGCATGCTCAGTATTATAGTCACTTACAAAGCCTAAATATGCCGCAAATTATGACCCGCTTGTGCTGCTTGACAGGCATAGATAATTTTCCTAAACCTTTGCGTAATAGACCACTTACAGCCTTATTAGAAACCACCCCTCTGAAAACCCTACTATTTTCAGTTTGCTCTTATTTTACCAGTTAGCGACCCAGTTTTGGTGTAGAACACCACTTTTCCAAACTCAGCGGAGTTTTTTGAACTAGGATTGTGAGTCCTTCAGAAGACACCAACAGAGACTGCAAGACAACATCTGAGAAGGGCTGTGCCCGCGCTGGAGCAGGAGGCAGCATCCTGCCTGGTGTGCCCCGTTCCCGTGACAGCCCACACGGCAGACGCATCCCGCTGGCCACAGCAGCTGCTCTACAAGCTCACCTTGAGGAGGGCAATCCTGCGTTCCAAAGCATGCAGAGCTCACCCCTCCCACCCCCAGAAAACACCAGCACAGGCAAGGGGTCTGCTGGAAAGGGGTACCGGACCCTGCAGCCATGACTGTTGCACCAAGAATGGCTTTGGGAAAGAAGTGCTGCAGATGCCATAACACCAGTTAAGGGAGAGCCATACCCGTATTTTAAACAACCAGCATGCACACATTGACCACAAAACCTTCCTGAGAGCAGGAATAGCTCTTGACCATGTGGCAGACCTTCATTTCGCATGAAGCGGTGACACACCGCTGGTTTGAGAGACAGTTCACCAGTTACACAAGGTGAAGTTCTGGCCTTACGCATCTGCAGCAGCTTTTTTATTTTTCTTTCCTTCCCTGATGCCAGTGACAATAGGAGCTTTTATATGTGGTATACACACAGGAAATTGAAATAGAAAACAGTAAACAAATGTTCCTCTGGAAAAAATGTTCATGGTTGCCAGAACACAGCAATTGTCTCCTAGCTTTCTGAGCAGTTTCACCAATCTTTCAACACTGTTCTTCATAAAAGGTATTGACTAATTTTCCACACATTTCCAAATTGGTAACTCTATCCGTTACCCATATGCTAAGCATCAGACTGCAGCAGCTGGTTGGAAAACAGTTTAATCTCTTTCAGACAGCTTAAAATCCATGGCTTATAATTGTATAAAGGTACAGCCGGGCAAGATGTCATCAAAATGTTCACTTCAAGGCAATTGGGATGTCAGATGCCATCAAGAACTCCTCAAGTTTCCAGGACACACTCCAAGGAAATCCCTTGTTTGTTTGATGTCATTCCATACCAGAGCATATTGGCACCAGGGCACCCCACATGAAATGTGACTCCCCTCCAAAGCACCTCCTGGAAAAAGCTGTGCTTCTTCTCAAGCTGATGTGAACATCATACAGCATATGCAGCAATTAATGGATTGTTCACAAAAGGTCAATGCAGTCAGGCAGCAAACAGCTAGGGACCACCCAAAAGCAAAGGGAGGACTGCTGCTCTTGCAGGAGGCCCAGACTGAAGGGCTGAATTACCACCATAGCACTTGTTCTTCATGCTGCTAAAATAATTACTCCATTTCAAAGGCAGTGTCCAGGGTGAGACTGGCTTTAGTTTATGTAATTTCTTTATCCTTTATATGCAACACTTGCCCTGCTAGAGAAAAAGAATCTGTTCCAGCTTCTCCTTTTGATGGCAGCTATTAGCAAGAGCTTCAGAAGGATGTGCAAGAATTCCTACAACTTGTAGTCTGATAGCAACTTGCTTATAGGAAAACTTATTCTTCAATATCAAGCACCCCAAAAAACCTTAGCTAAAACTCTCATTGTTGTTGATCTTATTTATGACAAGCCCTCCCTCCAGTTTGTACTCTTCACACTCAGGCTTTCTCTCCAATCCTTCTAAAACTAAACTGATTAAATATTTTTTTTCTTCATCTTTGAATCTCCAGAGTATCCCTTTGGGTTCCCTTTCCTTAGTGGAAACATAGAATGTTGCATTGTGTAACTCTCCTGTTCCTTCCTACAGAATTTCATGCCCTAACCGCTCTTAAAGTCATGAATGACTAAATTTTCCAGTAACACCACTGTATGCCAATAGCACTAAGATTCTGAAACCTCAGTTCTGGCTAGGGACAGAAGCAGAAGTTAAAATCTTGAAAAGTTCATGAACTGATAGTGTGGAAAACACACCAAAATAGAGCAATTAAAAATTATCTTACTTTTTTTATTCACAAAACATGCTTTATTTTGAAGGTTCTCACAATTCAGTTATGTCTTAACAAGTTTCAAAGTATGTCATTTATAAAGTCTAAACCCCATATGCTTTAAAAGGTTCTCAGCTTTAACAAAAAAATTAAAACAAACATTTTAAACACATATATCATCAGAACAAATCTGTCCTTGAAAGCAATTTCATTTTCCTAAAAGAGCCCTCTCTAGTGAGAAAAGTCAGCATTTCTCTTTTTCGAGTTTACCACACTTGGCTTTCCCTCTTCCAGCTCGGCAAGATACTAATGGCTTCAAAAATACTTAGTCTTCTCCTATTTATAAATGTTATTTATCATTTATCTATCATTTTAGGGCTTCCCAAGCCACTACGGCTTAACCTTGCCCAGGTGAATGACGTCTATGAATATACTGCCGAAACTTGCACTCTCCATCCTTGCCTTATGATTTGCTCCCAGTTGCTAGGGTTGAAATTTAGGTTGTAAGCTCTCTGCAGGGACACTGAGCCTTCCTGTCCAGGATTGACCCAGACTCAGTGAGGGAGCTGCACAGATTTCCCATGGCCACTACCTCCCTATGCACCTGCCAGTGTTGCTGCGGACACGTCCCACCACTTTAACAGCCTTAGTAAATGTGTGTCTGATGTTGTGTGTAAAGTGTTGATGTTTCCTCTCGGCGTTATAAAATAGCAAAATATTGTTCTTATTGTTCTTATAGTTAATAACAAAAATAATATACTTCAGATGATTCTTTGAACTTTATTGTTATATTCCACTGGATAACTTCCAAAATAATTGTAGAATTGTGATTTTCTTTCCATCTGAAGATTTCACACTTCCTTTTTTCCCCTTTAAAAATCTCTTTCAGGGCACAGGTTTGCTCCTTTCACCTGCATCCAGCCTATTCCTTCCCCAGCCTGAAGTCCTTCAAGCTCTAAATTCTCTCGCTAGACTTACCCAAATTCCTACAAGAACTATGATGCAAAATAACATTAAAAGGAAAACAGATTAACCATGGCAGCCTGGATTCCCACCATGCCATCTGCTCTTTCAGAGTCCCATAGCTCTTGGGAGGGAATTAACTTTTGAGTGGATTGAGCACCCATGGTTCATGAGACACTTTGGGCATCTCAGCCCTGTCAGGCCAGCTGCTAGGAAGGGTATGTGTGAACTTGATAATGTTTAGGGAGGATGACTCGGAGCTGCAAGGGGGCCAGACCTGGGACTGATGCTCAGCACTGCCATCCCCGTGCAGAAGATATTGAACAGCATGACTCAGCCCAGTCCTGCTCTCCTTCAGTGTGTGCTGCTGTTAATCTCCAGGCTCATGTGATCCTGATGCAATTCCAATTACATCACCCACATCATGTAACAGCTCAGCAAAATGACCTAAGATAACAGTAAATAGAGCTAAAGCAAAAAAAAGTAGACTTCCATTTTTAGTCACCTATAAGGAACTTTGGAGGTTAACTTAAAATTTACCAGGACAACTCTCTTGTGCAAGCCAGGCTATGCAAGTGCTTTGTGATAGTAAGGATACACGACTATTAACCTCCACTCCTACTTACATATTCTTTGGCTTGTATTCTTTGTTTTTCAGTTTAAACTTATCTGAGGAGGGGACATTGGGGAGATAAGAGTGGTTTAGGATTAACCCCATTGCTGCAGCCCCCATGCTGCCACAGGACTGACTCCCTCCGTGGTCTGTTCAGAACTCAACTGTGGTGACCTGGAATAGGAAGCAGATTGGGTTAGGGCTCTCCCTAGATCATGAAAGCAAAGTACTTAATGAAAAGTCCTTGCAGTATAGATTAATTCTCTTTAAGAATGTGCATGTTTTTGTCTGTATACCCTTTTTTATTTTTTGGTTGTAAGACATAAACCAATACCATAAATGAACCTCTTTCCATCACTGGGCTTTGAACCAGGCTTGATAACAAGTTAAAATCAGGAAAGGCAAACTTGCTGCATGTTTTAAGCCCATCTCAAAAACACAAGATCTGGGTGTCCTAGACCAAATATTGCTCATTCTACTTGTAACAGCAAAGCCACGAATTTCAAAGCAATTAATTGAACCAATAAAATTCACAGTCTTTGACCAGAGAGGTTGTTCAATGAATGACAACTTGGATCAAACTGTCCCTCAATTTGCTGCATCTCATGATGCAATTGCACCTAAGAAAAATTATCTGGCTTAGCTAATGTACATATCTCATTACCACGCCTGAGATGAAAACAGAAACTTTACACATGCATTAGACCACACCTACCCCAAGCATCTGTATGACTGCATGGTATGCAATGGCTTGTAAATAAAACCATAGACATCTTCAAGACATTGAACGCATTTATTGAGTTGACAGGAAATGCATCTTCAGAACAACTTTACTTGACAATAGTCTTCATGGGACTAATTAGCTATTCTTTCCCCTAGAAGTAACAATTCCCTTGCAAATTTTCTGATTAAATCTGCAGCTGCTTGGAAGAGTATTAGCACGGCAAAGATTTCCTCTAAGCAAGCCTACTGGGAGCCTGCCAGTGACCTTACCCTAGTTGTCAGCTGAACCAAGGACTATGTAACCCATTACGCAATTCAAGCGAAATCACCCTTGTGCCTGCTCACAAGGAAGCACAAGCCCTGATGAGGGTAAAAGTCAGGGAGAAAACACCTGCAGTTCCTTACTGGATAATAGAGCCTTTTCTATCCTTTTCCTAAGAAAAGAGAGAGATGCAGGAAGAATATCAGACTTGGTACAGACAGGAACCTGTTGTTTTTACACACAGAAGCTTTACTTAAATTCAGCATAAATAAACATGGTCCTGCTCACTCTGATCTCCAGGCTCCTCAGCAAGAGCCAGAGATGGGGGGAGCCAGTGCAGGTGTAGCACATCTTGGAAAACAGGCTGAGTTGGTCTCAACATTTTGTCCACTAATAAAGAAAAAAAATAAATGTATCCAGCTGTCTCAGCCCATTGCAAGTCTTCATGAGTGACAGAGCCAAAACTGTACAAATCAGACAGAATAAGAAACTGGTCTAGTTTAAGTAGTAATGCTCTGATAGCCTATGAAAGACTGACCCCTGCTTTTATTTAGGTCTTTTAATCGCTAGACCTGCAAACCCTGCAGCATTTTGATGACTTGGGGAAAAAACACACCAATTTTTCAGAAGATGTTAGCCCAAATTTGGCACCTTTCCTGTGTGCGTTTTTTGCTGAAACTTACTGTTAATGTGGCAACATAAGTATTAATAGCCGCATCTAGAGGCATAGTGAAATTTCTGGTTCATCTTAAAGATGAGATTAACTGAAAACATATTAATTAGGAAATTTACTAGTCACAGCTCTGAGCACACATTGTTATACATATTATCTTATCCATGTCTTTCTATAGGTATACATAAAGCCATATACTCTGTTCTACTGTACCCTGTAGTCAGCAGGGAACCTCAAGCAAACCACAGATGAGATTGCAGAGTGCAAATTCTTGTGCTTGGGTGGCATCCATATAGTCCTCAAACAGGGAGAGAAGGACCATTAAATAGATAAATAAAAGACCTCTGAACAAGCCTTTATCTGTTTTATTTTTCTTAGAAGCCATAGGGTAGGAAAATTCTTAGCTTAGGAAAAAGGACTGCAAGGGATGTCAAAAAAAGTTGCCAGTGGGGGGGGCCATCAATAATGCAGAAAGTGTGTGTATTGATCTGTGAATCCACAGCTGTCATCTCCAGTATACAATTTTGTTTTGTTTGTTTCAAAGGTATTAATTCTGTGCCAGGGGATCCTGCAGACCATCTCCTCTCTTCTTCCAGGGGTAAAGATATTTGTAACATTCTCAAATATCCTGAGTGATGCCCCAGACACTCAAGAAGCTAGACAGCTAATTGTCTCATACTGGTTGTAAGACTTTCCTGGTAGTAAGACTTGCCTAGTACTTGCTGCTTTCAAGTACCTATTACAATTTTAGCTCATTTTCTAGCAAAAGTAGGCCTGAAGAACAGATTCATTCCTTCTTTTCTGAAGCTACCTTCTATGTGCTTGAAGATCGTTATCAGGTTTTCCTTCAGGTTTTTTTCCCTCTTGACTAAGCCACTCCAGTTCTTTAAAATTGTCCTCACAGGTGATATTTTCTTGACCTTTGATCCTTCTCATTGCTTTACCTTGGATTTTATATAGATAGTTATCTGTTTCTGGAAGTCCAGTGTCCAAACAGGACGCAGCACCCCAGCTGCAGGTTGAATACAGCTGTCATGCGTCTTGCAGATGACAGACCCGGTCAGATATCTCCCTGTGTTGTTTACCTTTTACACAACAGAATGACATTGCTGACTTGTCTTCAGTGCGTGATCTACTATAATTGCTAGGACCTTTCCCACAGAATTGCTTTTAACCTTGGTTTTGCTCATCCTGGATTTATTCCACATGAGTACTCCCACATCCTCACTGACTGCAGTGCCCTTACTGAATTGCATCTTGTTTTTCAAATCTGTATCCAGTTTGCCATGATCGTGTCAAGCTCTAATCCTGTCCTTCTGTGCAACTCTGGCTCTTCTCAGTGGAGTGCCACATGAACATATCCAGCATGCTCTCTATTCCACTTTACAAGTAATTCAGAGAAATATTGAATAGAGCGCAAAGCAGGGTGGGCTGCAGCAAAAATCACACCCTTCTGGCTCAACACAAAGCAGCTAATCAGTACACTTTGAACCTGGTTTCCCATCAGCTGAGCACTCACTTTGGAGCAGTTTTGCCAGATTCTGTCTCCTCAGCTTGTCTATCGAGATGTCACCTGGGTGTCAAGCAGTCCTACTAAGATCGAGAAAGCCAACTGCTCTGCACAAGGCCTGTCATGCTGTCAGGGCAGGAAATTAGACAGGTTTGAAATCGTTTGTCCTGAGCAAATTCATTTTGGCTGTTACTCATCCCCGTATTTATCTTCTTGGTATTTTCAAACAGTTGGAGTATTTGTTCTAGTACATTTCTGGGAATTGAAATTATAGTCAGAGCCAATAATGTCAGTCTCCTCCTCTTTCTCTTTTTTAAAGCTGTGCACTATCGTTACCAGCAAAGTTCCCTGCCTTCCTGGGGCAAGGACAGGAGATGTTCCCGAAGGTGACGGTTCTGCACTGCCCTCAGCCAGTCCTCCAGGTTCAGGTCAGGTCCACACAAACTGGAAATCTCTGCCTTATCTAAACATTCTCTATTTTAGTCTGTCCTCGACTCTCAATTCTTTGCTGCTGAGTCAGCTGGCCTTTCTGGTAAAGAGTGAACCACAACAAGCATCAAACACTTCGGCTTTCTCAGCACCATCTAGCTTTTCCTTCCTACCCAGTGACAGATTACAGCTTCTCTCACTCTGCCTCTTGCCAGCATTGCCCTTACAGAAAGCTGCTAAGTAATCTCTCCTATCTTGGTCCACAGCTTGACCATCTTTAATTCATCCTCACCTCTTCATGTTTTTCCCTCATACCCATTCTTAGTAGCCTGAACAAATTTGTACCTCCTGTATCTCCCCTTTTATAGTAAAGATTTAGACTATCTACTTACCTTACTTTCCATAGTAAAGATTTAGATGATCCACTTGCCTCACCTTCCAATCTCCCACACTGGTTCAGGTTGAACCTGCACCTTCAACATATTTCCCTTACAGGACTACCAGCTCTCCTGAATATTTCTTTTTTTCCCCTGTAAATGCATTTCCTATGGGATCTTTTCTGTATATATTCCAAGCTCACTACCATCTGGCTTTCTACAAGTCTGTTGATTTTGCCTTCTTGTTCTGCCTCTCCCATAAGTCAGTCTTTTGCCAATCATTCTCACCCAAAATGCTGGCATGTTCCTGTTCTCCAATAGTTCCTCCCTCTCAGTTGCAATGGCATCTAAAAGAGACTTCCCTTTGGGTGCTTTGTCTATCTTTCACATCAAGGAGTTATCAGACATAGAATACAGTTAATGATGCTATAACCTATACCCTACTGTACTTCACTGAATTGATTCTTATCCCTCCCACATCAGCCCCCACCCACCCTATGACCCACACCACACAAAAGGCATTTCAGCATCTCAC
>JANXJC010000078.1:35393620-35421017 GCA_027564655.1 Leptodon cayanensis
AATATTTCATAACACGCTAAGGACAAAAATACACCATGACTTGCTTTATTTTGCTAATTAAAGACAGTAGCGTAGTTCCCATATCAAACACCAGCATGAATGAGCCATGTGTTGTTCATAAGGTAATGAGTCCCCACGGAAGTCAGCAGCGGGGCTAATTTAAGCACAGCAGCGCTGGAAGAGGGCATCGTGTCCCCCCCTCAGCCACATCATAAGGAGCCTTGGCGGGGGGGCGGGTATGGCAGAGCCCCAGCGCACCTTACAAATCCCCAGGCCGAAGGAGAGGACCCTGGTGGCTCCTAGGCAGTCCCTGGGCTTTGCATTGGGGTTACGTACTGGCCACTGCAGACAGAGCTCTCCCCCTGCCACAGATCCCACCGCGGCAGCAGCCGCCCTGGGCTGGCGGCTGCACAGCAGCGAGGCTGAGTGAGAAAAATTCCCTCTTGCTCACACCCTGCGGTGATGCCCCGGTGCACTGGGTTCAGCAGCAGCGCTTCAGACGGCGTCACACAAGGAGGAGAACGGCTTCTCTCAGCTGAAATCAAATCAAGGCAACTGTAGTGGTCGTGGCAACGATCTGGACGTATCTCCCTGCCACCTGTTTCTCTGGAGGTTTCAAATTTGGGAGGTAGTGTAAATGATAAAAACCTGCTTGCTTCTTTTCTGGGATGTATTATGTGCTACAGTAAGTCCCAGAATGCAACTGTTCAGAGGAATTACAAGCCAATGAACATTCAAATGCATGCATGTTACATGTTGCCTTCTGTCTCCCTGCACTTGCTCTACCCCCTAGTAGCAATATACCTTTTATGTTCACAGCATCTCAAAAACTGACTTCAGACTCCCATAGCACCTGGCCTCCCATATCCTCTTGTATTTCCACGCACCAAAGATATCAGTATCTTTCTTTTACACCAATCATTTAAAGAGGACTCATCACCTGCATTTTTTAATTGCTTGTGATGAATAAAAGATAATATATATAAAATCTATATTTTCTTCATGCAGCTGAGAACCAACAATATCTACTTATCCACTGCTTTACTATGAGGGAGAAAACTAAGTATTCCTTCAACATCTAATTTAGGGACTAAAAAATCCTTAAACATGATAGTACATGGGGCCAAGGTTGCTCCCAGTGCCACGGTACCAAGTCAAGTCAGGCCCTACCAGTGGAAATGCATGGGATAAGCCAGGCTGAGATCCTGTGGCAGTGAAGCCTGGGCTTCTTTTCTTCTTCTTTTTGCCCCTCCTCTGGTCTGAATTTCTTCCCTTCTTTTCTAATGTGATGATCATTATGGAGCATCCTACAAATGGCTGAGCAATTCTCAGTGTCCCTCTGGCACAGGAAAGGTGCAGTCATCCCTCTGTTAGGCAAAGCCTGGATGCGCCTGAGAGCGTGGACATTTCTTCCTAGGGACAGAAGAGCTGGCAACTCTTTGGAAACATTCTTTACTTTGATACCCACCCATGTATTAAAAAAAAATCCTTTAAGCTGTCATTTTCACATCAATAATGTGTAACATTATTCTGAGTTAAAAATCCACGGTGATTAGTTAGCTACCTGCTTTTGTCCAACTGTCCCATTGTCCCGATCCAATGTTGGGGAAGGTTTTGATATGATCCCAAGAGTGAGATTAAGACACAAACAAGGTCAAATGCCGTATACCCAGGAGAGCTTTTATAATCAAAAGTGTCAAAAGTGGAAAATAGTGGCGATAGGATAGAATGGAAGAAAAGGCAGAAATTAAGCAACCAGTCGGGATAGGATTGCTAGGATAGTCACCATCACAGATCGAGCAGCATCCCATTGGTCCTCAATCTTCAATTCTTCGGTGGTGAAAAGCCCCCACGGCTTGTCTCTACGGGTTTTTACAGGGCATATTTTGATGATGTCGCACGCTGCAGATTTCGTCTACCACATGACCTTTGCGTGATCGATACCAGAAACCAGCATCTTATCAGCTTCAGCCCCGTTTCCTCCCCTGGATGCCTCAATGGCCTGGCAATCATCCTTATGGACAGAGGAGTGTCCTGCTTAAACAGGCCATCTCAGAGACAAAGGGCTCGAGATAAACAGTTCACAGTTCCTTGAGATGACAGTCCAGTCCCTCACACCTAACAATATGAGGTGTCTCAAAAACAATTTGAGACAAACGGCTCGAGATAACAATTCAGTCTCTTACACCCATTTTCACCTGTTTTAAAAGAAAATATGAAATACCTGTTCCTAACACCAAGACAGTTGTGAGAAGAAGAAAACAATTATGAAAATGTTAATATTGGCTATGTGCTAAGGAAATAAGCACCCAGCTGTGCCTCTGCAACATTGCTCGGCATTTATTTGTACGGTAGCTGATACAGCAGAAATGCATCCCTTTTGGAATAATGGGGCCCATTGATAGTGGTTGCACCAAAGGAAAATGTTGTGTATATTCCTGGCTCTTCTAACAGGTGGCTAAGAAGCAATGCCATTAGCATGGAAGAATATTAGCAGCATTTGGAACTGGAACAAATGGCTTGATTAGCAAAGGGTAGTCACTTCAGACTTCTCTGTGTTCTTCACTGAAATTGGAGATTTTGATCCCTTGGAAAGCCAAGCACACTGCTGGAAATTAAATGGTCGTTATAATTCTATACCTAAGCCTTAAACACCAACTCACTCCTGCTGTCAACACAAATTGTTTTGCCACAAGATAAGAGAGAGCAGGTATGCTTGAGGATGGGTCATAGGCTGTGGACATTCTTCCACAAAGCTTGTGCCCCTGCTTTCTCATAAACTTTAAATGAGAAGTTCAGCAGGTTAAATCAGCTGAACCAATCCACTTACTTACCCAAATATAAATGGGGGTGAAATACTTCGTACGCTATTTGTATTTGAAAGCATGACAGATGACATTCTGTAATTGAATGCAACTAACAGAAAAAAGTATCTATTTTCCCGTTTGTTATACTGATAGTGTACAGTTTGTCTCTTTCTTCAAAAGTGTAATGAATCCCCACTCTGCAGTGCTGATCACCCTTCCTCATAAAAACCACCGTACTTGTGTACTAAATCATTTTCATATTCATAACCAGCACTGAGTTTTACAGGACAGGGTGGGCATTTTCTTCAGGAGTCTCTTAACTCTAAATTGATATCAACAATCCTATTTCTAGCCACTAGAAGACAAATCTAAACCAAAGCAGGACTCATTTTCAGCTCTTTCCTTCTGTGTACTCCCTCAGGAATGAAGGGAACAGAGATTTTCACATGACAGTGACAGAAAGGTCTGGAGAAACATGAAGGTTGGCATAAGCATGCACACCGAATGGAACAAAACAAGCTGCACCAGCACTTGGGCTAGGACATGTAATTGAAGCATTACCTACCATATTCCCTGAGGAACACAGGGCCTCTGAGGTGTGGCAGCAAGGCTTATTTTTATTGAGATTACCCTGCTGGTATACATTTAACTGTTATCATCTTAAATGAATTCCCACTTAATTTTGCATTCTGTAGTTTTTTTGTTTTTCCTGTATGCACACACAAATAAGCCAGTGCTGCATAGCATCACTGGCACAGCACGACTAATGCATTTTCATCCTGGCAGTGGGCTCTGGTAAGCTACAGTGTAAAGGCAGGTGGGGTTTACTACTCCAGTCAGATATGTCACGTACTGGGAGGAAAATATCACACTGCATTTATGAAATTCTCATTCTGTCAGGTTTTCTTTTGTTGTCATTAAAAGGTAAGAAGAAAAGTGCTGGTGAGTAGTGATGCAGACTGTAGAAGAGAAACCCCCATAAGATCTCACAGAGAAAGTTTCTCAGCTTTGCTTCAAAGGAAACCATTCATTTGACATTTATTGTTCATACACAGTATCTTGGTACTGATCTGGTCCCTGGGCAAGGTACCCTGCAGATTTTTTAATTATAATCTATTTTAAGTTAATAATGTTTTGCCTATGTTCATGAAGTTTGTTAGGATTTTGTGTATTCATTAACTTTCAGCACAAAACACTGCTGACGGCTGTTTTCTCCCATCATTCTTCCCAAAACTACTGTGTTGGATTTAGTGACATTCAGATTTGATGCAACGAGTCTGAGAAGAATAAAAGTGATTTTAGAGGTAATTACGGGTTATAAGGACTTCCATAACTACATTCCTACCACCAGGATGCGGGCAGTCTGCAAAAGAGTCTCCTCATTCTGTTGGCCTCAAAAAGATATGTCATTTTTTCTACTAAGAAACACACATTGCAAATTTGCATTACCATAGAAGAAAAGAAAAGAGAAAAAATAATAGCTAGATTTTGAAAGTCAGAATTTTCTCAGCTGTGGTAAAGCGGTGCATTCATTTTTATTTGAAAGTATTTTATTGTTATAAAGTATTTTATTATAAATATTTTACTGAAAGTGTTTTGTTGGTTTTGAAAGTATTTTATTGTTGCAAACAGCTTTTAAGTGTCAAAATTAACTTCACCTGTGGCAAGTCTACATTCATTATGTGCTTGCCTTAACAGGGCGCTTCAGTATGTGCACATGCAGTGAGTTTGCATTTGTGCATAAAGAAAATACAGTGTCGACATTGTCTAAGTCCAAGCACATATCCAGTAAATTGCTCATTTCTCATGGCTCTGTGTACACAAGGACACATGAACTCCCTTTCAAACTCCAGAAAGCATCTTACACACTCTGGGTGGGATACTGTTGCAGAAATATAGTCATCTAACATTTTTTTAGTTTTTGGGGTGTATCTGAGACATCTGAATAGAGCTGACAGATGGTGCAAGACCTCTGTGCCCTTCTGGAGAAGCAACCGGGAGGCCCCCAGGCAAGCTCATTAGTACCTTAGATAGCACAGGATGCCTGCATGGCAGGAATGAAATATCCCAGCCCCTGTGTCCACCCGTCAAATCCAGCTCGCTTGCGACGGGGCTTCTCCTTTTTGACCTCTCATGCTCTGGGAGGATTGAGCCAGAGCTGAAGGACGGAGAACTGGCACTCCACATCATGGCCCACGGGCTTGGAAAGTAGCTACTCCTGAGTTGGAGAGCTTTCTGATCACACTGTATTTACACTGTATTTACAGGGAAGTTAGTCCTGGAAGCCTAAATTACATGAACAAGCTTTTCTAATGAACCCTCTCTCTTCCAGAGCAAAACCTTTAGATGAGCCCTTAACTTTATTTTTGCCTGTTACACAACTCAAAGTAAAACTCAAATCCATTAAATTTGTCCAGTTATGAACACTTCCTATTAAACTCTGAAGATGAACAGGTGTAAACCCCTGACAGATTAAGTGTAAACCCCTGAGAGTGACCAAAGGATCAGGGAACCTGCTCCCTCTGAAGCCTCCAGGCTGCCTGCTAGCAAGATAATGCATCCCTCCTCTCTGTACAGTAACAGGACAGCCAAGATTGTGAGATGTCATTTACAGCATGCACGTATCAAGGAATAAAAGGAAAGAGGACACTTTATGTAAGCATAGCAAAGCCCCAAGACATAATTGCTTGAATTGGTTAGGAAAGCTGATAGAGTTTGAGTCACCTTTTTTCTTACCCAATATGCCTGTATGGTATGGCATGGAAGCATATTTGGCACTCTTAGAAAGAGAGTCTGTGAACCATATGTCATATTGTAGAGATGCTTGAATGTCTTCAGCTGAAAATTTTAACTGCCAACAAATTACTGAGGGTTTCCGGAGAAACCCTGTTGCTGCTGTTATTACTTCAGCATCAAGAACTGGATTCCCTAGAACTTTACCAGAGTAACGCTGTACTACAGACACAAAAGTAGACCTCTGTTCATTGATGGCAACACAATAAGCACGCACACTCAGATCCAGCCTGTTGGTGAGCAGACATATGCACGAGCAAAGCCACAGTCCTGCCTGATGCACCCTGAATTCTCAGCAGCCTTTAACACAGGGTACAGAGCAAGCGACAGCAGGCGCTGAGGCTCCCATTTCATGGTTGCAGGCAGCTAGCCTGCTATGATTCCCATAAACACCTTCATGGGGATGAACCTTGTCACAATAAATAATCAGTAATACCATGTACAGTAAGCTTACTGAAACAATCTCTGACCCAGAGGAACTATATACTGAATTAAGACCACTCGACTTGCATAAACGTGTTAGAGTCAGCCTTAAGGAGCGTTAAAGTGGGCAATCAAGTTTACAAACCTTAGGGCAAAACTAAAATAGTTCATCACTGAAGTCCTACCTACTATGTTACTAGTTTCTGACTTTCTCCTCAGCAAGGGTTTTGATGAATTCAGGATGATAATGGTACATAACACCAAGAGCAGATGCAGCAGGCACTTTGGAGGACAAAACAAAACATATATTCAGGGTTTGGCCCCACCAAGCAACAATCAAATGTGCTCCATGCCACAAGGAGAAGGTGGTCCTCAACTGTCACTGCTCCTTAGAGCACTCTGGCTCCGAGAACAGTTACCTCTATTTTTCCCTTAGGTGTCTGAACAGGCATTTCTAGCTTTGCCCAGGCTGGGCACACCGAACTCCTTAGAGCATAAACGAGCCAGGTACATACTAGTCATTTCACTCACTAGTTAACAGGACTGGAAAGGCTTTCAGTAAGTCTGTAAGGTAACAGGACAGGAGTGTGGTGTTCAGCACAGCATGGCACGCAAGTCTATGAACTGCAAAACACATTTTATCTTACTGTCACACGTGTGTGCCCATGCAGGAGGGCACAGGCGAAAGGAAAACAAATAGCCTTTAGGTAGGTTTACAGTAACAAAATAAACTCATCTTCCTATTCCCCTTCTCAGACTTTCAGCTATCAGATTTCCTACCATCAGGTTCTGACTGCAGTGCCAACTGCAATTTCCTGCAGATCTTGCATCAGTGTTTGGCAGGGTATGATTTTTTTGGTGCATTCTGCTGTGGTTAATCACTGCATCTGAAATTCAGTCCTTCCTCTTCTGCCTCCTGCAGAGAGGTGTTACAGAAATCCATCTTTTATGCACACAGATCTCATTAGAAATCTGATGAAATACTAGCAGAGAAAATGTTGCTCTCTGAGTCATTTGCATTGGATATAATAGTTATTTATTCACATGTTTTAGTAAAACAAATAAGTCATAAAATCCATGGCAATGTTATAGGAGCTGAAAAAAAAAGATGACTAACATTGCTGTTTAGATCCAGAACCTCTTTGTGTGAGGGCACAATGGATCCAACTGTGCTGAATTATCAAGCGTTGGCAAAGGCACATAAAAACTTCACTTTCCTGAACTGTCAGGACCACACTACTTACCCGATGCGGAACTCACCCAGAGGGCAGGCAACCAGTATTTCTAGTGCCACCTTCGCTCAAATTCACAGACGAAAGATTAAGGGAATTGAATGGGTCATATCTGGCTGATAGACATACCTGACCACAGGTATGGAGCCATACTGGCTTTCTAGTGCACATGAGAGGGCAGCAACACTGCTTCAGTGTAACCCTACCTATAGCTAAAACTGCAGCCTTGGGCTCTCTGCCAACAAACAGGATCTAATATCCTTTCCTGGAAGCCTTTTTTTGTTGGAAGGATAAAATCCAGGCTATCCTTTCCTATGCCTCAATCACATTTGATCAGGAATGTATCTTTAAGAAACAAATATCTGGTTTAGTAGTACTTGTTTCACCAAAAAATTTGCTCAGATGCAGGAAATAGGTACAGCTTAGCTAGCTGTTTTGAAAGTACTTTAACACCATCACAAAGCAGCAATATGCAGAGACCTGGCAATAGCACAAGCTTCTAAATTGCTCTTTGTTTTCTTAAATCTCAAAGAGCTTTTTAATCATATGAAGCTTCTCAATTAATGAAAATCAAACCCATAAGAATACATAAAAGACACACTATCATAAAATAATGTATTTTTTTCCCCCAGCATCATTTTGATCTCTCTCACAATAATGTTGGATGTATAGTATCTAGTTTCTATGGTGCTTTCTAGAGGCAAAAGCCATACAGGACAGGAACATATTAATTGGCCAGTAAGGTGTTTCTTGTCATTATTTTCTGAACACTGAACTCACATGTGCCAGAGCACAGCAGCAGCTCAGTAAAACAGCAGCCATGCTAGCATGTGTAATGCCTCCCACGCTCAACGTGACACGTGAAAGATACCTTCCCTGACCTCACTATCCCACAGAAGTTTGAAATTATTTATTATGTCAGAACGTAAACAGATATAACGATGGCCTGGTCTCCCCCTGTTCTCCTGCCAGCTGTGTGAAGTCCTTAGTCCCTGGATAGGGAGAGAAGCAGCATCTCGGGCCACGCCACAAGCCCAGGGATGTGCCCGACAAACCCAGCAGCGCTGCTGGGGACACACTGGCCCGGCACTGCAGGCTGGGGAGGCACCACAGGCTCTTTGGGGCTGCTAGGACCACCGTGAACAGCAGCACCCATGCACGGGCTGGCCTCTCCAGCCAGCCACGTCTCGTGGAGACAGTTTCGTTGCAGTTGCATCAGCGTGAATAGGGAACCATTCTACCAAGTGCTGTGTGTTTAGTTTCACTCGCCTTCTTCATTTTGCACATTAATGTTTAGCTCTGGGGGGATTGGGGATATCTGGCAGTAGGAGAGGTTGTGCTAAATAATTTTCTGCACTTAACCGCACTGATACATTACACCAGGCTAAGGTGATTTTGCTACTGTTCCCATAGGAAAGGTAGAAAACTCAGGATTTTCATGTGTATTTTAGCCACTCTAGTTTGCAGCACATTGTGTTAGTTTAAGCTATTGATCTAGGGGGGTTGTACGGTTACATTACCTTTGAAGCTTGAAACAGCCGCACACCCTACCTGACACCACTGCAGAGGAGGTGGTGAACGCTACTGGAAGGATATGGCGAGCAGCAAGGAGCAGTGATGCTTTAAATGATCTTAACTAGACTTACTCAGGCTTCTCTGCCTTAGAGACTGCTGAGACACCTGAAAAGTAGCCCACTGCATTTAAATGCTTAACCTGAGGCCATCTGGTTTCAAAACTTGCACCTAAAATAAAAATTTTGTTTAAGTAGGTTTGATTAATTTAACAGTCACAGAGCTGCGCAGAAGAAAATACATTTGCAAATGTCTATTCCCAGCTGTTAAACTGCAGTCAGTCAGAGGCAGGCAAGATCAATCTGTGTTGTGAATGGACTAAATATCCTATGATCTCATTAGTGAGAGTCAAGAAATGTATGCCATGAAATACATTGTGTAACATTTTCCTAATTAAGCAGCCAAGATGTTTATCAGGATGTCAGTTAAGGTGATCTTTCTGTCTTCTCCATACACGTGCTCACATATTCGTCTGACTCCATGCTGGAAACTACATTTGAAATCCCAGATGAAATAAATAGATAAGTCATAGTGGAAAGGCTAATGTAAAATAAATTCCAGCTATACCACAAACTGAGTAATTTGGTGAAAATTGTTTTAGAGGACTGATGATTTTTTGCCTTTCTTTTCCTGGCTTTTTGCCATCCCTTCTTCAGATTTGCACCTTTTGCCCTGGTACAAACAACTCTCTCTGCCAAGCAAATCCCGTAATTATGTCACTAAGTCATTCTGCCCCACGAGCTCCTGAAGCTGCTGTTTAGTGATTCACTGTAATATGCCTCAAAGTAATTTAACTTCCTCCAATCAAACCAGCTAACAATTTTTAGGAAGGTGAATCAGAAGACATCCTTTCCATTAATTAAGCTTCACAACATTTATTTCCCTTATAGGAAGAGTTTTATTGTCATTCTAATGGGTGAAATGAATGTAAAGTGAGTATCAAAGATCAGTGTCAGTCACTGGTACAACAGCAAATAGCAACCACCAAAATAGAATCCAAAACTCTATTTTTGACTGTTTGTTGTGATTATTTTTCAAGACCTGTGCAACAATCTTGCAATGCCACTGAAGAGCTTTTGTGCCACACAATACAGCAAAGACTGTCCTTAGCCCTGCAGGCTTCAACTAGATCTTCATGGTTATCAGATACCCGACTTCGCGTGATTTCAGTGGAAGATGCGAACTTCAACAGGACTTAGGGTTTTAAAGGTCTTTAAAGATCTGAGCCTCCTGAACTAAGCAACAGAGAGACAGAGAGATCTGGAGTAGAGGAAAACTACTACTAGCTTCAGTAGTTAAAGTAAAAATATCATTAAATGTCTTATGCCACAAGGTTGCTTGGCACCCTCAAAATTTCCTTGGACTCTTGAAAGTTTGCAATCAGTTTTTCGTATTGTTTCCATCAGGTAGTTTTGCTTGTTCTGCCAATATATTCCCCTTTTATTTAAAATAAATCTTCATAGCATTGAATGACTTCACAAAACTGTACATTTTTAACTGGAATATTCTTTGTAAGGGGTGCACTTTGTAGATCTTTGCAGGAAAATGTCCCAAATGTGAATCACAAGTGATCAGTGCATAAGAGAGTTGTCGTCAGTCATCGTGGTGGGCTGAACAGAGAAAACTACCTTCTGTTAATAAGCTCTGCAATTCTCCTTGTGCTGGAGACACAGTAAAGCCCATTAACCATATATCACTATGAATACCATTGCATTTTATCACGTTGGAGACAATTTTTTATATAACTAAATCTTCTGTAGTAAAATTTATGACTGCTATTCAGCCTCTTCATGTCCTGCGTTACTCACAGAAAACCACAGTGTATCCATTGCAGTTGCTGTGTGTCATCTATAAGCAATAGCTTATCCAATGAGAATGTCATTTCAATATTAATATATGTGGCTCTGCAAGGAGAGTTTGTTTCATTATACAATTTACTTCAAAAGCAGCACCTGTTTTAAACATGGCTATAATTTTGTAAATATCACTGCAACTGTTAAATAATTGTGTTTGATTTAATTTCTATGCACAAGCACAACCAACCAACAGTGGAGATTATGCTGTCAGTTTCACTGACACTTCTGTTGCACTGTAGTAGCCCACAGTCTTCTTTCAGCTCTTTCATGATTCCACTTAAAATTTTTAGTGTTATTCACCATCAAGCTTTTCCATATCACCACTAAAGCTATGTCAGAAACCGAAACAAACTTGTTACAGTGTCCTCCCATGGCCTTTTGGACCTGATTTTCCTCCAGTTAGATAAAACCTGGAATCTCTTAAAATCTATCCGTAAAAGATATCTAGGAGTTAAACACTCCAGAACCCAAAAACCTCCCAGAAGAATCACTGTGTACTTTCCTCACAGAGAGATTCAACTCAGTTGGAAAATCTAGCATAATGATGAACTGGTCATCAAAATACTGCAGGAATCAGCAACATCATAAAAAAAGCACCAGAACTGTATTTTGGTAATGCACCCACGATAAGATTGGAAAGGTGAGAGAGTGGATACAAAATTAACCTCACCTCTGGAATGAAAGGTCCTAAAGAAATGTGAAGCACTCACTGAAGACTGGGTTGTTGGGTCAGCTGTTGGAACCTACCCCATAGCCAAACCAGTCCCTTTCTGACTAGCTGCATTCCCACCCCATCCTATAGCCCAGCTCTGACCTTTTTGTGGGTCAATCACACTCGCTCTGTACGATGATGGAGCTGACTGTGTAAGAACAACCTTGCCTTTGAGAACTACTTACGCCTTCCCTCCCCGCGAGGTCTGACATCGTCACTATGCCAGAGCAGTGGCATAGGATGGCTCACCAGCCTGCTTCACGCCAGGCTCCTGCTGAGCCATGTCTCTGCTGTCGTTGAGGGCCACACTGGGCAGAGCACTCAAGCCTGCAAGCTGAACTGTCGGGACTGACTTGAGTCAATACTGCTCTTGGCTCAGACCTTCTAAGGCACTTCTGCTTAACCAGGTCTCCCTGGGATCCTCTGCAGTGCCTGTAATCTCATGAACAGTTTTTTTCGGTAGCTCTCTGTTCAAAATAACAAGCAATTACATCACAGTCCAGCAGAGAATTTTTCACAGCATGATGCTAGGACTTGCCATGGTGAGTCTATACTTTCCATCTGGAGGCATCCCACAGCAAACTATCCCACCACCAAAGATTAACAGCAGAACCAGAAACTTTGAATCAAACAAAGAGCAGGTCAAACTGACATTGCAGACACCTGGGATGAGGCAAGTAGATTCCTTGGCATGAAAACACAAGTTTAGCTACCAAAGTCGCCCCAGTAAAGTGCTGTGCTTGGTTGGTACCACATGGGCATGAGCCAGTCTGCAGTATTAAACCCAAGGGACGCTGGGAACGTTCTAATGCAGAAGACAAAGCTGGTACTCACATAGCCAGACTGGTCATTCCCTCTTCCTTTGACTTCACATCTCACTTAATTGTCCACTCAGAGCTTCATGAATTCTTTTATTATCAACTAACGTAAAACTACACATTCATATGTGTGCATGGTCCTACACAGTAGCCTAAAATTACTCCACCTGACTGCTGAAGAAATGGTGTGATGCGCACTGACATCAGGAACCTGTAGAGAGAGTGTCTCTTCATTTCAAGCTTGAATACATCTGTCAGTGATCCACAGATGGTGGGACAGCTGCACCACAGAGATTCAAGGAGATTTTTAAGAGTCATGAGCATCCACTGTTAACCTTTAAGGCACCCAACATTTAATAGTTTATGTTGAGAAGCTTAGTAGAAATTCATAACATCTGTCATTTAGACATCTAATTTAGTTACCTACATCAGCAGTTAAAACTCCCTAGAGATGCAATGGAGAAGAGCTGCCTCCTAACCCAACATAGTAGGAGTAGCAATACTAAGTCAGGTCACAATTTTATGTAGCAGAATATCCTCTTCCCACTTGTGGTCATTATTTTATTAAGGAAGGTCATGAGTACCACTGAATACGGACATCCCAGATCCTAGCACAGATACTCATGGAGCTCCATTGCTGTTCCTGCTTCAACATGAAAGGTGACCATTCCGCCCCCCCCAGCTTCTACCTTTCAGCTTATTTATCTGTGCCTTCACTTGTCCACCTAGACTGTTTATCTACTGTTTTTAAAAGCCTGTGGTGAAGGAATCTTGCCAAAAGCTTTTCAGGAATCCAGGTAGTCCATATCAAATGGTCTCTCATAACTAACATGTTTTGGCAAAACACTTCAAAGAAAAAATAGGTTAGTGAGGTAGGACTTCCCCTCACACAAGCTACTATTAACTCTTTCCAGACACATCATATTTATCTGTGTGTTCACTATTTCCATTTTTTCTTACTATTTCTACAAGTGTTCCTACTATGGACATTATTCTCACATGCCTGTAGCTCCACAGAACCTCAACTGGAATATATTTTAAAGTCTGGTATCACATTTACCAGCTATCAAAGCAATGTAAAGCAAGAGGTTACACACCATTGTTAATCATTCAGACATTTCACCCCTGAATCCCTCTAAAACTCTTAAATTAATACCATCTGCTTCTAGCACTGTGTTACTCTTCATTTACTGCTCTATAATTTTTTAAGCCAGTTCAATTTGGGGCCGATCTTCTGATGAGCCCCTCAGAAAGAAAAGCTCCAAGATGGGAATCTCCCTGGCTCCTTCTACTCTGGAAAGACTTTATTTACATGTTCTGCAACAGCTTTATGTTACCTAAGTGATCCTTTTATACCTCTATCATCTTTTGGCCCTACAAACTCTCTGGCATGCTTCCTGTTCTTGATGCATTTGAAGAAAGATTTATTACTTGTGTTAGCTGTTCCTCAAACTCTTTTTTGGACAGTTAAGTTATTTTTATACATTTAATCTGCCAGGGTTTATGATCCTTTTCATATTTTTCATTTGGATAGCATTTCAGCCTTTTGAAGGATTACCTTTAACACAGGTTAATTTTTCTCTCCCTGCTCTACAAAACTTGGCTTCCTTTTGCCCTCAGTCCTTTCTTAGTAGGTGGTAACCTTGGCTCTGTGCATTCAATATGGGTCTGCAGGAAGCCTCCAAGCAGCCTGAAAAAAATTAAATTTAAAAAGCTCCAGTTCTTTGGAAGCCCCACTAATATATATATTTAACCTAACTTCTAGAAAAACCAACCAAATCCTTTAAGAGAAAGGCTATATAACAAATTGTGACACGATTTACAATTGAAAGACTTAGATGATCTTAACCACATATTTACTAACACTGTATCACTTAATTAATGAATGAATAAGTATTAGAGTGGTAGAATGCACCCATAAGATTAAACACTTGAGGATCAGCTCTCAGAATATTAGGCACACTTCATTAGTTAGGCTCATTCAACATTTACTGTCTTCTTCTGAAGGCACAAAGCAGACAGGGTCCCTTTTCCTCTGCTACAGATGTTCTTTGATGTGGACAAGCCAAGGATCCAGCAACCTGAAGGCACTTCCTGAAAGAGCAAGATTTGACTCCCTGCGAGTAAAGGTAGAAAGTTAGCCCCAGGAATGAAGTATTACAATATGGTAGCTAGGATTGCATTATGCTTCAAACTTTCAACAGCAGATTCATTCAGGAACAGAGCCAGTCATAATTTTTGAATTTCTTGTCTTTGAAGATGCTCATCAGTGGAAATTTCTTCCTAACAAACAGCTTTGAGATTTTATTAATACAGGTCACTGAAAAGTTTACTATCCTACTAACTACACAGAAGGGAAATTCCTCCTAGCTGTACATCTACAAATATACAGCACCCCCGAAGCAGCTCCCAAAAGACCAGGCCTCCTTTTATTTTTCAGAGCAAAGTACCTTTGTCTTCCAGTGATCTATGAAACCAAGAAATCTTACTCTCTTGTCCTTGAACACTAAATTAAGAAGGACAAGTCAAATTTCATGGCCATGGCAAAATGCCAGCTAACATCTCAGGGCCCTACAGACTATAAAGCAAAGGGCTGCAACAAGAATCTTGCCAGAAAACATTTTTTTCAGCTAATTTGTAAAAAGGACAAGTGCTTCATCTCTTTGACATTCCTCTAATACTTGAAAGGGCAGTGTAGACTTCTTAATGCAGCTGCTTTCTTTTATAAGCATCTCTTATATTTTCCTGGGGCCATGTTAATCTGACAGAACAGCAAGCTGCTGATGGGCTTCTGCCATCACTAAGCACAGCTAATATAATCCTGGAGCAAGGTGCCAATACTCCAGTTCTTCTGAATGGCACTTGGAAGGGGGGAAGGAGGGGAGGGCACAAGGAAAAGTGCTGTATTCTAGCACAGTGCAGCAGAAAAAACTATATGACTGAGCCTAGTGCTTGCAAAAACAAGGGATTCGCTGCTTGGAGTCATCCAGGCTCTGCAGATGTCACCCATGCTTAATGCAGCATGTACTATTGATTTTGTTTGACCTCTGCAACATCTTCCACTGTTTCAGTTGAAGCTACTGGCTCACAGTCCTGCAAATGACCGTGGCATGAGGACATCTGCAACAGGACCAGAGACACCCTCATCTTTTAACAGCCAAAAGTCACATAGGAGAATGCAGGACTTGCCACAGTGCTGGGCAAGTGATGGATGTCCACAGACCTGATCTGCTCCAGCTGCACTCTGGACAGCACTTTCTAGCTAAGGAAGGAGTAGACTTTAAATAAAATGCAGAGGAGGGTAGGATAGGAAGACCAGGCAAGCGGGACAGGATACTTGCACAGATCAGCGAGCGCAGAAATCCCCTAACCTCACTTCCCCTACTCCTTCATATGGGAGCTGCCAAAGCAGTGCCACCCTGAAACCTGGTCCCCATCTGAGTGCTGGGGGAGTAGGGGGCAGAGGTCCTGGGAAAGCCAAGGACTGTCTAAATGACTTTGTTACGTCATCATACTTTGAAGACCGTAGCCTGCTCTCTGAGTTGGTCACTTTAATTTGCCTCAGGGATGAAGCTCCAGCGAAGGCATCTGAAAACGTACAAGAGCTGAAGCATAACTGGCCCCTTGCTGCTCTCATAGTCCCCAGCTTTGTAACTTCTGAGAGGGTGAAGTGCCAGGGATGCAAGCTGTAGGGATGAGTGTTCTGTCTAGGACCATCATTTCACAAATGAAACTGATTCACTCCATCAAAAAAAAAAGAAAATATATCTCCTAATTACACAAAGACAACCACTTCACAGAATCAGGGAATGTACAAATCCACATAACACATACAGCATCCAAGAAAGAGCATACAGAAATCCTGTCCAGTCTGCAAACACTATTTTTAAGAAATATGTTTGCAAGGAATAAGTTGGCTCCTTCTAACAGCACAGAGCAATTCACAACTTGGGAGTAGGAATGCAGTCGTAGCTCTATCAAAGTTTGTGTGCTTTTGCTGGGACTTTTCCTTTGAAAAGAAACTACATAAATAATTTTGTGTGCTAAGAAGCATATCTTAAGCGTTAATGAAACTCAGATAAATCTCCAGGGTGCACAAAAATGCAAGTGCATGTAAGCAGACACTAAGCAGCACAGTAAACAAATCAACAGAGCACCACAGCAATTTCTGCGGACCTTTAGAAGGTTTCCTGTACTTGCTCCAGCTTTCTTCCCAAAATATGCACATTTTTTGTAGGATGATTAACTAAATAAATCGCAGAATTTGCAGCTCCCTTGACCCCTATGCCCAAATGAACTTGCTCAGAGTGCAATTTTAAGGTCAGTTTAACATCATGACAACACTTTCCAGAGCTTAATTAGTTTCCTTTTCTTTATTTTAAGGAAATTAGTGGAAAACGAAACAGTATTTTCAACTGGTAGCATAGTCTGGAATTTCCACATTTAAGACAATCTGCCAATGATGCACCTGAGTTGACTTCCTCTTACCTTTGATGTTCTTTATTTCTCACACAAGCCTCTTAGTTATAAGAAAGCTAGTTAGAAAGGATTCTAGAGTCTCTTTTATCATAGACCAGAAAAAGAAAGTTAAAAGCAGAGCACTACGTTTTCTAAACCACCTGCAAGCTCATGAAAAAGCCTCAGACTTGAAAGAAAAAACTTACAGAGGTGCTTAACCAAAATAGGCTGAGTATCTATTGAAAAACCACAAGAAAAATTCCCCTCTTGTGTAGGAAGATTATTCAAAAGGGCCTAATATTAGTGGAGTTTTGTGGGTTTTATTACAAATATCAAAGAGGAGCTTGCTACAATAAAAAAAAAAAAAAAAAGAAGGTGACTCAGTGAGAAGAAAAAGTTTGCAGGATGTTATTCATTTGTGAAACTTGATCACATTTTGAGTTTTTAACTAGTATTTTACTATGCATGCAAACATTTCACAGGAAAAACAACAGCACAATAGCTTCATATCAGAAGTATTTTTGACATTGAAGATCTTCTAAAGTATGCATTAATTTGCCCAGAAAATAGCCCCCCCACACACACTTTATTCAAACTCTTCAATTGCAGCAGATAAGTCTAATCACCAATGTATCCACAAACGATTTGCCCCATCAAAAATGTTTTGCTTGATCCACTTGGAAAGGCTGCATTTTAAAAAAGAAGCAGTATTCCCAGAAATATGCAACTGACCCTTGCAGTCAAAACCGTTGCGTGTTTTCTCAGTTCCTGGATAAGCACAACAACTCACAGATTGCAGCCAGCTTGCTAAGCTCTGTTTTACCTGTTTGGGCATGTAACAGAATCAATAGGTAGGGAGAGGAGAACGCAGAGGTTTGTTTTTGTTTCATCCTGCAATATTGTTTGACAAAAGCACATCTGAGATAAAGGTTACCCTGTACAGAGGGCGTGACAGTGATTTATTCTATCAGCGATGCTTGGATAACCTGTGCAGACACCGCTAAGCTTTCATACTGCCTGCTGCACCCTGCTCCCTTAAAAATAATGCCATTTTCTCTGGATTGAAAGTCCAGCCTTCTGTACGTTTTGAATCAGTCTCGCGACAAAAGAAATTAGCTACATATTTCCCACTAGCGCTAACACCAATGCAGCTCTTCTGACATTGACCAAGACATAAGCCATTGTTTGGGCAGGCACTTGGCTTTCTGCAATGCCATATCAATTAGATCTGCCGCTTGCATTCTCCAAGCTCCAGCTTCCCAGCTGGTTCTCTTTTGTCTCATATAAGCAGCAAGCTCCTACTTTGATACTTGCAGTAACCCCTTTCTTCTCATCTTTGTAAACTTGCCAGCTCTTTGAGTGATTTCCCTGAATGAGAGGGAAATAGATGTATTGTGGTGGTTTTTCAAGACACAGTGCCCAATAGATTGGCTTTGAGCAATGGTGCTCCTCCCCTCCCCCACAAATGCTGGCAATCCATGTACACAGCAGCTCCTGAAATTAACACTTAGATGAAATTAAACTGACAACTAAGGGGCAACCTTGGGAAATACTTAGCTTACTTATATGGTTCCTGGATAGTTTGTTTCCGATCTTGTCTTTTTTGTGACATCTCAGGAATAACTTTTACTTATTTGTATATTTAAAACTGCTATGTAAGAAGATAATCAGACTGAAGATTGTAGTAAAGAAGGGGAGGGGGAAATTACAAAAAGGTAAAGAGAAAAACTATTAAGGAAGTGAAAAAAGCTAAGTGGAAACAACAAAGCTTTTTTTTCTTTTTTTTTTTTGTCCCTAAAAGATGCTCTAAGGTATAAAGTTCCCATACAGTTTTGTGAACAAAAATGTCATCTGATTTTGTCACCTTTGAGACAATTTTTCTGATTGCATTACTACATGTTTGTGCAACACCAGCAAAAAGTTAGCTGCAGTGAGGTAACTAATTGAATTCTCGGCAGAGCAAAGGACAGAATTTTAGGCGGTTCAGCTGCAAAACAACATTACCTGCTGAAGAATTACAGACTTCAAGGTGGCAAAATGACACAGGCTACTGCCTACCACAAGTCTTGGAGCAAGCCCCAGTTTCCACAGAAGGAAACTGCTGCTATTGCAAGTATGCCGGGTCCTGTCCTTGTAGAATATTTTGTGCAAGATCTACAGCTGCTGTCTCCCATACCTGGGATAAAAAACCTGACAGTCCCAAAAATATTAACCCCAGCATTTACATTGCTGCTGCCAGGAAGGTTGCTAGGATGCCAGGGCGAGCAGGGGCCGCCGAGGGGATGCTGCCTCCGACAGGTCCTCCTTTCCCAGGGGCAGACCCTCATCCTTAAAGGATTTGCCATGACCCGAGGCCACCCGCACCCAGGGCCTGGTTGTGGTCGCAGCTCCTTTCCAGCATCCAACCACTTCTAAGGGAGCAGAAGGGATGTTGTAGCATAATGTCTTTAAACAATTTTGGCAACGAGAAAGCTTTTCATATGGTCTTACTCTGCCAGTCAAGGCCAGCACACAACCCAGCTCTAAGGGCTGTTTTTCTTCATCTTATCCCCAAAACTGCATAACGGTGTGTGGGTGGAAGGGGACAGCAATGTTCAGTGTCATGGCTGCTTGCAGTAATATACATCAGGCCTGTCCTTGGTCTGCCAGATTTAAGACATAACAGGGCTGGAAGGTGGCACACGGACCCCAACCTAGCAGCTGAACAAACTTTGCAGCCGTAAATTATGAAAACACACAAAGAGAAAGGTCAGGAGGAAGTGCTTCCTCATCATGGCCGAGTGACAGATTCTCACTCCCAATGCAAGCGCTGCCCATATGAGCTGCACTGGCTGGGTGGTTAAAGAAAAGCAGCTGGGGAGAGAAAGAGGATGTGGTTACTGCTTGGGGGACTTAGAATTCAAACAAGGACTTTTTTTCTTTTTTTTTTTTTTTATGTTTCCTTCAAAGCCTTTTCCAGTCCATAAAATCTGTCATCTAAGTGGGTCCTGTGCACTGGCATCTCTTCTGGCAGGAACTGCTACCTCTTAAACTTACATTTTAGTCTTCAGTTTTTCTCCAAGCTGATGCTTTTTTTTCTTTTTTCCTGTATTTGCCACATATCCTGTTTGGGTTTTTATTATCACAGCACCTGGAGCAGAGGTTTCCAGGGCCTTATCATGCTCTCTCACTTAACCGCTCCCGGAGTGGTTACAAATAGCTCGAAATCTGCACACTGAGAGAAAATGCTCCCTTTCACCATCCTTGCCCTTCCTCTGCTCAAAGGTATGTGCACTAGCCCTTAGAGCACTATTCTCTGTCCCTGTGTTTAGGGGCGACACCTACAAGACAAAAACTCAGCCTCATAGTTTCCCTGCCCTCTGCACGGAGCACCCCAACACTGGGATACCAGTCTGCACATCGTGATGCTTAAAACAAAGGGAAAGGCACTGTGCCTTTGAGTGGCCACCTCCAGAAGTGCTTTTCCAGAGGTTCTGGACTGCAGCACAGTCAAAACAAGGAGCACCGATGTCCCTTCATGAGCCAGTCCCTCAAGGGTGGTAAGGAGATAGCGTGAAGGGAATTTCCTTGAATAACCTGATGCACTGTGGAGACAAAAAAAGAGAGATGGGAAAATGTTACCAAGAAAAATGCCACAGGAGAATTCTGAAAAGTCATTAGTAGCCTATTACATTTTCATCCAAAAAGCTTTTAGTGCGCTATGAATAAATACCCTGTGCAATAGCAGTTCAATATATTTATCATATTTTTCAAAAGCCTTCAAACAGTTTTACCTAGAATGTAGCTGTCAACAAATGAATGAAAACATGTTTTCTAAAGAAAACAAAAACAAAAACAAAAACATATTGCTCCAGTTATTTGTAACATGACAGTGAGGTTTCTGCTTGCGTCTGTCCTTCACCATACTATTTCAATGGCCGGTGAAGGTGTATGGCACTGTATCTGGATTCCCAGAATGGGCAGACAGGTTAACTCTCTATCTGCGCTAGATGATCTCAAAAGCTCAATACTATAAAGGCTAAAGGGTAAGTGGGTACACCCTGAGTCAGTGTTTGGATGATGTGTTTGTCAGTGCTTCAGTGGCACATATGCTAACGATGAAGTGATGCCCACGTTAGGAAGGCCACTGCGCAATAGAGGACACTTAGGTCTATGAAAATGAAGCAAGGAGTCAAAAAAAAACCCCAAACAAACCACTGTCATCTGCAGTCCCTATATCAGTGACATCTGCAAGACAATTGTTGAAGACCAAAGTTTGGTGTTGGGGCTGGCAATAACACACATGAAAGAAAAAATTCTGTCTTTTAAAATGGTCCGAAGAAAAAGAGAAGCGGAGGGGAGAGGAGAGGAGAGGAGAGGAGAAGAGAGAAGAGAGAAGAGAGAAGAGAGAAGAGAGAAGAGAGAAAAGGAAAGAGGAAAAAGGAAAATGGAAAAAGGAAAATGGAAAAAAGAAGGAGAAGAAAAGGAGAGACAAATAATAGTTTAGGCCCAATAAATCCTTTTATGAAAAATCAGACTGTAATAAACCAGTGAGTTGGTAGGTACCCTCCTTCAGTCCATATGGGAGAAGATCCACATTCCCTTCCTTCCTAAGAAGGAATCCGTTCACAGGCTATTGTTTCTAGCAGAGTTTACTTGTAATGTTCTCTAACTTACAAGAGATTGAGTATTTCTATAGGTAGGAAAATTCAGGTAACTGTGACAAAACAGAAAGAAACATCACCCAGTGTGAAAAGTCTATTAGCATGTTAAGTAAATTGTTCTACCAGAGGGTCTTTTTTTTAAATCAAGTTCTGTCAAAACTTACTGATGCTTTACCCCATTTCTAAGCACACTGAAACACTATCACAAACGGCAAGTAACCAATTAATTATGGTGAAGGTGTTCTTCTATGAAGAATATGTTCCTGGAACAAAGTATTACAGAAAAACAAGGTTTTATGCTTACACTGAAGTTTACGTAAGATAAAAACTCATCATGTGTTAAATAAACATCTCTAATTACAATAAGATTTATGTACTGGGGAACAAACAGCTGACAACTACGAGAGCTTTGCAGCTCAAACTATTACTTGTGTTTACAGACTTTATAAAAGTAAACTCAGCTCAGGATATTTTTTTTTCCTGTCACTTATATACATAGCTATGGTACTGCCAAAAGCAACTTGACTTAAATAGCTCAACTTCAAGAAAGGTAGACTGGCACAAACATGCATCTCACAGAAAACACCTTCATTTTCTGTAGGTATTTTCTTTGTTTGTTTTGGGTAGGAAGTGAGGAGGCTGTTTATTTTTCAAGTTGTAGTAGAATACCCAAAGCAGTCTTCTGCTTCTTTTTTCACAGCCTCTCAAAAAAAATGCAAATACTATAAACTGAATTCTAACCACGAGGTATACCATTCATTGCTGCATTATTCTTGATGTCACTCCTTTCATTATTACACCAGTTACACACTCCACAATGGACAGGACACAAATAAAAAACATCCAGAGAGAAGGACTCTGCCATTTAGTTCATCAGCACTTTCATGTATTTATCCCTGTACAATGAACTTCTACAAGGCAGATGGATTTCACCAATGCTCACACTTCCTTCAGAAACTGATGGGAATATGATGCATGCATAGATCCTCCCTCCCCTGCCAAGCAAGAGAAAATCCAGAAGAAAGCCATTTCACCCATGGGAAACAGTTTGATTAACATATTCAGAAGAGGACACAGGAGGATGGTCTGCAGCAACACTAATTAAAGCAGATAGACCGACTACGACCGCGTTGTGTAATGCACCCATCAGAGACTACTGTCAACAAATCGGCAGCAGAAGAGCACAAGGAGGAAAGACAGTCCACCTGCAGGCAGGGAGCCTGGTAGCCCACTCATGGGAAACGCTGCTGATGGTAGCGATGCCCTTAAAGCTCCCTGACGTTCCCATTCCCCCCGCTGGATGTCCATCACGGCAACAGTCTGCTCTAACGCAATTATCCCGCCTGCCTTATTCCCGTGCCCGTGTGCTGGCACCGTGCTCTAACGGGTTGGCATGGTGAGCCCTGCGGGCAGGTCCCCGCCATGCCACCACGATGCACGTAGGTCCCACGGGGCTGCCCCTCCACAGGGCATCTCCTGCAGCTGCCAGAGGTTTCCTGTGCCCCACCAGGCCCCGCGGCCCTGGCTACGGTGACTAAAAAGTTAACAAACACTCCCCTATGCCTGCCTGCTCTTTATGCGTAAAGTTTATTTTGGATTCTGTGAGGAAGTTAAGATGCTTTTCCTTAATCTCACCAACTAATTAGAGAGCTGCGGTGCATGTGTTCCTGCTAAGCAATATGCTACGGAAGGAGGTGTCAGACCTCCTGATGCCCTCTGCCAGCTTATTTAGCTTCCCCATCCATCAGGAAAGGGTAAAAGAGAGTAGCCACAGCTACTCGAGTAAGTCGAGCATGTGAATGACCGTTCTTTGGCACAGGGCAGCCTGGATCCATACTATTAAACCTCCTTTCTTTCCAGAAGAGGATGGCTGGATGTAAACTGCCTGCTGGATGTGGGCCCTGGCCCGTGCTAACTTCCACGTAAGTGTCTGGCAATTAATTGTCTAGGACGGCACTAGCTGGCATGGGCTGAAACTGCAAGTGGGACTGTTTTAACAATTTAAGAGTATAGATAGTCGGGTTCCAGCACCTGGGAACATTCCTTATGCTGTGTAGCTTACAAATATAGACACAGCCAGCGTGCATAGCTATGCACTGCTCTCACCCCCATGTGAGCACAGTTTGGCAGCTAGGGAAAGGACTAGCTAGAGCATTGGGCTACACTCTGCAAGGCACAGGGCATCACAGCTGAATCACGCCCTTCAAGGCTGGTTCATCTCTGATCTCAATTACACACATCTTATTTTAAACTGCCTCCCCTGGAAGCTAAAAACTAGTATTTTTTCCCCCTAATATAGGAAAAAGGAGGACAGTATGACCACAAGACTCTTCTTCTGTTCTGCTTGGATGGGAAGTAGCAACAAATTAGTTTTTACTTCACTGCCACTGGGACTTAACCTACCCTATGTACTGAAAAGTATGCAGATATTTCTGGAAGAAACCTGAAATATAATATACAACAAGTACAGGTAGCTTGATGGATCAGTGTAAAAAGAAGAGAACTGAGATTTAAAATGTGATCATTATAAATGATTTATTGCATGCCATAAAGAACACTAGAAACCATATAGTAACCGTATCAAGAGCCGTAACCATCAAAAGACCAGCCATTTCCCAAAAAGCAGGAAATAAACTAAACCAATGAGACTTTTAATAATAATAAAAGCAAAAGATTAAAGCATTTTGAGTTTGGTTTTTGTTTTTTGGGGTTTTTTTTCCCTGAAGCTTCCCTTCTCCTTCCCTTCCCCCATACCAAGATCTCACAGCAGCAAAATAGTACTAGGAGGACAACAGCTCCCCACTTTCTTCAGAGGGCTGCATGCGCCGGGGAAAGGAGTCATCCCCTGCCCTGTTTGAGACGTCCCAGCACAAAGCACGGTCTCCCTCAGCTCTTTCTGCAGCCAAGGGTGGAGAAGGTCCTTCAGAGCCCTAGCTGGCTTGCAGCTATCGTCCTCCAAAGCAGCAGAGATCCTAGGGATGAAACCTTCCAAATACTGACAGGTCAGAGCAGAAATGGTCCAGGGAAGAGATCCTATTTCACTCTGTTCCTTCAGAGAGTGAGACTTTTAGCCAACCTCTGTTAAGAGAAAATATCTTATACTGAACTCCATGTCAGGGTTCAGAAAACAAAGGAGGCAGCAGGAAGCTACTTGGAATTGGTATTTCAAAAAAAAAAGGATAAGAGCACAAACTATCTGGCACTACCACAGCCACCCATTTCCTACAGTAAGGTTCATCACTGTGTTCGTTACCTCTATCCAGTGGGTAGCAGGAGTCAACTGATGGCTAAAAGGAAATGGATTACATTTCAGGTGTTAGAAAAAAACTTTGAGCTCTAACCCTGCCTGGAGCAAAAGCTCCTTCTTAAATACAGATGGCTGTATTACAGAGAAAGAAAACAGATGTCAACAGGTACCTTCAAGCAGAAGAAGCAGACAGCAAATCTTGAATGCAATGTCATCTCTGAGGGAAAGATTTTAAACAGTCCTCAAGTATTCAGCTAGCTGCAACACATGGCAGAAAACTTCTGTCCATCATTTTTCACCTTTCAGGAAAGTCCCCATAAAATGTGCTTGAATAGTATTAGACTTGCTGTCACTGATCCAGCAATGGGCTGGGGGATCCGGTCCCCTAGATATTTTCTGAAAAGACTACACTTTTCATATTCAAGGCAGGTTTCATACCTAGTTTTCTATGCCTATATTAGAAAATAACAAATAAGCTAAAGCATCCCCACCTAGCTTTTTCTTTCTTCCTTTACATGATCTCACCAGTAAGGATTCCGTAAGATCATTGCATCACCGGTACTGTGGCGAATATGCGGCACAACAGTACTTCCCAGCCCAGATTTATGTATGTTGTACAGAAAAAATGAATTTGATTATTTTTCTGAAACATAAAACTTCATACAGCAGGTGGGACAAATGACTACAGTTGTCATTTAACCACTTAAGAATAATTAATTGCCTTTATCTGACAGCTGGATCCAGTGAAACTAGTAGAAATCTGACAGCTGCCAGAGCTAGGGTCTGACTGGCTTCACTGTGATATGAGCTGATCTACTGCTTCACATGGATAACGGGCAAGGGAAACAAAGTCCAGCTCTACATTGTGCATCAAAACTTTTGCCAGTGCCATCATGTCAGCAAGGGGAGTGATTTGTGATGATGACACCATAATAGGAAAAGACCTGGTCTGTTACAGTTAGATGCTGCCAGAAAAGTACTTGGCCACTGTAGAGTTTTTTCCCTATTTAAGCTATATGAGTAATGTACCCTTGATCATATACTCAATAAAGGGAATCTGCAAATATAGCTATCCAGGCAAATCTTATCAATATAGACCACAACAAAGTAAAACAAGTAACACTGTCAGCAGCTCTATAAATTTCAATCCAGATACCTTCAATAAATGTAAGTCAACACTCTAGCGACTTTCATGCAACTGCAGTTTATACCGCTGAGAAATGACATTTTCCAGATCAGAAAACAAAAGGTAAAATAGTCAAAGAGGACTTGCTAGGTTCCAAGTGAAACACCACACTTAAGTAGGCATTTATTCCTAGAAAACTTTTGTTCTAATCTCTTCATACAGCAGCAGAATTAAGTGTCTTCAGAGTTTTAAATGCAAGGCATTTTCTGCCAAGATTTAAAACTTGCCTCTTCATATCATCAGAAGAACCTCATTCTTCTTCCCTCTTTTGATTTAAAAGAAATGTCAATCAGAACAGAGGCGGTCATGTTAGCGAGGAAACTCAGACCCTGGCAAAACGAGCCTGAAACACAGTGTATCACTGAGATGTACTTAGCCCGGATCCCAGCCCCGCTGCTGGAAAAGTAATGTTGTCCCTAATGCACAGAAGCCATCTCTGCTTGGCCATTCTCACCAGGAGAGGTAGTTTGCAGAGGCCAAATTCACACAAAGCCAGCTCTGACACTGGCTTTGTAACCTTGGGTGAGTCACTTCACCTCACCATCACAGTTTCTTCTGCTCCAATATTACTGCCTGCCAGGATGAGAGGATTTACTAGTCATGGTTCATAAAACTTTAAGACAGCTAAAGGAAATCAATTAAAATTGAGACAAACCCCTAGAAAAGCCCCTAGGAAAGAAACAGGCATAGAAAACGGCACTCTTCGAGCTGTGTCGCGGCAGCAGGTCTTACGTCTCAGTCCCCAGGACTTTGCACCACAGCTCTGCTCTGGTTTTTCCGAGCGTATTGGAAGCACGAAAGGGTAGGACGGGAACTTGAAGCTTTGGGAAAGGCATGAACGGTGGACTGCTTCCCAAGGGCAGGGGATACAGGATGGGATGCCAAGCCGCTCGCTGAGTGGGACAGCGGGCTGGCGTAGCCCCCAGAGCCCTCTGTGCACAGAGTGGTGTGTGCTCCCAGGCATACTGCTGGCCACACCACCTGCCCCTGGTCCTCTCGCTATTCAGGGAAAGAGCCCACAGCACCCACCCACACAGAAAGATGTAATCTCAGCATGTTTGCCTGCAGACCCTTAAAACCTCTCGCCAAGTACTCTACACCATCTGGATGGTGTGCGCCTGTCAAATGTCACCATGACGAGGGAGAGAGAAAGTCAGTTAAGACACCCCATGAAAAGGCATGTGAAAATGCTCTCAGCCCGATATAAGATCAGTATTTTAAATGATGAGAAAAGCACTATCCAGATACTTTTTTTTAAAAAGCAAATATTCACAACTCATTTACATGCAAAATATGCATCCACAAACCCTACTCTAAAAATAGACAGGGCTACCATCAAGCATTTAAACTTTTCATCTGCAAGTGCAAATGGGTATTAATGAATGCCAAAGGCACTGCATGTCCTGAAAGAAGATCGTCTTCATAGTAGGTAGGGCTTACGCCAGTTATGTTTTGATAATGTCATTAGAGTAACCACTACACCCTAGTGGGAGACCCAGTGAAAGTATTACTTGAACTACATTCTATCATGGATCATGAGTGACTTTGCGAAAACTACTTTTCACCAGAATCAGAGACTTATGTCAATTTTTCCAGATTTGAATTTCTCAAACCAGAAGAAGAGGTGCAGGGGGGCCTCCGAAGAAGAGC
>JANXJC010000078.1:35421022-35441944 GCA_027564655.1 Leptodon cayanensis
GTTGCCTTTTTGATTCACACAGTGCAGCAGGTTATATTGAAAAGAAACCTACTTGAGGAAAACAAATGCAGGTAACCATTAGTTGTATAAAGTCAAGCATGGTAACTATGTGTGTAATGAAGAAAATGAAAAAATAATATAGTATACTAAAACTATTTGTGTTTGTTTCAATAATCTCTGAATTTCACTGAGGAGTTTAGTCTAGTTTTGTTCATTTGTACAAACAATCTGCATTTTCTGTCCTTCAGACAAAATCTCTGGGTCTATAACATTTTTGTTTGGATATGCAAGTGAAAGTGCTGTTTGATTTGTTTAACAGATGAACACCCCTGCCCAGCTATTCCACTGTGATTAGGTTATGATAGGTATGTTCTGAGTGATATTGTAACCTTCACTCCAGTGTTTGTGTCTGGAATAACAAAAAATACAACAAGAAATGGAATACACAAGTTGTTTACTTAACATTGTGTTTGTCTTAAATTTTGGGGGTTGTTTGAAAACAATTTAGTTGAGCTCAAACTCACACACCACACAAACAGAAACTATCAATCTATACTAAATCATTTAGCGTCTGCAGAGATTTTCTATAGAAAATTTTGTCTGGTTTGGATTTTTAGTTTCTGTGTCCCAAACAACATTTTTGAAGGTTTTGCTTCTGTGTCTGAGCTCAGATGCTCCTCCAGCTTTGGATGGGACTGTGGCACGTCCCTGAGTTTTACAGAGCAAGTCTGGGTGAACAGCAATGTTAGTAAGAAAAAACCACAAAATCTGTTCCCAGTGAATTATATTCAGAGATTGAGCAGTGTCCCGTGCTACAGTTTTTAAAACTGCCTGTTAGCAAAGCAAAGCCTGTACTGCAAGACCATCAGCCTAAAACTACAGACCCATTTGGTCCTGGTCTCTGGGAATAGTAAGTCTATGCAGGAAGGCCACTTCTGGAAACCCTGCATCTTTACTCCTCTCTTCTTTCCCCCTCCACAGCATTCACGGTCAGTAAAGCCCTACTTTGAATCCCTATGTCCTGCCCTGCTGGTTTATCCAAGCAAACCACTAAATCCATGGCAAAGAGTCCCTTCCTAACAGCTGTGGACACACGAGCCAAAGGAATTGATTCTTACAGGACAGAGAAATCTGAGAAAGTTTACACAGCCCTAATATAGCCACAGCTATTTTCAGCTTGAAAAAAAAAAAAGAAAAAAGTAAATCCCCTGGTCAAATGCATTTCACAAGTCGGAGATCAACACAAAACACAACTTTCTACCTGATCTGCATAAATTGTGCCCAGCATGGAAACAGCTGCAGAGTACAGCACGGTTCATTGCAGTATTACTACTGAGTTTACACCAGCCTCCAGCCCAGGCAGGTAACCCTGGACAAATTTAACGTGCTTCTTTCCTTTCACATTCAGTCAACACTCAAACATAACACAACTCTCCTTTTCACAGAGGGACTCTCCCAAGCCCACAGAAAGGGCAAAGAGAGGCACACAGATACTACAGAGATGAGTATGGCATGACAAGCACCCCAGGGAGATGCTGTTCCACTCGGCAAAATGCTAAAACCAGCACATCACCGAATACGCCTATCTCAAGCTCCCTACTCTTCTGCTGTTATCTCTCATCAGGTTTCTAGTGACACCACTTCCTGCTCTTCCCCAGCCATCAGACCAGAGGTTTCTTCATTTCATGCATTTCCTTTTGTGTGGGAAACGAGCACTTACGCAAGGGCAAAGTTTACAGGTGGGGAAACTCAAGTCCTTTTTCCTTAGAAGAGGTACCCTAGGGAGAGCTGCTACTTCAGACACAGGCGGTGCGCTGCACTCCCTCACGGCAAAATTCAGTACCAGCACCACTTTTTCCCTCAGTCTCTTTATGGGTGACACTTACCCCTCACTTGGCATGAACAAGAAGTATAGAGAGAGCAACTCATTTGGGAAGAAAATGACAAGCAACCTCTCCAGCTAGCACCAAATGACCAAAGTCCACCTGAAACAAGGGAACTATGCTGATTCACTCCAGCTGAGGCTTGGCTTCTCCCTCTGTGTGTGCTACAAGAAATCCCGAGATGCCTGTAGGTATTTTTTCAGGCGGATCTCAAAGGCTGGTCACAGAAGAAGTTGAAAGTCTGACTGGCTGGTGAAAGAGCTGAGAAAAGTCTCAGCAGCAAAGCTTAATCAAGGAAGGCACAGAATAAAAGTCATTTGCAGGGTCAGGCAAGAAGGGACCTTGGCAAAGGCAGAAACAGAAATCGCTTGGACCTGTGTCTGTGCCGGAGGTACGTACACTAGCTGTCGAAGCGAATTTCACCCAAGCCTCCTACAGCAAGAGGCTGCCAAAATCTGCAAAATGCTATTGCTGTAGCAGCCACTGCTGGAAGTGCTTTCCAGCAGGCAGGTTCTGGGAAGAGCACCCTCACATTGAGCGCTGCCATCTGCAGCCCTTCTCTGCTGTCACCTGTCCTCGTGGTGGGCTCGGATCCCTCCGTCCCCTACCCCAGAACAATCTCCCAGACTAACCTTTACAACCTCTTTAATGGCAAAGCAAAGGACAAAAAGCTGATTATCAGTTCCCCTCACCACAGGTTTTAATGCAGAGGCGGGGTACAGTGTTGTTTCACTGATGCTACTTCTTTGGCTTTCTTCCTTGCACCAAAACTCAAGCAAAGCACAACTCCAGCATGCCCTACAGGAGGAGCTGAGCACATCTGCTTCTGCAAGACAGCTCACTTCTCCTGCTTAAGTTTGCTCACCAGCAAGTAAACTATTTGCAGACAGACCACTCGAGGAGAGGGAATAGGCATGACCTTCCTTCTTTCCTTTAATTACTGGAAAACTTTGCCCTGCGCATAAGAGTTTGTAATACTTGTCACTAGTGAAATCTGAGTTAAAGCTGCAACACTTTTGGCCTTTGAAAATATTATACTTTAATAACTGAAGATGTCACAAGGTTCTCTCACAGTGTGGCTGGTGGGCATAAATTAACAGCAACCCTCAGCAGCCACAAGCAATCACAGGTACTTTTTTTCTTCATGACATGAAAGAAACAATTAATATGTTAAGCAAGGCACCACATTCCAGGCCCTGCAGATCTTATCCAAGGTTAAACACTTACAGCCCTATACACCACAAGCTGGTTTTGCAGGCAGGCGGGGACGGTTTTGCAACAAGCAACCAACAAAAAATTATCTGTCTGTGGGGAGATACTTCACTGAAAGTTCCTAAGTTCTCTTTTGCAGGGACCCTGGCTGTCAGCAGTGCACTGCTGCTTTCCACATCAGCTTCTCCACTACCCACCCAGGCAACTGGGGGTCATAGCAAAGCATGCCAGCACCTGAGCATCCCAAGAATGATGGCCCTAACAATAAAATACCTCCAAGGGAGTCCCTGTAACCTCCAGCTGCAGCCAGGGAGGCTGCACCAAGGACAGGCACCCACTTTGCACACAAGCATGTTTCTGGCGTTCCGGGGAGCCAGGCCCTAAAAAAACAACCCACAGATTTTGGGCTTAATATGCATAAAAATTATCTATGCAGCAATATATTGCATGCAATTTAAATTCTCTCAGATGAAGAAAAATTACAAAGGATTTTTCTTCTGGTGATTATTGAGCACTGCTTTCCTATTTCTTGACATGCAAGTAGAAATGGCCTGCAAATAAGTAAAAAAGACCAACATGTACACTTTCAGCTCCAAGAGAAAAACTTAATGCAATGGAAGTAGAAACTCCCAGGGAACCAGCAGATGCTGAAACACAGCAGTGCTTCTGCTGGTCATCCTTGCTCTGGAGCAACACAGATGAACCAAGGGAAAAGAGCAGACACTTGCTCAAAGGTAAAATGATGTTTAAAGAAAATTGAGATTTTACAGGGATGCTGAGTGGCTAACACATTTTGTCCCCGTGCTTCCCTACAGCTGTGTGAAATGTCAAGCATGGAAAAGTGGTATTCATATAACTACATGTGAGAGAATCACATGCATGAATGATAGACTGTGTCAGAATTTTGACTGGGCATTGAAAAGAGCAGGAAAGTGGGATTAAAGTACTGCTCCCTCACTACTCAAGAAGCAGACCCTGGCAACTGACAGAGGTTCACTGGAAGTTCTGCCAGCAAAACAGACCACCTCTGACCCAACTTCACAACACTAGGGGGGAGAAACTATCCCCCAGTCTGTATCTAGGAGTGGGATCAAGAGCACTGCTATTGATACAACAGCAGTTTAACTCCTGATTGCAAAATTAATTAGGTCTTAATTTGTACCATTATGCAGCAAATCACATTTCAGCAGGTCTCTGGGCATTTAACTTGTCAGAATCACAGCCAAAATCTGAATTCAAAGGTGGAGTGTAAACATAAAGCCAGGCAGATTTTCTTTATAAACTAACACCTTATTGATAACTATTATAATCTAACAATTGTATTAGATCCGTAATTATGCATTTACTTGAAATCAATTATGTAATCATTTGGGGTATCTGTGACATAATTGTGAATAAATCTCAAAAAGAGTCATGGAACAGCTTCCCAGGCAATCCCTAACAATATCTTCATATCATATTATCAAGGCATTTGAACAGAGTAGATAAAGGCCTAGTATGGCATGGCCCACCTCAAATGGAAAGTAGTGCAGGTACCACTGTACAAAGCCCATAAAACAAAATGAAAGGGTGTCACATGGAAAAAAATATGTGAGTGGAGAGGAAAATAAAAAGCCTTCATGCAGAATGCTACTTCGAGCCTGATCCAGATCAGGAATTTTTGCAAGAGTTTTAGTAATAATATCACACTTGCAACACAGATACATGCACTGCAAGAGTTAAAAAAAAAAAAGAAAAAAAAACCTGGGTTAATACCTCTGCCATTTACTCCGCTGTTACAGATTTTGAAATGTTTTTGCAGAAGAGAGGCTGGTCATAATGCCTTTGTTTGTCAAAACAAAGGCACACGTGAATTCTGCTTCCATGTATCTGCACATTCCTAAGGCCTGTAGTAAGCTAATTCACCAGAAAAACACTGGTGATTATTTTCTAATAGACAACATTTCTACTCTGGAAGCTAAGCTTTCACTTAGATAAAGCTACTTCCCCAATCTCTGGACTGTATAGACAGCTTTAAAGGAAGAATAGGGTGCAAATAAATACTGTGGGTATGGCCAGGTCTGTAAACAACCTGTAACAGCAGCTTGAGAAATGTGTGCTCCTATGATTCATGTCAGTGAACTCTTACCTCAAACCATTAGCAGGTGTTCAAAGAAGGGAAATAGGAGCCCTGTTATTGATATTTTTCAATTTTCTCTGAAATGCAGAATTTAAAAACTCATGCAAGGATACACCTGGAAGCTTTTGAGAACCCTTCAAATATACATATATATATAAAATTTATTACAAATTCAATCTCAGTACTACCACACAGCACCTTTCTTTTTTTATAGGCAGTGACTGGAGTTGCCAGAGAATAATGAGTCCATGATTCTACATTGATAGCCTGCTACTTTACCACTGCAGGGGAAAAAAAGGTCCTTCTAAAGAAATATTAATTAACCTCTTCAAATCATCACTCAGCTGGCCTCCTAGGAATTTTTATTGGTTTTGCTCTGAGTTATTGTTAAGCCTCTCAGGTAGGTACATTTTAAGGTAAGCCTGAATCTTGAATAAAGAAGCTCAAAATGACCTTTAGCACATCTGGAATATTTTGCATCACTGAACTGAGCGCCCTTTAATACTGAAGACAATACTCCAGTGTTGTCTAGTGTGGATAAAAGCTTAGTCTTCAGCTGAAACCCATAGTTTCCTCTTATTATAGTAATTACATAAGAAGCTATGTCTTGAAATCAGTTCTTTGACCAACATTTTTTAGCACTGAACATTCAGTTCACTCTTAAATGTTTCATCAAGCCATCGTTTGCATAACAGTAGAAGTTTATTTGTGTTATTCTAAGTCTACAGGGACTTTGTAGAATATTGGCTACAGTCAAGCATACCTATGCACACAGCATTTGTTTATTTTTACAGCTTTATTATATGAGAACAAGGAAGATGAAGACATACTATCGCTGAAAAAGGTAGGAAATTGTTGATGGAAAATAATATTTCACCCAAGTATTCTGGAGAAAATTACAGTGCTTTTTAGAATCTGATCACAAGGACCTTTATTTATTATTAAATCACTAGTGTTTCCAACTGTAACTAATAGTACCTCAGGGTAAACCTAGATGATGAATGCCTGGCTGTTGGAGGTCTGACTTGAACTGGCATTTTGCTTAAAAGATGTTCTTGATATACTAACATTTTGGGGCACAAAGGAGAGGAGGCTGTCTGCTTTATTAATGTCCTCCTCAGCTTGTACTGGTGCTGGTGAATTGGTAAGATGAGGATGTGACTAAACCGGGGCCATTCCTTGCCAACCACACTCTCTTTCTTGAGGCTAATTTATGATTAATACACCAGCTAACAGAGGGTTGTGCCTGACGCTCAAGTCACTCTGCTGCCTCGGAGCACATGACAGCTGGCAAAGCAATCTATACTCTGGAGATTAAACAGGTTCATCCTCGACTGCTTTAAAAAAAAATTTACTATTGCATTAACTCATGAACAGCCATAAACCATACAGAAAACTTTACAAAGTTTCTGCTGCCAGTGAAGCTGCTTTCAGCAGCTCTGAACATAGCCTGTTACCTTACCCCCCACACAACCTTCCCCTCATTGTTTTATTTGCACAGGAATTTGCAGAGCCCGAGACTTGCATGGAGAATGCCTTGAGGTTATCAAACTTCTTTGCTGGTGTAAAGCAGATCTCTGTCTGAAGGACAAACTGGAGACTACACCATCCTACTGTTCAAATTAATTGCTTGATAGAATTATGACAAAGAAAAAAGAAAGAAAACACATATACTCTGATATACAGAGGCCACGGCAGAGGCTGGGATGGGGCCACGGCCATGGTCCCATCCCCTCCCTCCCCAGTGCATCGCATCTACACTGCACGTTCAACCTCCTCACACCATGGAAGCAATCATGGAGTGCTTTGGGATGGACAGAGAGATGGTAGGGGATTTCCTCCCTCTGCTCGGCCCCAGGCACACAGCCACCCTCCAGGAGGGAAAGTCCCCCGGGCACCGGCTCCCCCCAGCTGTGGGGCAGCCCCAGCCCGGGAAGGCAGATGCCAAGGTCATGGCAAATGCTGTCTGTGTGGGATTAGGAAAACTTTGCTGTCATCTATCACTGCTGCAGTGATGACTCATTAACCTGCCTCACCCTTCCTTTCCAAACCTCTCTCTAATGTCTTCCCCGAGGGGTCTGGCCACTACTATGACTTTAACAGGTAAATGCAAGGACCTTACCATCGCTCTGCTGCAAAACCTGTCATCCAGAACCCTCCTTCTTCCCCATGTTCATCATGGGCCTCTCTGGCCACTCCACATCCCCTATGCTTCCCTCTGTGGAAGAAGACAGATGCTGCGATCATCTTCCTTCCCCACCACCTAACAGCATGACACCCTTCTATCTTATGCAATTCCTTTTATCCACCCATGGCCTCCACCTTTCTACTACTAAAGCTCAAAGTTTCTGTTTTTCCCTGGATGCTGTGGATAGCTCTGTCCCTTCTCCATCTCCTGCTGTCCTCCCTCTCGTGGGGACAGTACTGGCCACCACCGTCACACTGCTTTTGAGTTCACTGCAGAAATGGGAAGGCTCAGGAGTAGTAAATGGAGCAGTGAAAAGACAGAAAATTCTACATTGTCCAAATCAGACATGGAAAAGTCACCTTGTTTCTGTATGCCCACAGCTGCACCACTGGTACTCCATGCATTTGCATTTGACCAATGTCCCTGCCTTTGCCTTTGCCCTGTTAGGGTAAACCCACCATTCCTCACTATTCCTTCCTCTTGCAGTCCCTCTCCTCAAGCTTCTCTTCACTTTTCTAGTCAGTTTATCATGGCTAAACACAAAGCGTTTGGGAACAGTATCGTTACACACAATACAAGCTGCTTTAAAATCCAGACCAAATTTGTAGTTCTCTGACTCACAGCTCTAACCACCTTTCCAGAAGCAAATGTAACTCAGACCAAACCATTGCTTTTTGGGTCCTCCTACCCTCACTCGCAGCACCTGCACAAAGGAGGCACAAGCCTCCCGTGCCCACCCTGCAGGGCAGATGTGCTCCTCAACTTGCTCTGCAGCCCCTGTCCCAGGGCTCAGCCCTTGGCCAGCAGCAGCTCCTTGGTATCCCCAGTTTTCCCCGCAGCTGGTCCTCCTCTTTAGGGGACTCGCAGGGTGGCTAAAAACACCTCTCTTGTCTACCTGGGGCAGGATTCAGGTTCATCTGTTGGTAAATCCAAGCACATCCAAGATCCCGCCTGATACCCTGACGGCAGGCAATGCACCACCGCAGGGATGACTCACCTGCATTGACACCGCAAGAGAGGAACTCTAACCATGGGGTTTCGGTGAATGAACCTTCACCTAGTTTCAATTCTGTCTCCCGAAAGTGACTAAGAAAAACTCTGCACTAACAGGTCTTCCCCCACCCACCCTGGAAAACAGCACCCCCTGAGAAAAGCATTAACATTAATCTGGAAATCCCAGCACAGCCTGGTGAGAATTGGTATTACTCATGTTTAAAGAGGGCTACAACCGAGGTAAAAAATAGCAGATCTTCCAGATGTAGAAAATAATTGGGAACAGAAACATCAGTATGCTGACACCCAGCAATGGGGCAGGCTTGTACCCATTGCCTAGTGAGAGCCCGAGCTGCAATTTCTGATGTGCACAAATTAATGCAACATCATTTGTCTCCTGAGTAACACAGAAAGTGCTGTAGTGTCAGAAGCTGCTGGTCAAGGCCCCCAGCCTCGACTATCCCCACTGGACTAGTCAGGGTAAGGCATGCTACAGAAGCAGCTAATGCAACCCATCATAGAAAGCACCACCCAACAAACTGCAAACCTCTGCCATTGCAAGGCCTGAGGCTCTGGAGAGCTACCTTGCTCAACCAGACAGAGCTATCACCAAGCAAGACTTTCAAGTTCATGGAAAAGTACATGGAGAAACTGAAGGAGGGGCATGCTGAGCTGCCAAAGGAAATGTCGGTACAGCTCTGGAGAAAAGAGGGAATTCCCAGATAGGTACAATCATCGATTCTTAAAACAAAGATTGCCAACATTGAAAGGAAGTTGGCTAAGTGGTCTGTAATGGTAATTAATGATAAACCATTGCTCACGTTGTTTTAAGGCATAATATATTTATGTGGTTGTATTCAGATAATGTTGCAGCTTCTGTACCTGGCACTCCCCAAGCACTTTACCAAGCGTATGGATGCAATCTCCCTTCCCCACCACTACTCTTTTTCCAGAGCTTCTGTTCTTCCACTCCTCCAGGGTATATAAAGGCATGAAGACAGTGCCTCAGGGTATGCACCCCCCATCCTCACAGCAGCCTGCCTTGCCCTTCCTTCCTCCTATGCTCTAGCTGGGACTGCCACCACAGCCCCGGGGCAGCAAGGCGGCTGGCCCAGCCGGTGCTCCGGCCTCGTTAGGCTAAACCCAGCAGCAGGCTGAAGCATTTCTGCAGAGCAGAGGCACAAGCCGGCACAGGCTGCAGGCAAAGGGCGTTTGGTAAGAGCTCTGCTGAATGGGAGCCAGGGAGGCAGCGCGGCGTGTAAGGTCGAGTGGCAGCAAAGCGGGGCTCTCGCCAGTGTCCGTCGAGTGCCACAGCCGCAAGACCTTCGCCCTTACTTCCCCTGCTCAGCCAGTGTCCGTCGAGTGCCACAGCCGCAAGACCTTCGCCCTTACTTCCCCTGCTCAGCTGCAGGCACCACCTCACTAAATACACATACGCTCTGTCTGCATGCATACCTACGTCAGCAACATTAGGAAAAAAAGCTTGCATTTAGAGTCCAGCTGCACCGGGGTGACTTGGGAGAACAGGGAAGGGACAAAACGGTTGCAAAGCCATAAAATGTAAAACGTGGCCGACGTGCTTGGTTACTGGGGCCCACTGCAAATGGCGGGATGACCAGTAGCAGGCCCAAACTGCCCAGGCCAGTTTGTGTCTTTTCTTCTACACTTACCCCACCTTCCCTTCTCGTCGCCTTCACTCACCCCTCAATTCATGCAGTATGTACAGTTTCTCCTAGCTGTGCTTAAGCTTCTGCAGGGCAAAAAAAAAGGCAAGCGGCAAAAAACAACATTGCAGCAGGGTTGGGACAATGCAGACAGAATTTCTTGCCTCTGACAAAACCATCAAGGAGAGAAAGTTCCTTCCAAGCGTTGCACAGGTTGGGAGAGCTCTATACTGGCTTTTTTTTTTTTTTTCTTTTTTACCCTGGTTTCAGGAGAAATGAGAGCAAGCTTGCAGGAGGAAACCCCTTAGTTTTGACGCTTACAAAGACATTGTCAATATTTCCCTCTAAAAAGCATTGAAATTTCCCTGGGGCAGGAGGGGGGAGCAGATCAGGATATGCACATGTGCATGTATTTATTACAACATGCACTCACAAAAAACAAAGTTAGAAAATCCTGGGCAAGCCCCCAGCTTGGCAGGGGTTTGTCCCTTCCCATGGGAAGTCCCTTGAGCCCATGCCAAGTGCTCAGGCTCACCCAAGGATTCAGATTTAACTCAGTATAGAAATTAGGATTTTCCAGCAGCTGTATGTGGAGCTAACTCAGCTGCCAGCCGCAGGGCACACAGTTCTCCCAAGGCCTCGCATTGTTCAGACTCACAACAGAAAGGATCCCAATGCGTTTTACAGGACACACGGGACCTATGCCACGCCAAGTGCCTTCCTCCAGCACGAGGGAGTGATGAAAACCAGTTGTTTGCTGTTTCCCAGTACAGTTGGTCCATATTTGAGAACAGTAGATTACACAGGTGTTTATCAAAACTGTAAACTGCTTTTGTCCTACCTCCTCTTAAACTCCCTTATTCAAAACCCCAGCCATGCAGCCCTGTGGTGTGTCTCACATACAACTTTTTATATATGTAAATGTCACAGTAAAATTTGGACACAGAAATTTCCTAAAGGTTCTGGTAAGCCCACCTGAGGGAAAAATTTTTATCTGAGTCACAATTAGAATTCTGTCACCAAAGACTATTAATTTTTCAAATCAGTTTCACTGAACTACCACATTAGCTTGCTGTAATACAGTAAGCCCAGGGTACAATACTGCTGTCACTAAATACATAGGGACAGGAGGTTAGGCACTACTAGAAAAACGTATTTATTTTTACAAGAAACTAAAATCTGGCTCAGTTTAGGCTGAAATAAAAATGCACAGCTCTAAATGGATGCATATGGACTGTCATATGTATCAGTGTTACTCTTTAAGCTAAGCTACTGTATTTTTCAACATTAAGATTCAAATATTAATTGTAACTAACTTCTATTAAACAATAAGCATCTTATTTACAGGGATTGCCGTGGATAAGACTTCTTGCAAGGTGACACTCTCTCATTCCTCCTTCTATTGTCTTTTGAGTTTCTAGAGCTCTCTTAATATACTTTTGCTTTCGCTATCTCCAGGATCGGCCTTGTGGGCTGATCATTTCCCATTACAGCCTGGGAGTTCCTCCTCACACTGACAAAATTGAGGTGTCTTTCAGTTCACCATGCTGTCAGGGGCATCCCCAAAGGTGTCTTTAAGTTCATGCTGTGAGCCATGCTATCAGAGGCATCCCCAGACAGTGGCTCAGCCTAAGTATGCTATGGGAGGTCTGAGACTAGGATAACTACCAAGAAACCTATTTTCTTACCCCAATGGTACTTCTCCTAGCTGGAGAGCATGGTTTTCCTCCCATCTAGAGTGTCTCCAGAGGTCAGAAATAATTCATGCCCGCAACTACTCAAAGCAGTTACCTCTCCTCGTTGAAAATGTGAGGAATTTCAAGACAATATTTGGATGCTTTCAGTTCTTTAACAAAAGCATGTCACAAATGTCACAGAGGATAGCTGCCAACACAAAGCCAGTGCCCTCAAGCAACATGTGTTTTCTATATTTGGGACCAAAGAAATAAGGCAATCCAGTGCCTGCTTTTTTCTTGTACTGAAAGGCAGAGTGCCCAGAGGTTATTCTGATATTGCTGTAAGACATATAAACCTATGCTATATGATCCAGAAGTAGAAAACTTCGTTCTTTAGACCTTGGTATTGAATATAGGTGGGTTTTTTTCCATGACCGTATAGTAATTGTGATTTTTTGTGGGGAAACTCGCACAAAGCTCAATGCATGCCTCACCCAGAATGATTTATCACTTCCACGCACTGTAGCCATGCATACGTTATAACTGGCATATGTTTCTTACAGGCTGAGTGCTGTTCACTGTTTTCTCTCTAAGAGTTTTTTTTCCCTATCCATGATTGAGTAGAGGTGGGTAGTTCTACCTGTGGCAAGTTCAAGCAGATACTACACATATAATGATGTTTATCACAGTTACAACAGTTAGTTAGCTAATTTCCACTGAAACTGAGTCACCAGAGCTCCTCCGGAGTCACTGATGAAGCATTACTGACAGTGTGTGTTCAAAGCACAGGATACCATACTGCACAATCAAAAGCAATTGACTAAGTTTGCAGTTTACAGGCATGCACTGCAACAGTATGGTAGTGGTCTGGCGGGCAACTGCGGCACTGGGGCTCTCCTGTGCCAGCCCTTGCCCTGTGCCCTCTGCTGTCCTGGGGGTACCAATCTCTGGTAGGCAGTATCATGCCCTCAGGGATGGTTTGCTCTGGCCCCAGACTAAACTCTGGCTTCCAGACATTGAAAGAAAGGTGCTACCAGTGTTAAAATGTACAGTAACATTTGATGTCAAGTAAGGTACATTTTCTCAGCATTCAGTAGACTCAGTATGTCAGGAATGTACTCACCTGCTCCCAGTGTCCCCACTCACCATCTGTTCCCTCCCTGTGGAAGAATGGGGGAATGGGGAGGGAACTGTGCTCTTTCCCGTTGCCTATCCTGGGCAATGTAGCACCAGGCTAGATTTGCTGTAAGATTGGGACTTCCTGTTCTGCACAGATTGCTTCAGACATTCACTGCTCTGTCACGTGGACAACCCCTGCTATACAACATGCCATCCCAAACATGTACGTATCCAGCTGGAGAACAGAATAATTTTCACTGCCAATAATAACACGTTGCAACTTGCATTCCTACCACAGTCGTCCTTTCTGACTGTCCGTGTTATCCTCAAACTGGAAAGAACAAAGGTAGCATGCAAGGATCTTCGCAGATGTGGCCATCATAACTACCCACACAGTTCCAGGGCATCACATAATGATGCACGTTGTCACATTATGTGAGATCTATTAAGATGCAAAAGCCAGGGAAGACCACCCATGAAGTAATTCTCCATGCCTTCGTAGCCATCATTGAAGGGTATAGTGTTCAGGGCCCTAGCCCGAAGGAACACTCAGCCTAGGGCTGCAAACATTTGCAGGCATGGATAATGTGAATCAGTGGGACTCCCCTGAAAGGTCTGTACATGTGTGTGCAATTATTTTCCCACAGCTCTCCAGAGCTTGGAGCTAAAATGTAGGTGAGGAGCAATACCCTTTGGGCTAAGCTTGCCCAAATCAGCAAGGCAAACAAGTGCATTGCTGCTCAGCCCAGTGAGCTGTGCCTCCCAGAAGACCAGCCCCGGAGGTCAAGCAGATTGAGCCAGCTGATATTCACCTGCTCCCCAAATGGGACAGCAAGAGGCAGAGAGAAAACAAATGGGAGCCCATCACTGTTGAACTGATGTTATCTGCAGGCAGCTGTGCCTTTTGTGCAAGGAGCACACAGTGCCACAATTTGCAAATGTCACTGATGAATTGCTGCTGTCTGTGCAGCGCATTGTAAAGAACTGTCTGCTCTTAATTACCAGGACTTTGGCTTTTTGTAGCAGCAATGCAGTAACGTCATCTAGTAATGAGTAAACCTAGTCCACAGGAAAATTAACTTCACATTAAACAAAGCCTTCCCTACCTTTTTCACATACTAGCATATGGAGGAAAAATTGTATGGTGATTGCAGTTTTCACCTCAGGCTCTTTTAATCTGAAGCTGATATGCACGGAGTGTGTGAGTATCATTAGAGATGGAAAAATAAAAGTTAAGAATTCAACAGTACATTTGAAGATACTAGAACAGAGGTTCTGTTGCAGATCATCACAGCATGATGGTCAGCCCCGGGAGCAAAGCAAAGAAGTGATCTAGGGACTTTTAAGACTCATATTTCAAAGAGAGTTAAGTGGCTGAACACACTTCTGGAGATGAGCAACAAAACCTAGCTGCACAATGTGTATAGCTGTTCCAGTCCCCAGCTGGAAAACTCTCATCTTGGACACTGTTCTTCTAAAAAGAACACTTAATAGTCAGTCATTCTAAAGCACTGATGAATTAGTCTCCATTTTTCACTTCTCACCTTCTTTCCCTGCTGAATACAAGATGCTGGTACAAGATGAGGATGTAACTTGATCTGTTGTATACAGATAGCCGTTAAGCACAGAGATCCACCTTGTACTGGTTTCAAAAACAAATCGTTCCGAAGATTTTGGCTTCGGGCTTGCATTTCATGCCCTTCCACATTGTACAAAGGGAACAGTTTCAAATTGTGCAGTATAAATGATATTGTGTCATAAAATCCAGCAAGTGAGCAGTGAAAAGATGCTGCCTTATGAAGTGGTACCAATTACTCTTCTGGTTTAGAACCAGTTCTATTACCACTTCTTCCCCTCTAAACGGCAAGAGAGAGACCTCATAAATGCTAGGAATGTTTGTTATTCTCTATGCTACCCTCAGCAAATTCTTCACTTAGGTTTTTCTTTTGCTGTGACCAAATAGAGCTGATGTGGCTGGGACACAAGGTGCCAGACAGGAGTCCCTCTTCCGATCAGAGCAAGCCACTAGGTGAACTGCATTTTTTGACATTCACCGCTAAATCAGATCATTTTCACAAGGCACCATATACTCCGTCCCCTGTCCTGTCTGTAGCTTGCTGTGCTTACACAGGTCTTTTTGCCCTTCCTAATGCTTTGCAGAAGACTGGCCACTACTTCAAGCTTTTGAGAAGTTGCCTGTCTGTACTTTGAACAGGCTAGCACATAAATATTGTGTAAACACCAGGGAGAGCACAGTACAGCCTCAGCCCTTGCTGGCTAGACAGGACACTGAGACAACCAGTAAGCTCAGTATTTTCCTATGTTAACATCAAAAAGATTAACCTTGTAATTTCTTGAACTATTGAAACTACTTTAACTACTTTTTTTTTTGTTTGAAACTGTAGATTGTGCCCCCTTATTCCCTGTGACATGCTTGTGATTTTGGCAAACTATCAAGGATTAATTTGACACCTGTGTTGTATGCCCAAGACTGATTCAAGTTTTACTGCACAGTGACTACGGCCCAGACTATCATTTTACACCTGTTTTACATTGGATTGTTTCCACTACCATCACTGGTGTCTCACCAGCTGTAATATTTTGGCCAAAGACAAGCTTGTGCTATATAATTATCAAAGGACATTCTTGCATCTCTAGTTCCAACAAGATCAAAATGTATATCCTTACATTAACAGTGTTTCCCAGTGCATCATTTTTTCATCCTTAGCACGTTTTGGCTGTGCTTTATATTACATTTTTCAGACAAGGTCCCATGTTGTCTTACCATCCAAACTTCTGTCCTTGTTTTCTGCGTAGAAGAGCATACTGCGTAGGTACAAGACAGTTTCTCTGATATTTTAGCACCAATCCAACTTTTTACCTTTGGACAAGTTCAAAATCATTCAGAAAAAATGGCATAAACCTAGTGAAAAGAAACGTACATGCTTTCATTGAGCTGACTTATACTGAATCTTTTCACAGAAAACTGGAAAAAGTCTAAAATGCAACTACAGCAGCTTGAGTGTATGCTGTAAATAAAACGAATGCTTCTATTTAATAAGAAAAAAGGTGCCAGTAATCCCATGAAACAAAAAGACACTTTTATCCCGATATATAGGATTTTTCAAAGTGATATACAGGATTCTTACCCCTATGCCAGTACTTTCTATAAGTTCCCGGCAGGACTGGAATCCCGTTCTAAATGGTAACTACAAAAACGTCTGCCTTGAGGGTGTCACACTACATCACACTGGTGATAATCCAACATCCGCTATTAAAAGGGGCATTTTGTATCAGTGTGATCCAACCAGTTCAAACCAGTCTGCATCTCGCCCAGTGTCCTCCTCTCCAAAAAGGGCAGAAAATGACTGTTGGAGCAGGGTGGGCTATTCAGGGAGCCAAACCTTCCTCTGTGCATGGCACAACCCAGAGCCAAGGAGCTGCCCCTGTCAGCAACCAGCCCATGAACATGGGCCACGAACTGGGATTCTGCCCCAGTTCAGCCACTCTTTTGTACTCAAAATGCCACAGACTTCTTGAAGTAAATTACCTCAGCTACCTGAAGTTTTGTCAATGACTAAAGGGGCCATTGTCAGTCACTTCTATGCTGTCTTTTTTCCTACTGCTTTTGTTAATTTGCAAAGTCATCTTAAGAGTATAAAGCACTTACAAATTCCCTATAATTTTTGTCCTTCTGCTGTTTGTCCTACATTCTTCAAATTCTCCTCCCTCATACACCGCATAATCTGCTTCAGCTACTTTCTTCTTTGACCATAACATGATGCATCACGAAGTCAACCACGTAATAGTTTTGCCACTGTGCAAACCCTGCTGACTTTGTTGCAGAAAGCTTTAGTATCACTGCAGGGATTTACCTTAAAAGAAGATCTGCACCACAGTCCCCCAAAAATCAGTAAATATATACTTGCAGATTTCAAAGTGGCATTCAAGTACCGTCCTCCCCAAAAGCAGCACGAGGGGAGGAGGATGACGATAAACTTCACCGTATGGGTATCCACCAGTTTTTACTGACTAGCTGGGACCTTCTAGAAAAGAACTACACTCATATTTATTTGTCATTTATTAATGTTAATAGCTAACACAGAGTGTCTATACCTTGACCTTGGGAAGGAAGAATGGTGATGCCCTAAGAGGCCTTTCCTGTGTGAACTCATCTCCACTCCCTGTGTGACTTTTTTTTTTCCCCAACACAGAAGTATTAATAAAATCTTTGAGTAGCGCTCCCTGGCAGGGATTTTCACAAGCAGTATCTGGGGCAGTGATTTCACAGGGAGGCAGATCCCCAGCATGCTCAGCATGGCTCTGCTGATTTCTGACGTGAGCGGTCTTGTCATTTCTCAAGCAGGTGCAACTCATCGTAATTTCAAACAAACTCTTCCAACTGTACCAACAAACTAGATTTCAGCTTGAGGCCAGCAGCCTGGCAAAACACCACAGTAGATACATACATACCCGCATACATATGTGGATGCTTTCTTCTGTGTTGCTTATTGTGGAGAATAGCTGTTGCATAAACTTTTAACAGCAGCGCAGGATTTACTCCCCCTCTGGTCTGCGGCACACTTTTCTCCTGTTCTGTGATGTACTTTGACTAATCATTTCTTAGTCCTCTAGGTGCAGACCTTTAAAAACACTAGGAGCTCTCAGTCCCCCTTTTCAATTGCAAACGATTCATTTTTGGTGAAGTGTGGCCTCCCTATTCTTCTGCCAGCCGTTGTGTTTGTGAAAGGACCGTCTCAAATTTCTTGTGCGGGAGCAGCTGTTGCTGGACCGAGGCGGCCTTTTCAGAGCCCTGCCGCAGCCGCTTTTCACTTCTCCTCCTCCTCCTCTCCTTCCTCCCTCCTTTTGTCTCCCCCAAAGCAAGAGCCCCTCTGACCCTTCGCCTCCCTCCAGCCTACCTCCTTTGTCGGCCGCTGCAGACAAGTTCCACCCTAAATCAAGCATTGTCTCCATCTCCAGAAGCCAGCACGTGCCCACATCCCCCTAATCTTTTAATTTCCCCCCAGGAAAAGGCAGCTGTTAGCGATACACGCAATGCACAGCTGTCAGCTGGGGCCTGCCGCCTGCCCACACCAAACAATGAGGAAAGCAGCGCCGGGGCCGACGAGAAGTAATATCTACATATATGTGCCTTTGGCAACAGTTGGCAGCACGTGCTCTGAAATGCGGCATTGTCGGAAAACCCACCCCTGCCTTCCCCCACTGCAGCCCCGCACACGTATGAGCTTGAACTTTGGCTGATTTCAGAACAAAACGCTTGGCTTCAAAGGGCAGGACTCCCCGGATAGCTGCATTATACCTTAGCTACTGAAACAATCCCCTGCAAAATTACAGGGTATGAAAAGGACATGCCTCCAGTAGCCTGGCGCGTGGTTAGCGCATTCTCCTCTTTTACACACCAGTCGTTTGAAAGTTTTGTCCTGGAGGGAAAGCGGCGTAAACAATCTGGAGTGGGAGAAAAGACCAATACATCATGATTTTACCTTTTTCCCCGGGTGGTGAGGGGGGACAGCACTTTAAAGTAAAGCGGGGATGGGCATGAGTACGTGTGGCTGGGCCGGTGAGCTCGCTACATTAATCTGCAAGGGACAATTGCTCTACATCAAGATGAAGAAAAAGGTGGTTATTTAGGACCAGAAAAATATGAGGCATAATTGCATCTGCGCAAACATACACACATTTGCATGCCAAATTTGTACCTGCAACAATGACAAGTGTGCACACAAATGATAAATTGCACACCACCACAGTCATTCGCCAGTGCAGTTGCCACAAGTGAGCTTGCAAACATAATAGCTACAGACCCCGATTAGTCATGTAAATGGACTTGCCTCTTCTCATGTACCATGGTACACATAACTTTACAAAAACCATACCTCTTTGCTCCATATTAGTGCCTGGCGGAACACAGAGGAGTTTCTTAAGGAAATTCTCTTTGTAAACTCATGTCTTGTGGTGAGGATATGTAAAAACCTTATACATTTAAAACTGTTTCATTTCCTTTTCCCACGTAAATTATTTTAAAGTATACATGCACTCCTCTCACCAGCCTTCTGGCTAATCATTAAATGGGAATTTGATTGATTTCTACATGCACTGGTTCCCAAAGACTAAGCATTTAAAAAGTGACCATCTCATTTGTTGCTTTTGCAGAGGTCTGTTGCATAGTTTCCTCTCTAAGCAATGGAAGAAACAAGCCTCCCTCCCAAACCTGTCCCTGCCCTAATCTTTTCGCAGCCAGGCAGACAATCCAGGATTTACTTCACTGCTCTCAGTCATTTTACATGATAAGGAACAACTTCTGTGTTATTGGTGGATATTCCCCAGCTTGCCCTGTACATGTGCTTTTACTTGCTTTATCTCACCTGGCCGGTAATTTAAAGGACTTAAAAGATAGACTACGCTAAGTGGACCATATGGCACACCTGCCCCGTGCTTAGCACCTGCTGAGCGCACCGTGGGTGTCAGGCTGCTTGATACAGCACTCCTGGCCAGAGGGCAAAAACATTTCCACGCATTTGCATGCTGGACAGAGTCCACGTGCCTCGGCTGTGTGTGTATCTGACACAGCAGCCTCTCAGTGCTTTCAAGATTAGCAAATCTGTAGAAAGCAATGGATTTAACCAACAAAGTCGATGCCACATTGCAGAGACCTACGCACATACAGACACCTCCAGGATCCTAATAACCTTGTAGTGGTGAAACAGCATCTTCAATAAATGGTAGCTTGCTTTGGGTGGGGGATGTCAGCAATAATCGTGTGGATGCAGTCAGAGTTTTCCTCTCTAAAGTACTCAGAGAGTTCACAAAGGGATGTGTTTTGCTATCAGTTAAGCAAACACAGATGCCATCCCGACTTACCCCATGCAGAGCCACCAAGGGCACAGGAAGCAACATGCAGTGAAAAACAGGCATCTCAAAATAAAAACGGTAGGCATCAGGAAGAAAGAAAATGGATAAAACTTTAACACTCGTAAGGGTTTAGCAAGCATGTGCCTCAAGAGTGGCTAAGACCTGCCCTTTCATTGCTGGTTCTGCTGGCCCTTGACTCGCTTTCCCCATACGCAAATTGGGCCAGGAAGTCTGCATTTTTAGTGCAAAGTTCTGTGAGATTTATGGAGGAGGAACAGCATGCAGAAGTATGAAGAGATGCTATCGTTTGGTGAGTTGTTATTCCTCCTGGTAGCAGCAGCAGCAGCCTTTGACGAAGCAGTCCAGGTATCCAGCAAAGGCAGCAGACATCTTAGCGGCCCATGTGGAAGCTGTGGCCTCTAACACTGAGCAGCTGGACAAACACAAAAAACGGGCCAGCCAGAAAGATTTGTCTCTCTCACATTGCTCAGGGAGGAAAATTCATCATGCATGCGATCGGCAAGGGGACACTGGGGACAGACAGGGTGGCAGGGCCCTGGTGGTGTCCTAAGCAGTGACTGGCAGGCTGCAGAGGATCTCGGTTTTGCACCAAGGACAGAACTGGACCTTGCGCAGGGTTAGCGCTAGCTGCAATGCCACCACCACGGGAGGGGACATAGCAGGGTTTCTCTTTTTCAGGCATTCTCTGACACAGACTTTGCAATTGCCTCGTTTAGAAGATTTCCATTTTCTGATGTGCTGCCTCTCAACAGTATGCCTTGATTAACCTATCTGAAATAAATTTGGCAGTGATCTTTCTGTCCTCATGTTGGAACGTTGCCAAGTGAAGCACAGAGCTATTCTCTTCTTTCATTTGTAGCTGTCTTTCCTATTACTGGAAAGAAAAATGCTCTGGCTGGAAGGAGGTTGTCAGGCTAGCACTGCCTTTATCTTCATTGCTAGAAGCATCCTACCAATGCTTAGGCCTGGGGACACCCTGACCCTGTAACAAGGATGCGTTTTTCCTGGCCTATCTGCAAATCGACCAAGCGCACCAGAGCAAAGCTGGAGCCCCACTGGACAGGCTGCTCTTCACAGCACCTCTGAGGTTCTTTGTGCCACCAAACAGATTCCGTTCCCACAGCTTTTAGCCAGCCCTTCAGGTCGGGGGCGGGGGGGGGGGGGAAGCAAAAGG
>JANXJC010000078.1:35449675-35460628 GCA_027564655.1 Leptodon cayanensis
GGTGGGGGGTGGGGCGGAGTGCCTGGCAGGAGAGGAGCAGCACCGCTGGTCTGCAGATGTGCAAAGCACTTCCCAGCAGTACGACTATGGGCAGATGGCACCTCGGACAGCCTCACAGGGGATATGAGGATCTTGGAAAGGAGAGATGCCAGCATCAGTTTCACACTTCCCTGCAGCCAACAGTGCAATGCCTGAATCAGTAATTTTTTATGCTGTGGCAGGAGAAAAGGTTTTCCCTGGGGTCACACCAAAGCAGCGGTGCTGTTTCTCAGCACTGCTCTCAAGACATTGGGAATTTTTTCCTGTGAATCTGCATAGTCGTGCACTCACTGCATTTGAGTAAACATTGTTCTTTTCTTAACTTGGATTAGCTCTGCTCACTGAAACCACATCCACTTTTTATGCTGGCTGTTTATACTGCAGACTAACCCAGAGATGTTTAAAAAAAACTTTTGAGGCCCTTTACGCAGTAGCCTGCTAGTTATTTTCTCCTTCCCCATTCCTCTATGAATAGATGATAATGTCATGTAAGGAACTAACACAGAACTTTGCTTTTCCTTTTTGTCTTTCTTCTCTGATCCTCTTTAGCTCATGGCATCTCTGCTCACGTTTCCTAACGCCTATGCTACTGTAGCATCCAGCTACCTCCTCCCTCAAAATGGCCATAATAGCTCTCCCTCCCTTTTCTACTAGCAACTGCATTCATGCTTCATTCTAGCACTTCTGGTGTAGCATGTACCTCTCTTTGTGTGCGGTGAACCCATCTGAACATGCATATGCTATCACCACCTCTTGTGCTTGGAGGGGTTGTGAATAAACCATCGAGGCTTGCTGGGGCGACAAGGGTGCACAGGAACAGTGATGCTTCCTTGCAAACTGACAGCCAGGTGCCCTGTCGCCATCCTCTGTGGGCTGCTATTCACACTCACTCAAAGTGACTTCGAGATCAGGGACATCCTCACCTCCCGATACAGTCCCAGGTTTGCACACTATAAGCGAACATACAAGGTGAGAGAAGTCCAGCGCCCAGAGGTGGCAGGCAGGTGTTAACAGTCAGTGAGACTGTGGCACTAGAAATGCCGTAAGATTTGTTCTCTTCTGTAGTAGAGAAATATCGATTTAACTTTGCTACCCAACAGGGTTTTCATGACCCATAAGAATACATATGTTTAAGTGGCAAATGTTCTTGTGTCTCTTCAGGTGGGCATGGCTAAGTGAGTCTTTCTTGGCTCAGAGAGCAGGCGAACTGGTTTGCTTTTCTGTCACTTAAAAACATGCCTTAACTGTACAAAATTTAAGTTATAACAATGATCTGTTCCTCAGCAACATCCAAAAATGCCTTAAGAGAAAACTCCTGCCAGAGAGAGTCAGCACATTGCTATTTACCAGACTTATCAAAGGACAAGTTGTATACATAACAGATGCTATACTGCCTCCATAAATAGTCAGGTAACAGCTGTGGAGACCACAGGAATGGTTGCATGAGGGAAAAATCAGCCTTCGTCCCAAGCCTCATGGAGGAGAGCTTGCTAATGTTTTTTTCACATGTATCCATGAAGTTCATGTATGGATGAGAGGTGTGCACCTTCTATGCAGCTGGGTATGTGGCACAGACAGTGTTAGCAATCTTTGCGCTAGGTCACTTGTAAAGGCGGATCTCTGGGGTAATAGAAACTGTGAGTAGGTGACAGAGTGTACATTGGTATTTTGCCCTTAATCTAATTAATGGGGTTATATATACAGGTTAAAGGAAAAATTGCACCTGCAAACAACTGAACATGAGGTGGGGGTTAACATGAATGGGCCAGCAGTGTGTCTTGTTACTTACCCTGCAAGTATCATCACTCAGTTTACACCATGAGAAGACAGACCAGGCTGCAGTGCCTTGACATTCTCTTTGCCCCAGCAGTTTCTTGTTTCCTGTGAAGTAATGGGATTGCAGAAAAATCACTACTTCCCACAGCAGTTGTAAGATCCCTTTTCAAAGGCCCTTTGCTTTCTCCTCCAAGTGCTTTTACATGCTTTCACGTTGCTCAAGGCTTGCATGACATTGCCAGGGTCAGTTCATTAAAGGCACCAGATCAAAGAAGTTCAATGCTCCTCCTGCAACACTGTGTAAGATAACCAAGAATCCTGAAAATTAAATCCAGGAAGCAGGCTTAGTTTCCACATATAATATTGTTTCCCTCAAATATGTACAGAAACTCTTCTTCCAGGTTTTTGGCTTCCCATGATTTCTAGGGAGCATCAGCAGTTGCCCCAAAATGTAGTAAAACAAACTTAAAGGCAGCATGCTCTTTGCAGTGCTGTGGTCTGCTTGGGGCTGACAGACTCCTGCACAAATAGAACTCGTGTCCCCATCCCATACAGACCTATCACATCTCGCGTACTCACATACCAGGTTTCTGTCGCATAGGTGTTTCACTAACACCCTAATGCAAACTACATTCCATCCACAAAATGATGGTCCCTATGCAAGCAGCAAACTTCATGGTAGCTACAGGCTCCACAGAGTAAAAGAGTATGGGTAAGTAAAGAAGACATGTATGGGTATTGCTCACATCAAAAAAAAAAGTGACATATTTTGTGTCTGTGGTGTTTGTTTAAAAAATAAACATTATATAAAGTATATGATACTTGTAACCCAACTACAGACATAAACACTCCTTATTTGCCTAAGTGGTCATCACTTGGCTCCAGACAACTTGTGGGATTTAAAATAACTGACATAATTTTTGTGATCAATGAAACTATGAATCTCAGGTGATACTAGATATTAAAGTAGTTCTGAAGATGTTTTCATTAGAACTCACAACTATTTTAGTCAGCCTTTACTGCCCTCCACTTCAGAATATAAAGTCACAAAAGCAGCAAGTACAGTGTCAGAAGGAAGGAAGGGAAATAAGGCTAATAAATTTTACCCAGTCTGAATAATCAGTAAATTGTTAGACATGTGCAGCTGAAACCTCTTCACTTCAGACTTGTACAAGCATCGCCACTACAGAACAAAATTACAGCTACCACTGGACTATACTTATGTTGGTTCACAAAAGTGTGCTTATAGTGGAGTGTTAGTTCCATGTATTTGTGTATCCTTCTCAATGAAATATGTTTTGGGAAATCCCCTTGTATAGTAGTGATCTTTATCAAATGGGATGTGTGCTGCTCTGTGACTATCTCAGATTAAATTAGTCTAACTTCCATATATGTTAGATAAAGGCTGTACACTAATTGGAGGCATTGCCTGATGCTGGTAATTGAGATGTGAGAGGAAAGAAAGATCTGTTAGTTTCGACCAAAGCCAGATATGGGGGAATGAATGAATGTTATTGTCCATTATCCGGCTGACCTGCAAAGAGCTTGTTTTGCCTGGAGCTAGGTAAAGCAAAAAATTTAGAATTTCTTAGTCAATGTCTAAAACGAAGTGACAGTCCAGTCTTACCCCATAGATGACTGCCCCACCATAGTCATCCACCTCTAAACTGAAGAGAAAAAGTTAGGCAACTTGTGACAGGTATTCAACTAAGAGCTGAATTGCACTGCAGAAGTGTGTTTCTCTTTTGCCAGTACCTACAGAAGGAGCCCAGAGTAACTGAGATAAAAGGCACCCTCACTGGGTGTATCAAGAGAGGTGGAGGGTGTCAAGCTCTGCTGGCACACCATGACCCAAACACACTGCAGCAAGGCCAGAGTGCAAAATGTTTAATGATCCAGCCCTTGTTCTGGCACCAAAGAGACCAGAAAACATGAATGGGGATGCTGATATCAGAAAAGTGAAGCTGGTAATACCAGTTTGTGGGAGAAGCAGGGCAATGACTCCCAGCAGCACCCACACCACCCACTCAGGCAAGGAAGTGAATTCCCTCTTCTTTGCACCTTGTTTCTCAAGACCATGCCAGCAGACTACTTGGCTGAAAGGGAAGTTTTCAGAATCTGTGAATTTTTGAGGTGCATATTAGCAAAATACGCATTTTGCAGTTTGTAAAGATAACCATTTACAGTGGAAAACAAATTGTAAGTTATGCCAGCTCTCTTAATAGAAAGTAGTGGCAGTGTTACCCCAATCAAAACTAGACAACATTGCTTATACTCTGAAAGAGATGAGCATAGTAAGTACTACCTTTTATGAAATATAGACTATGACACACCTTTCACCTCAAGCAGTTTGCAAAGAAAGGCTTTGACCTTTCAAGTAAGTGAGCATGCATTTAACCTCTGTCACTTTGAGCAAGGGGAGCCAATGGGGTTTGTGAACATGCCAGATGTAGGCAGATACCGTACTAAGATTGGGGTTTAAAGTCCTAATCCTGCAAATACTTCCCTGTGCATGAAGACACGGTAAAACCACAGACACTCCTCATACTGCCAGAGCTGAAGAGCTGAACAAAGAGTATGCCTTTGCTGCATGCTGGGGAGGAATAAAGTGCTGTGTACGTTACCTGCATGTAGCTGCTGATGGACTTTTTGCTGTGCTGATTGAGCTCACTTAATGAAAGTTTGGGTATCTTCACTTAACACATTTGTCGGCCTCGCTGACTGACCTGTTGATCTGCATTTTCTGCCAGCAAGTGGCTGTAATAATGTCAGTCTTTCACTACACTGTCTTTCTAAATCCTTTTAATAGTCATTGGATCAAATGGATAACCAAAAGTACACAGTGTGTGGACCCTGTTGATTTCTAATCAGCGCTATGTTGTGATACTGAAACACTGTGTACCGTAGCAGCTAAGGCTTTGAACGTGTAGCAAACAGAGCATGCATGTAAGAGCTGCAGGCAAGAGAAACTGGGGTTTGACAGAAAAGACTGCAACAGCCTCCTGAAGAATAGCCCATACTGAATAGAGTATTCACTGGGGACACGGGAGATGCAAGTCCGTGCTGCTTTTGTGAATAATCTCTAGACATTCATTTATGTGCTTTGATTAGAATTTCCCCAAGTGGGGATGATACATATGCTTTGGGTCAGAATTTGTTTTTCACTTGACCTAGAAGAGACACTTTGGGGTTTTTCATTTCTACAAGAAAGGTAAAATGCAGTTTCACTTTGGGTCCGTCTCGAATCAATCTGGCAGTTTGATAACCAAATCAAAAAATGAAATATTCAGATACGCCTGCTACTAGAAAAATATTGGGCTCCAGTAGACAGAAAATAAGTGATAAAAATTACTGCTTTTAGAAAGTTTATTGAATATCTACTCAGATGCCATTATGTTCCCATAAAGTATGTGATTCATTTCTTGTTTGTGCTCCCACACAATATGTGGAATTGGGATGCTTGCTCTTCCCGCCAACACAGAGTCTCAAGTCCAGGAAGCGAACAGTTAAGCTTCTGCAAAATAGACATCTGAGCAGCCATATATGTACCATATTGACTTACAAAGTGTCTCACTCATTGTGCTCATTCTTCATACTATAATGAAAATAAGACCCATTGCCTCCTTTTTTTTTCCTCCCAGGTTGTCTTTACTTTTGTCTAAACCTGACTGCTAAAGATCACCTTCGCATCCTCCGGGCCGAGCTGGCCTTCTGCAAACGGGCCAACCCGTAGGGACCGATCAACACACTTCTGGAGTTTTTTCCACTCCCTGTGACACCCATAAACAAAATTCAGGAGATGAAGCCTGGGCAACTAACCTGCTCCTAGCTCCAGTGGTAGACCAGGGTCCTGCACCTGGGACTTGTTTTTGTGGGCCACTCAAATGAACGCTGAAGTCTCCCGGTCCACGTTTCCTTCAGCAGTCTTGCAGCATGGGCAGGACACCTGGAAGAGGAGGTGACTCTAGGTATGGCTCAACGCCTGCTAGAGCCACCAGGAGGATTTCCAAGTTGACTTTAATGGGGATTATGCTTGAAGACACTTGCCCAGACAGTATATCCCCCGTAAGCCACCACAAGTGAATCTAGATGGGTGCGCGGGCTCCGAAACTAGCTGGTGGGCAAGTTTCTGACGACACTGAAGGCTAAAACCCACGGACAGCCGGCACGTGGCACCGGGCTCCCCCCAGCACCTCACTGGACCTCCTCGAGGCAAGGGTCTTCCCCGGGGGCTTTTGTCTGTGTCACCCGCAACGTGCCGGCAGCAGGGGAACGATGGGGCTGCGTCCCCCGTGCGGGCAGCCGGGCAAGCAGCTGCTTCGCTGTCCCTCACGTGAGCGTGCAGCAGCCAGGCTGGGGGGTGCAAAGGACAGCCTTCACCCCCTCCTCCAGCAGCGGGCACCCGCCCCTCCGTTGGCGCTAAAAAGGGCTGTAAAGAGGTCAGATGCGTCATGCTCTGTGGGTTACAAGTAAAGGTACTAATTAGCGCTTGGGATATGTGTAAGATCTTGAATTTAGCAGAAGGCACGCTCGCAACAGAGCTGCTGCTGCTGCAAACAGACTCTAAAGAGGAGAAATAGAGTGTCTGTTGGTGAAGTCCTTGGTGGGCATCCGGCCGGCCTCATCCTCAAGCTGCTTTAGTAGCACCATGACATCCTTTGCACAAAGCAGAAGCCCTGCTCTTGCACGGGCTGGAAAGGGCAGTAGTGAGCGTTTGTGGGGGATGCTGAGAGGCTTTCTAAGCTGCTAGGAGGACTGGGGCAGCGTGAGGAGCTGAAGGAGGAAAAGGGGAATACACAAATGGCCCTAAAGCTTGCCTGGTACTCCCTCGCATGCAGCTGTGGTGCCCTGGCAGCCTCGGGCTGGCCCAGCAGTGCCGCAGGGATGGAGCAGGGGACACACGGAAGGTGCCCCAACCCCTGCTGCTGCACAGGGAGCTGGGACATTCTGCAAATAGGGCTCTATTCCTGTCACGTTGGGCCCTTGCTCGCCTTGTTTTGCATCCTCGCTTGACACAAACCCTTTGCAGCCACTTTCCAAAACCTGCTGTAAAGATATTATTAGCAGCAAGTAGACTTAAAGCTCTTTAAGGAGTGTGCAACGCCAGGCTGGCCAAGCCTGAGGGTCCGGGGTGGCTGGCACTGGCTGGGGACCCTGGGCAGGACTCGGTGTGAGGGACCCCTCTCGATGGGGCTGACATGGGCCCCGACATGGCTGACACCGGCTGACTTGGCTTTGTGCAGCCTTTGGGCCAGCGAGCACACTTGCATGCCCAGGTCCCTGGGCCAGCCCGTCCCCAGCACTGCCAGCCACTGCAGGCTGCATCCAAAAACTGTTTGCAGCAGTGTCCTATGGAGCAATGTTTCACAGCCATGAGTCTGGCTGCAGTGCACACACGGTGACACATCCTCCTGAATACATTTCAAAGCAGGGGAGAGGATTTGGGACTTCTTTTTAAAAAAAAAAAAATTTTTTACTTTCTGTCTGCCAAGATGATGTCAGTGAAATCTAGGCACCAAGTGTATCTCTGCTGGAAATATCAGGTTACACTCTGGGTGTTGGTGGATGCTTTTTTGAAATACAAGCTATGGGAGGTATTGTTTACAACTAAGACCAAGGAAATCACAAAGCAAGATAAAACTGATAGGAGATGCAGTTACCTTCACGAAAGTTAATTTCTCAAGGAGAGGAGGAAAGTTTATGTCCTGACACCTCTAATACAAGAAGAAAATGGTTGGAAAATATTTACTACGCATCTCTGGCTCAGACGGCCTCTGGACACCAATGAGTGTGAACCTGCATATGTGCTTTACTGTTGAGGCATTCGGCCATCACGTCTCAGACACCCATTTGAAGGGAAAGTTCCTCAGGAAAAGCAGCCAGGGCTGAAATAACAACATCAAAGAGAAGAACCTGGCAGCTCTCCATAAAGCTTGCCTCAGCTTACCACTTGTTCCAAGACACCAGCCCAATGACTGATTGCGGGAATGCTGAGGACGCGTGGTCCAAACGGAGCCGCCGCCACTGACTCCCTGGCTGAAGGACGGAAAAAATAACTGACCTACCTGTCTGGCTTTGCTCTAATACATATTTATGCTCAGCTTTGGGGATGGCAGTCAGCTAAATAAATGCAGATCTTGTTTACACATTGTTCTGTTCATGTGACTGCCTGGACCAGCCCTTTTTATTCCTGAAAATAAATGAACCACTCTGCTCTCACTGCAGTGTCTGCCACCGAGGTGCATGCCAGCCTGTGCAAGAGGCTGTGCTGCTGCTACTTCTGCTGCTGCACAGAGAGGGGTCCTCGGCAGGGCTGTTTTTGGGGAAGCTCCCCTGGGGCGATGGAGCACGTCTGCACTCCCCAGCAGCCCGCCTGCTCAGAGAAGCCAGCCTGGATGTGGAAACGTGCTCCTACATGCCCTGCAGAAAATCCCAGCAGGAAGCAGGAAAAAGGAGGGAGCCTCCTCTGGAGTATCGCTTTCCACATCCCACACTTTTTCACCTCTGACCCAAAGATGGGTCAGCGCTGACATAACAGCGAGACAGAAAAGCCAGTTCAACGTTACACCAGAAATCCTTCCTTTGGCCCCTACTTCTGCATGCTTACGACTTGCAGAGAATCAGCTTTATGTCTGTGCACCACTGTAATGACAATTAAACAATTTTTTTAAAGAGTTTAAGCAGAATGTAAACCTCAAATCGACTTCTACTGGCCACTTGAGCAAAGTAAATCTCACTTTTAAGACACAATCCTTTATTTTCTTATACACCTCACAGCCTCAGCATTACAGTATTACTCATATTCCTGCATAGGCTCCAGCTGTATAAAGTAGGACGCAGAAAGCATAGGCCAGAACTGCAAAGAAATCTGTTTTCTGACGCTCCTGCCAGCAGGGATTTTCTCGTGTGCCTGCCAGCATGCAAGCACTGTCACGTCATACTTCTGTATGTGCCATTCTCACTCTTAGGATTATGAGCAGGGAGAGAAAAAAGACCCTAAACAGTGCTGGAAAACTGGAAATCAAAGCTGCAGAGTTTCCAGCATGGCATGCTACTCTAAAAACCTGAAAGACTTTTTGATCACAAGGAAATGGGAGCATATTTGGAAATATGAGATTGAGGGATCATACAAGGATATAGCCTGAACTTCTGTAGCTTACTACAAACCAAACAGCAGACAAATCCATAGACATGCAGCAGCAGTGAGCAAAATGCAGTAACCTGTCATGGAGGAAAAACATTAAATCCATGATTTTGCTGTGGTTTTGCTCTCCCGCACAGATGTTCTTCACCAAATTGGGCAGATTGCATTTTACTGTCAGTAAAGCTTGTTGTAAGTTTAACAGTTTGCCCTGTTCATGAATTGGACTTACCTTCTTGCAACATCTTAATTCAGAAGTATTTGTAAAGGATTCATGTGACCAAGCATTAGCCTTTCCTTGGCTCATGGATTATTTACATCAACTATTTACTATGGCAAACAGTCACCTCAAACGCGTGGGCTGTCTTTGTTCCATGATTATGTGATTGCTAATTTTTAAAGAAGAGGAACACAGCCATAGAGAATAATGCAGCACGTGACCAAGGAGTCACGGACTCAGGAATAGCACTGCAAGACACCTATCCATCTGGCTGACATTTAAGAACTACAGATATTTTTGTGAACTATGTCAAAATAGTTACAGACAAATAATCTGTGAGTTTATTCACAAGAATATTTACAAATCATTTTTTTGTGATTTGGCAGTTCTATCAGAGCTGGTACATCTTGCTGCTGAAAGAGTGAATAATCTGAGCTCAATTGTCACCAATTACCTAGAAATAAATGCAGATCAGTACAATTTGGTCTAGTGTTTTAATGAGCCAAAGAAAAACTGCTGTAATGGACCAGTATGGTTCAAGAAGGCAATGTGTGTTTTCCCACAGAAGGCAATACATAGAGCAGCTTACTGAGCTTACTGAGCATCCTGGGAACAGCCAGTCTGTAGCATGTAACACGAATGTCACTGCACTGCCTGGAACTGACAGCATCCATGAAACTTTAGAGGTGTTTAGGAGTAAGGCATGCCTTTCTGCGTTGTGTGAGGGGAAAGAGAAAGAAAGGTGGAGTTGGGGCATTGCCAAAGCTCTCTGTCTGCATTTGCAGGGGCTCTGCCAAGTAAGTGGGTCCCGGAGCCAGATGAGCATTGGCAGGAGCCGGCATTGGGGCACAAAGGCAAGGCAGGGAGGAGAAAGCCCTGACCAAAACAGTGTCAAGTGAATATGGGCTTCATGTGAAGCCAAGATGTCTTTAATCAGGCAGGAATGCTGAGGGCACAAAAGGCTTTTAATGGGTTTCACACAGGCACAATGGCTGCAGCGGGATGCAGGAGCAGGGTGCACTGCTCTCTGCACATCTACAGACCAGGCACTGCCGGCTCCTCACCAGAAACGCTCCCCCCCCGTCACCCAGCGGGCGAGAGCGGCATATGCCAGGAGAAGTGTATTCTTCATGGATATCGTTTTTGGAAACCATTTTTCAAATGTTTGGCCAGCTAATCCTATGAGCAGGCTCACCTTAACGTACTTAGGGACACTGAGGGCTGATATGTATTTCTCTGGCCTTAAACCTGTCCCTACAAGCCAGCTGGGAACTAAGACGTGAAAGGGTGAATTAACTCCAGCAGCCCCAGGAGGTCGGTGAAGAAGGATGTGATCTAACGATGCCTTCCTCCTCCCTCTGTTCTAAGTGGCAATCAGACAGTTAGTCTCCCTTGAAGATCAAGGCCCAGAAATAAGCACAGCCTGAGAGCACCTGCAGAATAGGAAGGAATCATGGGATAATTTTGGTTGGAAAAGACGGCTGGAAGCCATCCAACCCACCCTCCTCAAAACAGGGCTAACTAACCCCAAAGTGAGACCAGGACTGTTTTCTGTCAAGCTTTGAGTATCTCCAGGGATGGGGACACCCAGCTTGCCCCAGTGTTGGACCCCCTCAGGGGAAAACCGTTTTTCTTTATATCTTGTTCCAATTTCTGTCACTGAAATTTACAGCAGTTTGCCTCTCATCCTCAGAGCTTGGCTTCCTTCTTTACTACAGCCACCCGTTAGGGAGTTGACGACAGCAATAGATCAAGTGCTCCAGCTCCCTCAACGCCT
>JANXJC010000078.1:35462313-35477605 GCA_027564655.1 Leptodon cayanensis
CTGCAGAAAAGGTTGTGGTGACCCAGGGATTTGTCGGGAATGCTCAGAAAGCCAAAGTCAACCTGGACACAGAAGGTCTCTTCATGGCATCCACACTCTTTGATCAAGCCAGATACAAGTGTCATTCACTACAGTTGTCTTCCAAAGCACTACAGAAACATATCATATCCAGTCTTTCATAGGAAAAAAAATACAGAAATATCCTTAGGAAAACACAATGGTGGAATTTAAATTACCTACATTTTACTAACACTTGCCAGGACATTGCCCCCTTGGCAGGTCCTATAAAAGCTTTGGAGAACAAAGTCTTTTCTGTGTGGGTACAATATCCCTCTGTACACAGCTAATAAGTAACACAAGGACCAGATTCTGGGCAGGGGGCAAGTAAGAGTAGTAAACTCTGCGAGCCTTTCCAGCATGTCCCAATTTAAAGAGATCTAAACAAAGGAGCACCGCCTCACAGCCGAGTGGCTCACCCTGGCTGTCAGGCTCCACTGGCCGCCCTTGGCATCCATCGCAGCCTGCGCTCGTCCTCAGACCTCACGCTGCATGCAGCACACAGGGCAGGTCTGCGCAAGACTTGTCTTCGGTGAAGAGTAAACAGTCCCTAAGTTTATAGATAAATAGCTTCCCAAATGGTTGTTTTATCTTGCAGGGGTCACATCTGTTAAAGAGCTTGAGAGCTCTTTGAAGAAAATCATGAGCTGCAATCACATAGACAATGGTTACGTTTCAGTTTTACGTCTCTTCCCTGTTTCATTTTTAATTTTAGCTGCATTACTGTCATGCCAGCAAAACATGCCTTTGTCCTTTTCAGCCTGCATGACTGTGTGTGTGGGTGAGTGTGCATAGTTGGAGCAACAACCCACATGCTTACAAGTTAGATACACTTGTTGGCTAATCATCCTTGCTGAGGAAAGAGAGAGAGGACAGTGGCTGAGGTAACTGTGCGGGAATGCAGAGTACCCAGCACTGGTGCCATGCTGAGTTTCAGTCCCCCACACATGCTCAAAAGATTGTAAGAGCACACAGTGCAATGCTCATTAAGGTAGAAAGGGTAGACAGTGTATGTCTTGGAAGAGTGGTATTCCTTTTCCTACAAAAAGGTGTGTATGGGTCCAGCTGTAGAATCAGAGACCCACTTCCCTACTTCCTCTTTCACACATTGTGCAGAAAAAACAGCAGGTGCCAATGAAGGTGTTTTTTCTTGTTCTGCTTTGGTTTTTGAAGTGAGCTGCACACAATGCTTCCATAAGGGAATCTAGTATTTCAACATTAAGACCTAGGTGTTGTCTCTAATAAAAAGTACATAGCAAAAGTAAACACAGAAGCAGTTTCCAGGAGGAGTAGAAGCTAAGTAAAGCTGAAGACAACTAAACTGTAAGGTAACATACTGTGACATTTTTTTATCCTACCCAATAAACAGGGACATATCTTGGCTACACCATGCCCGCACCTTGCAAAAGGGAATCCAGCTAAGCATAGGTGCTGGGTGTTTCAGATCCTTCAGCAGCATGGGCTGCCCTGGTATGATGCTTATAAAGCAGTCTTGAGGTCGCAGTTCTCATTATCATACAAACAGCGGGGAAAGCCAAGGATGGGATAAATCTGGCAGGACTCCAAAGCATCCGTGCAGCCTTCCAAGGGAGACAGTTGTGAGATGCAGAATTTAGCTCTCATCTCATCCCATTGAATTAAACAGAGCTACCACCAAGGTAGTTTGGCCCAGCTTTTAGAGTTTCCTACTAAAGTTGAGCACAGCTTCACTCCTTTTTCGGCAGCAGGACACTCTCTGTGGATACATAAGTGTGGCAGTTTGCAAAACTGCTTCAGTGGCTGCTCTTTCTTTCTGAGTTTTCATTCTGTAACAATATCCTGCTATATAAATACATCCATAAACAGAGGCCCCGTGTTTCCTTCAGCTCCTGCAAAATTTAATGTTTCTCCAGTGTCATTGCACGTTCCTGATAACAAGCAGCACCATACACAGAGGGAAGGTTCTTCTAATCTGGGCTGGATTTTCTGCTCCTCTCAGGGAGCTGCAAAAGTCAGTGGTTTCAATGTCCAAACCTGTTCTACTTATGCCTGAAAAATAATGGTCAAGCAATGAAACCTTCCTGGAGAAAGGGCAAGAATATTTCTGTTTGGGAGAATGTGCGACAACAAAAGACTGACACCCCTCACAGAAAGGGCCAACTTAGAGTTAACTTTTGTGCAGTTTCATCCACATCTCTCTTCAAGGCACATAGCAATGACTAATATGACTAGTGTTCATCTACATGTAAAGTGATAGGGCTCAAAATAACTGTGCCTCTGTTGTACGATTTGGGTGGGAGGAAAAACCGCTTTGAGTTTTCTCAGCTTTATTTGACGTAATTTTGTTGGCTGCTAGCTCCTTAACTTGGGACTCCTGAATACTCAAGGCTCCCTGCTTACTTAGCTATACCTGGGCTGCAGGTAGTCCTTAATTTTGGTTTCAGACAATGGCTGACTTCCCACATCTTCGCTCAGGCCTACAGGTTCAGTTTACAATTCACGGAGCAAGTTGCAGCCTCTGCCTTTAAAGTCTCCCCTGACCTCTGTCCTACCACTATCAGAAGTCCTAATGCTTGTCTGGATACAACAATATTGAGACAGTTCACAAGGCAAAGTAGGCTGAGAGCCAACCTGGTTGGCCACCTTGCCCAAGTGACTTTTAGGTCGTGTAAAACCTGCATGCCTGGTGGCTCTTCAGCCCATGTAAGTTAGAACAGGCTTCCAGCCAATGAAATTATATGACACTGGAAAGCACCTGGACTGGCACCTGGACTTCAAGAACTGACATCTCTTATTTTTGTTCAATTTCCAAGTTGCAAGGAATTTATACCTCTTGTTTGAACATACCCACATCCTGGTCATGGTACGCAGCTTTTCACAGAGAGCTGTCCCTGCCCAATCATACCAGAAATAATCTCTTTCTGACCCACACAAAGAACTTCACTTCCAGTGCTTCTGAAGAGTTGCTGGTTATAATTTCTTACTTCCATTGAAGATGGAAGTTTATTTAGTTTATTTATCTCTCTTCCTGTATTTTAAGTTGCAATAAAGTGTGATTAATCAGATAGCACCGAACTTTATTACTCAATCTTTGGCAGTAATGAGGCTGTTATGGTTGCCTTTTTTTACTTCAGTGGCAATAACGGGCATTAAATAATTACTAAAGTACTGCTATCAAACGCATACATTGAATAGCAATCATTTTTCCTTGGCAAGAAGTATAGCCCTCCTTGAGTTCTAAAATATGACTTAATCAGAATAAAAGGTCTTCCTGCCAGACAAAATTAACAGTGAAGGCTTGTGGTCCCTTCATGGGAGAGGCATACTCATAGGTGTGATCATTAGACCCTTGCAATGATATCTCTACCTTTAAAAGCAAACAGAATATGTAGATTCCCCTTTCACTTTTCTAATGAAGAGAGGATCTATGGAAGCAGACTGCGGGGAGCTGAAGAACCCACTTCTTGGACTTCTTTATATGCTTCACCTCTAAACTTCTGGGAACTCTCTTTTTCTGTGTTTCTGGGGTACAGTCCTTCTTCAGGGATCTTTTCAATATGCTTTTGGCATGCCTGGATACTTACCATGTACCTACTGCCAGTACCTGAATTTTAATCATTCAGCCTCTAAGCAGGGTATGTTGGAAATACATATTGGTGCCACAGTGCTAAGCACAGAAAGTCCCAGGACCACAAGTTTCTTAAGAGTATCACATAGGGGAAGGATCCCCATGTGCTTGCCCTTTTCTAGTACCCTTCTGTAGACATCTGCTCTTGGCTACTGATAGAAAAAAATATTAGGCTGGATGGACCTTTGTTCTGAACCTGTATGGTTATGTATTTTGCTGAACCGTGTCCAAAAATCAAGCTACATTGCTCACTGTTCACATATGTGAATGCTGTAAAACATATTTTTGGATCATCATGTATTGCTACAACATTATCTGCTAGGAAGAAAACACTGATAACATCTAAATGAAACCAAAAAAGTGAGTAGTGACAAAGATGTGTTACATTATCTAATCCATCCTGCCACTGTACAGTATATCCTATGACTTTTTTGCGATTTTTTCCAATTTACTTTTAACAATTGTTGTAGTGCAGCATAGCAGAGTCTAGTGTTGGTATATCTCATTGGTACCTTATAAAAAGAATAAATACAAAGAACTGTTAAAAAAATAAAAATACACCCCAGACAACTGCAAGTAAACTGGAAGGACAATGAATCTTTTAGGAATAGTTCACATTTCAGAAGTAACATTATCTTTTTTTCTCTTTTTTTAAATGATTTTTTTTTTTTAGAACAGCTTAAGCACCAATAACAGCATCAGTGAAGGGCTTCAGATAATAAAATCCTACGTTCTTCAACATTACCTGTGTTGAAACACATGGAGCCCATCTCTGGTACTTGGAAGCAGAAAGTTGGTAAGGAGACACTCTCTGCAAAAAGGAGAAGGGCTGGCATTAGCACACTTTTAGCAGGGATGATTATTACAGGCAATTAGGCTACATAATTGCCCTAGGAGAGGAAATCATCTGCTGCTAAGAAACAAAGAAACCTTAGTTTCTAGTAGCAGCCCCTACCAGCTGATGTGCTGTTGCTCTGAAAGGCCTAACGTAAGTGTATTTGGTAACCTCAATTGTGGGGTATGTTCAGTTTTCGTTTCAATAAACAATATGCCTGCGGCAGATTAGAATATTACTGCGAAAGCTGAATCAGGTGGCTGCTTTCTTCTGCACTGACCAGAAAAGGAAATATTATCTCCAGCTTGTGGAAAGAACTGCAGCTTCTTAAGTCTTCCCCTAGTCTTCTGCTATTCCCTGCAACCTCAGGCAGCCGAGGGGAACCTGTCCACGTTGCGCTTTCAGCAGATAAGTGGTTCGCTCAGTGTAGGTCAATCGCCTGGGCAATGGGGAGCTCTGTGAGGCTGGGGCAAGGGGGGAAGCCCCTTCCCCTGGGGCAGGAGAGCCGGTGGGCTGGGTGGCTTGGCCAGCTGGGGGTCCCCGGGGGCTGAAACACCGCTGCAGCCACCGCACCGTTGGCATCCCGGAGAGCGTCAGCCGGTGACGTGCTTGCTACCTCGTCCTGCTTTTACTTCAGCCCCTGTCAAAGAGGCACTGCAGAAACCTAAGAGGGTAGCCAAACCTTATAGGGAGGCCCCCAGAATACCGAAAGCCTGGAGCAGCCCACTGCTGCACAGGGAAGCTGCACAGATCCGTCTGCAGCTGCGGGCTCTGCAGAGGCAGCAGTACAGGATGTGGGCCTAAGAGGGAGAAATGCAGGTTTGGGAGGTGGGGAACCAGTTCTTGCAAAATGTCCTTAACCAGCCGAGGCTTGAGTGGTAACGTCAGCACTTCTGGCAGCAGAGCGTGCTCCAGCATCTTCTCCGCAGGGTCCTCCTGGCCTGCACGGGTTTATTATCATAATTAACACTGCAATTTGCTTTAAACGACACACCACAGTAAGTTGTTAGTAATTCAGGTGAAGGTACGGCAAGGCCAGTCAGATGTTTACCTCATAAACAAAGCATCATATTATCCTTCAGTTCCATGCGGGTAATCACCTGTAACTTACATGATGCAGCAGGGCTGTTACAACATCCATGAGCTCTGCAGCCCGGTTTCCTCTGGATGTGTACCTTAATGGCTGATTGTGCATGCTGCCTGATGCTGTTTCTACAGAAATTCTACATTTCTAAATGCTTTCTACAAAGCATTTAGAAATCCTTTTTCTGAGGAGGGTTTTCTGGAGTCCATAATAAGTTATGAGTACACAAGGCAGGCTTGGTACCAGTCGAGGCACTGAGTTGCTCTGATCTATTTGGTCACCAATTTTTACAGATCTTGTAGGGCTTAATTATTTTCAAGAGCTCTGGTCCTGTGGCCAGCTAGTTCCAAAATTCTGTGTGGAGCTCCATATAAGGAGTTCAGTGCTGCAATCATAGGCATAGGACACCTCCTGCCACCAAACTCCAGTGACCATTTCCACACCCGATGCCTTCCACTCAGCCGTATCTCTCCAGCTGTGCTTCCTCAAAAGGCAATTTCTGCTGCTTCCATATTCAGGCTAGGTAAAGCACCACTTAGCTCCTCTGGCAAACCAGGTACAGAGCAGTGTGTATTTCTTATTGGTTAGATATGGAATAATCAGGATGTCAAAACTATATTATAGCACTGCTGTAAGAAGCACGATGCTGTGTTGCCTTTAGCTGCTTTACAAGACAAGCTTTTACACAACTCACTCCCTTCTTGCTTGAATGAATTTGGTGCTACCTCATCAGCTCCTGCACCTCAGATGCCAAGTCATGAGCCCTTGATACCAGTGAACTGACAATTATTGAGAAGCGTAGCACGAGACAAATATTTCTTTGAAAAAGCAGCCCAGACCCCATGGGAGAAGCAGGGGTAGAGGAGGTACAAGAGTTGAGAAACCCTTTGCATAGTTTTCCAACTGTTGCTGTTGTTTTTCCACTAAGTGACCTGCCCCATGGGAAGTGTGTAACACAGCCAGACCTTCATAGCACAATATCAAGTTTGTTTGTTGGTTTATTTTTTCTATTAAAAAAGGCAAGCTTGCAGAAAATGGCAAGCCAGGGAATTCCATTCTGCAGCAGTGGTCCAGTGGTAATTTATCCTCTGACAAAAGATAGAACAGAGCACACAGAGACAAAATACAACCCTATTTGTGCAGTTCAGGTTTGAATCATTCTGCATCTCCTTCCTGTGTATATATGCAGCGATGCTTAAGGGCGAGATGCTCTTTTATATACACACATCACGAGGATACGTGTACTCTGTTTAGGTAAATCCATTGTATCTCTTCTGGAAATATGTCTGAATTATTTTTCGAGTACAACTATCATGATTCATTGCTAGCATTAGTTATCTATTTATCTAATTTAGCTACCCAGGTCCTCTGGTGCCTCTCAGGACTTAGCTCTAAATTAGGAATTTTTTTACATATTGCACTTATCTTGAAGTGAAGAAAATCTTATAAAATTCAAAAGGTACCTTAGCATAGGGATAAAAACATGACATCCTTCCCAATTAAACAATATTCTCATATGTGTTACAGGCCATGCAGAATGGCTATGCGCCTGAAAGCTGGTTAAGATATTATAAAAGCAAACAAAGAGCACTTTATGTAATTTATTTCAGTCAAGAAACCAGATTCTGGATTGAAAAATGCCTCTTTCCAGAGAGCCACACAGTCTACCTTTGCTTTAAATTAGACTGGCTAGCCCAGTGGTTAGAGAGACCTGGGACAATTTTTGTCATCATGTTTAATAGGCAGAGAGCATGCCATTCTGTTACCTATGGCCCTGAAGCACAACAAAACATCTGTTTTTAAACTTGTGCGATTCGGTCCAACTCGGAGAGGCAGTGACCTATGCAAGGCTGAGCCTGGCATCGGTGAGGGTGAGCGGTTCCCACCCTAGACAGGGCAGGCTGTGCATAGCACATCTATCGTTCCTCTGCAGCACTCCAGGAAGGGCAGCGTCCGAATAACACAGTCATTAAGTACAAACCATGCAGTGCTTGTTATTGCTTTCTTCTTCAGCAGTTTATTTGAAGGACTTTATAGTGCCACAGAAACAGAGCAGTACAGAAGACAGAGAACACCCATATTAGTGAAGGATACAACTGATAGCTTGGAAGAAGTGAAGCACTTTGCCATCCTTCTATTTTTAACTGCACCCAACTAGCTTGCACTTCATTGCACTCACTTTCCATAAACGTGCCTTCAACAGCATGAAACCACCTATAATGACAGTATGCATTTTTTTAATGTGTCCTTACATGCAGAAAAACAGCCTACAGTAAGGCGTTTGTTTTTAACACAGGCAAACTTAAAGCACAGAAACGTCGTATAACAGCAATAGACATTGACAGTGGTTTAAGATTTCATAGTCTCCCATTCAGTAGCTACCATCTCCTACCATGCAAGAAGATGCATCACCTTGTGCTTATCTATATTAAAAAAAATGTTTTGTGACATTGTAACAATTTTATCCAGTGATTCAGATCTCAATGTAATATTTTCTTTTGGGGTACAGTCCTATTCGTCCTTACGCCATCTGGAAATCACTTGCAAGTATTGTGTACCATTGTACCTGCGAAGAAGGTCCAGCCACATTAACGAGTCGCAACTGAGGAGGACAGGTTCCATGCTGGGGACAGCCCCTGCTTTGGCCAGCACAGGACTCACACGGTGCCCCGGCTGTTCTACGGGGTGGCACAGCAGTGGGGCAGGATCAACATGCACGGCCCATTGAGCCACCTGCTCCTCAGGCACAAAGGCAATGGGCCAGGCAAAGCTGTCCCGACGCTGCCAGTTGGGCAGTGCTAGTCTATTACAAAAAAAATCTTTGGCAACCACTTCTAGAAATAGTCCCATTCATCGTTCTTGCCTCAGAAACAATTAAGTTCAGCAAGCTGCTGCCAAAGCAGATTTTTAACCCTGTTAATTCAAGAGCATGCAATTGTTTAAAACAAATTGGTATGTGTATTACACTAAAATCTCTTCTTTTGTGAAAAGTAGGCCAATGTATTTCTCTTCTTTTATTGCCAAGACTTGCCTATTTATTCTTAATCAGCAAATAATTGTACTGTATGTACCTCAAGTGTGGTCCCGTGAATTGAATGCCCAATAGCAGCTGGAAAGCATTAGCCAGTCCCTTAAAGTATGTCTTCTGGCTTGGTTTCTTCCAAGAGAAATCCTGTTTGCATGTTCCAACTCTGTTCTGCCATCTGAACCAAAGCAGGTTAACAGGCAAAGATCCACAGATTCACTTCAGCCGATCCAAGCTAAAACACTTACGCAGCTCTGCCCTACAGTACACATTCTTAAGGAGAAGGGTAAAGCCTGAAGTCTGGTGTGTAATTTTACGGCTACACAGCTAAATAAGCTGACTGGTTGGAGAGTTTTAACTCTGGGCTCCCAGCTGAGCATATAGGTATCTGAATGTACCTGGTAGGTTTCTAATTGAGGTGCCTTATTTCTGGAAGACAAATTTGAAACTTTGGCCCTTAGTTACTTTTTTAGGCATTTAAATAGAAATTACTAAGCAGCATTGCTTCCTACTGGCTTCAGTAGGATGTGAAAGCTAGGCTGCTATATATGAGGTGCCCCAAAACAGGGAGTAGGAAGCAAACTTTGGATTCACTGTTCTGAAAAGTCTTAACTTCATGGTGCGGTGGGACAGTAAAAATTGCTTCTGATGTTGAAATTCATTTTGGGTGTTCTTTGTTAAATTTTATCACTATTTTGCAATGGATTATAGCACGTGGTACTTTCTACAGGGAGTTGTAACAGCTCTTCTCGAAAAAAGAGTGGCTTTTTTCTCATCAGTTGTAGCATGCAGGAAGTACTAAATCAGTCAGTAAACCTCTCATTATATCTCTATAGCTATCTCTCCAACATGGGGGGGGGGGAACCAACAGTTGCACAAACTAGTTTTGAATCAGTAGTGTGCACTCATACTAACTTTTCAAAGTCATGCTTTTAAAGTAAAGTCAGCTCTACAGAGAGGATAGACACATGGAAGAAAATGATTTTGTATTCTTTCCATGCATAAAAATCAGAAAATAAGCACAGCAAAACAATCAAATGCGAGTGCAGTGGGAGATTGGAGGAGATTCTATAGCCACTATAACTGTTATGTCTGGGATCTGATTATACTTTTAAAGATACCAATATATTCAAATTAATACTTCACATACATGCCAATATTCTGAATGCCGTCTGTAAGGATTTCTTACTGCAGGACAATGAAGAATAATAGGAGTATTCACTCATTCGGTATGAAATAATTACACATGAAGTATTAACTCAGCTTTTCCAATATCCTATCATTGCATGTTCAGACTTTACAAAGTGAGCAAATCATACCTGCTGTGATGAAATGGATAAGGAATGAGCAGGAATGAGAAGCAGTTTTCATAAAAACCTGTAGAAAGAATGGCTCTGGTGAGGTATATGTACGGTCTGTACAGCTCCATCCCTCCACCATACTCGGTTCCTGCCACTGCTGCTTTACAATGAATGAGGTCCTGTGGATGCATAGTCATGAGCACAGCTGTCCACAATGTGTGTCCCTACAAGGCATACAATATTCACACATCCTTCTCCATACATCTCTCTTGCTTACACATGTGATGACGTTTTCTTCCACTAGTAATATACTGTCTATATACTTGCCATGGTTTAACGTGGGCACACACGGCTCTCCTCCTGATGACAGGGGATCTGAGAGATGGAGTTAATAGATGTGTTGACATGAGCCAGGTCTCCCTTATGTGTCAGACAGTGCTGCTATGGCATGTTTCTGCCACTAGCATTTTTGCAAAGATTGTCTCCTTGCAGAACATACGTTAATCCGAACAGTCTCCACCTACGACTAAAACTCTACCAGTTTGCAGAACTCTAAGGCTGCAAAGAGGGCATGTCAGTGCTCCTTCCCTGAGCATCCAGTACTATAAATGCTATTTGATCAGATCGTCTAGCATTTGCAAGGATTTTATGCAAACATTATTCTGTGCAGCAGTTTGCCTGCCTCTTTCTAATACACTTTTTATTATCTTCCTTTGTGTATTTCTTACTCAACAACAAAGACAAAGCATTGTTTACAACAACTGTATCCTGTGTGCCAGTATGCATATATATCCTGACAAGATGATAAGGAGTTAATTCAATATAGTATACACTAAAAGAATCAGGCATCTAAAGAGAAGATCACCATCTATAACCACAAGAGAGAGAAAAGTAAAGCGGTGCACAGAAGTGTAACAGGAAGAAAACAGCAATAAGCGAAAGAAACAGCATACGAGGGGAAATTCCTGTCAGTCAGCACTATTAGATGGTGAAATAGATACCCAGGCAGAAACGTAAACACACTGCTCAAAAAATCTTAAATTAAACTTCATACATGACTTCATAAAAAAGAAGTTCTCAGAAGTACGCGCAGCACAACACAGATGTCTATGATCATAATATTTAAATACACAGTTTTGATCACCTAGCAGCACACAAGCAAAGAGCTTGTTGGAGAGCAGACCTTCAGCAGCAGAGCCAGAAGCACCACCGCTCCATGACTCCACTCCATGCCCTGCTCCTCCTGCTGTGTCCCTCGGCTGGCCCGTGTCCTGGAGAACGACCTTTATTATTAATGACTGCTAACCTCCGTCTCCTCCCCAGAGCCCCCCGATGTGGCCCACCACGGCACAAGGCAAGCCGGCCCGCGACGGGGCCGCACGCGGCACAGCCGGGACGCAGGCACAGCGGCAGAGCTGCCGGCAGCCCTTCGCCGGCCCGGCAGGCCCGTAGTGCCCCTGTCCTGGGCACTTCTGTGCCCCGGGAAGGCGAGGTAACCGGGGCACGCTGCTCGCAGGCACAGGAGGTTACTGTGCCCACCCTCCAGATCCCCCAGATGCCTGACAAAACACCCTGGACATCTGGTGAGCCGGCCAACATCTCCTGACCAGCTGTCCCCACCACAGTCAGTAATACCCAAGCCTACCGTCCATCTTTAATAACTGTATGGTTGCTCCTTGCAGTTACGTATGTGAGCACATAAAGATGAAGTCTGCTTGTATCAGTAGATACCAGCTGCTGAATTTTTGCTACATTAAGTAGTGTTGATCATTACAGATATTTGCAGCAACGCATAACTTGCAAGTTACAGCTGCCTTTGGCTGCAACGCCGTATTAATAACATTTGCAGGCTAACTCAGTTTAATACTATTTGCGTTACAGCGTATCTGCATTGAGCCAGAAGGGATTTCAGGAGAATTGTATGGGCCACTAAAATAAGAAATTGCATACCTCTCACGAGGCATAGCTTGCAGCTTCACAAGACTACTGGGGAAGCGAAGGTCAGCCTCCCCGTCTTCTAAGGGACTAGAGGCAACACCCTCACAAGGGTAGTTTGGTGTTGCCTCATTAATTTCATTGTTTGCTGCATAATATATTTCTTCTATAAAAGCTAGAAACTTAAACTTCCTACCAGGTACAACTGTCTATGCCTACTGTCTCAGCCAACAAATCAGTCACACTTTTTCCCTGTTATACTTTAATTGTATATGTAATTTCATATGTAATTGTATACATGCTTGAGAACTTCCTTCGATCTTCTCAGGCTTTTGTTTACTCAAGGTTATAAAGTACTGCTTATACTTTACATAAAAGTTGATTTCAGGACAGTTCACTTTGATCTGTTCTTGGCTCTGAGTAGTGATTAGGCCCCAAGCAAAGAACAGAAATATGTTTCTCAGCTGTAAAACCATTGAAAGTGAAGAAACATGCATTTGCTAAGGGAAAAATATAAAAATGTATAATAAAGCATCCAGACTTGATATTTCCTATATATCAAGGCAATTGCCTTAAAGGCAGTTTCTGTTATCACAGCTGCCAAAGGTGTTTATTCTCTCAGCTCCTCCATGCGACTTTTCTCAAAGTCCTAGAGCAGACACCAATTGATGAGTGCAGGTTAAGTAGAAGAACAGGATGCGCAGAAACTCCTGTATCTTAAGTGCAAGAAAGAACACTTGCAGACGTCTGAGGCCCCTGTAGTTTTTGCTTCAGCCTAAACTTTGGTTACATTGCCATCCTGCAGCCTCTCCCAACACAGTAACAAAGGCCAAGCAGTGCTAGATACCTCCTGTACAAGGGAGTGTATTCCAGGAATGCTGGAGCTGCATTTGAACTTCCCTTATCAGGAACAATGAAACTGAGAGCAAGCAGCTTCCCAGAAACCACAACTGCTCAAGATACCTCATGTAGAAATTACCACTTTTCAGCAAGTGCTACTGTCAATCACTGCAAGCCAGCCTAGAGGAAATGTAATCGTGATAACTGAGTATTTTTAGTGTCTATAGAGGAAGTGAGTAGTTCAGCTTTCTTGCTCTCTGGAGAAGGGATCATTACTATGCCATTTTTAATGTCAAGTCCTGGAGCACGTGTATAGATTGTGCACAGAAATGGTGCGACATTTTCCCTTTTAGCATAGGGCCAAATCAGCCCGCCGATATTAACTTTCCATGACAGGATCTCTGAAAAAGGCCATACCATCCTTAAATTGTTTTGGACTTAATTTGGTGTTGTCATGCAATTAGGTTTTGCAAAATTGGCTTCTGGACTGACAGCTTCTATTGTTACAGCATATGGCAATCAGAGAGCAGCTTGTGGCAGATGTGATGTTTATTCACTATTAGCTAGTTTTAGATTTAACGATGTCATTCTAATCAAAGCAAATGTTAGATGTATTTGACATCTAAGGAGATTTGCAGCCCCCCATCATGTTTAAGCTGCTTCTGTTAAGTGGGAACACTGTAGCTCTGAATGAGTCTTACTAAGTCATATTTAAGAACTAATGATGCAATTTACTGTATTCCAAAAATCCATGTTTCTAACATGTATTGTGTTCCTTCAGTAGACTACAAAGACCACCTATTACAATAAGTGAGCTCATTAAGCATGCAGCTCCTTAGTCTTGCAAGCTGTTGCGATAAGCAGCTGTTGCAAGAGGGTGAAAGGTTGAATTATCAGCTTGGACAGCACAGCTCTTAATTCAGCTGGCCCAGGAGAGAAAGTATTTGAGCAACAGCTCCATTACTGTGGAGTATGCCTTCAACTACAGCACACGAGCAAAACATCAGTGGTATTTCAGTGACATGCTTCCCCACCCAGTAAGCAAGACACTCCCAGAATTTAATTGTCAAAAATTTATTATGAAAGCTTCAATAGCAGCAAATACTTCAATAAAAATTATTGCATTATTAAACCAGTTCTGCAGAGTGACCCAAGAGGCCTGTTGAAGTCTGTCCACTTTGGATTCTCTGTATCTGCCTTAGTAATCAGTCCCTAACAGTCCATCAAATATTGAAGCTTTCTTCTGTGTTTTGTAGACAGCACCAACAGTTCCTAGTTACAGTACTCTGTCCAGTCCTTCTGGAAAGTTTTGGCCCACGTCCCCCAACTTTCTCTCTGCTTTCTAGAAACAGCTCCACTTGACCAAGAAAGTTGCAATACTTCTTTCAGTTCCATGGTACATCAGCCTCTCCATGGTTGCAGCCTACTGAGGCTCACTGGTGAGGCGAGCTGTTCTCCTCCTTCTCCTCCGTAAGAGCCCACTGCATGCCAGTCTGAGTGACTTTAATCCAGTCTCTTGACCAGGCTAATCCATGGAATCAGCAGCTTGTTGCACACTTCGGTGAACCCACACCACGTAGAGAATGCAACAAAGGTTTCAGCCTCCCCAGTGCACTGGGTCACCATCACTCAGGCAGGGTGATAGTTGGCACCCAGTCATTATTGACATTTCGGCTCTCTTCACAAAACGAGTTCAGCTTTTCTAGAGCTGGGTCCTTCCAGCCATTTTCATTCGGGTTCTGTCAGAAAGAAAAAAGTTGCACACCATGAGTGCTGCCCACCAGCCGAGGTCTTAACAGTATTTACAGAAGGATTAGCTTAGGAAGCAAGGCATTTTCAGACAAGTTTCTGTCCTGACACAGACAAAGCAGGAAGCAGAGATGTCACCCTTGTGGACAACACAGGATAATCCACAGTTAGGACAAGTGTAGCCTACTACCACCACTCGGCTGACTTGCAGTATGGTGTGTGCCAAGCCCCCTTTCTCTGCCCAGAAGGGGATTTGACTACCAGCGGGAGATGGGGCCACCCCCGAAAGGCTCTAACCATCCCGTGCAGAAGCCGGTAGCACAAGCACGGCCCGGGAGGACAGCACACCGAGCACCGCTGGACACCCACCGTGATGAGGATGCAGTGGAGGTCCCGCGGCTCCCCAGACTCCTCGCTGGGCCCCACGATGGCAGCCAGCTTGGCCACGTCGTTCACCCGCACAATGTCAATGTCGTTCTCGCAGCAGAAGGCCTGGATCAGGGTGAAGTGGATCTGCAGGGCAATGTCCCCCTCGTCCTCCTCGTCCGTGGCCAGCACGCAGAACGTGACGTTGTCGGGATCGCTGCAAGACAGGAGCGCCGCGTTGAGCCCCGCGGCCGGCCCCGAAACCCCCGCGCCGCGCCGGGCGGCCCCCCCGGCCCCGGCCCGCCATACTCACACGTTCATCAGCTTGGCCGACTCGTAGACGCCGGCGGTGAGGCAGCCGCGGCGCTGCGCCGACACCAGCAGCTCGTGGAGGGCCTTGCCGGCGCCCTGCATCCTGCGCGCCGGGGGAGAGCAGAGAGTCAGCGCGGGGCCGCAACCGTCCCCACCGCCCCGCTTCCCGCGCCCCGCGACC
>JANXJC010000078.1:35487276-35501905 GCA_027564655.1 Leptodon cayanensis
GAAAATGTGGATACCTAAAACATCTCTGAGTCTGATCAGTTTGTGTATGACCCTGGACATGACAGAGGGGCAGCACAGTAGCGTGGGTAGATGCTCTTACTGATGATTAAAAATTCAGTATCCACACCAACAGCGTAAGGTCCATCAGCTATGATTTATGCCTGGCCCCTGACACCTACTCTGAGGATCACGTATGTTGTTTGTAATAAATAAGCCTTAAGTGAAAGATACAGTGGTCCTCTATATGGGGACCGGAATGCAGTTTTTCCCCAGCCCCAGCTACCTCCCCTAAGCAGTAGGCAGCAGAGCCTCTGAGCAGGACTCTCTCAAGCCCAGCATACATTGGGGTTTGGTGGGGAGTGGAGCTGCCTACTGCCTACTTGTACTGGCTAAACAGAGAGGGTGTCAAGTACTGCCCATGCCACCGCAGCGTGTAGTCTGAACCAAAGACATCCCTAGGGAGACCTTCTGGCAGCCCTGGCAAAATGGAAACTGGGACCTACGAGACCATCGAGCAAAGCCTTTTCTGCCCAGCTGAATAAACAGGGGCAGCAGCAACAGCTCCACCACCAGCCCTGGTTTTGCCTAGACAGAACAGCTACATTTGGTGCCGGGTCTAGTTGTAAAGACGTGGGCTGTGCACCCTGGGCTCTCAGGGCTTTGTTATAGGACGCGGATCTGGCTGAGCTGTGAAGAAGCAGCATCGAAAGTCTGAAATTGCTCTAGACATTCACGTAGGCAAGAATTCAGTTTGGGGAATGACTCTAGTAAAAGCTGAGGCACACACACACAGAGGCTGGAGGAGTAAGAACTTTGCCCTTCAGCTTGCAGCCACCCAGTCCCTACCCTTATGAGTCTTTCACCCGTGAACAACACCTTTAACTGGGAAGGCAGCGGTTCTTCAATGTCCCAGACGAGTTTATTGAACAGTGACTCCTTTCCTCATGACTCCGCATTCGATAATTCATTTTAGGTCAGAGTATCTTATTTCCCAGTATGCAGCTCTGCCTCTGTAATTTGTCTAACATCGATAAGAGAGGCCATTAGCAAGTTCATTTGGCTTGTGCTTCCAAAATTTCTGAAAAAAAGATAAGGATGCTAAAGTGGGCTTTCATGAGTTATCTTGCACAGTGACTTCATCCTCTGTATTTAGGGGTGAGGAATGAGTAAAATTACCAGCAGACACATACTGAGCTAGTCTCTTGTTTACTATTCTTCAGTAATATGCTGAATAGATGAGTGTTAAAAAGAAGAGGCAAAGAACTACCTGCTACTACAAGAAACAACAGAAACCAAAAAATACATGTTATCATTTAGGGTGGCGTTCTCATACTAGTCACTTAAAGCAAAATAGTTCAGATATTCGTTGTCGTATGCAAGAGGTTAAAATTTTTGTACTAATATTCAGTCCTGCCTGTACTCTGCAAAGGGCTGGTGTAAAACGGACCTCTAGTGGTTAAACTGGGCATTTCTTCAAATCCTTACTGCACCACGAAGTACACATCCAACATTATTGGGGACATACTCCATTCAGGATCCTGGCTGAGTATTTAAAAATCTAAGAATGACATAAGACCCTTAGAAATATAATTCCCCTTGGCTCCAGTTTGTGTGGATACAACAGGAAGAAAATGTGAATATCACTTATCAGTTATTCAACTTAACTCTGTTTCTATTCAGTGTTTAGGACACACACGTTTAGCGATGCGGCCTGCTCAAGGCTGATTAAGGAAGTCTGGAGACATTGGTACCACCATTTATATAACAATAACATGACTGAATTTGCAAGAGAGATCTTCCTCCACAGGACAGTGCTGTGCAATGAGCAGTCATCATTCAGAACACAAAAGCAACTGTAAAACATCTCCCCTGAAAACGACGAATACTGAGGGAGGGCAGTACACGTAGTTTGGTGTGTGCTAGCAAGGATTAGAGAGTGCTGGCCAGTAATCTTGTGTTGTAGTTCAAAATGGGGACTTGGGTGTAGAATTTGGTCATCTCTGTTCCTCAGAAGAGGGAGACTTGTTTGGTAATCTGGGCATCAGGGCATCTAACCCTGTCCAAGACGATATGTAACCCTGGGCAAAATGTGAAATCTCTCTGTGCCTGGCCTACTTCCCCATGTGCAAAACAGGATTAGCAGACTGGATGAATCTCTGCATGCTTTCTGTCATTTTAAATCTCTCCAGTTCTTGGATTCATGCTAGTGAAGGGAAGCTTTTGTTTTGGTTTTTTTTAATTAAAGCTTTCTGATTCTCAAGCTTTAGAGAAAAGCTAGAAGTGAATGAACCATAGAGACTAACATTAAAATTGAAAAAAAAAAATCTGCTGATTTAATAAAAAATTATCTTTAAACCAAACTTCATTTCTTTATTGGTGGGCCTGACTCATGATTTATTTATAGTTTTTATCACTTGTGGTTGAAAGAGCTTGCAATAATGCTGCCTTTCTAAAACTTTTTCTTGGCCTTGTCTAGTTAATTTGTCATACCTTTGGATAGAGACAGTGTCTTACAATATAACCACAGTTTCCCTTGTACTGTGATGCCCTGCTGTTAACTGATGCCTTCGAGTGTGACCGTAATGTGAATGATAATAATGTAGAACTTTAAACCAAGGGAGTCAATGTAAAGGATTTTTTTTTTTTTCTCAGTAACAAGTTTATAATGTAAAGGTGGCTACCAAGTTCAAGGTAAATCTCAGCCCTCCTATGCTAAGCTCAGTTGCTCCACTTCTACATAAAAAGAAGCAGTCACTTCATGAAATTAAATTTTCCTCTGAAAAAATCTTTTAAAAATCTAAAAAAAAAAACTAAATATGCTCTCACACTGTGTCTACTTATTCTCACTATAATCCCATATTAAAAGTTACTCACTTTTCAAGTAGAGCTGAGGGTTTGGTTTTGGTTTTGGTTTTGGTTTTCTTGCAGTGGGCCTTAAAAATTAAGGCAAGTTATATCTTCTTTCTTTTTCAGGTTTTATCAATAATAAGAAGAAATCAGTCTTCTTGGTTGCTCTTCTGGAACCCTGTTGTTAACAGAAAAACACCGAAACCTCAAGGCAACCTGTATAACCCCGCAAGTTAAATTCAATTAGGATCACTGAATACCGGCAGGAGCAATGACTGTTCCTCGGATCTTTTTTGCAGAATCACACAGTGTAGCTGAGGTTGGAAGGCACCTCTGGAGGTCATCTGGCCCAACCCCCCTGCTTAGGCAGGCTGCCTAGGACCATGTCTAGGTAGCTTTTGAATATCCCCCAAGGATGGAGACTCCAGCAGCTCTCTGGGTAACCTCTGCCAGTGCCCCATCACCCTCACAGTAAAGAAGTGTTTCCTGATATTCAGGAGGAACCTCTCGTGTTCCAGTCTGTGCCCATTGCCTCTGGTCCTGTCACTGGGCACCACCGGAAAGAGCCTGGCTCCATCCTCTTTGCACCCTGCCTTTTTATATACATGGATAAGATCCCCCCCTCCAAGACTTCTGTTTTCCAGGCTAAACAGCCCCAGCTTTCTGAGCATTTCCTCATATGTTTTAGCAAAATGGATGTGCTGTCTGGTAACAATAGCTGAACATGTAAAGCTTTTTGCAGCAGTGGGAAATGCTGAACACCAGAACCCAAGAGCTATGCGCTGCTTTAGCTGCATGCCGTCGGCTTCAACTTTAAACGATTATATTATCAGCTTCTCTATTTTGTGTGATTCACAAGTGAGCAAAGTTTCACTGACTAACAGTACAAAAATACAGGAAAAAAATAGATTTGGTAAAACACGGCACATACCTTTCATCGTCAACACTGGCAGTTGTGAGCATTGCGAAGGGTGGGCACTGAGTATTGTCCCTGGCTGGGCAGGAACCTCCCTTACACACCAAAAACCTCTGCTCTCACTCTTGGCAGCCAGCCAGCCCCTCAGCAAAGCTGAGGATGACCCTCACCAATGACAGGCTTTTGGTGTGTCATCAATAAAGATACCGCGGCCAGGGTTTTCTTGCTCCTCATGCCCTCATGCTAGGATCTGCCTCTTTCCATGTCACAGTCGTGACTTCAACAGCGTTGGTCACCAGGTGTCACCCACGGATTACACTCTTGCAGATTTGCTGCACACAGCTTCTTAAGTGACTTGAGGAAACCTGTGGAAATCCTTCCATCAGCGTTGGGTTTTCTCTTACAGTCGCGGCTAGGCAGGTCATCCATGCCTCAGAGTGAAACAAGACTGAACGTGTACTTACTGGTCACCGCTACGCCAAGCACACCTAAAAAGTTTCCATTGTCATCGCTTTCTGAAATTAAAGATGAATTACATACCTTTCTCTTTTATTCTTATTAATCTAGCGCCTGCATACATAGTGGTCAAAATAGGATAGATTTTGCATACCTGAGTCTAGTACAATGCTTCACAGAACCAGGAGGAAATAGGGAAGTAGATTCCCTGTTTCATCTATAAAGGCCCTGACTTCCAAAGACCAAAGACTGTGCTGAGAATACCTCTGGCAACAACCTATAGAAAGTATTACTTTTGAAAGCTGAAAGTGGCCAGGACTTTGGAAGCATGAAAGTGACCATGACTTGGAAAGAAAGAACGAACAACTGCTATGGCAGCAGATCAGGCATCAGATAACACCAGCCTGGTGTAGAGAGTATTCTAGTGTCACGAGTTAGAATTGGATGTAGTCAGTATCCCAGTAACTGAAGCCCTGCATATATTCTAATGAGGTGTATTAAGGTTATTGTTATTTTTTAGGATACTGCTTCAATTGTTTCTGTTCATGGGTTATACATGAAAGTAACTTGAAAGTACTTTTTGCAAATGCATCAGCCTAAGTGTGGATTAAATTCTTGCAGACTCAGGACCTAAATGTTTATTCTCTCACACAGGTTTGCAGTGTGTTTAGCACTGTCCTGACAATTTTCTGACACATCCATGACCGAAAGAGGTTAAAAGCATCTCATCTGCAGTCAGACAGTCTCAGATCCCTGCAATTAGATGTTATCATTGCATTTGTGCTTGTAAAATGTCTGAAGGATCCTATGATCTCATTCATTTGCAAACCCACAAGTCTGGTTAAAATTACACTAGAGCAAAAGCTGAATAAATGTTTGTAATTTTGCACAACAGTTAGATGATGGTGATGATAATGATAATAGTAATAATTAATAAAGCTGAAGGTTTTACACATTGCTGTTTTTCCCAGCATCAAAACCCAGGAGAAGAACATCTGCAACACTTGAAGTGAAAGCAGAAAAAATAAGTTTCATGTTGTATGACTTGTGCACCCTTCCCCCCGCAACGCTCCCTTGGGTCTCCCACTCTTCCTTCCGCCTCTGCATGCACCAGTTTCCCCAGCACACACGGAGGCACCAGCCTCTTCCAGGGGTCACCGCACTCTTACTGGAGTCACTCCGCTCCCTAGAGAAACATTGCATTACCCTTCCCCCTGATTTCCTTGGTAAACCCATCGCCTGCACGTCTTTACTCCTGCTTGCACAGCTGGCTGACACACTGTAAATGCTCCACTTGCAAGACACAGACCTCACATCAACATTCCGGAAATCGAGAATGAAGTCTGTGGCTTGACCAAGAAAAAGAAAAAAAAAAAAAAAAAAGGAAGCATTTGAGCATTTGATGTGAACAGGAGAAAAAAACAGCATTTGATGTGAATAATGGGAAGACGTGTGTTCTGCTTTCTCATTCAGGGCTCTCAGGCAGTGAAACAGAAACGAAATATTTTAGGCTCTCTTTTTGCAGACTTGAGGCCACCCTTTGATAGCATAGCCTTGTTTGCATGACAGAACATGGCCTGGCTCCTGCCATTTATTCAACGTATAGTATATCCCAGAGTTCACACACAGCCTTGCTAGCTGCTTGCAGGTCCTACAGAACACCTCTGGCATATGACCAAAAGATAATGCCATTAAAGCACTAACATACCTCAAAATTTCACATCATTATTTCACACAGAAACCTCCAGAAGTCTGTGAGAAATCACCATCAATTCTTCAGATCAGGTTTGCTGCTACGCCAAAAGCTGTAATGCTTTTGCACTGCATTTTTAGCACAAAAGGAACAAAACCTCACAATAATTTGGGGGATTTTCGAGGATCCTTGTGACCTGGAAAAGGCCCTTGCATTGCCGAGCTGTGAGGGGGAGTTGCTTTGGCTCCATTCCTCCAGCCACAGTCCTAGGCAGCGCTGGCCATCAGGGAGATGCTGAGGGAGAAGACCCAGGGCTGGCTGTGCCCTACTCTGCCTCCCTGTGTCACAGGGGCCCCGCAAGCCTGCCCTGCAGAGTCTCCTGCTGACAAACAAAGAGCAAGAGCCAATTCCTCTGTGAACCGTCTAACTTAACGTCTGCAGCTGGATGATACAAAATGGACACTGCACGCACACAGGCTGGCTTTGCCTGTTGAGGGGCGGGGGGGCCGGGGGCCATTAGATGGGAACCTATGAGATGCTGAGTTTATTTTAGGCAACCTGAGGCTGGAAGTCTGGTCCCTTGTGTCACTTAACAAGGAGCAGTGCTCACAGTCTCTCGGATCTAACAGCCTTCACGGAACATTTAGAGTCATCTTGCTATAATCAATTCAGATAATTGTGTTAAACTAGAATTACAGACAGCCCAAGGACATTCGCTAAACCTGAAAATAATTTGCAAGAGCCTGACAACCCTTTTGAGGCTGCTTGGTCCAGCCCAAGACAAGGAAAACATGTACGTGACAAGGAGAGAAAGATAGCTTCCGAGGAAGACACGTATGACCAAACCACCTGCAACTCAAACTCGATGCTATCCCTTGAAATGAGTGTTAATATTTTTGTGATATAGCAAAAGGCAAATAAAAAGTAAGCCACTAGCAGTCTCAGCCATACCTTGTCTGAGGCATAACAGATAGGGTTATTCAGCTTTGATTTTTAATTTGCTGTTGCTCTTGAAACTACAGCAGGAATAGCACCATGGGAATAAACAAATTACTCTCCTAACCCAATTTACAACAGTTTTGGCTGATTCACTCAGTCTAGAGGGTAATACCTAACACATACTAGCAGCTATGTAGCTCTAAAAATGCACGAGATACATGTTTACGTATGGAGCAGTGGGAGGCAGGACCCAATTGCACTGTTTTCTGCTTAATGCAGGAGACCAGACGGTCTTGTATATGCAAAAGTAATACCTTATATCTCTGAGGAACTTGTTTGGTATCCTAAGCAGAGAATGGCGCAGGCACCCTATGTGCAATCAGGCTTATTCACAGAGCTCCCCAGTTCTTTTAGGAACTGCAGCACTCCACAACTTTCAGCCTCCCTGGTGGCCTATATTCTTTGTTTTGAGATCTGCCAGTTGGTTGCGTTGAAACACACGTTTCAGTGATAGATAAACAGCCTAGCTCAGCATATTTAACCGACCTGTTCCCACCACAGCTTAGCATTACACCAAGTGGTGAAGTCAGCCTCACCTTTGACTTGCGACGATTTCAGGTTTCTTTTCAGAGAAAGACACTGTTGAAGGGCACCATGCATACAGCAGATCCTTCTCAGGTTCAGCTGCATAATACTCTCAATGGACAACAGTTCCCCATGTACAGTTGGTTTTGCACTCCCCGGTTACCCAGTTCTTCATTCATTCAGTAGGGGGCTGCAGTCATTTTGTATAATGCCAATTACTATTGGTTTTCAATCAGCGTGTGGTGGAGGCTAAGACCCTTCACTCTGCCAGTTGCATCCTGTATCAGCTGCTCCATTCCCTCCTGTGATGGATGTCAGGTTCAGGAGCATTTAGTGCCCCACTCATCCCATTTACTCTTTTAAAAGATTGGCTTTTTTCCAACCCTTTTCAATTTCTCCACTGCTCCATCTTTTATTTTTCATTGTGTCGACACTAATGGTTCAGAGAGCTCTTTGGCTAATTCCTGGAAGTTATCCAATCCTGCAGACTTTTAAATGTTTAAGTTTAATATCTGCCATTTAATATCCTCCCTAGTCACTTGCTAATGGAATAGAAGGTAATCATCACTGTATTTTTATACCTTTCACACATCCATCAAAGACTAAAACGTCTTTTCCACAGATAAGCTATTTCAGATCCCTTGTCTCCATTGGTGGCCCTCTCCAACACAGCCAGGTCCCCGAGGTGGCATGAAGACAGCGCTGAGGCCATGCCAAACTGCCACCTTGAAGTCCCGTAAGAAAGGAGCCCTTAAGCTCCAGACAGACTTATTTCACTTTTTCTTGTACTATTTCCTGCATCCCCTTATCTTGCCACAGGGCCTCCTTGTTATCCGAGGGGGGGATGCATGCATGCCTCCGTGCAGCCTCAAGGAAAGCAGCCCTGCTTTTGCCATTACCACCAGGGAGCAAGCCAACATCCTCGCAGAGTTCACCCTTGGCTGGGTTTTTCCTGACTACCTTGCCGTTTCCCCCAGGAGCCTACTCATGGGTCCAGGAAGCATTGTACTAAGCACTGGATTCGGAGGGGATCGTGGTCTCTGCCCCAGAGGAGACCAGCGGACCCCAGCTGGGTCTGATCGAGCAGTCTGGTCGACACGGTCCCCGCAGCCAAGAGGAGCTACCCTGAGGAACTCGTCAACTCTCACCTCCCTGCAGGTGCCTCAGTCAGCCTGCTCAAAAGTGGTCTGAGGACAGTGAGGGACAACACCGGGAGACTGCCAGAAAGCAGCAGGTCAAAATCACCTGACACCCAGGGTAGTGGTCTCCATAAACCCACAGCCTGAAGTTGCATTTAGTACTTCTTCCTCCTTTCTTGTGTATCTGCAGTCTCTGCTTCCCCCGAAACGCCAGTCCCCCCAGAACACTGTTTTTTTAAAAAAAGACGAACTTGGATCAGACATGGGTTGAAACTAGCTGTGCCCTCAAATGCACCCTGGCTTCTGTCACCAAGACGTAGACACTCTTTGAAAAACAGCTTTGGAAGCAAGGGGATACTTGAAGCTGATTCTCCAAAGCTACAAAGATTCTGACTCTCCGAAGCTACAAAGAAATACCTTTGCTCTCAGACAGTAAGAAACAATTATCTCTAACTTTGGATAGTGGTTTTCATCAGTGGATCTAAATGGCCTTTACAAAGGAGGTAAGCATTTTCATTATTCCTATTTTACAGAGGGACAAACTACAGTGCAGAGAGGCCAAGAGGCTTACGGTCACACATTTGGCTAGAGATGGAGATAGATATTCATCTGATTTCCGGTCAGAAGTTCTGGCCACTAATCTATCTACAGAAGTAACGCTTATTTACAGAAACTTGTTTCCTGGTTGACAGTTCATGACCACACAAATGGGTAACCAACAAACAGAGGAAATAACTATTTTTTTAAAAATGCAGTCCATTTTTTTATTTCTCTCTGTGCAAAGGTCTATGAGATCTGTGTTCATGTACTCAGACAATCTAATGGAGAGGATTTAAACAACCATCAAAGATCCCCACAGAGATCTATGGATTTTCTAACAGTGTCTGACTATCCATTTAATTCAGCTTACTTGTGAAAGACAGATAAGCTTTTACTGTTAGTTACACTAACTTCAGGCCTGCTGACACACATTTTCAAAGCTGTTTGTAGCAGAAAAATCCTAAGGCTGGGTCTGATAAGAGAATGGCAGCATATTGCTGCCACACAGTACAAGGAGCTGAGGGTGGTAAAATGCATTCACTTCCACAGAGCAGCTTGAAGATTGCACATCGTCCTTATGGTACCACATCTGGTTAGGAAATGGTGTTTGCTGCTGACACTGCTGACAGCGGGATGTCCATCAGCATCACTATTCTTGCTCTCACAAAGCAGATGGAGTACTCCAGCTTTGTGTGCGACGTATCTGTGCAGTCCCTGGGGGTGGTAGTAGTGATCATAACCAACCCTCCAGGTGTGAAACTGTCAGTGACTTGAGCAGAAGTCGGTCTCTCCATTCCTAAAACATGGATTAAGGAAACATTACATTTCTACACTGAGGCCAGACTTTGCTAGAAAACACCTGAAGTGAAGTAACAGGGGAAATAAAAGTTTCCACCAACTGCCTGACACATTTAAGCAGGACACAGAAGTACAAATACTTAAGGCAAGGAACACGTAGCTTTGAGGGCAAATTTTCCCTTTCATACTTTGATGTGAATTGAAAACAATGTTCTTGATATCAGTTCATGCTTCAGTGGTGTAAGTAGGAGCAAATTTAGTGGACTATTAAGAATTACGCATCGAATTTTTATAAGCACATTTTTTGGTTGAAACTGTCTGAACTGGCTGCATCCTTCCCCCTGATGCACAGCCCTGGACTTCAGCAGATCTGTACCGCAGGCAGTACACCTAATTTGTGTGCTTTGCGGTTATCTAATCCTATGTCAACCGGAAAACTGGCACCTTCAGAAAAGTGAGTTTTCCCAAGTGCATTTCAATTCAGGTTTGTTACCAAACCACTGTAACTGTAGGAATCATTTCGTGTTTTATTTAATAATTTACATAACAAATGAAATTGTTCTCTGCAAACCCTAAATTTGCAAAGACAAGGCTGTGGGCTAGATTCAGCAAAGACATGCACAGAACTTAACTGCTGCAACGATTTTCAAATACTCGATCCTTGGAAAAGGGCCAATAGGTTTAAGTTACGTCCTCTGGCTGCTGATACAATGTTCTGCAAATCCTTGGTGCCTCAGACTGGCAACGCAGAACAGCCGCATCATGGAGCCACAAAAAGCAAGCACTGAGCACTGACAACATGTGAAATGTCATCCCACTCCAGAGACTAAAAATGGGTCAGGGCCACCAGAATCCACCATCCCAAATCCTATTCTGAAAAATGGTTCAATCTAGTGCCTCTTGGTGCAATATTGAGATTATTTACAGTACAGAAAGCAATGCAAGAGCTAAGCCTAGGAACAAAATCTGGGAGACTGAAAACCTGAGCTCTAGACCTTGTTGCAGAGGATGTTTCTGTGTATGATTTGAGAGATGTTAAGCACAAGACCAGGATGTGGAGCTGCCCGGTTCCCTTACTGGTGGGCTACTGTTATGCCCCCTCTTGAACTCCCTTCCTCTCATTCTTTTTCTGGTTTAGATATTGATGTCAAAGGACTTTGGGTACAGAAGATCACTTTTTCATCCCAGTCAGAGTCAATTCATTGCAAGGGCCAAAAGTGGGGCAAAGAGGGGGAGAAAACCACTGCCTGTAGAGAAACTACAGCCCTGTGGCTGACCAGGGCATGTTTGCAGGAGGAACTGCAGCCTGCTCTTCACTCTGAAGCTGAAGATTGTGCTTCGGGTGTATGCAATTGCTCCTGTGCAGACAGCAGGGATAATTCAGAGAGCCGGATAGCTCTGCTGACACATCCCATGAAACGCCTGGGATGTCAGCTGAATGAGGAACTGCAGCCAGAGAAGCTAATTTCACCGAAGCAGAGCATTCAGTAATTACAAATAATATAGGATTAGCTACACACGTTTGCTTCAGAACATGAAAAGGGCATGGTCTGGAGGCAAGAAGGAGAGGAGAAATCAGATTTCACCAACAGGCCTTGCACTCTACAAAGCAGCGAGCAGCTCAGTCATGGGACTCGCCATATTAAATAGGTAAAATGAGAGAGACCTGTTTAGTGAGACTTTGTACAGCAGCGCACTCAGGTAATTATGCAGTGCTCCTGGCAGCCAGAAAGATGTGTTCTAACTTGTACTTTGGCCTCTCTCACATGGCATGTTGATGTACTTTTGTCTTGACAAGCTCTCTTGCTTTACTATCCTGGAGCCAAACCAATGTGTGGTGCAAGCAGGTTCAATTCTAGATCAGCCATTGCAGTGATGGATTTGGCATCCAGTACTTGAAATTGTTATTTTCGCAGGCCCGCTCTTGCACAGCCCTGAGCACTGACTTCTCAGTGATTGTAATGCAAGCTGAAAATCCTCAGCCTTTTTTAGGATTGGACTTGAAATAATTAAGATGATCTTGAAACCACCAACCCAACCTGACGAGTAGGTTTCCTCCTCCTGATTTCAGGCTTGGATGTTAACTTTTTGCTGATGATCAGATTGACTACATTAGTAAGGCTTTCCACAATCCTGGGTATACAAACAAACCAGTTATGCTTTTGGAACACATAATTAAATATTGTTGCAGCTGTTATAAAACTAAAAATCTTTTCATTTTAGACATAGATGAAGTGAGTATATAATAATATGTTTTATTATAGGAAAGGATATAGAAAAGGGTTTATTATAGGAAAGGGTTCCTGTAATAATGCGATACTGGGTGCAATCAACTTCTGGCAGTGCTTCATCCATCCACTAGTCTAAAATGTTTTAAATCTGTGGAGATGCTTATAGAATGGTGAATATTATAGAATGCTTATAGAATACAGAATATTGTAAAATAAAATGTTCCTATAAGATAGTTGTCATGTCAAGCTGTCTTTCCCAATGCATTTGCTGACTTAATTTCTGCCGACTGTGTGGAAGCAACAGTATAATAATGTACCTGTAACAGAAAACAGTATGCTTACAGTATGCTAAGTACATTTTGAGCTCATGCGGATAACTGCTTTCCTGAGAGGAGATCTGACACCTCACACCAAGCCAGGAAACAAGCAGGTATACTGCTAAGTGCTTAGCTTTGCTGGAAAGACAACTTAACGGAGAGTAATAAGAATATTAAATGTATACTTTTTTGTATGGTGTAACTTTCATAATTTTCATGCAATCATTCAGTGATGAGAACATAAGTGAACAAATAGTTAGCTGGCCAATACTTTTCTCTCTACTTGTCCAACAGCCTACAAGTTACGGGGAGGGGGGTAAATAGTACACTAATGCAAGCTGCAGTTGGTGCCAATTGGGGCACCACTAGAGGTAACAACAGTAACAGGAGGGTGGGAAAAAGTGTCTGGGGTTCTTTTTTTATTCATACCAGGGATCTGGGTAAATTAAAGTGAGATTTGCTGCAGGTTAATATACCACCAAAAACAAAACAAAAAAAACCCCAAACTTCAAAACAGACAGGAAAAAGGATCACTTTGCATTACTCTCACGGTACTAAAATCTTGGAAGGCTGCCGTAAAAGAAGCAGCGGGAAATTTCTGGGGAGCACACAACTGGCACGATGACTCTGTGTTACCCGCCCCTCTGGACTTTCTTCTGCTGGGGGGCACATTAGAATAGGGGAAGAGATGAGAGGAGGTATTTCCAGATTCCCATCTGCATTGCACTACAGGCAGTTGTCTTCTGTGAGAAACGGGTATTTCAAAGCACTGAGAGGAAGTGTCTGCACGTGACATTTCGAGGCATCCCTCCAGGTTATTCCCAAACCAGAGAGCCCTTTGCAAACTGGAATCCGCTGTGCTGGGAAGAGCTCCAGGTGGCGAGCACCGAAGCGGCTCTGCAGACTTCCCTGCAGTTACGGTTCAGACCTGCACTGGCACCGTGCAGTTAAAACTCACCCCGGTGCAGTGGCTAATGCCCACTGCTCACTTGCCTCATTACTCACACGCTTAAATGTCAAGAGCACCAGTGGGCCAGAAGGAGTAGGGCATTGCTCTACCCGGCAGATGAGAGGCCGTCCACCCCAGAGGCGTAAAAAAGCTAAGCTTGTCCGGACACCCGAGGCCCCACTGAGGGGAGAGGAAGTCCCGGTGAAAGCAGCAGGACCTGAAAAGCGATACAGGGGGGCAGCCAGCCCGTACGCGCGGTGCCTGCGCGCAGGGCTGGTGAGGGATGGCTCCCGCAGGCCCTCGCAGCCGGACCAGCTGTAAGGTGCTGAGCCAGACCACCAAGCCCCAACCCGCCGCCCTGCAGTGCTGCCCTTCAGCCTCACCACGCCATGCCCTGCAAGAGCAGGCGCACCGCACCGACCGGGCAGCCGCGGAGAGCCCCGCCGCCACGGACCGTAAAGCGGCGCAGCGCCGGGGGAGAAACCGCTGCCCCACTGCCCGCTTCGCCCGGCTGCCGCCGGGGCTGGGGCCGGCCGGTGGCGACGACCACCCCCACGTCGACGACCACCCCTGCATCGGCTTCAGCACAGGCCCCCCTGCTCCCTGCGCGAACTGGAAAAGCTGTCTGAGGGTGGTGCGAGCCCTGCGCCCTTGGCACGCTCTCCCTGCAGGGTGAAGAGCAGGTTTTCTGCGCTCTTCAACCCAGCTGTAGCCACTGTGTAGGTCTTTCAAAGTCATCACGATGGTCCATTACTTAAATCTGGATGTTGACATGTGGGACAAACGTTGCATGCGAACAAAATCACACCCTTTCCCTGGAAGCTAAATACCCAAATATGTACTGTGCTCATACACAAATATGTATGTCACTGTAGGCCTAATAAATATGTCAAAAACAGGTTGGAACATATGAGCTTTTCACATTTTTTTCCTGCATTATAAGCCTTTAATGAGTGACAGTTCAGCACTGAAATCAAGTAAAAGCTCACTTTTTCGCTTTGTCAGTTATGAAATGAGGACACAGAATGGGTACAGCCAGCAGGTAGACTCCCAGCTCTGAATCCCACTTCTTGCTAGCAGACTGTGTTATTAATCACTGTTATCAACACAGATAACCAGCCACAGGAGGGACAGCACAAAGTAAGGCTGCTCTCCTCATGCAACTCAGCCTCCTCTGGGATGCTCCAGAGGCAGGCATATGTTCCATTCAGAAAACCAA
>JANXJC010000078.1:35529617-35546094 GCA_027564655.1 Leptodon cayanensis
GATGAGAGAATAGCTGCCTCTTCTTGAAATTATTGGGGTTGTTAAAAATCTGCAGTTACATGTTTAGATGCTTGACCCTATTGAAGTAAGCTTACTATTAAGTTGAATCTGACTAGGTTTTTACTCAGTGCCAGTGAAATTGATAAACTGCCTTGAAAGGTCATCCTGATTATCTGCTAGGTAAGTGAGACATAGAATGGCCTTTTCATTTCACTTTTGCACAGGAATTAGTTGTGAGGGATTATATGATAACTGTGTGAGGTGGACCTTTTCATAGGCTTAAGAGCTTTGCTCTCTGTGCAATTCTATCTCCCCAAAGAATCTAAAAAAACCCAAACCAACTAATATGTATACATTCACAGCATATTAATAGTTTAAAATATTTGACTAGCTATTTTCAGTGAGGGTGGATACTACTGAAATAGTTTTGTCTTCAAATATGCAAACAAGTAAAGTAATTTTAAGTGTATCTTGAATCTCATATTTTGTGTCTAAGGGATTTATTATTACAATGGCAGAGGGAGTGTGACATAAATCTCTTTCATACGGACACATATGGCTGCGTGAATTATATGTGTGTATTTGTATTTGCTTACAGAATTAAGATGCTGATAAGAAGACATTCTGAAATGGTTGAATTTCCCTGTTTGGAATTGTTTTGTGTTTTTGGGGTTTTTTTTTTGTTTTTTTTTTTTAAAAAAGGATCTGCTTGCATCTGCCCTGAAATGGGCCTCCTATGTGCATAAATTGATTGTGCATCAAATGGTACATGCTGATATTCAGGAATTCCACTGAGGTTTTTAAGAACTTCTTTTTCTTGACAGCCACCAGGGGAAAAAGTAACCATTATTCAGAGCCTGTCTTCTGCTCTCTAATTTAATTGTTGGCTTTTATGAGAGTTCAGTTCCTGTTGCTGCATGTCTGCCTCTGTTTTTCTTCATAGCTATCCCTTCATCTTCTGGAATAGGATGCGGATTTATTATATGTCAATTGCTTTGGAAAAATAAATTTCTCAACAGATTATGAAATGATGCTTTTGATCAGGTGAAGCATCTGATGGCCTTTGCACTCTCTGGTTTCTGCTTCATGTTTGCTGAGAAGACTGTACACACTGAAGATCGATTTGCTGCTGTCTGAAGGATGGTGCCAAAACAGGACTGGGAGCATGTCCGGGGAAGGGGCGAGTGCAGCAGAAAATACGTTGAGCAGGAGTGGTTAATGTTTGTCTGTGGAAGGCAAATGGAGTCAGCTGTGCTAATTTCTGTGCAATAAATGGGCTTTGGGAGTCAAAGGTGTTAATGTGACCCTGTCATTACATGGCGCTCAGTAGTGAAGGGAGCTTTGAGGTTCCCACAGAGAGATCTTGGGCTGCATATTTCCATGGCAACTGCCATCACTTACACGTTTACAACCTTTGATTAAAGATACAAAAAGGAGGGGAAAACCTTTTAAACATTACAAATGTAAAGCTTTAAGTAGATCTGTCGTTTTAACAATATCCCTTATTTACATTCCTTGGACTGTGGAGGTTTCATAAGGAACGCAGCTGTCCTTTCCCCATTTGGTAGACTTCGAGATGACATTTCGGGGCAAATGTGATGTTCTGGAGATAGCTATCTGACTTTGATCATAGCTGCACTGACATCACTCCACCAATTTAGTTTCTGTTTATTTACGTTAGTGTATTTTGTACCAAAATTATACTTGAAGTCTATTATGCAAGGAGATTTGGGTCTCTGATAAAAGAGTTTGTGGAAAAAACCTAATTCTCTGTTGAATAAAACTTATTTTTAAAGAGGAGGAACATGAGATATACCCTAAATTATAGTCTCTTAAGCAGTACAATGACAAAGCCTTATGCTCGTGGGGAGAGCAAGCTATTCCTGCAGAAACTGAGGCTCACTGTTGGCTTGCAAACTGTGTGGAAGGGCATGTTTATGCTTGGTGCATCTTCCCATCTCTCCCTCCTCTACCCCACCTGCGTGTTCTTGAAAGTATTTTACTTCATGCCATGGTAGCCAGGTAGCAGTGCTGTGAAAAGAATGCTCTCCATTCAGGTCAGGTATTTTTGTGTCTAATGCTCGTGTGCAGCATGTTGCGCTTTCTGGGAGTTTCTCACTGCTGGAAAGCAATGGTATTTTGGAAGCAAATTGACTACTTTTCCATTACATTCTTCTGGTTTGGTTTTTTTTTTCTTTTCTTTTTTTTTTTTTTGCCACCTGCCCCTATTTTTGAATCATCATTGGGGAGATGGAGGAAATAATGAATTTGCTAGTGGATTTCATGGTTATGCTGCCAAAAGTTGAACTGTAATGTCAGGACTAGCACAGTGGGAGCTCTGAAGAGGGGTGAAATAAAGCTGTATTTCTTCTGTGCCTTTACTTTGGGCAGCTGAAATCTGGTTTTGGTTTGGACTAATCAGTACTGACTGTAGGTGAGGGCAGAAGTGGCTTGCCATGACTGGCTCAGTGAGAGAACAGGACAATGTAAAGGGCTGTTCTGCTAGGACCGTATGCTGAATTTCTCCAGCATTTCACCATCATGTCTTTTCTTTCAGAAGGAAGAAATGTATACATACTGCTAAGCCTAATGCCTGGTGATTGGTAGTTTAAATGGACAGGGCTGGCTACGGTTGCCAAAACAGGGAGTTTTACTGCTACAGATGTATTGTTCCATCTGAAATTCTAAGGCTGAGCACACTGTATGGTTATTAGTAGCCTCATGTGCTGCTTCTGCTGGGGCTGTGAAGGGCCCTTCGTGCTGCTCTAGTACAAACCCTTAACATTCCTTGAGAAAGTTTTTTAGTACTGAAAGACCTGGTTGGTTACTGTGCAAAGTTCATAACGACTATGCAAATGTGACTGGAAAGTTTATGATACTAGGAAATGTATAAGGATGTCCTCCATTATAAAAGAGAAGGGGAAAAAAAAAAGAAAACTTGGAGGAGAGATTAAAAGGAATTATGAAATACTTTTTTTTCATCCAGGCTAGCTATGGATATTGATGCTGTTATTAATCCATGCAGTTTTGTGTTAGGAATGGTTTTCAGTAACTATTGTGATATGAGTAAGTACTTCTGGCTACCCTGTGAAATAAGAGAAGTAACTACTGCTTCCTTGGGATCTAAATATGCTTTTGAAAAGCAGCAGCATACAGAGGTCAGCCTGATGTCAGGACTGTATGTGAGATGGACTTCTTGGCATAGTTACAACATTTCCCACCATTTTCATGAATCAGAAAGGTGGGGTTTGGGATTAGTCATTGGGGTTTTTTTTTGTTTTGGGGGTTTTTTTTGGTTTGTTTGTTTGTTTTAATAGTCAGAGGATGAGGCGTTGTTTGGCAACTTTTGTTTTTAAGGAGAGTTGAACAACTGCATTTTAAGGATGAAGCAACTATTAGATCAAGTTGCCTTACCACCTGAATACAAGACATCATGTGAGTGTATCCAGTTACACCCTTGAAGAGGGTGGTCATTTGTCTTCTGGTGGAACAATGCTCTCACTGAAATGCCAAAGTCACAGACCCCCTTTCTAAGGTGGTTTTGTTCTTGTGGTTACTCACCAGAGAATGAAAGCCGTGAGGTTTTTGTCAGCTCCTGCGATGGGGCGGGAGAGCACTCCCATACCTGTTGTATGGTGCAGAGAGTGGATTGCGTCAGTGCTTGAGGAAGGGAAACCTTATTTGTTAGCTTGCTTCTGTATCATTTACAACTAAGATTTTAACTGCTATTTTAGGGTCCTGAAGACTTGTTTAGGAGCTTCGTGAGGGTTTATGTCCTGTTTCATGACTGAGAGAATAACAAGAAGCAAACTCCAGATATATAATACTATTTCCGACTTCCTAAAAGGCAGATGGAGATGTGTAGAGGTGCCGAACCGAGTTGTCAGAAATTAAGGGTCTTGAAAGCGCATGTTGAATTTGGAAGATGGGCACGTAAAAAGTGGGATGGACCCTGATGATCTGAACATGTGCCTCCAGTTGGAAAGGTGTTGTGGCAGCTCTGAACTTGTGCGTTCAGAGTGATGTCCGGGGAGTTTTGGTGATTGGTTTGTCCAGATCCTGAAGTGTCTGTCTGGATAAAACTCAGCTGGCATAGGTACATAATGTAGGAGATAATATTGTAGCCTTTGTTCAGAATTTGCATGTTTTTATGTTGGCTTCTGAGAAATGTTTTAATGGTTTCACTAAAAAGAGCAGTGTGGATTTTTAATTTAGTACTTTTATTACAGCCAGTAGCACCATGAAAATGTTTGTTTAGATGCTGTGTAGGGTTGTGATTGCTGCAGTGGCTTCAAAAGCTCTTCAGATGACTTCAGTAGGCTTTTTTGAGACCCTTCCTGTGGTGTTGAAAGTCCTTTGTGATTACGTGAGTTCAAGATGTTCAAGCCTTGACTTTTAAGACTTCATACACTTTAAAATTGTGAATGTGGTATTAATACTGAGATGCTATATTTAGTTAGCCAGGCAAGATGCTATATTTAGCTATCCAGGCAGTACGCTGTTACTTTTTTTCTTAACACATTGCCACCTGTGAGTGTGCCTTCCCTTCACGGACAGAGGAACCTTTGGTTAGGGTTAAAATTAATCAAATATTGACAGTAAAGCCATAAGCATTTTGTAGGCTATGCCATCTAATAATGGCATACATTAAGATTCTTGTGGGAAGCAAGAAAAAATAAAGTTTTATTGCTGAGATACTGACAATAATGATGCCTATTGATTTCAGCATGTGAAGAGGAAAAATAAAGAGTTTTGAGCCACTGTGTTCATTTCAGCAAGTCATTTTTTTGAAAATGTATTGGTGGAACTATTTGTACTGTTGTGAGCCAGAACACTGTCAGGTGGGTACTGCCTGTACTGGAACAAGCAACTTCATTGTTTCCTGAATCACCCCGAGTATGGGAATGTGAAGGCGCAAACTGTAATAAAACTGGATGATTATTTCTTTTCACTCAAAGTGAAAAGCTGTAGCTAAAATTCAATTTAGTTTTAATTCTTGATGTTTCATTTCCTTTACTTCAAAGCAGTTGATAAAACCATAGTTGATACATTGCTTTTAAAGACAATTATATTCTGTGGGAATTAGAATTCAGGCTTTATTAAAATTAAAATCACTTTAGTCTAAATTTTAATATGAAGCAGCTTAGATATGTACATGGGTAGAGCAAAGTTGATATTTTAGTTAATTTTTAGTGACTAGTATATGTAGGTTATGTAAATCAGGTTATATGTGTAGCATTTCTAACACCTAGGATAAAGAGGAATTGTACATAAGGTTTGCTTTTTGGCTGCCTAAAATTCCCAATGCTGTCATGTACAACAAATGTACACATAGCCGTCTGTTCTCTTTGCAAATTATGTGCTACAGATAGCCACATTGGCACTGATTTTCCAGACTCATCATGCTGAACCAACAGTGGGACACGTGCCAAAGGGTTAAGTGTCTAGAATAAGAGGCAGGGCAATGCGTTATCCAGCACAGCACCAGCAGCGTAATGATCCTCTTTTCTGGGGCTCTGTTGTGATTACTTGTAAAGTTTGTGCAAGAATCTTTCGAAACCCTGTATTTATATTACTACTTTCAGTGCCTGGGTTTACGGCAGAGGCAGGGAGTGGGAAGGTGAAAGCTGTTTGCTTTTGTAAAATGCACAGCAAAATGCAAAGTTCAGCAGAGGCTCTGACTCGTTAGCCCAGCTGTCAGCCAGCGGGCTACTCATAGGAGTAAAATACTCGTGCTTGTTTCGGGATCAGGCTCTGTGGCAGGTGGAAATTGGAGATCACTGAAACAGGCGAGTGTTTGCTGCAGCAGTTGTGGCATGCTTCTGGACTTTGGCTGTAACCCCCTGCTCAGCTCTCTGGCAGGAGGACAGAGCGATGTGGTCTAGAGCCTGAGGTCAGCTACTGGGGCTTTTACATCTCTGAGGTGTGTGCAGAACAGCCTAGCTCTGAAATTGGTGAAGGGGAAGAAGCTGTGATAGCAGTAAAGACCAGTAACGAAGCTTTCCGCTTCTTGTCGTGGCCATCTGCGGAGTTGAAAACGTGTCTGTGAGCTTTAATGTGTGCTGTGTAATGGCTGTCTTGGTACACAGGGGTCATGTAGGCATGCATCGTGCAGGAATACATTGATTAATCAAGGAAGTGTTCTAGTGTGAACAGGAAACTGTTAAAAACGTGGGCTTTTCAGTAGCGCTTCTCCGTCTCAGCTGTCTACCGAAATAATGCAGTTTATTTGCTTCTTGGCTTGAATGTTTTAAACGCTCTGCAAAACTTACATGTAGTCAAGATTTCTGAATCTACTTACATTGCTGCTGTGTTTTCCCACTTCTGAAGTTTCTTAATGTGCCTATGATTGTTTTAAGGTTATAAAGCACTTCTTATTTCGGATCTCCCAAAGCAAGGATTGCTTTCTCCGTTTTCAAAATTCCTTGCTTTACTTTTAATACCTAATTATATTTGTTTTTCAAAGTTTGTGTGAAGAGATTTAAAGGTTTTTGTGTGACTGTGGTTTGGGATGGATGAAAGGCAGTTTAGTCTTCTATGGTTGATGAAGACATGAGCTTTTAAAAAGGTTTGGGAAGCAGAGAAGAAAGCAAACTGAGATTTAACTGAATCTTTGAGAGGTTGTGGAGGAGATGATGAAGGCTCCTGAAACATTGATCCCAACAATCAAATGCTGTCTAATAATAACCAAATTTGGTAGTTTCCTTTGTGTGGAGAGGAGGGACTTGGGGGTTGGGAAAGGACAGTGTTTGTCACTTTCTCAATTAATGATTTCCATTTCCTGCAAAAATCCGAAAGACTCAAGTGTAATTGATGGTTTTATGGTACTACCAGGGCTGTTGTATTCTGGAGGCATTTGAGTGCACCAAGCAGAGCTTTGGTGTGTTAAGAGTTTGTGGTATATAAACACCCGTGGGAGACACAGGCCCTCCCTCAAGAAGTTTACAGTCTATTTTGAAACAAGGAGAAAGTGAGCCTCAGGGAAGGGGGAGAAGCAGAATTTGGACGAGCTGGGTAAAGGTAACTTGTGTGGTCCTGCTGCATCCAGTCACTGAGCTGTGCCTTTGGCTGTTGTATCTGAAAGTGATTTCCTGTAAGTCTTGCTGCAGATGTGGATCCCAGATGCGTGGGGGAGAGAAAGAGGGCAGTAGCTGTTAGTTTATTGAATAAGCTGCAAAATGAAATGGGTGCGGGGAAGGGAATATGAGTGTCAGCCACAGGTCTGAGTTGTGTGGCTTGGTGTCAGACTTCAGGAGTGGGTATCTAGCAAGGGGGCAGAGTTGGGAAGGATGGAAAACTGGATAAAAAGAAACAATTATGGGATTTAAGTGTCCTCACAGAAAAGATGATTTGGGTGGCTCTTTGAGAATGAGGATAGTGAGGATCATGTCTAGATTTTCTTTTTCAAGTAAATGTGTGATGTGGGGAAGAGAAGGTGACTTGTTTTGAAGAAACACACCTGTGTAGTTTGTAGATGCTGAGATTTTCTTCTGTAGTGAAACTTCAGCATGCGTTACTGATCTGATGAAAGCTGAACTTTGTGTTATTCTGATTCACAGATTTCCTTCTTGGTATACCCAGTGCAAATGCGTTAGCAAAGCCCACGAGCATGTTTTTTCTCTCCATCTCTCCAGTTTATTGGGAAATGGGTATCTAGTTTTATTTTCTAAGGTATTTCTGCAGAGAGGTAAATTTGTCCCATTTTGTAAATCTAGGGGAAATTTACTGGTATCCTTCTTCTGCCAGGGCACAAGAACTTGCAAATCTACTGCTGCTTTTATCATGTTCACAATGTGATAAAAATTTAAAGATAACACAATTGATTATTGCTTGTGTATACGTATCTAGGTATACCAAATGTGTTGAGTTCATTTCTACAAATGGATTTTCCCTGAGGTTTGTATGCAGCCTGCGCTGATTGATCCTTGGTGATAGCAGTATTGATAAGCTAAGTCCTAACAGGCAGCTGGTATAATAGTGTGCAGTGGGTTTTTGGAGGGCGGCGTTATTGGAATATGGCTGTCATTAGAGGAGAGCACCACATTTAAAGTCATTTTAGTTATTGATGTATCCGTAGTGCATTGTGGAGACAGTGTGATTACTCCAGGGAGAAGGTGGAAATGCCTCACATCGCTCAGCTGTCCTCCTGCTGATTAAGGAGTGACAGTGTCCAAGACGCCTTTCAGAGGCAGGCAATTATTTTCAGCTGGAGAGATGTTAACCAAGAACTGAAGCCTTAGGGGAGGAAAGGGTGAACAGGGCTGGAGAGGGATGGGGGCACTCACAAAACATGTAGTATTTATTCTGCTGCTTCTGAGTATTGGTCTCTGTTTAGAAAGCTTTTACCATTTGCATGGGGAAGCATTTCTTGCTTGCGGCTGACTGCGCAGAGCTAAGTGTTCTGTTTAATATTCTTATTTTTACATTTGTTTAAATATAAAACAACTTAGTCCTAATTTGCATCCTGCTGTATAGTTAGTGAGACCAGCACAGATGCTTTTTATTCTTACTACGCTTTTCAGATAGTATTGGGGTTTTTGTTTTGTTTTTGTTTTAATATTGATCGAAAATCTAGTTTTAAGCAGCAGAGGGATTTATATCCAGCAGGCTGCTGCCATGCGGTCATTATTTTTGTGGCAGGCTCATTAGTTGATGACAAAATTCAGGCCACTGCCAACTGCTCAAGGCAACCTTTTGCTACAGTCTTTGTAAGAGAGCTGTGAGAACAGCCATGCAGCTTGGGTTGCAGGTAAGAAATTAATTTTTTAGATATTTTGTAAGGCAGTGTGAATTGAAAGCTCATTTAAAGATTCTTTATCAAGTAAATTAGTTGTCATAATAGAGAAAAATTTAGTAGCAGCAGCAAATAATTGTCTTAACTTGTAAAATGCTGTAATCTAGGCTCCAAATGAGAGGTTTATATAGTGTTGTCACTGTTGACTGACCGATTTCATTACATCATAACTAACAGTGAAGCTGTTTGAATTACTCAGGAGACTGAGATTTCTTAAACTGACTGTGAGTCATATTGCCTATGTGGAGATTAACTGTAGATGATCTTATGTTTATGTGTACATTGGAAAGGGATCTCTTTCTCTGACTAGTCATCTTAATTTCTGTAATAGCCTTGGTCCAGCCTCAGAGTACTCAGATACACACAGGTAGGTGTAGTCCCCACAAACAGCAATGCCTGAGCAAGTGCCTCAGTGGTGTTGTGAAAAGACCTATTGGGAAGCTGTCATCTTTTCTTGGTACATTGTGTACAGATACGGTATGTTTTTGATTGCTATACAGCTTAAATATGAAGAATTAACGAAAAAACCCTTTGATGTGTGTATTATTTAAATTGTAGCTGAGCAGGCGGCTGCTTTGTTTATACTTTGAGCGTGCAAAACTGTAGTTTGAATCTTGAGATCTATTTTGAAGACATCAGAATTTGGAGACATCAGACTTTGAAGTGATCTGTGTTAGTGTATACAGAATAATCTGTGTTTATATAAGTAACTGGCAGTTGAATATTTTTTTCCCAAAGCACAGCCATATTGAAGTTAGAAGAATAAATGGGGTGGATGACGGGGACAGTGACAGACCTCAGTAGTGGTTGTGCTCTAGAATGTAATACTGGGTTTTCTGGTTATTGCTATTAAATCGTGCTGATGCTTTTGTTTTAATAAAAAACTTAGGGTATGTATTGCATAATTAGTATATGCTTTTTCTGGTTTTGCACCTTTAAAATTTAACTGTACCTTGATTATGGGCATCACTGAAGCTCACTTGAATAAACAAATAGAACTCATTCCACACAAATCCAAAATCAGTAGGGTGTTGTTTGCAAATATGTGCAAAACAAGAGGCAAACCAAGAATAAAATCTGCCTTTTAGGAAGCATCAGAATAATCTTTTATGCTTCTGAAAGTTCTCTTTTTTTCTTTAATAACAAGAACGTATTAAATACTGAAAGGATGCTGTTATATTTTAATGACATTGATGCTTTGTCTAATAAACAGAAAACAAAAGGGGATGGGAATCTGTGAGCATTTTGAGAAGCTAAGAATTTAAGTAGAAACTTGCCTTATGTTCAGTTAGGAGGTTTTTTGTTTTTAATCTGTTGGAATGTTTCATTACCTTGATCAAGGTCTAAGTGAACCTATTAATTCTTAATTATTTTTTTTTGTTGAATTTGGTTAGGAAAGGAAAATCAAAATTGTTGCACTAAGAAAAAGAGTGGAGCGAGAGAAAGGAACCTTTGTCACTTTGGGTTGTTTGTGGTGGCTGGGCATGTACTGCTGTCTGAGGCTTGATGTCTTGAAATGACTTCTCCCCTCCTCCTATAAAAAAATACATGTGTGTATATAGAGATATTTATATCTGGGGAGATGAGCAGATAGCAGACAAAATAAGAGCTGAGGATGTAGAGTGCAGAATGGGGAAAGTTTTTATAGTAAGTGAGAGCATGGCACAGAGTTGGATACCTCTCTTGAGGAAGTCCACCTTTGTTGAGATGGGATTTTTTTCCTGAAAAATGTTGTGACTGAGTAGACGGTGACCATGGGTCAGGGTGCAGCAAGCACAGGATGGGTGCAGGCAGGAGAGCAGCGTTTGGCCTGGAGGTGGTAGGTCCTTCAGAAAGAGTTTGCCTTGTCAGGCTTTTCTTGGTTTTGGTTTGGCTTTCGGGGGCTGCCAGCAGATGCGGTTTGTTTTCATGGGTGCAGGTGGCTTTTCTCTGCGCTCAAAGCGATTTGAGAGGGTGGTCCCATCTGTTGGTGGGAGATATGCATGGTACAGACCTGCTTTTCTCCTGAATGGCTGAAAACTGACACACGGTGTAATTTTGGGGAATGGTAAGCTGATACTTTTGATCTGGAGTAGCTGTCTTTGGTGCCTCACTCTGCAGTTGGTGCTAGTTACCCCATTTTCTGTCTGGGTATGTAGCTGTGTCTGCCTTTTTTTTTTTTTTTTTTAAGCTAATCAGATGCCATCTGATTGGTGTCTTGTGTAACTCACTCTTTCTAGGGCCTGGTTTATTAATGCACTTCAGTGCAGAGTATTCTGCCTTTGCTTTTGTACCCGTCCATTGCATTGTAATTAGTTTTCCCCTGAGCTTTGCAGGTACTGGAAGCCAGGGGCAAAGGTACCAGTGCTGCAGAGTGGCTCAGCAGGTCCTCTGCTGACCTGGTGGCAGTGGCTGCCGCTGTGGGAGCCTCGCCAGGGCTCCTGCCTGCCTGCTGCCTCTTCTCCCAGCCTGCCTCCAGACTGCCCGCCGGGTGAATACAGACACCCAAACTGGGCTGTTACAGAGGCTTCGCAAAGGGACCTGCTGGGCCGCCCAGGTTGTCGAGGACTAAGCCGCGATGAGAGGTAGCAAGGAGAAACAGATGTTCCTCACGTTAAAGTTGTGTCCCCTTCCACTGCTTGTCTCTTTTTACACAAAGAACATTTTGCTGGAGCATTTATTTATTTATTTTAAACCGACAAACCCTTGTATTTGCAAAGTATTTTTCATGATGCAATTTTTATTTGTGTACAAAGAATTACTGCTTCTTAGTGGCAGACTTGTGCTGTAAGTGAAAGCTGAAGAAGCGTAGTTGCAGATTCGGAGTGGACAGCGTTCATATGTCCTTTTTTCATTATTCTGTCAAGAGCTAAACGGTTAGCACAATGAAGAGAGGTTTCTGGTTATTATATTTGTATTAGTTGACTGTGTGTTTTTCTTATTAATGAAATGGGGCTAACCAAGTAGTTGGCATCTGCTATGAGAGAGGGTGAATGGGATAGGGAAGTATCAGTTTTATAACTTTGTAGTGCAGTAAAACTTAGCAATTTCAGCAATTCAGAATGATACTGGCAGTTTCACATTGTTTTACTGCGTGAACAAAGTAGCTATTGTTCTTCTGGTTGTTGCTGTTTCCCTTCATCAGTGTAAAATAAGGTCCACAAGAACTGCTGTGAAACTGAAGATCTCCTTTGAAAGAATTACAAACGTTTGGGATTAGTCCCGCACTGCTTCAGCAGTGTGAACAAGGACCAGATGGGAGCGTGTAGCACAGCATGCCAGAGCAGGAGCCAGGGGTGCATGCTGGCTTTTGCAGTTAAAATGGCTTGTAAAAACAATGCTGACAAAGTCGCCCCATTGCACTAGCTTCCAGAGATGCAAACAATCTAGAGGCTTGGGGAGGGCTGCAATGGCTGAAGTGCCACAACTCGTTCTGCCTCTGGGAAAGCCACAGTACAACCAAATACAAAATGAAGAATTTTGTTTTTAGAAGTTTTGTGGGACTTTGGGTGATAGCTTTGTGATCGTGAAATTACGTGGACAACACAAATCTGCAGTTTGAATCTTAAAAAAGGAAAATTTTCAAAAGGCTTAATAAAGTAAGGTGCTTAAATTTGCCTGAAAGACCAAAGTAAGATGAGTACATAACCTGACTTTCATGCCTGTTGTATTTTCTCCTTTTATATTAAATGTTGCTTTAAAGTTTAAAGGCACTGGTCAATTAAAAAAGTCTGTACCTTTCTAGATTTTTTTTAATAAATATAACTAATTCTATTATTAATATATATTATAGTACCTAACATATAATATATACTAATATGTATTATTATAAGTAATTATAGTAATTACATTATTAATCATGTAAATAGAAATTTTCTTGTCTGGAAATCTAGTGGAGTACAGGATCCTGAAGGGCCTTATTTGCTTGAAGTTCAGATGTTATTCTGAGGACGCGTGAGGAACTTGGAGAAGAAGTAACAAGTTATACCTGTTTCTTTGATTTGAGAAGCTACTAGTTACAAGCTCAGGAATATTACAGCCCTTATTACAGGATCTGCCTGCTTGCTTTGGATTTGTGGGTAACAGAAGCAGATGAAATATTTCAGGAAGTAGTCAAGAATGGAGAAGGGAGGCTGCTTGAGCTCAGTGCCAACTGATCAGGTTTTGTCCATGTTTCTAGGTGATGGAGATTATTTCCTGAGGGGAACCACCCAAGCCTTCAGAGGCTTGAGGCTTGCAGGGCTCCTGGCCAGTATGTTTAACTGTATGTTAAGAGTAGCACTTCCACACCAGGCACTAGATCAGTGGTCCTGCTCTGCTTGAGAATTTGCAGTCTTCTGGAGGGAAAGACTGTCGGGGGAAGAAAGATCCGTACATTGTGCTGGCACATGCTGTTGGCTTTAGTCTGGTGGATGATTTCCAGAGCGATGGCTTCTGCTAGTGTATTTTCAGTTACCCTTCAGCCCATGTGTCTTCATCAGGGTGGTAGTAGCAGTGAGAGCACAAATGCTTTTGGTTGAACGATAATTTGAGCAGAGATGTGTGGTACCAAGAGGGATGAGACATTTCCTCCAAACCATGTTGCTACCATAGGCAAAACACCACCTACTGCTGCTCTCCTTTTGCTCCAGACTGTCCCAGACGGCTTCAGATCCTGTGTCAAGTTTTAAGAGAAAGTTTTCTGAGGTCTGGCATGCATGCAGAACACACAATGTCTCGAGGCTGAAATTTACCTTCCCATTAATTTGATTTTACAGTCTATCACTTTCCTGGCCTATGATGAGATTTTTCTCCACATGGGATTTCTCATGAAGGCTCTTAATTATTATGTGCAATTTGGGGAGTTCCCTTTGCATTACCTTCAGCTGATGTTCTGTCAGTGTAGTTAGGTTGTGATTTATATTGTGTTATAATTCCTGTTTATGAATTACACCTGCGCTATGCTAGAGTTTATCTAAAAATTGAGAAGTAAATGGCATAGCACAATGTAAGCATAACATACAAAATAAATGTGTACTGAAACACTTCCTTTGCATTAGCATGAAATGTCTCTCAGTTAAATATGCAAAAATATGCAGAGAGAACACTTGCAATTATGCCATGGAAGGTTGAAGGAGTTAATATGGAGAACTTGTATTGAAACAATTGATGGCAAATAAGAGCAGACTTAGAGGAGTGTGGCTTTGTGAAGGAGACTTTAAAATCTACGTGGGATTTTTCAAAGCTGTTTATACAGCTAAAGGGAAATTAAGAGTTTTTTCAAAATAATTTTCAGATGGTTGACTGAGTACAGCTTTGGTCTGTAATGACTGGATGTTATGTTTCCAAAGCACATATGTACTGATGCTTGGGTTTAGCTTCCAACTTGGTAATGGATTGGACAGTCATAATGAGAAAAATCTGTGCTGTAATGAGGAAGGTTGTGTGGTGTTTGTTTTTTTGTTTGTTTGGTTGGGGTTTTTTTTGTGGAAAAATAGAGAAATGTATTCAAAACAGCCAGAAGACTGATGACTGCCTTGATCTTTGTTGTCTTTCTCAGAGGTATATGCATGAAGTCTTCCTGAGTCCTGCATGGGATTGTGAGGTTTTCTCTTTCTAAAGGAGGAGCACTAGGAGCCGTGGTCAGTTGAGCGGGGTGCTGCCCTGAAAAGGGGTTACGCTGCAGAGCCATGCATGCTACTGCTACATCTGTGCTGCAGCTTTCCTTGCTTCTGGAGCTTGTAGCTACAGTTGCATTGTAAAAATACTCAGCAAAAATGTAAAAGTTAGGAAGAATCTTGATAAAGCCAGGCAAACATCTTGGGAAAACAGTTGTCTTGTATCAGACCAGAATTACAGCAGCTGGTATCCCGCCTGCCTCTTCAGTGCCTCCTCTTTTGCCTGAGACTAGAGGATCGTGAGGTGGGGTGGTGAGCTTCAGCTTGTCTGAAGTGAAAAGATAACCTGATGAAAAAAGTAACCCAGTACTTCCCTGAAGAAAAGCAAATTAAAGGTGTTACCTTAGCCCCTGAGTAGCATGGACCTCTGGAATGACTGGGTGAAATTCTGTACCGAGCCTTGGAGTTTGTCCACTACTCTCATTTTCCTCATCCAGAAAATGGATTTCTCCTCATTTTGTTTCTAATGATTGCAAATCCCCCATGTCATCTATTTCCAATGGTTAATTACTCTCCGCCTTGAGAGTCTGCACATTTTATTGTTGATCTTGAGTTTCTAGCTGCCGAATCTTTTCTCTAAGCTCTATGTTGCTTGCATATTGCTTAGACTGTAATTTAAAGTGGTTTTTTTTTCTTAAGCAAATGGTTTACTGTTGAAAGTGTGATCTGTGTGTTCGGAGAGGTGTATAAGTGTCTGTTGTTGATAGTGTTAAAATTCCAGAATACAGTGTCTCAAAGCTGGAAGTCTTCAAATACTGTAAAATGAGAGCAAAATCAGTAATAAATCCTGGTTGGGTTTTTTTCCATTGACTTATTAAATGTTTTAAATACAATGCTGAGTAGCTCACCACCTAAAAGCACAGTTCTAGGACAATAAAACTGATTATTTGGGTTTAAGTAAATTATTAATTTTGCTGCTTTTACCTTTCTCTGAGAAGGTTGGTGGGAAGGATGGATGATTGTGTTACTGACTGGACTAGTTAAATAACCCAGGCTATTTATACTGTAACTAATATTAATGCCAAATAACTGGGAATTAATTTGTTTTTATTTAGTGTCAGTAAAGAGCTATAGTAGTTGAATGCTATATTAAACATGAAAACAGTGTTTAAAGACAGGTGGAGTAGGAATTTCTGAACCAGCAAGTGCAGCAAAATGTGAATTAAACTTCTCGTTCAATTAATTGTGTGTTGGTAAGTGTATACTAACCTGTGAGCTGGAAGCCGGGTGGTGTGCTGTCTCTGCTCCCTGTAAAAATATAAGCAATGTGTGCCTTCAGGAAACTTGGCCCATGTCTGCTTTAAGTCCTACTTTTGCTAGCAAGGGGGAGCAGGGTGTTTTGAAGAAAAAGCAAGCCCAAGAGGAACAGCAGTTGACCTGTGATGGGCAGCAGAGGCTCAAGGCAGCTCGCTGAAGTTGAAGGTGCCTGTGGTGGATTTGGGTCCCCAGAGAAGTGAGGTGGGGCAAAAGCTGCTTGCTGCATTGCCTACAGGTATGCTTTGGCGATGAAGTAGACCCAGCAGCCAAAGTCCTAATTCTGGAGCAATAACCTCTTACTCAGTTTTTCTGTAATATTTATTTTAGTATAGGAAACAGTTGCTCTGCTTCTGATTGTATTTTGTTTTTTTAAATTGATCTTATCTTGAAGCGTGTTTCTGAACCTGGGACCAACCTTGGTTAGTTCTTGAAAAACTTTGCAGAGAAATATGTATAAAATCAATTTAGGAGGAGGAAACCATTGCTAGCAGTTGTGTGAAACTGTTCATGCAGATGATGCTGACTTGCAATGAAAACATATACTCCTATATTTATACCCTTAACTTCATGATGCTGATGTGCTTAAGTAGTGATTCTCAGGAGATTCAGTCTCAAGTGTCCCCCTTCACAGTAGCTTTTTGTGACATGTAGTCTGTTTTTCAGTGCAATTTGCCTTGACGTTTACTGGAGTAGGGTTTTCTGTTGAAAAGGGTATTTCAGCTATCTTATCGTAAGGTTTACAAAAGAATTGCCTTTAATTGCTCACACTGAAGTGCTCACCCCTCCCCAC
>JANXJC010000078.1:35559300-35577859 GCA_027564655.1 Leptodon cayanensis
AATTGTGTTTGAAAGTGCTACAGAAGCACCAGGCAAAATTGAAGGCTCCATTGTGCTTGGTACCATGATGAATGTATTTTCTGTTCCTAGATGACTTGCAGAACTATTAATTTCAGAGTTGTGTTGGAAGCAAAACGAAACAGGTTATTACCTTTTTGAACTTGCATTGTGAGTAAAGGGTATATTTTTCAGTTGGAAAAGCACACTTAGGCTTATTTACACTGCCAGGTGCAGGAGACCTTAATCCTGTGCTGCAGTGTATCTACTTGAAAAGTCATGTTTTAAGTCTACTGTCAGAGGGGTGCTAGCAGACGGGAAATTGGAGAGAGGTACCTCTAAGTATGGAGGTGTTAAAAGTCAATATATTGCGTATCTCTATTCTGTGTAAAAGCAGTAACTTCATGTAGGAGACCAACCTGTGCTCAGGGTTTGTTCTCGCCTGGTTGTGCCTCTTTCAGTACTCTTACCCCATACATCCCTGAAGGATCTGCAGCATCCTGACAGCTGAAACTGGCCACTGCAGATGTGTGGCAGTTAAGTTGTGTGACAGCCCTTTCTTATAGTCTTATAGCAGCTGTTTTGAATCTGTATCTTCTGGTTGGTATTTCACAGATGGGTTGGATAGAGTTTTTGGAAACTAAGTGAACATAAGCTCTTAATTTCTTGGTTATGCTTATATGAGGCTGTAGCACTGAGGTATTTTAAAATTGTGGATCAGATAGTTGGCTTCCGTGGTCTGACATTTGTTGACTTTACAAAATAACATATTCAAATGCTTAAAAACAAGCATTGCAAGATTCAATTTTATATGCGCATTGCAATTTACTATTATATCGCCTTTCTTTAAAATACAAATATTGCCAAAAATATTGTCAATAATATGATATCTGCATATGATATATGCAATTACTGAAGTATTTTAATGTACATATGACCAACATGTTTGCAGTAATGCTTCTTTCTGCTTCTTGCTTTGCTTTTTGCAAAGGTTGTAGCCTTGGGATGCTGGCCAGGCTTTGAACTGTAAAAAGGAGCATAAAGAATGCAGGATGTTTTTAGAATACTCTCAACCACGAGCAGATGGCTTCATTAAATTCTCTTTAGGAGCAAGGAGAGCAGTTGCTGCTTTTGGAAGAAAATTGGCTAGAGCAACTGCTTTTACATTGCCATCCCAAGTGTGTGGCAGGTAAGAAGAATATTTGTACAACAGTTTTATGGTTGGTCCATATACCTTCAAACAATAGGTGCAGGAGAGTGGTGCCTCTGTTCTATAAACTGATAGGTACAAACTAGAACAAAAGATTGAATATTTCATCATTGAACTTCCTGTGCATGTTTTAAATTTTGGGCAGGGGAAGCTCTGCTAGTTGCTTTGCTTTTTACCCCTCTGCCCCAAACATTTCATATAGTTCTGTTCTTTGCCACAAAATCTTCTGTTTTGCTTTTTTGCCTTCTTTTCTGGAGAACACTGAGGAAAACTACATTTATATATAAGTGTAGTTACAAATTACTTGTGAAGGAGAGTGGTATACAAAAGGTAGTTTTCTGACTGTGGAAAACAAAGACTTCTGGCAGAAGCGTATCAAGAGTCTGGTTGCTCAGGGTTTCAGTGTTCTTGTGTGGATCAAAGTTAAGCATGGACGATGTGAGCAAATTTTTGCTTTGCTTGGACCTAAGCTGTAATTAGGTGCTTCATGCTCGATTTCCTCCCTACCCTTTCTCCCTCAAAGTTAAAATCAAAACTTCTGAGGTTTGGGTCAAGGCAAATACTCTCAAGTTGTGATATCTTTTTTTGAGGCTGAATAGCCGCTAAAAGCATAAAAATGTCTATTGGGCTTTGAAGATGGGGATGGATTTGAGGAGAAGAATTTGAAGCTGACTTTTCTTCTTGCAGATGAGAAGTCAGAGTTGTTGAAAAATGTTATACCTCTTAAGCCCTTTCACAGTCACGTGTTTCCTTTAATTTGTTGTTTTTAAAATTAAATTTGGAGGCAATAGACCTTGGAATCCGGGAAGACAGTATCCTGCTGTAATGGTAGATTTTATTGGTATTGATTATTGCGTATTCATGCTTTTGCCTGTGAAATGCGTCTTTATTACAAATTAGATATTAGCCTGTCTTAGTAGCAGAGGAGGACCGGTGGGTCTGCTGCTGGTAGGTCTGAACTCCTGTGTTCAGGCTTTTCTGTTGGTATGTGGTCTATTCTGGGGAAGATTTAGGCTCTAACCAAGCTGCTTGACTGGTTTCAGCTCTATGGTCTGTTAAGGTGGTGATCTGTGACGGTGACATTGAGATGCATTTGGTGTTTGAGATCACAGGGAGGGGAATGCCTTTTTCTATGAAAGTGGATGTGGGTCAGTTTGTTTCACCATATTGAACCAAATACTGCTGTGTAGTAGTTGTGCAGAGATTTGTACATGCATATTTAGACATTCGTATAATACTGCAAGTCCATGTTTTTTTCCCCAAGCTGCTTTTTAAGGGTAAATTTGTAATGTACAATGTGTTGCAGAAGCTGTCTGAACCAGACATCATATTAACTACTATTGCTGCAGGAAAATTTGTGCTTAATTAGAATCGATACATTTCACAATGAGAGGAGAAAATGACCTTGTATTTGGGCGGGTGAGTTATTGGTGTGTTACTGGCCTTGTTCTGAGGTTTCCCCTGTGTTTTTCTCACCCTGAATTCTTCTGTTAAGTTTTGTACTTCTATGATACTTGCTTTTAAAATAATATCTTTTGTGTGTGTTCTCCAGAACCATATGGTACTAAGAGGAGCTGGACAGTACTATTATTTTGATAGAATTATGTGAGCAGATCCACTGTAAATAAAATTATAGCCCTAGTTATCTCATACCTGCCACTACCTGTAAGACAAACTTTTCGGACTTGCCCTGGTACACCTTTATCAAACCTGAGGGTCTGTATCAAGGCTGTAAGTGGAACCCCCCCCCGGTGTATCAGGTATTTTCCAAGATGCTCAGGATTGGCAGCATTTTTCATGTCTAGTTTCTCTGCCCCACCTCCTTGTTGCTGACGGGTGCAGCAGTGCTGCATAGGGGCAAGGGGACCCTGATGGGCAGGCCTTTTACAGCCCAAATTTTATCCCATTTTCACCTTTCCTTGAACAAGAACTGAACGTTGTATAACTATAGTTGTGGTACATCAGTGAGTTTTAGCAATATGTCCTACCAAAAATATTCTTGTTAAACTCCAGGCCTTGCACGTCCTCTGGACAGGATTTCAGTCATGTATTTGTGTCTGTCTTTCTTTTTCTGATGTTTTGCAAACATCTCACAACAAAGACTGCTAAGCCATTCGGACATCTGAGCTGAATCACATCTAACCAGCTTATGTGAGCAAATGTTTCTACCCATTCACATAGTGAAATGTTAGCTGCAAAGCCTGGGACGTTCTGCTACAGAGATGAACGGCTTAATGTGGTTATGATTAACTAAATTCACTCAGCTTATTCTGACTCTGGCTTTTTCCTGTGGAGGCAGAAATGATTGCCACTTTGCAGTATAGGTTTCTTTTCTTTGATTTTTAGACCTGTGGTAATACTCTGCTTTTGCACTTGCTCTGTTTAGCTTTTGCCAGCCATAGAACCTTTATAAGCAGAAGAAAAGGCAAGACTGCAGACCTGTCGCAGAACAGGCGCTTCTTGTGTCCGGTCAGCCTTGGTTTGGACCAAATAACACACAACATCTGAAAACATCTTTTGTTGATGATGATGATGTTTTTCTGTGCTGGTGGAGTGAGTCAATTACCAGCTTCCTTGAAACTGGAGCTGTAATAGTGGCCTGTATGTTAAAAAGATAAAATGTCCACTAAGACCGGAGTATGAATAATCCTCAGTTGGAGTTAGTCTGCCTTGTTTCCAGAGCTTTCCTAATGTGCAGCAAAGGAAAATGGACTGGAGCTCTCATTCACTCCTGCAGCTTGGAGCTGGTTGTCAGCGCTGGAGGTCATAGGTAGGAACAGCTTCACGCTGCTCTGAGCCACTACAAGAAGCAGCCCAGGAGAGGGGCAGAAGGAAGGCCAGTCCTTCAGGGGTGCAGCCTTAACTCATGGCTTCAGGTTGTGCTCAATTAAGTAACTGCAATTGCTTGTTCCTTGTCCTGTTTCTTGCCTCCCCAACCTCCTGTGCCACTGCTGCTTCCCTTGAATGAGATCTTAATGATGACGGGACTGTAGGGTGTCCTGGTTAAATGTATTCTTTGCCTTGTTCCCTTGAAGTAGCTTTCCACTGAAATAGCTTGCTGATTTTTTTTTTTTATAAATTATGATTTTCGTTTTACTTTTCATCCCCACCATACCCTGTGGCCATTGCTGTGTGGTGCATTACTTGCTGAAGCAAGCCATGCTTATTCTGTTCTTGCATTGCAGTGTTCTCTTCAGTGCTGAATGCAAATCCTGCTAATCAGCAAGGAGTTGTTTACTGTCCAAGTAAAAAAATTGAGGCAGTTTTACACTAGCTTCCTCAAGTCCTGGTTGACAGGCAGCATCCAGTGTGTAGGTTGAGAGTCTGAACTGAAGCCTATGCTCCCTGTCCTGGGTGCTGTTTAAACCCTGGCCTGACTATAGTCTTGTCTGCAAGAGTAGACTGATACTTAACTTTTGGGCCTGTAGACTTACCTTATCCTCCTTCTGCTGGTGATCAGCCTTCTGCAGTCTCATGGATATAACTGTCACAGCTGGGCTTTTCTGAAAGTGACGTGTTACCCTTACTAATCCAATAGAGTTTAATCTTTTGGACTACGAGCAATTGACGTTATTGAAATAGGGTTTAACAATATGTTCTCTAAGTATTTTTATTTTCTATTTACTGTTTAAATTTGGCAAACCAACAGCAGAAACAACCCAATGCTCTTCTGTAGTAGTCTGTAGCTCTGAAGACCTCTTCGTTCGAGAAACAGAATTTATGTTTTGGTCACATCTTCCACCTTGCTGCAGTAACACATTGAAGTGTTTGCTTCATCTGCTTTAATAGATCACTTTAAGATCGTGTAATCTTACTTGTCTCAATTTCACAGCTATTGAGGGCAAGGAGCGGAGGACTGCAGGAGTTTTATTTTATGAGCCTTTCACCTGGGAAATGTCATCCACTTGTAGTGCCTTTGTCCCGCTCGGGCAGTGATATTATTCAAATGATCATGTGTTTATTTCTTGAAGGTGTCTTTGCCTGTTGATGACAGCAGGTGTCCCAGAATAGGCAGTGCACTTTGCTGTCTGAGAGACAGTGCAGCTTGTTGCTTGTCGGTCTTAAAATTTGTCACCTATCCAGGAGGCAAAATGATGAAACGGGACCCTGCGTAGCAGTGGGAAGAGTTGCCCACCTGGCCCTTGGCTCTTCTGGCAGTGTGGGAGGCAGTGTAGGGGCTGGTGTGGGGCCCTTGCTTGCACCTGTGTCTCTCACTTATCAGAAGTGTGTAGATATGGGTTTATTTAGGGCACAGGGGAAGTCTGAGGATGCCATTTTAGCCACAGCTCCTTGGGAAGCAGATATCCTGCCACTTTAGCTGCTCCTCTTGTCAACTCATCAGTAGAACAGACGTCAAGAAGGTAGATGATGCCTGCTCTTGTAAGGTGATGACAGAATTTGATTGTTGCTGCTGTGATACCTTTGTATGCAGTGCAGTGTTAGTCCGTTTGATTTCCATGTGCAAGCTGTTAAAGACCAGATAGGGTGATAATCTGTGAGAAGAGGCACTTCTTCAAACCTGCCTGTATTCATATGCATAAGACTGAGACTGTAATGTCTCTGTTGATGGTGTTTTCTGACTTTGCTTGTAAGTACTGAAAGTATGATGACACAGCCCAATGGCAGGTGTGGGTCATTGGGTGCAGCTGGAAGAGCCCCGTGGTGGTGAAGGGGTGGCTGCTAGGATGAGATGGCTCCAGGAGACGTGGAGGAGGACGGCAAGTGGCTGGAAGATCCTTGCAGTGGAGGATGGTGAGCAGTGGGAGATTATCGCAGGCTGTGCTGCCAACTTCTCAGCCCCTTAAAGAGCCAGAAAAATAATGTGTATTAAACTTGTTTTCCCCCATGAAAACTTACGAGGTGGCTTAAGTGTAGGAGAAAACTATTTGGTGAGTGATATAAGCATTAAGATGTTTAAGGTGAAAGTGGTGCAAACTGTGTGGTGCAGACTTTCACTGAAAGGTGCAACTTGTAATTTTTACAAGTGACATGACAATCCTCATTACAGTGCTGTGGATCTCAGTAGGCAGTCTGCTCACCTTCTTTCTACTGGAGTTGCTGAAGTCTTTTCAAGTCTTCCTGGTAAGTAAAATTTTTCATGTTTGAACTGTTGTTCCTGTGCCCTACCAAGAAGAGCCTTTCCTTGAGTCTATCGTCATGCTTCTTTTGGCTTCTTGACCCTGGCTTTCACCAGGAGCCTTTGTGCACCACAGGAGCTGCTGGGGCTCTCTGCTGAGCAGCTGTTTTCGAAGGCATGGTCACCTTCTCCTGGTTTTGCAGTTACCGTGTCCTTCAGAGGTGAAGCAGTTGATCCCAGACTTTTAAAAGCACTCTTTCTCAGGCGTGGAACTGACAACTGCACTGGCATGTGTCAGGGAAGGTTAAACCTAACACATGTCTGTGAGAGCTGGAAACGTACCAAAGCATTGGACAGGAGATACATGCCATTGAGAAGTTCTGGGCCTTGGATGGAAAGACCCATCACCCCAGGAGTGGTTTGAGAGACAGTCAGCAGCTCATCTTGGCCAGGATCTGACCAGATTGTCTTTAGGACATGATTTCTCAGGAGGTGTCCTGTGAAGCCTCACTCATGTCAGACAGGAAGGACTTCTGTAGAAAATCCTGTAAAAAATCCTGTGGTAGGGAGAATGAAGCAACCTGTTTTCATACCCTGAGAAGCTGCAGGCGGTAGGAGTTGTTTGGTTCCCTGTGCTTCAGGAGTGGTGTGGTGAACCTAGGTGAACATCAACAAGATGAAGCATCTCACGTACGTTACAGCAGTGATATAAATCTAATTTTTTAGCTTTCTACTAGTTTGTGATTGTCTTGCAGAAGGTTAATTTTGAGCAGTACTTTCAAATGTTAACATTTAAATTCCTCATTTCATGCTAACAAAAAGATAAGTAAGCAAGGGCTTTTTTCCAGCTGAAGAGTGATGTCAGTTCGTATCATCCATGACTACCAGCAGCATGACAGTGTTTTGCTAGAAGTCTTGAGGGAGGGGTCAGCTGTAGTGAAATTACATAATAATTGGTGGTCACTTAAATGTTGGATGTGTCACCAGTCTTTCAAAGCATGTTAGAATTTAAAAAACTTTAACCTATTCAGATATTTTTAAAGTGCCATGGCTCAAAAGAGCTAATAGTAAAATGCACGGTACCCACCATGTTAGAGAAGCTGTCTGAGCATAGATGCTCAGTTACCTATGTTTTTTCTACAGAATGACTGTTAGTTTTGGGCTTTCTCAGAGGGGAGTCATGGAAGTTTTGGGGTCAGTAAGGAACAGCTTGTGTTGTGCCTTGAGGTAGGCAGTTGGCTGACCTTCCTGGTGGACTTCTCAGACCATTGCACACAAAACGTAGTGCAGTTTCTTGGATGTCACTGAACAGCGAATCTGTTAAAGGCGATAAGTGTTTTTGCCAAGCAGAAAGACGTCTGCAGCCTGTAAGAACAAGGAAGCTTAAATGAAGCTTGCTATTTAAAATCTGCTGTAATAAGTGAGGACCATCAGCAAACTGTCTAACAGGAGACAGGTTTCTTAGCAACAGAAATAATGAAAACTGTCATTTGGTCTTTAATTGTGGAAGAGCAGTAGCAAAACAGCTAATAAATGGTTGTTAATCTGGAGTACCAATATTCAGCTTGTAGTCTGTGTACTCCTGGGTAGCATGGATGATTTCTAAGAGATCTGCAAAAGCTACTTAAGAAAAGCAAGCTGATCGTTAGTAGACTTAAATTCTCGATGAAAGTCTGCACATCCTGTAGGAAACTTGAAGATTAGTGTTTTTCAATTTCTAAGAAAAAAATTTCCAGACTTAAGTCTAAATAATAGTTTGCTGGAAAGAAGACTGTATGTGAGAGGTTCCTCTGTTCATAAATAAATAACATTACCTAGCTAAGCTCATATTTCAATACTGGGGCATTGTTTTGCTTTGCTGTTAATACTTTTGCGGTAGTTTAAAGCTGATATTCCAATGAGAGAAAACTGGGGGAAGCATCAGGGGAGAGTGAGAAGGAAACTAATGCTTAGTAAGAATCATTGTTTTGTTTACTGTCTTAAATCTGCCCTTACTAAAAAAAAAAAAACAAAACAACAAAAAAACAAACCAAAACCAACCAAAAAAACAACCAACCAGCCAAAGGAAAACAGCAAACTTTCAGCAAATGAGCTGTGTAGCAGTTGAAATTTAAACTTAGGAAATTACTGTATCCACAGAGAACTTTTGAACTTAAAAGTTTAATTGACTTGAATTAATATGGAATGATGATTTGGGTTTTTTTTAATAGAAATGGCCCATTTATTTTACAGGCTGTATGGGGACTTTGGTTTGTTTCTTGCTCTGTGAAGTGTGCTTTGGAAGAGAAGGGTATTTTGCAATGCAGAATGACACTTGGAGTATAGACAATGGCTCTATCTTCTTGAGTCCTGTCTTTGCCTCTTCTGGGTCACACAGCAGGAAAAGAGGATCTATCTGTTTCAAGGTTGTTCTCCTTTTTCTTTGTATATCTTTTGGTGATGGGATACCTGTAGCTGCCAACCTCATAAGGTTATAAAGGGATACAGGGAAGCAGCTAACGGCTTGAGCACCTCTACAGAATGGTTCACAATTAACATTAATTGCCATCGAATTCTGACATATCTCTAGGCTGGGATTAATTTTTGCATATGGCTGAGCTTAGCCTAATTTTTCCACTGTGACATTTGAAATACGAAAGCTGTGAGTGGCCTGGGGTTGGGACCTCTGGTTTCAGGTTAAGATGTGGGTGACTGCTGCTGGATGTGGAGGTCAGCTTTGCTGAGGAAGGCTTTCTGTTTCGCTGTTGAGCCCTAAACCTTGAAGGAAACATGTAAATCTTGTCTTGCTTCTAATGCTTTCGTAAAATTTTACAGTTCTTTTCTGTAATACTAAAACCCTCAAATTTAGCACTCAAGGGCTGGAGGAAACCTGCAGTAATTACCTGTCTTATCAAGAAACTTTGAGGAAAAACCTCTGTAGTCTGCAGCTCTCACCTCTATCTTTCCCTTTCATAATGTCCTTAATGATTGTGCAAACAAGATTCTTGAAAGTTAATCAGCAAGAGTAATAATGACTCTCTCTGCTACATTTCATTTGGCATAAGAAAAAGCTCGTTTTAGGCTTGGCAGGAGTTAAAATCCCAGTAATGCTCATGAGAATGTTCTGCAAGCAAAGCTTCTGTTAATCCCGTTCCTGACATGCTCACACATAATTTGATGTGAAATCTGAAGCACTTGCACTGAAAGATCTGCACCTGTGTTTTTGAACGTAGAGAAAGCAGTAATATGGGCACAAACCAATACCCAGTTACTAGCTAAAGGTCAAAATGACCTTTGCATTGTTAATATCAATACAAGGGTTGTATTGAGGCAGGAGCAGGTATAATTGATGCTCTACAACCTCATCGAGTGGATGTAGCAACACATGATAAATCACTGCATTTGTGTAAGTTCTCCCAAAGTCAGAGTTGTTTTTTCAAACTCCAGAGTTAGTCATAGCTGAGTTGTTGCTAACCAAATTCTACAGTGAAATGCCCATGTTTGTGCAGAACAAAACTTGTTAAACTTTCTTGTACTTGCTGGTATGTATAATTTCTTTGTATATCTTAGAAGTGTGCAGACCCCTGGCTGTACACAGTTTAAAAAATAGCAAAGGTTAGTGAGTGACAGTATAATAATCCAATGATGATTAGTAAAATCCATGCCCGTGCTACTTGTGAAAAGCACTAGCAGCTTTTTTCAAATGTATGGTTGTGTTACTTTTCAGCATTAAAAATGCCAGGGTTGTAGAGGTCTTAGCATGGAAAAAAAGGCAAACTCTTTTCTGAGCTAGCATAACCTTAAACACAGCAAAACCCCAAATGTTTTACAATGCTTGCCACTGAAGCTGTTTGCATTTGGTATTTTTGTTATAATGAAATTATGATTTCTTAAATGTTAATGCTATTTTACTGCATTTCCATGGTGCTTGCCAAGGAAACAAGCTATTGGAGATTACTCCTGTCAAGATCTTGAGTATTTAAAATGACCTTTGCAGTGTGGTGTGAATTCTGGATTTTGACCCTAAACCTGGTATATCCTAATATGCATGGGGTTGGCTGGGACATGCAGTTGTCCCATGGTACGTACTCTTTGCCAGTCCTTCAGAGGCAGCTGAGTATCTTGAATATGCAAGTAAATCTAAAGGTAACACCCTTGTGGCTAGGGTTTAGCTGATGAGAAGGAACTGTAGTTTGTTGTTCACCACTGGCAGAACAAAGTAAATTGTTTTCGTAATGATGCAGCAGCAGGAAAAGAGCAAAGTTTACCATCGGGGATGTAGCCCTACCCTGGGGTAGTCCTGACTTTTGTCTTTTCAAGAGTTCTTCCAGCAAGCAGTGCTGCAGAAAGGTCAGTTGCCTGGTGGGTGCTGTGCAGCATCAGAGAGGAGAGGTGAATCGTGTCCATCATGGGCCTAATCCTGGACAGCCCTCACTCAGTCCTTCAGGGTCTACTTTTTCAGGCCAGGATCCCTCAATTCTTCCTTGCTTTTTCTTATTTTGGTCCTGAGGTGAGGCTGTGAGGATGCAGAGTGGGTGTAGCACTTACTGGGCTTCCCACTCCATTTTTTTTCCCAAGGAAGGTTCAGGCTAAACGTCTCCAAAGGTACTGCATGTACATTGCATCTGACTCAAGCTAACACTGCTACTGAAGGAGGCATTGTGGATGGACTTAAACTACCCTGACCTTTCCCCTCCCCAAAGTAGGTTTTAACCTGTGGAAGTTGATCAGTCAACTCCCCTAACTGCTTGCACAAAGGCACAAATTTGGGCTGGAAGGTGGGCGTGGATGGAGACCAGGGGACACAAGTGGTCAGAGGTAGCAGGTAAGCAGGCTGGACCCCTCATAACTGTAAGGGGGAAGAGCAGTTATCTAGCTTGTTTCCTCCAGCCCTCTTTTGGGGATCCAGGGGTTAATTTTTAAGCCATTCACCGTGGCACACTGCTACATTTCTGATGTGTGTCTTAAAACTAAGATGTTTGCATAATTCCTTATCAGTGTACAGTTGCTGGCTAGGACCTATAAAGCCTAAATGTGCTGTAATTAAATAAGAGTATGGATAGAAGAGTGGGTTACCGCATAATGCAAGTGGAATGCTGCAGGGGAAGGAGGAAGACAGCAGTGACCTGGTGATAGGCCAGGTGTGAGAGCTGAGCGTGTCAAACTCTGCTCATGTCAGTACAGGGAAAACTGCATTGCTTCTTGGTGCTGTTGGTGCTGTGGCTGAAAATAAAACTTGACATTTGTTGTCCTAGGGCCAGATACCAAAGAATGGGAATGAAAAGTAAAAATGTTTCTACATTTGTTCCTACATTAATATGGGGATGAATCAGTTTTAGTGGGGGGTTTTTTGTTGTTAATCTTCAACCTGTAATAAGTTCTCAGTGGAAATAAATTTAGAAACTCAACTGCTTTTAGTTTGAGAAGGTTCCCTGTGCAACTTCCATCCCACAACTGGTTGATGGGGGAGAAGGAATTGATGTGCTGTGTAACTCAAAACTCCTGTCTCCCTGTCTCATATGGAAATGTGAGTGTTGAAACTTGCTGCAGAAAAAGCAGCTTACAAAAACACCACCACCTGCATGGAGGCACTGGCTTCAGCTCGGGACTTAGGAAAGAGAATTGACAACACTTGATGGTGACTCTTCAAGTAGCTGCCGTACAAATACAATATATTTTTTTATTAATCAAGAAAAAAACCTGGTATTTCAAAAGAGGGCTTTACTGCACCACCTTCAACACATGTACATGCCTGATGTAGGAAAAATTGCATGCATTTACTATTCAGCCAGCATGATTCATGTCAACTGCAAAGCAGGTTGTATGTAGTGGGCAGCAGAAGCAGCTCCATGGACTGACAGGTGAAGCACTGAGAGCAGCAACGCTGCCATCTCCTTGCTGCATGCGAAACTGAAAACTCAAAATTACTACCTCAGGTCCATTTGCCAGTTGGATGTTGTAGTTCTTTGTCGCAAATTAAACTGGGAATGTGATACAGGAGGATTCAGGAATGTATGAATTTCCTGCAGTATGTTCTGGTTATTTTGCTGTCCAGTGGGCATGTTTTTAACATGATACGAAGTATCACCCTAACCAGTCTAATGACATTCTCCTTCTGTTATGACTGTGCAATTGGACAAGAGAGAGAGGAAGATAATTTTAAAGGGGTGTGTGTGATAAGGGAGTTCTAATGCATGATCAGTAAGATAAGGATATTCAGAAGCAGAGCAAATTTTACTTGTGTTCGTAAGTCAGAGATGTCCTTACATAACTTGTAAAGCTTGAGGAAATCCCTTTTTATAGCTTTTGGGGTTTTTTTTTGGACATGAACAGTTTTGTTTTGTTTTTACAAAAAAATGGGTAAATTCCACCTGTGAATTTTAATTGTTTTTTAATAGTAAATACCGCTGCAAGGTTCAGCTTCTGAATTTCATATAGCCAAACACAGCTAAGTTTTGTTTTTGTTATTTCTCCACTGTTTTGAATAGCTTGGTTCAAATCCCCTACTTCAGCAACCTTGCACAGCTCCCTGGGGGAGGCTGTGCTGTGACTTACACAACCAGGGAGCTGACTCTCTGGCTCCTTGAACTGAAGTTGCCTTTTTTCTCAGTGCAGAAACCTTTACTCAGGATGGTAACCTCTACCAAGGCTTCCCTTTAGTAAGTTGCAAAATGTCTTGCTCTGCAGGTTGGAGAAGTGCTGGTTTTTAATCTTGTGTGCTGAGATGAAAATTACTCTTCCTTTTCCTTGTCCTCTGCCTAATGTTAATTCATTGGTGGTGGTGGGGAGAAGAAAAGGGCAGTGATTCTGACGTGGTTTTAAGGGTTGTTTAAAAGCTGTCTTTGCATTTTGCCTTCTTAGTGTAGGTGCCCCTGAGCAGTGCATGCTCTTCACAGCGTGTATGGATATGTACAACTTAATAAGCTGGGTATTTTCGGTGGGCAAACTGGCTGAGGTTGTTTTGGTACCAAAAACCTTTGCTGTGTGGACAAGGTGGCTTTTGTATTCGTGTCCTTTGAGAGTCAAGAAACTTCAGGGTCTGGCACCTGTCAGTAACTAGCATAATTTGTTACACTGTCTTGAAAGCCTGAATGTGTTACTGAATAACAGGGTTTTTCTACACTACCATGATGGTAAAATACTCTGGACTTTATGCCTCGGAGACTCACTTCCATGTCTTCTCATTGTATGCATTTTTTGGAAGAGGCCATGCATTTCTCAAGGCAAGAGAGAAAGAAAAATGTCCAGACAACACTGAAAAATGCTGAATACGGAACACTGTGAAGTAACACCTGGCTGTTTTGTAATCTCAAGTTGAGATAATTCTCTTGAATATATTTAGACTGTCACCTGTAAACAGTGGTAAGTGCAGTTCGTTGAAAAGCAACAAAAGGTGTTATGTGAAAGTGACAAAAGGTGATCTAAGCTCTTAAGTTGGTTGGTATAATACAGCATGTTGATTTTAGCTTTAGTTTTTCTGGGTTGCTATATTGTCATAGTGAATATGGAAACACATGACATTCATTCACTTCTCTTTTTAATATTATGAGGTGTTTCCACATAATTGGCAGCTGATAGTCTTCTGAGGAAGACACATCTGTGCGGCAAAGCTTGTACAGAATTCCTGGTTGTTGGTATGGTTTTTGGGTTTTGTTTGTTGTTTGTTTTTTTGTGTGTGTGGTTTTTTTTTCTTTTTAATATCTTGATTTTCTTGTAGTGTGCTTCATTCATTCTGTTAAAGAACATTAACCACAAATGCAGGCAGAATTTAAACTCTGTTTTCTGTTATTTTTCTTTGAATACTTAGAGTAAGACTTGGGGTCTCCTCTGCTGTTTCTTCTTGTCAGGTTTTAGCACCAGCAAATAATTTTCTGGATTACTCCTTTTGTAATAGAAGGAGAAGAAGACCTTGTAGGATAATAAGGGATGCTTGTATGGTGAGGGGAGAGGTCATTGTCTCCTTCATACTGACCTTGTTGAAGTAAAAATGTGCTGAATATGGGGATGCTCCCAGTGACCTCTGCTCTTCAAAGGCTGTTGTTTGTTGACCACATAAAATATTCTAATGCTGCCTCTGAAAGAACACTTGCTTCCCTAAGCAAATGCACCCTGTTGCGAGTACATTAAATTTTACATGTCCCTAAAGTGGTGGTTTAAAAAGTTCAATCTGAAGCCAAAGTACTGGTATTTGCTATTTTGTTTCTACAGTTGTGCATCCTCATTTCCTTTCCCTAGTGCTCTGTGGCTCTTGGTCTTACACAATTGTAGTGCTGGTGCCTTCTGTCTTTATTGGAATTTGAGTCAGAACCACTACCATGTTTTTGATTAAAATTTTATTAAAATAATCTTGCCTTGATATTAGCATAATATTGTAACTGAGATATGAGGAGTGTCAGGGTGACAGTGGAATTGAAAGCTGAAGATCCCAGTCCGGTTTGGGCTAAATTAAAATGACTGTTTGAGACGTGAGAGGGCTTTTCTGCTTTGTTGTTCCAAAACCTGGTTTAGCACAGGGCTCTGCTGCAGGTTAAAGCTGATGCACATGAAGTCAGGCCAGAGGCAAACCTATCTTTCCTTTAACATAACATTTAGAAAAAGTTGGGGGATGTTGATAGGCCATTAAATGGTTCTCTGAAATAAAGATGTTTTTATGAGAAGTGAAGCTTTGCAAGTGGGAAGGGGGAAAAACATTTGTGACTTTGTTCTGTAAATCCTGTAGTTTATTTGTTACTTGACTTTCTTCCCCACAGTATCTTGCACAGGTGATTAGCGAGTATCATCACCAGTCCCACTGAGAGACGGTGGAAGCTGTGGAAAAAACCACTCATAGCATTCACAGGAATGTTTTTAGCGTGCTGTCTGTGGGCGGTGTGTGCAGCCTTGGTTATTCATAGCTATATGTTGGCTTTACCTGTGGCTTCTGTACAAGCATTTAAGATGGTTTTTCTAAAAAAAGCTAGCACATAGAGGTTGTGGCTGACTTCAGATATAGGTAGCAAATATACCTCTAGTTGCAATCATCAAGGTATTGATCTGGAAATTGTATTTCGGTAAGGTTAGTGAATAGTGCTGTAGTACTACACTCTCAAACTGAAAATTTTCCTTCATGGTCTCCCAAAGACTTCTCTGAGTAGTTAAAATTTGCTTATAAGCTAGTTTTCTTCTGTATTTTCTTCCTCCTTCTTATTTAGAATCCTTGGGACCTGGTTACAGCAGGCATATGCTTGAATAGAGGATTAAAAGAAATGTTTCTGATCCGGATGGTAATTGATACGCAGAAGGAAGTAGTACAAGTTATATGGTGGTGGTTTTTTTTGGTTGTTTTTTTTTTTGTTTGTTTAAATACAAGTGGGCTGTGAAAGCCAGAAGTACCTTGTAATAGATTTATGTGCTTTTGAATTTGACAGATCAGAAGAAAGTCCTCAGATAAATAAATTAAATATATGCAAACACACATATATCAAGGATTGTGGCTCTTTTATGAAAAATTTCCTTAAGGTGACTATCATGTTATTCTACATAATATATTCCAGGCTGTCTTTCATTTATAATCCAGTAGGTGTTTTCTTTAATCTTTGAGGACTTAGTCACAGTTGTCAAAACAATGAGCTTTTTATGGTGTAATTTTTTGCTGTTCCTGTACCCTCCCCCCCCCCAAGCTTAAGTAATTGTTACCAGAAGAAACAGGGTTTTTTTCCATTAAGTTTACACTGAAATATGGTTATCCCTCTTAAAACCCGACAACATATAATGTTTGTTAGGGAGCTCCTGCAGTGCCCACTTTAAAGGATCGCCTGGGAGGCTTGGGTCAAACAAGAGGACCTGAAGGGTGCCTGCAAACCTGCAGTGCTTACACGGATGTTAATTTCATACTCAAGTCCTAGTTGGATTAAAGGGTTTAATTATGCCATAGGTTTTGGTAAGCTATGAGTTGTTACTCATGTGCATAGCGTGACTACAGGTGTTGTCCAGACAGGCAGCCAGTGGCGGCGTGATCAAAGGAGAAGAATCAGCCACTACTTGCAAACCACCCTTGACCTGAGCCCAGCCGCCCTCACACCTGACCCCATGTCTGTGGGCTTCTCTGCCAGAAACACCGATGGTTAGCGGCCCATTCGCAAGGTGCAGAACGAGGGGTGATGCACTGCTCTTGGGAGCTGAGTTCTTGAGCTGAGGTGCCACAACTTCAAAGTCCTTGCAGCCCTTCTGCCTCTCCCCACCTCTGCAGAGATCCAGGGGCTGGCCAGGAACTGGCCTGGGCTCCAGCCACCTGCCTGTCTGGCTTTCGGGTCCCCAGTGGCCTCAGACCCTAGCTCAGAAACCTGGAGCCACTTGTGAAGACAGAGAAATCTCCACTACAGGCCGTTTCTAGAGCTAGTGAAGTCTGCAGGTTGGCTAATTTGCTGCAACGGTTTTTGTGGGCAGTTTGACCCTACTCTAGCTGTTTATTTAGATGCAAGTGCTTAGTTATAATGAAAGTGCTCATACAAGCCACAGGCTGCTAGAAGTCCTTTCTCAGCAGAAGCAGAAGAGAGTTTTCTTTTCCCCTTCAGGTACCTACAACTAAAGTGGATGATTATACCTTTGTTTGCTCTGCAAGCAGTAAGCCATAAGGAAGCACACTGGGATCTGAAAACTCCAGTTAGTGATAGTGACTGTGGCGATCAATGGCCTCTTGTGGCAAGCAGCAATTTTTGTAAATTTTTAACTCTCCACTTAAATATTGAGTAGCTACAACCATAGAGATGACTGGTGTAAGCTGGTTTATGGAGAGCTTCATAACTGGTTGGATGATTCACAGTTTGCCTGCTTTGTTTTCTCCAGCAGAATGAGAGGTAGATTTTTTTTTTTTACAGCAAAAACAAGTTTGTTATATCCTACTAGGGCTTGTGAAAAATACCCAGTGGATAATAGCATAGATGGGCAACGGATTTCCATGGGGTGTCTTGTTGAAAAAGCATTGTGGGGAGAGTCAGAGTAGATTCCCCTATGTATAATGGAAAAGATGCAAAAGATTTTGAAAATATTTTTTTGTAGGCAAAAGCGGGTTTAATGTACCTGTTTGATACCTGCTACCATACTGGCAGCCACAAAACATGCACTGTATGTTGTGCTTTTGAAAAAAACCTGTATAGACTCTCGCTTTGCATGCAGACATGCAATATTGATCTGTTTCTCTTAATTTGTCTGGCCTGTTTCTTTTGGGGCCTTCTGTCTTGTGAGCCTTTCATGATAGTCTTCTGGATCAAGAATGAAGCCTTCAGATGTGCAGCGGAGATTTTTTTTTTTTGGTGCACCCTCTTTCCATTTGGATCTGTGGGAACCCTCTTATTGTTGACTTACTGAAATCCAGATCAGACCCACGGTGACTTGCATTTAAAAGACACTATCCCTTCAGGTAGCCCACTCCCTTCTAAAAGCAGTTGGGTGAACAGTTTGAAGTATACATGCTAAATACAAGCTGATGTAACAGTATTATAAGTCTGCATATTTAGAGGTATGTTACCTAGAATAGTGTTGGGATAAATGCATCGTCTACCCCATGGTGATTGGTGTTCTGTTTTGATTACACCAAAATAAATATGAATGCATGAGGTTTCATGGTAAATATCCAGATATTCTTGTTCTAAGCTTGTGCATAATGCAGTCATTCAGTAACGCAGGAGAGTGGTGGAAGTGCTCTATATTAATTTAGTAAAGATAATTTGTGGGGTTGGCTGGCATCTGACCTTTCTGAGCTTTCTTTGTACGTCCTGTACCAGCGTAAGAGGGGTTGCAGACTCTTACCAGGATCAATAATTGCTACTCTAATGCAAATGCTGAATAATTTTGTACTGAGTAGTTACTGGCTAGCTTGGAATAGAGGGAATGTATTGAGTTTGGAAAGGGCTGGTGTGCATGCTTTTTATCAGGACGGCATAATAGTTTTTTGTGTTAAGTGGTGCATCAGGACCTTGGCTCATTGGATGCAAATATATTGGTTCTGGTTTCTGTCAGAAATGGTCTGCCTTAGTAATCCGGGAAATAAAAGCCAAACTTTTGTGGGAGGATTTATTATAACTCCCATATCAAAACTTGCCCTTTGGGTTTATGTGGTAATGATGTCAAACCCTGTTTCTTATCTCTTTGCAGAAAGGACGTGTTTCTGACAGCTCCCCAGCTCCAGGGGTGAGTGGGAGGCTCCAAGGGGCGGCAGGTATGTACAATGAAACTAGGTATACCACCCCACCCCACGCCCCACCCCCCCTGCAGCAAGGGGGCTGTGGTGGATTTGTGGTGGCTGTATTACAGGTGTC
>JANXJC010000078.1:35595197-35606775 GCA_027564655.1 Leptodon cayanensis
TCAAGAACGTTGAAACAGTGGGATATCAGACCATAGAAATCCCTCAGGTATCTTAGTGGTTTGACATAGGGTTTATGATTTTGATTTTTTCTTTTTTTTTTTTTTAAAATGCTGTTCATATTATGAACAGCAAACTGTAGGCAGGTCAGTGACTGGAGAGCAGGTAAATGCAGTGTGAGGTTTGCGTGAAAGAGGACTCCTAGAGGGTCTTTGAGGAAATCAAGTTAGTAGTCTCATATGTAATACACAGTTCTTCTCTTTGTGTCTGTAGAGCCCAATTTTGTTTTTGCTGATGTGATAAGAGCAGATCAAAACAGCACAGATGGAGAAGATGACAAGATATACTTCTTTTTCACTGAAGTGTCTGTGGAGTATGAATTTGTTGGAAAACTGATGATTCCAAGAATAGCTAGAGTGTGCAAGGTGGGCCGTAGTTCGATTTACTTTTACTAATTCAACTAGAATTTTGTGTGTGTGTTAAAAAGCATTTATTATTGTGGACTTATTGCCAGTTAAGTGGAAGTGGTTGAACTTAGTGAATCTTAGTGAATCAGCAGTTTCTGTCAGTTCTTCAGAACTCAGCCTAATTGTTGCTTTGGGAACAAATACTTGATTTAGTTTTGCACAACAGTGAAATTTCAGTATATCTGAGGGTTCTGCCCACCCCTGGGGGGGGAAAACCAACCATCACAAAACCCAGCAAGAGAAAAAGCATCTCCCCTGGCTTTCCCTTTTATTTTTTTAAAACAACTTTTAAGTACAGCTCCCTGGGAAGAACTGACTTTGGTTGGAGCTGAGTGGATGGGATGTTTGTCAAGTTACTTTCAGGTAGGTGTGTACAAACAAAACTGTAGCTGTGTCCACAGCAGAATAGCTCTTGACTGCAGTGTAGCAGATAGGACTTCCATGAAGCTGTTAGAGTGGCCAGAGCCTCAAGGAAAATGGTCATCAGCAGCCTGATTCTGTCACACTTGCTGTGTTTAAACCTCAGTGTGTTAGGCTGGTTCATGTACATACTCAGGAGTGTTGGTTAAAAACCTTGCCGATGAAAGAGGCTTTTTCTAGTAGAAAACGCTGATTTAACAAAAACTTTTTGAAGTGGAATGTATCAATTTCCTCAGGATTTTTTTTCCAACAGGAAATTTCTCTAGCCGTCTCATTTTGATGAGGTTGAAATGTTTTATTTTTACTTTACTGTTTTATATTTAAACATGGAAGTCAAAACATCAATAACAAGTTAGTGCCCTTGAGATTTCCATTAAACAAGCAGCTGGAGGCAGGTTTACATGGGGCTTATTATTATGGCACTCTGCCCGCTGACAACTTGTGCGTGCTTTAAAAGGGGAATATTGCAGAATATGAGAGTTCTATTGCTGCTGGCTGTTTGAAATAGGAATCAATGGCAGGTTGCAAATCTATAAGCATTTATACTTAATTGTTTTTATAAATTGTGCAGATTTCTTTAATACTGTGCATAACAGCATTGGATATTGAATGGGAAATACTAATAATGTTCAAATATGCCCTGCTTTTTGAAGAGAAGTAACAGAGCTACAGCTTGAGTATCAAATATTTTGAAACATTTCTAGTCAATGTATCTTTACTTCTTTAAGCCTTGGTACTGCAAATCCTTAATAAAGGTGGTAAATGTTTGCAGTATTAAGCCATTGCTGCATTTCTTCTAATGAAATTATTAATGTCAGGCAAGTTTAAGTGCATATTGCAACATCAGAATTTAAATCACAGTTTAGATGTCACAGAAAAAAATCAGTGTTGCTTATTTCTCTTAAGGGACAGTATAATAGTTCCATTTACTTTTTCTAATAAGCGTTTTTTTCCCTAAGGGCACACTGCTCATCTCAATTTTTCAAGTGTTGCTGAAGTATGGTTCTTTTATAAGTCTTATATCTTATCTTACCTCTATGTGTTGATAGAAACTGTTCTGCGTTTTTTTGTTGTTGTTGAATCAACTGATTTTCCTGCAGCTTCCTTACTTCTCTGTTTGTGAATGTGTTAACATTTATTGATGTTGCCATAGATGAAATGTTAGAAAATAACAGGGCTCAGTAATTTCATGCTGTATAGCATGGTTCTTAAATGTAAAAATGCTGCTAATTCTCCTCACTAACATGTTTTTATTTTTTTAATATCAAAAGAGAGACCAAGGAGGATTAAGGACCTTGCAGAAAAAATGGACTTCCTTTCTGAAGGCTAGATTGATTTGTACCATCCCTGATAAGAATTTAATTTTCAATATCATCAATGATGTTTTTATTCTCAAGTCTCCGACTTTGAAGGAACCAGTGATATATGGAGTCTTCACCCCGCAGCTGTAAGTGTCGTAGAGCCTTTTCCTAGAGAAGCACTTCTAATCTTGGTTGGTTACCACAAAAAGTAATAATTACTCTTATGATTTTTTTTTTTCTTTCATCCTGAACTTTTAGGAATAACGTGGGGCTGTCAGCAGTGTGTGCATACAATCTGTCTACGGTAGAAGAGGTTTTCTCGAAAGGAAAATATATGCAGAGTGCTACAGTAGAACAGTCTCATACTAAGTGGGTACGATACAATGGGGAAATTCCTAATCCTCGACCTGGTGCGGTAAGTTTCTGTAATCTTGGATCTGATGATTAGTCTTTTTTTTTAATGCTCAGGAGTAAAGAAAATAGAAAATATTAGGTAACCTACTAAAGCTTAATTTTAATTCGCCCTGATCTGGATACTTTTTGTTGTAAAGACTTTGTTGAAAAACACTCAAGTGATTTATTCTGAACTTTGTATCTCGGAACCAAAGTAGGGTTTTTAAATTTATAATTGAGTTATTTGCTGGTTTTGTATTTTCATAATTTTGTACTAATTTTCGAGTGGTGAAAAAGATAGCAATATACACTAGGCAACATCAAGTACTTTTTAATTCAGATGAACAGAAGTACAGCAATTGTTGCATTGTCTCAGTAGGTTCATCAGGTTTGTCCAATGCAGTGTCTTGCTCTGCAAACTAAAATTTTCTTAGTGTTGTGTGTCTTTCACACTTTTCTTACTTTCTCATGTTCCTTGCAGTCATGTTGTTGCTACTGCTGAATGAGGAGACAGTTAAAAGCAGTTAAGAAGCATGAGAGTCCAGAAAGAATATTTTCCTAAAATGCATTTTGGGCCTAAACAAAAATGTAGTCTGAAGCTCGGGGATTAGTACATCACAGAAGCCAAAGTGCTATGAGACCTGAGGACCTTCCTTGGTAGAATGACTATAATGTAAAGGTGTGCTTACTGGCCAAAATAATGCAGAGAAGAAAATGCATGTACCTGCTGTTAATTGTCTCTATTTTGTCCAAGTAAATTATGTAATTTGATTGTCTCTTTTTTTGGTTTGTTTCCTCCTCCTCCCTGATACCCCTGCTAGTGTATCAACAATGAAGCCAGAGCCTCAAACTACATGAGTTCTCTGAATTTACCAGACAAAACATTGCAGTTTGTTAAAGATCATCCTCTAATGGATGACTCAGTGACTCCGATGGGAGACAGACCTCGGCTAGTAAAACGAGATGTGAAGTATACCCAGATTGTAGTAGACAGAGTCAGAGCACTCAATGGCACCGTATATGATGTTATGTTCATCAGTACAGGTGAGTTCTGCAAAACACTTTTTTTGATGATGCACTGATTCTTTAGGCTAAAGTAAGTTCTAAGAGAAACTCTTGAGATTGCCATATTTACAGTGCTTTTACACCAACTGGTGTTTTTATTAACAAGTAAGGGGACATGGTGAGTAAGTGGAGAATCTTGTGTGCTTTGACAAAGCATTGCAGGAAAAGAACTGCAGAACTGCAATGAGTGCAGCAAAAGCACACATAAGGTAGTACCTAAGAGGTCATTATTTGTCCCAAAATTGCTCAGACCTTCTTACAATGGCAAATTTAATGGTCGTCATTGGCACAGAGTTGTGTGAAGTGTTCAGCTGAACAGCAAGCAGATTACTGAGACAACTTAGAGCAATAGTGCAATTTCCCCCCACCTTTTTATTTTAACAATCTTACTTAAATACATTCTTTTGTTGTTTCAGATCGAGGAGCCCTGCACAAAGCTATCAGCTATGAAAACGGAATGCATATTATTGAAGAAACACAGCTTTTTCCAAACTTTGAGCCAGTCCAAACTCTCTTGCTTTCATCCAAAAAAGTAAGTGCTATAAGCATCATGGCTTATTTTGCTCTTCCACAAAACTTTTTAGTACTACCTTGTCACCTGGTTGTGACGAAAGATGACCATCACTGTATGCAGAGCAAAAGGCTGCATCTGTAACTCTTCACTCTGCAGCAATATCACTTACTGCCTGCTGCATTTCAGTGTGTTTGGTAGATGACAAGCTTCAGAAGGTCTGTAGATACGGGGAAAGTGGTGGGGTGGGGACACAGGTATGCAGGTCTTCACTTGGATTCCATGTGTAGAGACTGAAAGCTGTAATGTGTCAAGGTACCAGTTTTCAGATCAGTAGTAATTGAAAATTCTGACCCCTTGTGGCCATTGCTAATCTGTGAGGAAAAATCCTTGGAGCTTTAGCAGAGGAGTGGTATATTTTTCTGAGGAAATAAACATGAGAGAACAGTCCTGCCTAGCAGAGAGACTCATAATTGTGTAACTAATTGGTTTCTGCTGTCCCAAATCCCACAGGTTCCTGCATGCTAAATGTATTGTGAGAGTCATCATGTTGGGGTGGCTGGGGGTGTGGACCTCCGGTGAAGTCCTGTCTGCCCCGCGGGGCACCAGCTGCAACTCCAGCTAGGGGACACAAGCCTTGCCATGGGCTCCAAACCCAGTGGTTGTTCTGTGCTATTATCAGTCATTTGGTTTAATCCTGGAGTGGTTTTGTGACAGTGGGAGGATAATCACTGTGTGTACTTCGTACACAAGTTAGGCTTCTGGCCCTAGTTACCTGTAAATTTGTGAATATCTATGAAATTATTACCCTAAGCAGTGGCTTGTAGTATCAGACCCCTCAACTGGCAAAATTTCGGGATTTCTTAAGAAAAGAATAACTCTTTTGAAGTGTCTGGTAGTAATACTAGCATTTAGTAGCTACCTGGTGATTGATAAATGCTCTGCAGCTAGGAATTTAGGAATACTGCCAAGATATCTTAGAAACATAATTTATTTTTGTGTGATATTTAATAAAACTTTGCATGCCAACATGATCAGCTGAGTCAAAGAGAGCTTTATGCCATAATTCTTTCAAGCTCATTTGTGTTTTTGTATGATGCATCACACTGGCAACTTTCTCTATATGTGTGTATACATATGTGTATACATATGTGTGTATATATATATATATATATAAAAATGTTTGTTGGTTTCTTCTGCTTTATCTGCAAAGCTTCAAATGGCTTCCTTTGACAGAAGGTTTCAACATTTGCCCTGTGATAGAAGATAATGATAGGTAACTATTCTAATAAATACGCTAATGCCCATTCTTCTAATTGTGGATAAATTTTGGGATCATTCATACACTGGCTTAATTCTGATTCCCCCATTTTTGGGGAGTGGAAGGGAAGGGGTAGGCATTATAGCCTGATACCAAAGACATGTGATCTAGCAGTTTCAGCACACTCTTGGTGGCCAAGGTTAGTGTAGAAATGATGGCACTGAATTCTCTCTGAATCCAGGTGCCACATTCTCAGTTCTTCAGGAATATCCTGAAAAGGTGCAGTGTGAGACATGGCATAGAGGCTGCACAGGGAACACACTGTCTTTTCAGAGAGAAGTTTCTCTCTGAGCTTAGGATTGAAACAACACGTTGCTTCCTGCATGGCACTGTGGAGAGTAACATCTTGTATTTTATGCAAGGGAAAATTTCCGTGTTGCTAGAATAGCCTTCGACACATAAAACTAACACCCAAAACCGAAGCAGTGCTGCCCAGTACATTCCCATAAAAGCAGTGGCCCTTTTCATCAGTGAGGAGTTAGAGGTTGGGTCAGGTGTCAGAGTCATGAAAGATGTATAGTTGCAGTACCGCCCAAGCAGGGATTACTTCTGCTCCCCAGCATGAAAACACAAGTTTCTACCTCCTTGGACATCACAGTAGCAATCACAGTCAGTAGCTACTGAAGTCCTTCATAGAGCTGGTATTGTGATATGTGTAGTGGCATCCTGTAGTAATGGATTAACCACAAGAGGGTAATAGTTGTTAAGCCTGATGGTGGGCTTCAGATCTCTCTGGAGTCAGAGTCCTTTCTGTATGCTTTGTTGCAGTATCCCCCAGGCCCTTCCCATACACTTCACCTTATTTGGAGGGTGGTAGGCAGAGTCAGATGAGCCCACAGTAGATCCTCATAGCTCTGCTTGACTGAAAGATATGTCGTGATCTTTTAAAGTGGTCTGCTGATGAGTTCTCTGAACTCATGGATATACCAGCTGGGAACCACACTGAGACACTACAACCCATGTGCAGTGTTGCACTGTTGGCTTGGATGTTAGCTAGCAGAGCGTTAGAGAGGTGAGCAGTGCTCAGTGCATTGGAGGAGCTTTCCGGAAGAGTGGGAAGCTTTTCCTAGAAAGTTGTATGTCTCCAACACTGCAGACTTCCTTCTGTGGGCACTGCAACGTAGTCCAGCACTAATCTAAGTTAAATTCCAGGATGGAAGACTGCATTTGAATGTATGTTGCTGAAGTTTGTTTCTCTTTCTAAGTCTTATCTTCCAGCAGTGCAAGCAGATTCTTTTTTGATCCAGTTTTGTCTTTGATCTTCCAGTATCAAGAATTTACTTGAAAGCTGTCTGCCTACTTCATACATGAGATGGATCCGAACTGATTTGTGCTTGGTCTTGCAGCTTCCTCTAGAGACTGCCGTTAGTCAGAATGCATTGCTCGTGAGCTTAATTTTAAGACAGACTTCCTCATGATCATTGCATTAAAGAGACTAACCTGTTCCGAGTTCTCATGGCAAAACCTCCTTACAACTTTAGTGAAAGAGTGCCAGTGAGCCCCAAAACCTAAATTCAGCCCCAAGATGTCCTGTTAGTTGTTTTCTGGAGGCTGTTGCTGATGTCAAGACCAAAAGTCTGCACCACAACCATGAGGTTTTTGAAGAAGTCTCTACTAGAAATCTTTCTTGGATGTCTGCCCATCACTTTGTGGCTACATTTGTCCTGCTGAGTCAAGCAGTCCCACTGCAGACATGACCCCGAGTACATTTCTACATACTGAGATCCATACGGCTGCAGTACAGGAGAAGCCACTCTGTGCTTGGATCTGGCTCATTTACCATGACAACTGTGGTAGGGTGCTGATAAATCCACTCGGTATTCTGCTCAGGATGAAGCCAACCCACTGCCAAGGTGGGGTGTGCTGTTGAGCTTTGTATGCACAGCCTCTCAAAAGGACTGAATGGTCGGTCACTGGTGGTTTTGGGTTGCAGCACAGGACCCTTTCTTGAGGCTTTGCATAATATTATGTAAATTCACAGTGTACCTTTAGTCATTAGTTTCCTTGAGCTTTGAAACAGATGACTGAAATAAGGCAGCCACCTGGCTTTCACAAGAAGGATGTTTGGAATTAGTGTGGTCTTTTCTTGCTGTGCTGAGAGTGAGACTTTTTTGGGAACCCCAGCAACAGTGGGTCAAACAGCTGTTCTGTTTATATACCCCTTTTCCTAGGTGCCACGCCAGTGCTGTTTCCTTTGAGTACCATCCAGGGTTCCTTCTTCAGTAGCAAGTAGGCAGCTGCATTTGACTCTTGTAAGGCTGATGCTGATGTGGCTGCAGAGACCTGACTGGTAGAAGACCTGAAGGCAGTAGGGCTGCTTTGGGTTAACAGGAGCAGGAGCAGGTCCTACGTACAGCAAGCCTTGCCTGTTAAGGCTAGCGTGTGCCTGCTGCAGCCTTGTCATGAGCACAGGCTTGCCTTGCCTCAGAGGAGCATTGTTGGTACATATGTATTTGTGGAAAAACTGTGTGAGAAAGCCATGGTTAGACATGGTTACTTTACATTCTCATAAGCTGTAGCTATTTCAGGTTTTTGTTCTTTTGTCTTTTTGCGCTTCCAGCATTGCGGAGTATTTTCAAGATAAGTTTCCTTTCCTTTCTAGGAAAAAAAAAGCTAATCAAAATGTTTATTCCCCTCATGCTCGAGTTTTTACAAACATGGTTGTATGTATGCAACTCTTTACTTCTAATATTTAAACTGGTTCATTAACTGGATTGTTCAGCTTTGTGAAAGTGATTGGCTGTGGTTTTTTTGTTGTGCTTTGTTTTTTTTAGGGCAGAAGATACCTCTATGCTGGTTCAAATTCTGGTGTGGTTCAGTCACCGGTGGCATTCTGTGACAAGTACACCACTTGCGTTGACTGTATTTTAGCAAGGGATCCTTACTGTGCTTGGAAACCCCTTGAAGCTTCCTGCACTGATATTTTTAAAGAAAGTGAAATTGAAAGGTAATGGTAGTCTTTGATTACTTTACAGTTACAATCTGTATTGCATCAGTCTTGCCCCTTATGGATAACAGGCTTTTTTTTAAGTGAGTGTTTTCAAATACAAACTTTTTCCTATCTATCTATGTCTGCTTGTACTATTTCGATAAGATGAATCGTACTTAGTATGAGAGGATGGGTAGGCCGTAGGAAACGAGATTTGAAGTTGTAATACTTGGACTTCCTTTTACAGGAACTGGATTCAGAACATAGGTGGAGATGCATCATCTTGTTCTGGTGAGTTAGTCTTTGAAGAGCTATTTCATGTGTCTAGGTGGAGTAGTGAAAGAGTTGTGTTTAGTTCAGCTTGGTGTTTGTGATTATCTGGATATTCATTTCTATTTTAATAGGTATGATATTCTGCTTTTGAATATTTGAGCATCTGTACAGCCTGCATGTTGTCTTAAAATGTCTGTGTTTGTATACATTTCAGTGTGCAGTGCACAAACCCCTGAAAATGGACAGGGGCACCTCAACAGCAACTTGTGAATGAAAGCAATATTTACCATAAGTACTGCTAGTGCAGGAGGCCTCTGTCTCTGTGATACAGCATTTGACATTCTACTGTGAGCCTTGATAAGTGCTTGGTTACTGCTGCTGGATCAGATGAAATGATCCTGAAAAAAGCTGGTTTTATGGTGAGAGGGGAGGGGGAGTCAGAACATGACACAGAGCAGCTGAAGTACCCTCCATAGTGCTTTAAGGCAATTAACCACAGGTCCTTTCTTTATAGTGTGTGATGCTGCCAGTAGATCAAGGAGACCTTGAAGAAGAGTAGTATTAGAGATTTGTACTGCAGTAAACAAAGCTCTTAAGAGTTTGATTTACTCCGTTTCTATTTCTAATCCAAGCAGAGCACAGACCTCCACAAGAGTTCTGCTTGTTTTTTTCTTAATTTATGGTGCTGCATTGTGGGTGTGCCATAAGTGCTGATATTTTTTTAGAAGAGAGTTTGAGTAACAGCACTTAGTTCAATTTCTTCTTGGATATTTTGTAGTTGCTGGTTTACTTAAAATGCACTAAGTGCATATAAAGTGATAAGTTCAGCATCTTGTCTCAAACAATGACTCATCTCAGATGCATGCTCAGTTGTGGATCAACAAGGTCTCATCTTTATCTAGAAGTGGAGGCTGTCTTAGAGTTTGAGGTGTCCTGTCTCTTAGTCTGGCTTGATGTCTCGCACGCAGCTGTAGCTTGGTATTTCACTGAGATTCTTGCATGCTGTCATCTTGATCTCGTGAGGTAATCTGAATGCTGTAATCTCTACATATCCGTTAAGACTATAGCACAGTCTCGTGAAACTGTACAGATGAGAGCAAACGGGAATCATTGCTGATACTCTGCACATTTATTTTGATGTTCCAGATAAAGTAAGAGAGAATTCCCTACAGCATACATTCAAGCATGGGAGCACAGCAGAACTCAAGTGTTCTCAAAAGTCCAATCTGGCACAGGTAGTTTGGAAGTTCAAAGATGATGTGCTGAGAGTGGAGAGTCCCAAGTACCGTCTGCTGGAAAAGGCGCTACTCATCTTCAATTTATCGGAAGGAGACAGCGGTGTTTACCAGTGTTTGTCAGAAGAAAAAGTGAAGAATAAGAAATTTTCTCAAGTGCTGGCTAAGCATGTTTTGGAACTGAAAAAGATCCAGCATACCACGGTGGGCCCTACCACAGCAGCTGCACCAACAGAAGGTAATAGCGATGTGCCAAAAGTGTCAGCTCTGTCAACCGAGGGGTCTACTGCGCACACCTCGACTGCTCATATGGTACCGGTAACAACAGCAAGGATGGTAACAAAGCCCATTGGCCCTGTCCTAACAAGTGCAGCCTCCAACACAGAGCTCTTCAATTCAATTCCTGACGCAGTCCCGGAAAAGACGATGTTCCTCAAGTCAAACGATAACTTCCTACTGATGTTCCTCTTCCTCTTCTTTTTTATTCTCTTCTTGTGCCTGCTCTCCTACAACTGTTACAAAGGGTACTTGCCAGGGCAGTGCTTGAAATTCCGGTCTGTCATGCTGCTTGGTAAGAAGAAAACAAAGTCAGATTTTTCTGATTGTGAGCAAAGTGTGAAGGAGACGCTGGTGGAACAAGGCAGTGTCAGCCACCAGAGCGGGGAGCAGCCAAAGCCGGCGCATGACACCGGCTACGAGACTGAGCCCGACTGCGGGAACGGCCAGCTTCAGCCTGGGGATTCACAGGCATCCCGAGAGGCCAAGGACAAGCCCTTTGATGTCAAGTGTGAACTCAAGTACGCCGACTCAGACGCAGAGGGGGACTGAAGGACCCAATTGTCCATTTCAGTGGTGGAAATCAGCTGTGGTCCTGCAGCTAGCTATTTGAGCACAGAGAGCGTGGGTGTGACAGCTGAGCCATAGCGGGGATACATGCTTAAGCTGTACAGCAAGCCAATTTGCTTTCAGATCTCGCCAGATTAGAGAAGTGGTGTTCTTGTCTGCAGAGCATAGCATCTTGTGTTGTATTGTCTTTTTTTTTTTTTAAATGGCCAGTTTCAGATCACCATTTGTTTGTTCCCAATTTTTCCCCACTGAGCGCTTTGCTCTAGTGAACAGTTACTTGCTTGTTCTTCAGCCCTGTTCTTCCATAGGATTAAAGTAACTTTCTAATTCAGTTGGCTTTAAAAAGGTACTTCAGTCTACACATTTTAGCTGCCATTAAAAAAAGACCTAGTTTCATTTTAATTCCAAATTGGAAATTAAGTTTAGTTTATCAGATTGGTAAATTATAGACTTTTGTCCAGATTGGGACATTGTTTTTCTTTGCTTCTAGTGATTATTTTTAGTTTTATGCTTTGTGTTTTGGCACACTAGGTCTCTTAGTTGGTTAAAGTTAATTTTTTTAACTGCTTTTTAAGTATCTTAAATTTTAAGGTATAATGGGGATAGCGTTGGCCTGATTTGTGTAAGACTCTCAGGGATAATCTTGTTTAAAGGCTTTTTTCTTTGCTGCTTTCTAGAAATTTAGGTACAACAGTATCAGTACAAAACATGGAGTAAGTGGGGGATGGGAGGGACGAAATAATGGTCTTTATTCTTCAATTGAGCAGTACTGATCTCTTCCAGGTACAGTACGAATCCAGCTCTGCTGCTGTCTGTCTT
>JANXJC010000078.1:35621060-35631073 GCA_027564655.1 Leptodon cayanensis
GGTGAGCAATTGCACTGCGCATCATTTGTACATTCCAATCTTTTTATTATTACTGTTGTCATTTTGTTAGTGTTATCGTTATTAGTTTTTTCTTTTCTGTTCTATTAAACTGTTCTTATCTCAACCCACGAATTCTACTTCTTTTTCTGATTCTCTCCCCCATCCCACTGAGGGGGGGAGCGGGTGAGTGGCTGCGTGGTGCTTAGTTGCTGGCTGGGGTTAAACCACGACAGTCATATTTTCTAGACCTCGAATAACAAAATCTGTTTACTCTGGAGTATATCAAGTTAAGTTTGCTACAGAGGGGAAGAGACATGAGCATCTGAGTAGAACTTACTTCCAAATAACATGAGAGAAGGTAGAACAAAATGAAGGACAAGATGGTGGCTTTTGTTCCTTCTAGCCCAATCCTCCACAGGAAGTACTGCAACTGAACAGATACCAACTTACTTCATCATTACATAGTTACATAATCATCCCATGTACAATTCTCAGATGGTGCTGGTCAAGATGGATGGGCCAAAGAATTTGATATCTGGAAAAGTGCCATCAGTGAACATGACAAGATGATGCAAAACTGGAGGAAAACATGGGTAAGAACTTATGGAAAAGATACCTCCTACGGTGCTTTCTACATGATGCACTACAGTCCCAATTTTATAAATAGCTTGTGATGCTTCTGCAACTGAATGTATTTATATAACAAAGTGATCAGTGTTCCTGTACTCATCATCATTCCTGACTCTCAGCAGTAAAATCTGCTCGATCTATGACATACATTAGTTATGTCAGCTTGCTCCTTCAGTCCACTAGCCAAGTGCTAATCAGTCACTAGTTCTCATCCTGCCCAAACCAGTAAGTCTGTGTATACTGAATATAGTAGATTAGTTTTACCACGTCTGTAGACTAATTGGATTGCAGAGACTACTGGACTTCATAAATGGTACTGTCCATCAAAGCTGGCCTTCCTTTAAAAAAAGGAGTCCATACTTAGATTTTAATGTTTTTCTCCAACAGTTAGAACAAAGATTACTTTTGGTAACTTTGGCATACAATATACGCTTGTTGCATGTGGAACAGTTAGTATTGGCAACCTTTAGACCCTATTTTAAAGTAATATTAACACATCATTCTGAACTTTTTCTTCTTCAGGAGAGCTGCAAGAAGAAAAACAGCCTCTAATGGACAAAGGAAGAAACAGGCTAGGAGGACAAATGTATGCACATTAGAGTACCCAGTCCTCTTATTATCACAGCAGTCAAAGAGGTATTTGTGAGTAGCAGTGCTGGCATTAACACTGATATTCAGGAGAATCACCTGAAGCTTGAGGTGGAAGAGGATATCCTTACTGCACCAAAGAATAACCAAGTTAGTTACATGCTACAAGAGAGGCCACCCATCCCATGCTGGAACTATCTCTGGTTTTCTGATGCCAGTTATTTCACCATAATGAAGAACAAAAGTGGTCTCAGTAAGACTTGTGCTGCTTAAACAATGTAATATGATGTATGGCTTCTGTTTTGAGTTCATTAAGCAAAGCAGTTAATTTTGGGCTTGAGGATCTTGGCATATGATTTAGAGATTAATAATAATATGTGAATCATGTTTATTTAAAGGCACTTCAACTCACCCATTTATTTTCTTTTAATGTGTTTACCCTTATACTCTGTTCCCAGAGGTTTGAGAAGCATTCCTTTCTGGTGTCAGCAAATTCATTTGTTCAAATGTATTTCCTTTGGTAATGAAGTTTCTGTACCACATAAACAACTTCTGACTAATGCTCAAAATACAGAGAGATTATAAAACACCCAAGTTAAAGCAGACTCTTCAGTTTTTGCAAATTATTCTTCTATATTTGAGATAACTGTGGTAGCTTTAAAAAATCCTATGTTGAAGGAATTCTAAGACTGTTCCTAGTGAACAACTGCAGATTGAAAATGTAAGGACTTGCTTTATCCACAGTGAAATTGTTTTACTGCATTGCTGTTCAGAGTTTTGTCCTGCATCTAATAAAGAAAACCCTGAGGCATAATTCAAGTTTTCTGTCTGATCTTCTCAGTGGTTTTCAACCATCTGGAAGCATGTAAGATTCCACGTAAGAATCACTGTATCTTGAGTCCATGGGGACAGCTGCTCCCAGCAATAGCAGAAAGCTTCATACTTGTCCCTAAATTATTCCTTAACGGGTAAGATTTAAATTAAATCATTTCCCCCAAAGAGTAAGGAGAATGCTTTCTTCAAAGACTTTCCTGAGTGACCAGCCATTTTTTTTTTCCCCCAATACCAGACCACCTTGTGGTCACACATGCAGGGTGAAAATTCTTACACACAAAACCATTTTCCCTACTTTTCACATTGGTAATCATAAATTAATGCTGATGCAGACTTCTGACACCAATGTTCAGAGAGAATTTTTTCCCCATTGTCTTTCTCTTATGGCTAAGGGAAAACTGTAAAAAGACTTTTCTTGAATTGTCCCTCCTCTATTTGTTCAATAGATTTGGAGCAGACTTAAGTTTAGTTCTGTAGTGCTGAGTGGGAAGGTAAGGCTTTATAAGATTGAGGTCAGAGTTTTAAGATAAGCATAGCTGAGCTTTGCCTTGCCTCTACAGCAAAGTACTGCCAGCAATAAAAAAAGATTGCCAGATCTCTTGTTTAGCTCAGCTTTGTGAAAAAACATCTGTGTAACAGAATTAGTGAACACAGCTGTGATGCCTTACAGTGAATCTTTCTGCTACAGTGTAAGAACAGGGGGTAACTTGCTAAGATTCTGAACAACCTATAATGTTTCCAAAGTAATTTTTCATGCTCTTCTACAGTAAAACAAAATAGAAAATATAGTAAAAAAAGAAAAAAAAAAAGCTGTTAATGTGATCTTCACCAACGGGTCCCCATTCCATGCACTGACTAGGGTTAGCAGTTGCAGAGTTTTAAATGTGTATCAAAGTGGCTCAAGTACAAATAAATCACAGCTTACCTCTGGATAATGATATCTGCTGCCCAAAACCATCCTTGATCACTGGGATCTTTCACCCTCAATTTCCACTTAAGATTAGTTTCTTCTAATACAAAAAGGTCATCATTATAAGTAGTGACCAACTGTGCGTTTCAGCTTAAGGTTGGCTTCCTTCACCAATTTTCTTCCTCAAAACTGACATTTCAATCATCATTAAATGCCCACCAGAAGAGTTTACTTAAGTCACAACCAGACTTTATAGAATCAATATATTGTAACAGATTTTATACAATTTACATTCTACAAAATTGTCTGAATTTCAAAATTATTTAATTATTTATCACTTCTAACTTCACAAGGCAGCTACTTTCCAAAGTATTGCACTACAAATGTTCAATGTGGTGAAGCACTTACAGACATGCTTCAGCGATGCTGGCAGCAGCACATGACATCTGTATCATCTTCCAGAACAGCTGCCAGAAGTTACATGTGCATCCTCCAATTACTTTCTTTATGCTTGCCCTCTTATGTCTGCAACTTGTAAACAATAGTATTTATACAGGACATTCCCACTAAGGTGCTCCACCACCATTATATCACATTTTGTTTTTAAAATTTTATTTCCTATAAGATAAAAAATTTACTTGCTGTAAGATACAATTTTTATTTCCTATAAGATACAATTTTTATTTCCTATAAGATAAAAATTTTATTTCCTGTAAGATAAAAATTTTCCCTACCTTAGATACAAACTGAGATTGATCAAAAATTCTTACACATACATACCAACACAACCCCAAACTGAAGGAATGAGGAGTCTGTTCGCATGGAAAAGGTACAGATAAGATAGCAGGCTGGCATATTTGCTATCCTTCAGTATCTTCTAACTTCAAAGCAAGACCTATGATAAACAACTCTCAGTAGCAGCAGAAACATCATCATTATACACTTAATGAACTTTATAATATTTCTAAACAGAGCATTTTCACTTCAGAAATTTCAGATCTTTGTAGTCCATGCTCTCTCCTTTACACCTGCTGTATGATCCCAGAAGAACAAAATATCACACAGAAGAGCTAACTGGGAGCTTTGTCATCATGGCCTTCCTTAATTAGTTTCAATCAAGCTGCCTGCCCAAAATTAATTTCTTGTTGACTGGAAGAAAATTACTTTGATGCCAGCGTGCCCACCTGAGCAGGTTTATTTAGAAGAAAAAAATAAAACCAAACCCACAATCAAAAACCAGTTAAAGTTCTTTAAACAAGAGTTACAAATAAAAAGCAAATCCCTGCAAGCCCCAACATTGTGGCTCACGGAATCTCTTCCCAAATAAAATTATCTTTCTAGCAAGTTCTAACACTAATAACTAAGTTAGTGTTAGCAAATTCTAATCACTAACAAATCAATGCTAGTCCATAAAACCACTGAAGTATGCCAAGCCCATTCAAGTGGTTCGGGGCTAAGACAATTTGCTGTTGTCATCTGCTGTAGTAATCAGCCAAATACATAAAATGTAAAAGCATTAGCCAGTGCCTCGTGCTCCAGTGTGTATTTTGCTTAAATGGATTCAGAACAGTTTACTTGGCTGACTTCAGATACTTCTTAAAATTATTTTATTTTGCTACCCTATTCCTAGGGGGTTAAAAAAAAATATTAAAAGCCCCAATAGAATTGGATCTGGATTTACTGATGCTCTTCTGAATTCACTATCACCATGTCAGCAGCTGCACTCTTTTCCAGTTCCAGTGCATACGGGTTATACTCTTCTTCAAGTTTTCTCTTCCAGATTTTAACTAGGGAATGGTAGAATAAAAAAAACAAACAAAAACACACAACAAACCAGTTACTTTGAAGAAAAACTTAAAATGAAAAAGTCACACTGATTCTCTACCTCCTCCTCCAAGTAAGGGCTGAGGTAAGTAAGCACATGGGCATGTTCGCATGTATTCCACGTGACATCGGCTGATGCGTGAAAGAATACTTTAGGAGTGATGGGATCCATTGAGGTCCTTGTGTCCAGCCCCCTACTCAAGCAAGGCTAACTCTGAAGGTGGATCCAACTTTAAAAAAACTCAGAAGTATTCAAAACTTTCAAAGAAGTTTTAACTTGTCTAGTATCTGTGATAACTGTTGTTGTCTGGTGACTGTACAAGCAGAGCTGGAGGAACATGTTTCTAGAAGTGGAAGGCCTTTACAAAACATGAACACTTTTGGACAGGAAGGTGCATCTTAAGTTTTGTATTAAAGCCTGTTTAAGTCCCCCACAGCTATAGAGTATGCACTTCTAGAAAAAAACTTGAAGGATTTTTTTTAACAAATAGAAATAATAAGGAGCTCTGTTAAACCTCCTTGGACAAAACAATGAGTACCACCTGCCACCAGTGGATTTCAGAGAGGAATTTTCTCTTAAGACTTCCTTAGCAAGAGCTGACCTCAGGTTTTTAAAACTACAGGGGCAGGGGGAAATCACAGTAAAGCAGAATTTCCCCCCTTACTAACCACTAAAGTGTCAGGTGTCATTTGTTTCAGTGAAAATCGTAGAATTGAAGAGCACTTTTTGAATGAAAACTGAACCAAAACGAAGCCAGTAAATACTCACTATAATTTGGTACATCCTCATCAGAGTCCTTGGAAGATGTTTTAACAGTTTCTGATAAGCCATTTTTTTCATATTCAGTGGTTAAGATGCTGGGTTGGGCTTCCCTTAGTCCTCTGTCAGCTTCTTCCTCTAAAGCTGCTATCATATCTTTGTATGCCTTCCTGGCCTCTGTTGTCAGTTGTACCATTCTATGAAAATGGTCCTATGGAAATATAAAATATTAGTAGAGCTTAAAAGATACATTAAGTTTCAACATCTCCACAAAAATCTGTAATGAATATTCCTTATTCAGAACATATATGTTCATATATAAAAGTTGAGCAGCTAAGTATGTATGAAGACATGAAAACTAACCATTTATAAGCATTTATAAAAAGACCAAATTCTCTTGGAAAAAAAAAATTTGTAAAGAGATTGAGATGGAGAGGATATCAGGAAGAGATGCCCAAACTACTGTTTTGAACAGTGCTGAGTGGCTGTACTTCTAAAGCCACAATTTTTTGTATAAGTCACTGACATGACATAAAGAGTATTAAGTGTGCAAAAGCAAAACAAACAAACAAAATCTTAAAAGTTTTTTTCTCCCCTTACAGGTAAAAAGTAAAGCTGAACAAAAACATGAACCTACATATTTCAGCTTACCTGAGCCCCATCATAGCTAAAAATTCCCACCACGCTCACAGGCACTGCTTTGTTCACGCAGCGGCCCAGGGCCTTGCGATTAAGGGCAAAAACAAATGGGATATTCTGTTCACAGGCGCAGTCAATAATGTTGTGTAGAGTCTCATCCAACCCACCTGGAGGAGACAACAGAATTAGCAAAGAATGATACTATTCAAGCTGATTGTAACTAAAGGACAGTACTGTTAAAAGACGGCAAAAAATACCCCAAGATTATGAATGCATTTTGAAATTACAAGAGTTTATAGGAAAAAGTACATGGATCTCAGTAATAGCATTAGATCTCCATTTTTAAAGGAGAATTTGACATTTTTTTCTTAATTAGCAATATCCTTAGACTGCTACTATTCCATATTTTATGTGTAGTATAGTCTAATCTAGTATTAAAAAAACCTCAGCTGCTAAGAAATTATTTAAAAGTTAATAAAAAGTAATGACAATAATGACAACAAATTTTAAACAAACTATCACTGACAACTTACTGTCAATCTGTGGCCTAAGAGACTAATACAGCAGTACTTCTTGTGGTGGCACAGCTGGCACTAGTAACATTTGTCTCTTCTCAGCTGTGCCAATGCAATCTTTTGTGCAGCTGCACTGCAAATTGATAACTAAACAGATGCTCATTTCAGGTAACTTCCCCCACCTCAGATAGTCTTGACTCAGCTCACACTTTAGCTGTACAGCAGTAAACAAACTGAAGAAAGAAGGCATCTTTCTATGACTGCATTTCAAAGGCTACTCAAATAAGTTCCTCCAATAATAATACTGCTGCCAGCATACTGAGTCTGCTTTTTTACCTTTCTTTTATTAAACCAACATGTTTTTTTTCAAACTTACTTACCCTTTGACTGAATCTTTTCACAGTTAGGAGAGATGATGACACACTTCAGTTTTTTCAGCTTCAGATGTTTCAAAACTTCTCTAAGACCCATAACAAGCCTGCGTTTTATCTTGGCCTTTACTGGGTCTTTCTGATACAAGCGATCTTGGAAACGAACCAGTTCTTTTAAGAGATCTGTCACACAACTGTCAACTTCTTTACTAAGTACCTGGCTGCAGTAACTGGAAGAAAGAATCAATTAAATGTTAAAACCCCTAAAATTACAAATATGTAACACATAAATATGTAATATGTAAGATAGAAACAGTTTACATTCTACGCTATGTCTTTGTCTTTTTTTTGTTTCCACTCCAAACACACTTGTTATACACATGAGAAGAAAAATTTACTTAAGATTTTTCGCAGTGGCTGAGAACTTACATAAAGTTTTGTTAACTTGTGGTATCTGGCTCCCCTATCAAACTATACTCAAAATACATACACATGTACAATAAGCCTATATATATTTTTTATACCAATAAATATGTATGTACATGTTTTTCTACTGAAGCATTTTTCTGAGGGCATTTATTTTGACCTATATAAATCAAAGTACAGCAACCAGAGTATAAAATTCTAAGTTAAGTTATTTCCTCAAATACAAGGCTACTTATAACAAAGATGGAAATCTGGAGCAAATTCCTCCTCCCCAGGTTCATATTTTTTGTCCATCATCCTGTTTCACTTATCAAACTACAGCCTTGTGGTGTTCATAAGGAAAGGATAAAACCAGATGTACTTCATCCTTCTAGTATTCCCTGGGAAAGATCAGGGTTCCAAATTATTTTTTCCCCCATCTTTTACACAAAGAATCATTCAGTAAAGAAGGGTCTCAAAGAGAAAAACTAAAGATATCTCAACCGCACAGTCAACAGAAAGATGCCAAGTGGCAAATTCACATAAGTTTATGAGAAGAGATTGCAAGATCTATCCTGGATCTTAGAGATACAGTTACCTCAAAATTTTATTTAAGTTACAAGAGTTTTTATTTACTATTTCCAGTTGATTTCACTAAGTCTCAAAGACAAGTCTACTAAAACACTGAAAATCTAATCTAAAGACACAAAATATTCGAAGCTTTGCTGAATGCTCTACATCCTATAATAGGTAGGACTGAGTTGCCCCATACATACTCAACCCATACTGTTTACTTTCAGTAAAACAGTGTTGCATAGACACAAATTAAGTAATTTTTAATGCAATGAGAAGTTAAATTAGAGCTAACACATGGCATCAGGAAGATAAAGAATGGCTGTATCAATATTAACCATTACTACAACATGAACTGCAAAAAGGCCACTGGTGCCTTTATGGGAGGAAAACTAAAAGTTAACACACTGCTTACTTAAAGTATCTGTTATAAACTGTCATGACTGGATCTCTGACTTCTTCACATAGAGTAATGACTATTGCTTCTTTTATAAGGAAACATGTATACAAATCTGTTTAAACAAAACTAAAAGTGTTTGCTCATAATAACCTATAAATCTTCCCTTTATTTCTCCACCTAGCCACAACAGGAAAATGTCATCTGGCTAGTCACATTCTTTACATCTTTGCCCTTTGGTCTGGCAGCAGAAAACCAAAGTACACACTAAAAGTAAGGTGTACTACTCTTTGTCTTAAGTATTAAGGTGGAACTCCATTTATTTAAAATAAGGTACTTATACTTTAACAGCAGCTCTCCTTTTCCTTCCTTAGCCTCTAATGAATTTCTGATCATCTTTTTTCCTTCAAGGAACATGCATTTTGAAGTGAGAATTACAACAGTGTACAGACTATTTATCTGCTTATCATGTCTTTCTTTATGTGTCAGCTTACAGAAAACTGAAAAAAAAATTATAACCTTCAGTCTAAACTCCAATTACTGTTGCACAGAACGCAATTAACATATCTTGTTTGAAAAATGCTGTATTGGTGGTACTGTGGAAAAACAGACATCAATGCAATCAATACTTACTCTCTAAAATTCCTACTATGGATTTTTGGAAGACTAAAGGTTAGCTGCTTTGAAGTCATAGAACTTTCTGTTGAGTCCTTGATCCCTGTGTTCTCCAGAAACCCTTCAGCATCTTGTGCTGCAGGAACAGCTATCATGTAAATAAAGATATTACAATGAAAAGACAGACCAAAAAGCATTGTGAAGAGACTAACTTGTCTCTGCAAGAGATACTTGACATTACTTCAGTATTACAACAGTCTGTGGTAGTAGGGGAACAGGTCATACATTTTTTTATCTCCTAGTTTTTATTCTTGTACCTCTTTTTAAATAGATTACCAGAGAGATGCAGGGACTCTCATTACAACATATAGTAAATCCAACAGGCATAAAAGTGTGGAACAGTAATCAGAATCCCAATTACTCAACTGCATTAACTACAAGCTTTGGCACACTTTAAACTCTAGACAAGCCCAAGCTGAATCTTAGAAAATTCTGAAGTTACAGTTTTCTTTTGGCAGTATCTGGTACGCATTTTTGAAAGTACTAAGTGTGCTCACTCTCAAATCTCCATCTACATATGTGTCGTGGTTTAACCCCCAGCCAGCAAGTAAGCACCACGCAGCCACTCACTCACTTCGCCCCCCCAGGGGGATGAGGGAAAAAATCGGGAAAAGAAGTAAAACTCGTGGGTTGAGATCAGAACGGTTTAATAGAACAGAAAAGAAGAAACCAATAATGATAATGATAACACTAGTAAAATGACAACAGTAATAATAAAGGATTGGAATGTACAAATGATGAGCAGTGCAATTGCTCACCACCTGCCGGACACCCAGTTAGTCCCCCAGGGGCGAATCACCACCCCACCCCCACTGCCCCCAGTTTACATGACATCCCATGGTATGGAATACCCCGTTGGCCAGTTTGGGTCAGCTGCCCTGGCTGTGTCCTG
>JANXJC010000078.1:35631173-35648358 GCA_027564655.1 Leptodon cayanensis
AAAACATCAGTGTTATCAACATTCTTCGCATACTGAACTCAAAACATAGCACCGTACCAGCTACTAGGAAGACAATTCACTCTATCCCAACCGAAACCAGGACGATATGGTATTATAGCTTTCTCTTGAAAGATACCTGCTTGACTATCCTGTAGAAGCGTTTCATCTTCAGTAATATTTTCTGCAGACTGACAAATATTATCTCCATCTTTTGGTACTGCTGTCTGTTCTAATAGGTGTTGCTGTTTTCGTTGTTCTCTTTCTTTCAGAATAATCTAGAAAATATATAAATAAAACCCAAATCAATTCAATGTTATATAGATAACAAAGCAGTTTCTCTTACCAAGTGTTTACATACAAAACATTTGTAAATAAGTTTGGCACTATCATTCAAAGTTTACAACATTAGGGGTTTTTTTATTTGCACATAAAAGGAAGGAAAGATATTCCCTAAATCTACATAAAAAAGGACTTTTTCCTTGATTATCAGTGTCTCGGTGGCAAAAATAATACTAGGGATCAACTACAAGGGCAGAACTAAAGTTAAAGTGACAAATTGCTTCAATACAGAGAAACAGGTGAAAAAGTCTCCCTCTTTACCTTTCTTTTTCAGACTGTCAATTTGTAGGAATTCAGCCAAACACTTAAGAATATAGATACATATATATATGCAGTTACTCTTCCCCCTTATTCCCCTGTTAAAAATCTTGAGTCAGTCTAATAGATTGCTGTCTCTGAATTTGCTGGTTGAAGAAAAAGAAGAAATTACCATGGATAGCTAAGGCATATAGTACACAGAAGGAAGTAAAGCAGGACACAAGCTGGATCCAAACATGCTACCGTAGGTGAAAGCAACAATCAGTTTCCTAAAACTCATCTTCCTTCTCTGCTTTCATAGCTGCTAAGAAACAGTTATTGTATATATGACCACTAGCTTAGCTAATCTACCCCAAATTTGTGATTAATTACACCACAGAAACTAATTGCAAAAGTAAATTTCTCCATTTGCATTTGTCAAAGATGAACAAACAAACAAAAAAAGGTTCCCTACCATACTCAGAACACAGGCATTACACAGACAAAGCAATCTTTGTATTCTCAAACCTATTTCGGAAAATAGGTGGCATGAAGACATAACAGCCAGAAGACACAGTAATTAGTATCACCCCCCTGAGTTTGTTATATGTTCTATGTTGTTTATATTGTACAGTTCTCAAATCCAATTAAGCAGAACAGAATAACCACTAAACTACCTTCGCTAGCTCCACAAGGATTTTAGGCCAGAAAGTGACCAGCGATGAAGCAGTATCTGAAAATCCTCTATACAGAAGACATGACAGGAAGCAATGTGAATGGGCAAAGAAGGAAGATACAAGACAAATGGCCAGGTGGATCTAACACTAGTTGCTGCAGAATCAGCTGAAGTTCTGGCTTGGAAGAGCACAGAAACATTAAATACTACCTTTGCTGGATCCATTCTCCCCAGTCCTGCAAATAAGCATATCTTGTCCAAACCAAGTAAGATTTCTTTGGATGTCCCCCTGTACCAATGATGTGTGGACACTTTTGTAGTGGCACTTCTTCAGCTATCAAGTGATTTAAGTGAGAAAATATAGTTTGGGGAAATTTGTATATGCTATTTAGCAAGACTCCCCTCTTCTCCCCCACACCCCCTCCCCTTTTTTAAACCAAGGAAAGCTAAAATTGAATTTACACAAGTGGACGCCGAGATGCAAATCTCCATACCAGAAGGTTTACTACACTCACAGAGTAATACTGAAGTTACATTAGCCTGTATTGTACTATTTAAGGTAAAAATATGAGCACCTTTTTAAGAGGTGTTGGTCTCTTTGCTTTAGGGACTTCTCTCTGTTTCCCTTTCTTTACCAAAGGAGCGCTGGAATCCAAAGGGTTATGAGGCATCTTTCCTTGGTTTAACCGGTGACTTTTTGTGGCTGTAGCAGGTTCTTTAGAAAGCAATGGTATGGCACCACCAACTGAGATAAAAAAAAAGTCTGCATCATACAACTATAACAAATACCTGAACTAGAATCCAATGCAAGTTTAATGACTGGATTAGAACTAGTATACACGTATTAAATTTGAGTTGCGTTGATATTAAGAATATTTATAGGCAATCCTGCGTCATTAAACTATGTTACTTAATAAAGATACTCCTCCCAAAAGACTGACATGTCCTTTACTTTTATTATACAACTAGAATCACAAGCTCTGTCCCTGAACTCTCAAAAGCAGAATTTGGCAAAATACTACACTCCAAGCTACCTTCAACACCATGCCATGCCAGCTTGGTAAACTTTCAGGAATCCCCATGTTTCATGGCAATGGCATTTCCTCCTCCACAGATTCTGTGCTGTGTTAAGATAAATACTGAGTTGCAGTATTACAGATTTTAGATTAAATTGCTGTAAATAGTCTGGAGCATTTACCCGTACCATTTGTTACACCTTAATGATGTTGGATGAAGTTCATTTGCAGATGGGTAATGAGTAATGCAAAGCTACAGGTAAGTGTCTTTTGCTTAACCAGCACAGCTCTCAGGAAATGTCTACTTTACTTGCATTTTTCAGCAGGTTTACAGCACAGAAACTGTAAATGACTTGCCAGGTCACTGAACCTGGACCTTCCAAACCATGACCTCACACCCTAAAAACTACTCTCCTTTTTCAACTTGCTATCAGTAGGAATTGCTGTATCCTGTGAGAGCACTTTGTCAAACTTCAGTTACCTGCAATATAAACCAGGTTACATTACCAAGTCAATGAAGAGGATGATGTAAGTATCAGTGGAACGAGCTTGACACCTTTGTACCTCAGGCAACCTCCCTCCCCTAAAAAACACCTAAAGTTTCTGGCACTTTGTCTTAAGCCATCTTCATTTAGTGCTTCCAAACTATATATATGCTGATCCTCCAACACCACATACAGTATTATTAGCATAAACAGTTTACTTCATAAAACTGCTACACCACAACTTTTCTTTTTTTTTGGCTCCATATAACAAAGGCAAATTCAGAACACTGCCAAGAACATTGTGCAGTATGTTAGCACAGATGGCTACAAGAATTGAAGCTGGATTTGAAGCAATACGTAAGTATACATCCTGCAGACACATGCTATTTCCTTCGCTGTGTACCTCATCTTTTAATTTCAAATTCACAGAGTTCTCATGTTCCTGAACTTGATGGCTTTAACAGTTTGTGTCATTTTGCACGATTGATGCATTTCCAAAATGTAATTTAAATTAAAATAATTACTGCTTTACTATGCTGTTCCATCCACACACTATTTACCAAATGAAGTAGTAAGTGGAATAAAATAACTTTATCCGTAGTCACACTCCTTGCCCTTCTTGTTCAGTGTGCTTCTCTTCTGGTTACAGAGGTCAGCACAATGAGACTTCACAAACTAAAGTTACATTTTGGTACACACCAATTTAATGGGTGCACTGAATGTTAAAAAAATTATAAAGCTGAAGTAACATCTGCCTTATACTTCCAGGATACGAACATGACACATCAGTTTCTCTTCTGCAGCAGATTCAGACACAGGCAATTTAGTATTAGAAAACAGGTATTGTGACCCATACCTTTGTGCTCCACCATCTACTCGCCAATCCATGCACTGTGTAATTTTACAGAAACAAAACTGGTTATTAGCACCTCTGCAGCATTGAGTTTGACTGACTCAAATGAAAAAAAGAGATCAATGGCAGAATAAGAATCTAAAAAAGCATCTTACAAGTTCTCTCAGTTAGTGAAGGAAAATCTCAACAATGCTTGGTATTTTGACCTTTTTATTTAAAAGATCAGCTATCATATTAAACGTTGTGAGATGAATTCTCTCGTGATTAGCTGTCTTTCTGAAACAATTTTTTTAAAAAGTCTTTACTGAAATAAGGACAGAAATTTTATCATTGAATTCTAGCAAACATCATGCTTCCTTTTGCAAAATATACTGCATTAACATAGGCAAGACTAAATTTTGATCTACAATAAGAAAGACACTGAGCTATTTGTTTCTGCTTCCTGGTTATGCATCCAGAGGGTCTGAAAAATCCTCTCCATCATCAAATTTTGTTAACAGCAATTATTTCACAATTATCAGGCATGACAGAACTCATCCTTTGGCTTGGGCTGATTGACTCTCGTATAGCCCCTGTGTTTGCAAAGGAGCTTTTTCATTTAAGTTTCAGCTCTAATATTTCTAGCATCACAGGAGCTAAGAAAGCCTTTGTTACTGTGTAGCCCTTTCCTGCAGGTTCAGATCACAACAGTAACACACATATTTAAGACAAAGCAAAAAACTCCACACACATTAGTATTTTTGTCAAAGCTAAATTTCAATTACCTCTCATATTTATATAAGGTATTTTTTTACAAATTATTGTCCTGAGGATTTTCCTTTTCCCAAGTCTTCCTCCAAACAATTTAGATCGCCATGCTTTTAAAATGTTTTTTAAAAGGACCTTCATTTTCTCTCGTATCTTGTGAACTGTGCTCTTGCCTGCATATTCAGTGATCATTACAGATCAGAAATCAAGCTACATTTAACATTTGAATACTTAAAAACAACTCAAGCTGAAAGAAAGGAAGTTTCATTGTAACCGATACCTGAAAGCACCACAGGTTTAGAAGACTGTTTTGACTTCTCCGTTTGCTGCTTCTGCTCCAAGACTGCCAGCATGCCACCCAAATCCAATTGCACAGGGATTTGACTCTTCTTACCACTGCTCCTGGATGTTTCCTGAGCAAGTTCAGTAGCAATTAGTAATGTTCTCCATTTCAGAATGTAAAGACTGTTATTTTGTATGGTATGTAATACACTCTTAACATCTTCATCCACGATACTTCTGATTTTTAACTTGATTCAGTGCAAGTATTTTGATCTTTAAATACACATCAACTTTAATGTGAAAAATAAAAAAATCAGAAACAGTTCAAATAACTTTTGAATAGCTACTGGAATGAAGCATAGAAGTATAAAGTCTTTAATAAAGGAGGCGCTTTATGTCAAGCTCCCACTTTGGTCAGGCTGCCACCTATCTTTGAAAAAGAAAAAAGGCTTACCAGGATTGAAAGTTTTGTTAAAAGTACAGAAAAACTACTCTATGAATATTCCAGGGTATGTGATTGCAGTACACATATATCATGTTCAATGCCTTATTAAAAAGAGAGGTCATCATCTTTAAGCACCACCTCCTTATAAGCAGTAATCTTTCTCGCTGCTTTGAAAGGCAAAAGCGGTGTCCCACACTTTGCACATTTAATGACTGAGAATATAAAAAGATTACAAATGAATGGTCTAGCAAGACTACAAAAGGGCAAACTACTGGGGCAGAACATACTAAGGAAATGACTGACAGATTTTGTACTTTCAGAAGTCTTATCCTGAAGGATCAATTCATTATAGCTCCTGTTACAATAGGGTTAAGGAATGTGACCTCCTTGTGAGCCTAGGATCTCATCTTGCATCACAGCTATGCCAGACCAACATGGAGCTACTTACTGACCTCACTGTTGCTCTGTATTTCTCCTTCTTGCCCCAAGCTAAGTGGATCTCCTTGCCTCCTTGTCTTAATCTGGCAGAACCACTTTCAAGAGGTTCCCAACTCCTTAAGACAATCAGTTTGGACTAGATTTATGCCATGATCAAGTATGACAGATGAAAGAAAAATTCCTGATATCTGAAACTCGCAGACATTAATGAAAAGCAGTATTTTTCCCTAAACACTGTACCCCAAACTGGGGGTTGGCAATTACTACCACTGAGTGCTTCTGATCAAGAAAGTCTTGTCACTTATCTCAAAGTATGAATGACAAAGTATGATACAATTGCAGATGAGCTTGGACTTACATCTTATATTTAAATATGCTAATTTCCTTTGCCACTTTGAGTTGTAAACTTCTTTTCAAACATGAATTAATTTACCTGCATTTTCTTTCTTTCTAACATGGAACACGAAGCTTGCTTCCCTGACAGTCCATCCACCACCTTGGGAGTTCCATCCAGTGTGGGAGACCGACTATCCCAAGGCTCTTCAGGGAGATGGATCTTTGAAATTTAGAGACAAAAAGTGACAGAGAGGAAGAGGAAATATTAAGACACATGCAAAAGTGTAAAGTGAAGATGGTATTAAATTCAAATGGAGCACAGATAGTGGGATTGAGTGCACCCTCAGCAAGTTTGTGAATAACAGTAAACTGAGGAGTACAATTGACATGCTTCAGGGAAGGGATGCCGTCCCGAGTGACCCTGACAGGCCTGAGGAGTGGGCCTGTGTGAACTTCATGAAGTTTGACAATGCCAAGTGCAAGGTCCTGTACCTGGGTTGGGGCAACCCCCGATATCAGTACAGGCTGGGGGGTGAAGGCATTGAGAGCAGCCCTGTGGAGAAGGACTTGGGGGTACTGGTGGATGAAAAACTGGACGTGAGCTAGCAACATGAGCTCGCAGGCCAGAAAGCCAATTCCATCCTGGGCTGCATCAAAGGAAGTGTGGCCAGCAAGTCGAGGGAGGTGATTCTGCCCCTCTGCTCCGCTCTGGGGTGTCCCCACCTGGAATCCTGTGTGCAGTTCTGGAGTCCCCAGTACAAGAAAGACATGGACCTGTTAAAGCAGGTCCAGAGGAGGCCCACAAAAATGGTCAGAGGGCTGGAACACCTCTCCTATGGTTAAAGGAGGAGAGAGTTGGGGTTGTTCAGCCTGGAGAAGAGAAGGCTCTGGCAAGACCTTATTATGCCCTAAAAGTACGATCAATTATTGGCTGCCATACTTCTTAGTCAGACGCATGATTTCCTTGGGGTTTTTTTTGGCAGAAAAAAACAGCAAGGCAGCTTCATCTATCAAGTATCTGTTACAGAGGAGTATGACTGGCTTAATGATCATGTCTCTACGACTTACGTAAGCTTTGAGAGGTTATATCCCACTTAAGCCTACAAAGCTAAAAGGTTTCTCTCATTTGAGGTCCAAGCCTGTATAGCACTTTCTTTATAACAAATCTGGTTTGAGCAATTACAGTTCCTTTTGCTGCTCATTCCTCCCTGTCAATGCAATTTACTGTCTCAAACAAAGCAAACAAGGGTTTTGGTTTTCTGTGGTTTGGTTTTGTTTTTTTTTTTAAACCACTAATATTCACAGTGAAACAAAACCAAGGACAAAAATTTCTAGCAGCAAAACTAGTTTTGAAGAAATAGAAACCTGGAATTTCACCTTTTGTATTTATGTTACTTGCTTTGCAAAAGTAATCATATTTCCAGTCCTTGTGATATGTGTTTGGGATTCATTCCCATATTGAATGAATTTCCAAATTAATCCTTGGGATTTATTTCACTCATGTAAAAAAAAAAAAAAAAAAAAAAAAAAAAAGAGCTTGGATTTATAATTGATGTTAGACTCAAATTCTTACCCTTGCATGGCTTGAGAACAAAGCGTTACTCTGTTCAGATGCTCTTGAAATTTGATTATATGAACAAACAGCAAAGGCAGAAATTGACAGTCTTAGTATTGTTTTTATGAAATGCAAAATTAAACTCGAACACTACCTGTATGAAAATAAACTACATAAATACAATTCCTCTCAACTAACTTAGAGCATCCACAACAGAGGTCTCTCTGTCAGAATTAGCAACCCAGAGTTTAGGCAGTAGTTCAGAAACCAAAAAGGTATCTCCTTTGAAATGATATGAATCTACTGAATACAGCGAGTAGCTCTTCACTGTCCACAGAGTACCTATGGGGATCGCCATGGGAAGAACCCCACATCAGAAGCACCTACATTTAGTCAAAAGAATTCCACCTTTAGTCTCATTTAAAACTTGCAGTCTTTTCCTGCTTATTTTCTTAACATTCACATAATACATATAAAAAATAATTCACATAATACAACCAAAACATAGCACTGTACCAGCTACTGGGAAGACAATTAACTCTATCCCAGCTGAAACCAGGATAGTTGCAAGATTACTTACTTCAGATTGCTTTCTGATAGAAGGAGTAAATGATGATTTCTGAGATCCTAGCCTGTTTCTCCTGTCAGAAGCAGCTGCCAGATCAGGAAACTCCTCAGCATCCTAAACAAATAAATCAGAAGATCATTTCATAAGAACTATCAAGGCCATATTCTCAAAACAGATTTTCCTATGTTCAAATGATTTTCTCCCTGCTTATCAAACATTCATCATAATTTGTTTCACTGTACAAAAATACAGAACCCACGTGCAGTGCCACCAATTCTAACCGGTACTACAATGGTTAAGTCATCTATGCAGCAGCTAATTCAGGGCTGAAAGAGCTTACAAGAGAAATGCTTCCAGCACCAGCTTTTTATTGCTGTCAGCTGATACAAATAATTAGAGGTAAATGGCTCCTAAAGGAGTGTATTTCAGATCATTTAACAGCCTTGCAAACAACTTCCCTCTTCTTCCAGTACAGTCTCCAGCTGTGCAATTCTGCCTTAAACATGCAAGTGGTGAAGAACAAAAAGGGCAGGCAAAAGGTTAGTAACTCTTGACTACAGTATGGAAATAAACAGATAAATCACTCAAGTGATGATGTAGGTTTATACACAAAAGTAAATTTTATTAGCAGAAGATACATTATCCAGACTCCAGATTAACTAAGTGCAGACAGGTTGAAGCTTGCTCTACACTGGTCACCTTATATCCGCTATCTCAATCATAATGATCCTGATCCACTAGCTTCGTTTTCATTCAGTTGCTTCTCCTCCCACTTTCTGAGAGGCCTTTTTAGCAGTGATACAATACTACTGAACACACCAACACTTCTTCTGCAGCCCGTAAGACTTAATTTGAACAGCCCAGGCTAGGAAGCTCTAGTGTAAGGACAGACACATCTCATTCAATGAACTATTTTTAAAGAAGCTTGGAAGTATGCCAAAAGACAACTGCAAGAAAGGGAAAAATGTTTCACAAACATACTCTTCCATCTTAGGGACATCTTGAACCACAGGCAGTACCTTCCATTTAAATAGCCCTCACTAGAATAACTTTTTATTTCAGTCTGTCCAATCACTTCTTGAATTCATATAAATTTCTGGCATTTGCAACATCCTGTAGCAACATGAGTAATTAAAATCTACCACTCAGTGTGGAGTTAAAACCTCCTTATATTTGCTTTTAGCTCATCATCTGTAAGAACCAGATGACATCAAACAAAATCAGGAGAAAGATCAAATAATTTCTTTTTCATTTCCTTGTCACTTCTGATTCCCACTTCACCATCTATTTTACAGACTGAGAAGACCTAGTTTATTCAGTCTTGCCTCCCACAGAAATTGCTTCATACCTTTGATTATTTTTGAAGCCTTTTGTCTACCTTTTTTAGTTCAAGTATGTGTATTTTTTTAAGGACTGGGGGAAACACAAGAAAACAAAATCCATGCTATATTCAGATCAGACACGTCCTGGATTTATATATGGTCACAATCCATTTTCTTTTCTATTTTCCTAATAACTCCCAGCACTGTTTGTGTGTTTGACCAGTACTACTAGCACTGACCTGGTTATCGATAGCAGCTTCAATTTTTTTCCCCTCAGGGAAAATACCTAACTCAGGGCCTATCGCTATGTATGGAAAAACAGGATTGCTTTTCCCCAACTGCATCCACTTATGCTCATTAACAATGTCTATATATGAGTGACTTTTATAAAACTAGTAAGCAATCCAATATATTGCTCCAGTGAGCTGCTGCATATAGCGGAACCCTCTTATATCTCCTGGGTGCCCAGTTCTGTGTGTATGATCCTTCCATGCTTTTGTATTTCAAGAGCATCATACAAGAGTCTCACCCATTTTTCAAACTGATGAGCCCACAAGCATTCCCAGTAAATCAGGAGGGTCTGAATGCTGTCCCCCACTGCCACAACAGATCCTGCATCCACATCACAGATTTCAGTGCAATGCATATGTCCTGTTCCATGATTCTATGCCATTTTATTCCCATTTTTGTCTTCAATAGTACCATTACCTTCCTACTATTTTCCATGACTCCTGTCATTCTCTTTCTGTTTAGATGATAAGTCATTCACAGGTCAGACATTCTATGGCAGCATACAGTAAAAACGGGGATGTTCTCATGAGGTAAAGAACCTGCAGATCTTTAATTCTACCCATAATTCTCTAACAAAGAGGTCCATAAACAGTCATTTCTTGTGCTGCTCCAGGACAATGAACCGCACAATGAAAAGAATGTGTAGCCATGGTTCCGCTCCAAGTTCCATGTTAAAATGTACAGAACAGAAGCCAGCCAGGAAGGCTTCTTTATGCTGTCATTTCAGAGACTGAAAATTATGTACATTAGATCAAACACATAAATCAACACATGTACGTAGTGCTGTACAATATTGGGCTTTCAATGAAGCACTGTTAAACCATGGACCATACAACAATTCTCTAATGTGGGAGAGTAAAGCCTTCATGATACTGATACACAAAAGTATCAAAATACTAATATGCATATTACAGCTATGAATTTGAAAAAAAAACTGGTATTAACAATCAGGAACGTAGGCAGTGACAACTGTGTTACATAGAAATTGCTTCCAGATGCAAGATGGGTACAATTTTAATGCCAGTACCACATTCTTTAAAATTGTGGCACACTATGGTACCCAGTATATTCCCTGTCCTTTGTGCACTTTGCTTTCTGCAACAGTTATTACAGAATATTTTCAATTTAGGAAATTTGACTTTTATTGTTATGTGTTAATATCCAGACTCTCAAATGCATCACTCCAATTTTGCTCCTAAGTCTCTTCTGCACTCCTCTGTGCTCACTGAATATGTGGCAAGTCAAAAGGCACAACTGTTCCCTACCAGTAACTTCTGACAAACATCTCAACTGAAACGGACCTGAACCAATATTCTCTACAAATGGGATTTGAACTTAAATTTGTACAAAGCTGTGTTAACATCTGGTCTTCTGATACATTCATAACACTTAAAAGAAAAATAACAAAAACCTCTTCACTATACCTCAATCCTTGGTGGTTCCTGTACTATAGTAGATTCTTTTTGAGGTTTCTCTACATCAGTGGGTGACTTTGGTTTTTTCTTCTTTTTCTTCTTTTTTTTCTTCTTTTCTGACCCTTCTTCAGGCTCAGTTTCACTAGCATCATTTTTTGCTTCTGATTGCTGAAAAAAATCATAAGGCATGACTATCAGAAATTGGTTTATTTCAATACCACCTACCAAAATAAACATAAGTGACCACACTTAAGCAACTAAAGGGTATCTTAATCAATCCGGGCTAGGGCATTAAGTGGACAAGGAAAATGCAAGATCTCTTAGAAATTCAGAGCTACTGGAAAAACTCTTCATTTGAATCATATTGCACGGTTATCAGAATGTATCGGGACTACTGAGATTTCAATAGGAAATATCCACTCAAATAAGGCAAGAGTTCCATGTTTCATGTCTCATTCTAAGGGTCAGGAATTTGAAAAAAGTCCAGCCTAAAAGTTGGAAGTTCGTGTTGCTGGAGTAGTACTCCTTTTGACATCTTGTTATTCTTTTCCACTACAAGAGAAGAAAAATTCTAATAAGGACAAGGTAACTTTATATTACTTCTTACGAGCCATATTCAAAGTGGACACTGTACAGAGCCTAGGGAAAAAATGGCAATGTCTCACATCAAGAGACACAATTGCACAGTGACAGAAATTAGTTTAGAGCAGACAATTCTCAAGTACCTTTGCTTCACTATCCTGCTTCCCTTTGCCTCTGGAAAGACCTTCAGATGCTGCTGCTGACACAATTTTCTTTGGGGGCTGTGAAAGTACCATGGCCCAAGACACATGTGGCTGAGCAGAGCCATCTGCAGGTGTTTCAGGAAATGCCGCTGGGAAAAAAGTGATATACGAAGATGTCTCAAAAATATTTCTCAAGTATTCAAAAGAAAAAGGATCTGTAATGAATTAACCAACGACTAGCAAATACAGAGTAGCATCATATTCCTTCGGAGGAAGGACTGAAATAAGACACTCACGCAATTAATTTCTCCAGAAAGCTTTCTAGAATTTTAACTACTCTATATATTGTCCAGCACTATATACATGCATTTAGCCCAATTAAATTATAATTGGAAATCTATACTGTGTCATACTAACTACATACAAATAATTCCATGCTCATTTTCTAAGCTACTTTTCTTTAAAATAATGAAATTCTGCTATATTTATATACAAAATTCCTTAAATATTTATCTCAGTCATACAGTTTTCACATACAAGGCCACAGCAGTGTTTTCTACTTCCTGAAAACTTTCCAGTTTTATAGACATATGTACCAGCTGAAAGACTTCCTAATGTGCCTCAGTGCACAGGAATTTCACCCACTACCACTCAGAAGTATCAATGTTTTGAAAGAAGTCACAATTAAATTTGTAAGTATTCTTAACACACAGCAAATACAGAACAAAATCTAAATTTTTCTTTAAGAATGAGAAAAACTTTCACTGAACAACTAAATAGCATTATGGGTTTACATGGCAAGGTTTTGGTAGTGGGGGGAGGCTGCAGGGGTGGCCTCTGTGAGAAGACGAACACTGCCAGCCCCAGCCAGCTCCAGAAAGATCCACTGCCAGACGCAGCTGAGCCTATCAGCAATGCTGGTGGCATCTATGTGATGACATATTTAAGAAAGGGCAAAAAACACTGTGCAGGAGTTGAGAGGGAAGGGTAAGAAAAAATGTCAGAGGAACAACCCTGCGGACACCAAGATCAACGAAGAAGGAGAGGGAAGAAGTGCTCTGGGCACCGCAGCAGAGACTCCCCTGCAGCCCCTGGAGAAGACCATAGTGGAGGAGCAGGCTGTCCCCCTGCAGCCCTGCAAAGGAAGGAGCAGCAGAGAGGAGCTGTTATGAACTGACCCCAACCCTCAACCCCCTGTTCCGCTTGGGGCAGGAAGAGGTAGAAGAGTTAGGAACGAAGGACTAAAGATGACCCTGGGAAGAAGAGAGGGCAGCGGGAAAGTGTTTTTAGTTTTGTTTTTGTTTCTCACCATCATACCCTATTTTTAATTGGCAACAAATTAATCCTTGCCAACTCAAGTCTGCTTTGCCCATGATGGTCAACTGGTGAGTCATCTCCCTGTCCTTATCTTGAGCCACAAGCTTTTAAATCTTGTTTTCTCCCCTATCCTGCTGAGGAGGGAGAGAGAGAAAGCAGTTGGGTAGGAGTCTGCCCACCAGCCAAGATCAACCCACCACAAACTGCCACTTTATTCTGGGGACAGGAACCAAGGGCAGTGTTTAAGGAGAAAACATTATCAAATTACTTTAAAGCTTCTGGAATAACTTTTTCTTTGGAGGGCCCCTCAATGCACTTCAGCAGGTTAACCTGTCCTTTCTGAATCCTTACTGAAGTTAGTGGGAAGGTAAGGACCGAACTGTCCAGACTGGTGTGCATCTGTGTATACACAGAAATCCAGCGAGAGGCACTGTCCTGGTTTCGGCTGGGATAGAGTTAATTTTCTTTCTAGTAGCTGGTATAGTGTTAAGTCTTGGATTTAGTATGAGAATAATGTTGACAGCACACTGATGGTTTTAGTTGTTGCTAAGTAGCGTTAATACTAAGTCAAGTATTTTTCAGCTTCTCATGCCCAGCCAGCAAGAAGGCTGGAGGGGCACAAGAAGCTGGGAAGGGACACAGCCAGGGCAGCTGACCCAAACTGGCCAACAGGGTATTCCTACCATGTGACATCACCTCTAGTATATAAACTGGGGGGAGTTGACCTGGGGGGATCACTGCTTGGGGACTAACTGGGCATCGATCGGCAGGTGGTGAGCAATTGCATTGTGCATCACTTGCATATTCCAATCCTTTTATTATTACTATTGTCATTTTATTAGTGTTATCATTATCATTATTAGTTTTTTCTTTTCTGTTCCATTAAACTGTTTTTATCTCAACCCATGAGTTTTACTTCTTTTCCTGATTCTCTCCCCCATCTCACTGGGTGTGGGGGGGGAAGTGAATGAGTGGCTGTGTGGTGCTTAGTTGCTGGCTGGGGTTAAACCACGACAGAAGTAGAGGTTCTAAACTATGTAAATTCCTCCTGGTTTTGCCATTTGCTTGCATAGCCTGTCAGAGTTTAGATGTGGAAAGCATTATTTTATGTTATCTTATCTTCTTGCCAAGCAACTCAAACCACTTCAGTTATAAAATTATAATTATAATGTAGAGATAAACATTATCCCCATTTTGCAAATTAGGTAAAAAATTGAACAGCGGAGTATAAAAATGCAGAATTTTTAAGAAAGTGGATAACAAGACTTTGGTTTCTGTGACCGCTTTTTATTATGTGCAGCTATGTCTGAACTCTTCAGAGCCTGTGTGCCATCTTGTGTTTATCTTCAAAGTGAAATGCCCCTTTCTAATGACCAGAGTTCATATTTGCAGCTTTCCTGTGATACATATTGTAAGTGAACAGTTTGAGCCATTTTTTGTTTCCAGTTGATCATTGTCTGTAGATGATGTTAGGATCCCACATCTGACTCCGGACTCTGGGCTCAGAATCATTTCAAGGCTTAGATTCAGTTTTGATAATGCCAAAATCTCAGAGAAATCTTTGTGAGTTCAGCTCCAACTGGTGAGAAGATGGTGGGTTCTCCTGCTCTCCTGAGACTGCTGCTGTCTTGGTCACACCAAAACCCAATTCAGGAAGGAAGAGATGCTTCAGCCTCAACCCAACACAGCACTGGGGAGGAAGGGGATGGAGGCTCTCAAGTGCGATAGGAAGGGTGGGGGATTGACAGGGGCTTCTGGTTCAGGCTTGTGACAAATAGCAATTCGCCATGACTACGCTGGCCTAATAAATGCTGTACAGTTTTTCTTGCCTACTGTTAGATGTCTACATTTGTATTTTGATCTTTGGGTAGACCTTGAATTTCAGGTGCACTGAGTAGCCAGAGCTCTGGCTATCTTTTCAGAGACTTTAGGTGCACCTTTTCAATCCCGTGAGCAACCCAGAACATTTTTATTTGCTTTTTTTTTTTTTTTTTTAAAGTCACTGTGACTGAATACTGTTGTTCTTTGAGTACTCTAAAGCACAGTGGTGTTTAGATAAATTGGCCTCAGAATCTGTTTCATCATAATGAAAGCATTCACATCTCTGCAGAGGATTATTTCCCTGCTTCTGCAACACTTTCCACATGTGTTGGCCTTCCTAGGTTATTTTAATTTATGATTCTCAATGTAGCTACAGGCACTCTGCTGATGGAACAGAGGGTGGTTTTACAGAACAAACATCTGTGGGTGTTTCCAGATGTAGGAAGAGTATGGAAGTGGGTGTTATCTCTCAATGGGAAGGGAGGAATGTGGCTAACAGCAGCAAATATTTGGATGTAACAAAGCATGTGAGTAAAATGTATCTATATGATGCCCTTTAGAACAAAATAAAAAGAGGAAGACAAGGTAAAAAATACCAAACATCGAGGCTCTATTTCAGTAAAAGACAGTAGGATTTGACATAACTGATTGTACCCACAATCCACCTATTTCTCTGTTCTGCCTTTGGCATTTGTCTGCACCAGACATGTCTCTGCATGCTTATGTCCTACAGAAGTCAATGAACCTGAAGCCTGTGACTGAAATTAAATATATGTTGAAAGTTTTTCTTCATTAAATCCCTCAAGGGGTGATCCTAAGGGAGAGAGTATGAAAAAATTTAAATCTGCATGAAAGAGAAAATTGGCCATGTTTTATTTTTGCATGTACATTGCCCACAACCTGGGACTGTTCAAAGCACAAGCACAAGGAGGGACTTTCCCCAGGAACTTCCCACGTCAACACAGCTGGGAATGTCAGAGGCAGACGAGGATTCATAGATGCCATGGAGACATTGTAGGAATCAGTCCTTGATAGCAAAGGGAATTAAGAATTTGTCCATCTAGGATTAACTAAAAGAAATTCTGCCTCCATTCTAGCTTCCATTGACTAACTTAGATCACACGATTGCTGCTGCATCTGAGGCCATGTGGAGCATCAGCTGCCAATTTCAGCTAGAGACAAGGACCCCCCCTCCTACTCAACACATAGTGGGTGTCAAAGGGAGTCTGGCTAAAAGTCTTTAAACAAACAATTAAGCTTAATATCTATTTTCTCTCAGGTTTCACTTGATGCAAAACTGCCTGAGAGATGTACTAGAAAAATAGTTTAAATTAAATATAAATTATTAGGGTAATGCTGCAAATCTGAATGTAATCAGACACATCTTTTCCTGTCACACTAGAGGTATCTGAAATAATTCCACTTACACTAGGTAGTTATTCTGGATTTATGGGAGGCAACTGAGAGAAGGATTTGGCCCCAGTAACTGGAAACACAATCCAGTTCTTATTCACATTCCCAGAAGTCATAATTTAAAAACAAGTTTCCATGACACCCTATATTTTCTATCATAATTCTCCATTTGCACAGGAGGATGAAATAAAAACCTTTTATAAACAAGGAAGTGTTCTAACTCACTCCCTCATGCAGGAAAATCCAGAAAATGACAACTCCAAAGTCAATTGTTCCCTGGACTGTGCCAAATATCTACCCCCTTTGAAAAGCAAAGTAAAGCCTTTGGCTCCCCTGTCCTGCAGATCTGCATGTAGCACCGGAGATCCTCCAGGAGGAGAGGGGGAAGCCCCACGTGGCTGCCCTGGCTCCCAGTCCCTCCCTGCTTCCCTCAGCACCTGTCAGCACAGCTCTGATGGACTCTCATCAGACCCAGGCCCCCTGTCACGATGGCCCCTGCTCTGGGTGGGCATCACAAGGGAGAGGCCTCTGCAGTGCCTTGGTGTTGTCCCACAAACAGGGTTCATTTACCCAGTGTGCAACCCAATAACACACAGAGTCGAGGTATTTTCAAACTGATTTCATTGATGTGCATGAATGGGTGCCTGTCTCAAGACAGCACACCCTTGTCTCAAAAATACTCACATTTATACACTTAACTAACACATATTCATTATTATTTTCCTTAATGATCGGTTCTTTCTTCTTCGCCCCTCATGTAAATTAGTGCCCAGACTGTCTTCTTCCTTCATTGTCTTCTTTTGAGTAGGTGGTATCATTTGAGTAGATGGTCAATGAGTCAGTGGTCGCGATCTCCCCCTGTAGGAATTACCTTTTACCTACTTCTTCCCTAATCTTGGCAGTT
>JANXJC010000078.1:35699376-35711770 GCA_027564655.1 Leptodon cayanensis
CTAATATTTTACTGAACACCACTGCTGAACAGTTTAACAAGTTATGGATTAATGAAAAAAAATGAAATAGTTTTCTGTGATGGAAGTCATTGAAGAGCTCAGTCTTTTCCCCACAGAGGGACTGATTACTATAGGGAGGGATTATAGGTGTTCATGTTGTCAGAAAAACAAACACATGTAATAAAAAAGTGTAAAACTGTGTAATGGAACAGTAGTTAAATGTTTCAATGAAATCTGTTTCCAATGATAAATGTCTACTGATGAGTTTTAGTTGGGTAATGGCATAGACGTTTTGGGTTTTGTTACATTTAATTAAGAGCAGAATCAACAGTCAAGAGGTAAATGTATGTCTGTCTTTAGGTAACTCATGGTTGGGTTTTGTAACAAGTGTTGATGAACTTAAAATGCTGTTTCTCAGAAGTTAAAAACTAAATAAACTGAAAATAGTATAGCATAATTTTATATCCCTATGTACAATATATCCGAAAGAGCTAATGAGCTGTAAAACCATGACAGTGGTATAGAACAGACGCCGGCAAATATAGTGTTAAGAAACAGATATAAAGATAGTATCTGAGAGATAGGAAGGAAAAAGAACTTCATCTAAAAGAAGCACCGCAAGCCAGGCGAGTAATATTTCAGTGAACAGCACATTAAATTGTTAGTATTATAGCAAATTATCTAAAGAGTATAATCCTAACTACAATTATTTCTTTAACATTTTAACACTTTTATGTCTTGGGAGGGGATAACAGCAGTTTACATCTGATGAGGAAAATAGACATCTTTCGTGAAGCTGTTCAAACATATCACCAAGTAAAGGCTTCAGTTCTGCAAACATTTCTGCATGACACTGTTTATGGGAACATTCTCATTGAAATAATTGAGGCTACTCCTGTATGCTGAGAGTTAAGTATGTGCTTAAGGATAAACTGGATTGCAATGTTGCATGCTCTTATTGCATACTTTTATTCTGTACCATAGTATTCCCTTCAACGTATACGCAGGGCAGCTGTGGTTTTAGCAGATCTCTGCAAGTAGACACAGAATTTACAAAATTACTTTTCTCTTTAGTGGCTAAGCCAGACTGTGAAGCACAGCCTTAAATGGAGCTAACATGATGGAAACTGCAACATATGCGGCCTTCCCCTACAAGACTTCAGGGCTCTTTGGAAGAACGTTTCCCTTTTTTCCTTTCTGTGCTAACTAAAATTGATTTGCTGCTGGTTTCATGTAGGAGCAAGATACCAATGCTTCGTGGCTTTGTGGTGGTACTCTTTGCCCACCTGTTTGAAAGGTATCCAACGTAGCCTGTAAGAAAAAACAGAAGAGGGTTTCTTGCTTCCTTCTTACCCGTTTAAACAGACATAAAGTCAAATTTACAATCTACTTGTTTAAATAAAAAAAAAAAGAATATCAACATTACAGCAAGACTTGTTAGTTTCTCTTTTCGGTCGATGTTAAATTTGTCTTCCTTCATTATAGAAGAATTTGTGCAAGGTTTGTTTGTTTGTTTGTTTGTTTGTTTTCCTTTTAAAATCAGATTTAAAATCTGCTTCTGTCAGTCAAGCTGCAGTAGTGTTAATGGTTAATCACTCGTAGTTTGACATGGCCTGAGTAAAACCATACTTGGTAGGATTTCGTGCATGTGATTCTAATAATAAGGAACACAGTCCCAAAGTGTCCTGCTGTAATGAGGTTTGCATGTTTAAGAAGTGGGTTGTGTGTTTCGGCCATATGGTGATAATAGGACTGAATACTGATCCTTTAGTTCAGAGCCTGCTATCCTCAACCCAAGTACCCAAACAGTGTTAGACAGAGCTCAAAGACTCATGAAACCAGCTTATCACCGTGGATTTTAAAGATGCATGCATGGACGTTAGGGGAGAGAGAAGGAAGTGACAAAGACAGCATTGGTTAATCCCTCCTAGTATGCCATATTCCTTTGCAATCAGTATTCTTCGCATTTTCTTTCACTGTTGTTTGGGCTATGAAAAAAAGATATTGATGCCTGTTGCTCTGTCAAAAAACTGTATTTTGAGCTCCATGGATGTGAAACGCTGTGGGTCTGTTGTACAGCCCACTGACATGAAAAGAGCATTTCTCACAGAAATTAAATCAAATCCTATAGGAAGAAATCATACAGTAGAGTCTTTAATTATAACATTATTCTAATTACATAACTCAAGTACTATTACTGTACATTTGCACACCTTTCATAGAAAGCAAAGCATGTAATGATTTCAGTGCTGAAGGATTCAACTCTCAGCATGAATGTCTGTTCTGCAGTACATTTGGAGTGTTTGCAAAATGCCTTGGAAGCTTTGGCATAAATTCCACACCTAGGGTTATTTAATGAGTGACACAATTTGGGCACTATTAATGTTGATTTAAATAGTTAAAGTCAGAACTGTTTTAATTTAAAGCAAAAATTATACAATCCTGCTAGTTATTTACAGCTTTAAAATCCACTGATGAATTTAGCTGGTTGGTTTAGGAGGTAAAACTACATTCAGCCAGAACTCCTTCTCTGTTTTTCCTTGGAAATTGATTTATTGGTTTCTTTACTTGTCTTCAAATAATGATTACAGTAAGAATACCATGTGCCCAAAGTAAATATCTGCTGCTACAAACATAAAGAAAACACACAGATGAACCGAGATCTTCAGGGAAAACCAATGCCTTTCTTGGCTGCTGGAGACAAGGCACTCCTTTGTCCCAGTGACAGGGCACTCCTTTGTCCCCTAGCCACGTAACCCATTGAGGAACCTCATCTCCACTAACGCACTAGCTATACTTGTGCTGCAGCCTGGCTTCATTTTATGGTAGCAAGCTGAAGTGAATGCACAAAGTATCAATATTAAATTTTCACGTTCTTTGCAGTGGGGAAAAATGCAGATCTGCCCTGGGACAGCGCCAGAGACAACCAGCCTTCCCAGCTACTGACACTCTTTCAGGGTGATTACTCCCCTAAGCAATGAAACCAATTCCATAGTCATAGGGGAAGAGGGGATCAGTATTGCTTCTCTGCAGTTCTACATAGTCGTGCAATATTCATATTTCATTTGATCCTATATATTTATGATAAAATGCGATGCAGCTCTGCCTTTGGCTGCTCCAGGCCGGTCTGCGGCAGAGACTGTCCATTTAAGTTGTGGTGGAAAGAATGATGGGACTCGGTGCAACCACATTTCCAGTCATCACTTGTTTTCAGAGGGGGATTTGGCGCAATTCAGTAAGGGTAATCTAGAATGTTTGTTTAATAAGTGATAGATATTCCCCTAGATTTTTCAAATAAGTTTTCAAAGGGCCAGGAAAGTTTCCAGTCTCAAAAGTTTGACTCAGACAATCCAAGTCACAGCTAAAAGGTTAAAGACTAAAAAAAGCCCTTTGAAATTAGACAGGAATGGCAAGCAAAAAGATAAAAGGTAAAAATAAACAGGGTATAGGGAGACGCAAAGAAAATGATGTGAGGTAAACAGAAAAAGCTGTCTAGGCCTTTTTTCTACAGCGCCATCACATTGTATTTGTTGATACAGAAATTTGTCTTTTTTTTGTTATCTCAGAACAAATCCTGAAATTGGAGACATAAGTTGACCGAATACCTGAAATAATAAGGACAAGACTGGAAGAGAGATATTTCATCTTAAGATGTTGTCTTAACTTGCTCAGCACCATTTCCATCTTTCTGGATATGTTGTTGTACTAACGTGCCTTTATTCCCATTTTTGGCTCTTACTAGCACAGGAATTATACAAGGGAGTCCATGTCTCATTGGACACCAGCATCCTAACTGACATTTGACACTGCATACCTCTGATGAAGTAATTAACAGAATTTTTTTTTCTTAAAAACAAGCTGCTTTAATTAACCACAGGACATTTTAAAAGCACCCTGAACTTCCCAAGAAATTAGGGTGTTTTAGGAATACCACCTTTGCCACCAAATGTAGGGGCCATGTTTTGTCGCCACATGTTGAGCACAGATGCTAGTGTTGTTCATTTTTACTTACTTTTTTCTAAACACTGAGCAGGAATGAAGAGAAAAGGCCAGGTGGATAAACTGTGCAGAGTCTCCTTCTGAAAGGAAAGGATTAACTGTGAAGCTGTGCTGCAAACACCACAATAAACTGTTAAAAACATATCAGCCAAGTGTTTGGAATCTACCCAAAGCCTTTTCTTGGGTCAGCGACAGAAACTATGAAGGCAGTCCCCAGTATGGTCCTCCTGTTCCTAGATGACTGTTATCCTTAACAACACTCAGGCATGATAAAAATCTTCAGAATTAATGAGCTTTACAAGGGCCTGGTATGAAATCAAACTGCACTGGCAGATGCATTGAACCTGTTTCTCTTACAGCACTTCAGCAGCATTAAGAAGGCAATGAAGTCTGGCTCACTCTACCCTAGGACTAATAAGAATAAAACCTAGTTCCTATGGAACACTCATTGTTAATAGATCCTCATGCTTTACAAAGTGATGTTTGTTTACAACCTTTAATACAAAGTACTATTTAATGCAAAGTATCAATCTTTCGATTTTGCTGAAGAGGAAATAAAGATGTAGAGGATTTAAGGCATTTGCTTGAGGGTGTCCAGGAAATGATTTACAGAGGTGAGACTTTCACAACACTGAAGTGCAGTGCCCTTCCAGCAGACCCAGCTGCTCTGTAAAGTTGCTAGAGTGAAGGTCTGCTGCTGTAAAAGGTCTCTAGCTGGCTAGGCAGAAAAGGCAAATCAGAAAATATCTTTTCAGTTTGCAAACTGAGTGCATTTATGACAGAAATTGGAGTAGAAATTTTGGAGGGACAGAAAGACAGTCTTTCCCAGGTCAACAGATGCCACCTTTGAATCATGGTCTTCTATGATGCACTTCTAATAGTTGTCAAAGGTCACCCAGCACACAGTGCATGCAACAGCGGACAGGGAAAATAGAAGATTCACTATGAAATGCATATCTAAAAATGTTTTGTAAAAAAACAATAAATTGTTTATAAGCTCAAAGTTCCTATGATGTATGAATGTTTTGCAGGATCAGAGTTGTGGAGAATACCCTGGATACAGTAAGATACAAGATAGGTTTTATTCATGTTAGAAGCTTAGTCTGGTGTATGTTGTGAGGCTGAAGTGAGCAATATTTATGAATGCATTTTTTTAGATCAGCGTTATGAATTGCAATTCAGGTTGCTCAATGATAGGCAGAAAGAGTAGTAAGTTGTGTGAGAGACATCTGAAGAAGCAGAACTGATGCGAAGCCTGTAGAGTTAGGTGCAATGGACTTTTCAAGTTGAAACAAAATTGAGACTACTTAAAATACTCTTATTTATGTAGTGTAGATTACCTGCATTTGAGACTGTTCTGTAACCATTCATTTGTTACAGCAATAGTTACACTGGATCAATAGCCTGTACATGAAGCAGGCCCACTCTGGAAGAGAAAACTTAAAATAGTGATTGTTGAATATGTATCTTTCTGTCATTTTGAACCTTTGGTAAATCAATCTTATAGTCATAAAATAAGCAGAAAACACTAACTAAATAGAAATATTATATGAACCCACTCTTGCAATATATTGATTTCTGCCAAGGACAGGAAGAACAGGGCTGCTCAGCGTGGGGGCACAAGCTGGGAGCTGTGGGTGCCCATCCTGCTTTTGGGCAGTGGTGGTGGGGAGGGGTCCCAAGTCCACCAGAGCTGCTCTGCTGGGATTCTTCATGGCCTTTACACTGCAAGAAGATATTTGAGAGATTTTTTCATGCTTGAAATCCATCCTGGGACATCTTTCACCTTATTCCTCTGTTCTGCACAATGGAGGTCATCTTTTGGGCACTCTTACTGTGAACATAAGTGACTATAGCTTAAGCATAAGAAGGTTAGAGATAGATAAAGTTTCAGGAAAAGGATGTGTTTTAATTGCTGGATTCTTGTGGTGAAGACCAGAGGTACATGTAGCATTCATATAAAAAAGGACTCCTTCTCCCTCCCAGTGTGTTTCGGATTTTCAGTTTTCAGAGTGATGGGTCCTTCCTAAATCACACCTCCAAATGTACAATTTCAAAAGTGTAGCCATATAGCATTTCAGATACTTAGAATAGGTTTATATTCGGCATAGTGCAAAAGCACCTGTTAGATCTTCCATCTTCTGGGTCTGTGCTTTAATAATACTCCTCATCAAGCAGTTCTACTTAACGGCTGAGGTAGTATAAGTTCTTTAATAACTAGTTATATTTACGGTGTCCATATTTACAGTTTCAAATGTCTAATTACGATTTTCAGCTATTGAAGCATAATGTTTTGGCTGCAGAAGCTTTTGCATGTTTGTGTTAGAAGGAATTCTGATGCAGAACATAAGCTGCTAGAACTAATCTGCATGGTGCTTAAAGGGAAATATATCTTAGTGGATATTCAAGGTAGCAGGCAAAACAGTCTGGAAAGTGTTCACTGAATTGAAGTATGCAACTGTGAAAATGAAACAATTAATCTGTGATACTGCAGTGTATAAGTGGTTCACACCGATTAATATCACACTGCAATAATTGCATTCACCTGGTATTATATATTTTTAAAATTAAACCTCAAAAGTATAGAACTACAGATTTTTCCAGTTGTAGCCTTTTTTAAAGAAAACTTTTGGCACATACAAAAAATTGAGGCATAATGCAGAATGTGTTTACATTTAAAATAATAAGATAAATCATTGACCAATGTGTGCACTTCCGATTCTAGCATTTCTGAGTTTTTGCATGCAAAACCATACATTTGTAAAGTAAGAATGTAAGAAATATTGTACATGCAAAACTACTGATACAGGATTTTTGTGGAATCTTGTGAAAGCACAGTCCATTTAGCATCTGTACTGTGTGAATATTTTTTGAGCATGATGTTGACAATCTTACTTCATCCACATGCGAGTGAGAAATAAGAAAAAGGTATTTTCTTTGAAGATGTGTTGTTTTCAGCCCCATTTGAGATGGAGATTAGAAAATTGTCAGAAGCAAAATTTGCTTCGCAGTGGTATCTTTCCCCTTACTAGCAAGAAATGAGACCTTAGAGTTGACTTAAGAAATTGTTTTTCGAGATAAGTTAAAATATATTCTTCTTCCCCTAGCTGAATCCTTTGCCTTTTTTTTTTTTTTAAGGGGTTCTGTTCCTTACCATATGATTTGATTGTGAGATGCTTCTAGAATGGTTTCACAGGGGACAAATGTAAAACCACTATTAATATCTAGTGAGAATTGTAGATGTATCCCAAATAGAATGGATTCTTCTTTTCTTATGGAGGTTTATGGTATAGACTTTTAAATTGTTTTCTTACTGGTAAGATGCCCCATATTCTTATGTTGTGTGGAGATTTCTATAGCTATTCCTGTCTGCAACTCTGATACAGGAAAAATAGAAAAAATCCAGTTTATTCCAGTAAAATCAACTGAAAATGCATTCTATCAACAGAGGGAAACCATACTCTGAAATATGGTGAAAATATTGCCTGTTGTCACACAGCTTTTCTACAGATACCTTCTCTCCCCAGCAACTGATAATATTTAGTCATGTAAGGTCTTCATCATGCTTCACAGATTTGTTAACAGACATGGAAAATATTGCTTAGTATTGCTCTACCTTTTGTCCTGATATGGGTGGCACATAAGTATATTTTTCTTTTGCAAATGCTGTGCTCTCTCTGTGCCTCCTCATCAACAAGATTTGGAGGTTCATATTTTCTCCAAGGTCTCTTTGGTTATATGAATCTCTAGCTACTGAAGAAGAACTTTACAGGTTTTCTGATCTCTGTGGGAGAAAAAGGAGTAACTTATTTTCAGCTTTTTCAGCGTATTGGCAAATCTTGCTATCTTTTTATGTATAATCACATTTGCCAGTTTGTTAATAGAAATATACAGCTGCCTGCTGAAACTTTAAAATAGTTATAAATATTTATATACTGTGTTTCAAAAATAATAAAAAAAATCTTTTTTTAGACTTAAGGATTCTTGATAAGCATTCTTAATAACAGTGGCACTGTATATTTATGCATGCTTGCAGTAAATATATAGGATTTCAAGGTCTGTGTATATATAAAAATACATGCATGCATATACATAATATATCTAAAATAAAAGTAGGTATATATAAATAAAAATTATTTTTTTGTCATGTTAAGGTGGATTGATTCTTTTTTATCATTTAAAAAGCTCAGTGCAAGGAAGTTGTGTGGAATAGAACAATATAGTTGCCTGCCTTTGTTTAGAAGCTGATTTTTCTACTGGTAGTGGGTTAGACTTAGGATGAATTTATTTAGATGAAAAAGTTTCACAGCCTTTCAGTATTAATTAGTCAATGCTAGGCACTTTGATTTATAGCTGATCCCAGAATCCCTCTGGAAGTTAGTCTCATTTTACTTATGACTGAAAGCCTTTATGAAAATCTTCAGGAAATTCACTGTAAAAGGATTTACATGATTAAAGCTAGACGTCTAGCAAATATGCAGTGACTCACAGTCATGCAGTGAAAATTTTAAAACGTGACCTTTCTTTTTATTATTTTGTACTCTGGATGCTGAATAAACACTGTTTCTGTTTGGTGCAGTGAATCAAAATATATCAAGGCACAGATACACAGAGAAAGTCTTACTTCCCTGCAGGCTCTTATGAAAATGTTTTATAACTCTACTATGATAATTAAATCAAGAGCTTATACAGGTTACCTCTTTTACCAAAATAGTTTAATAGCGTAATTTTAGCAGCATTCCTGTTACTGAAAATCCAAGCATTCAGTTAAAAAAATAAAATAGAGAACCAATACATTGTAAACATAGTAAGTTGCCAAAATAGCATTGAATTATACTAAAAATAATGTGTCAATTAGCAAATCAAAGTATATAAATCATAGAAGTAATTTCTGGGAGGTACTGATCTCATGCACAAAATACATATGTTTGCCTCCTAAATCCCTTTATTATTACTATTGTGCACCCCTGAGCCTTGTGTTCAAATAGGACAAAGCAGTTAGTTGAAAGAGTAGCTAGCATTCACCAGTTAAGAATTGTTAAAGTCTGCATATATAGGAACGTTTGAAATATTGTTATGCTACAGAAGCCAGTTATTGTACAAGAGGACATAGGAAAGAGCTAGGTGTTGGCCAAAATTGGAGGTATTCTTGGGAGAACTGTGTTCTCCTCTCACCCATTATTGAAGAAGCAAACCACCTATTTCCAAGAGAAGTGCAATTGACAGTCATATCCATCATCGTTTGTACTAGTTCAGAAGCTTTGTTGGTTTACTTGTCTCACAGAACAATTTGTGATGATAAATTTACAGCTGAAGGGTCAAGGCTAATTTGTAGTTGAACCCCGAAGAAGACTTGGATTTAGATTTTCTGTTCCATTTCCATTCAATCAATCCTTACTTAGAGTTTTCTGTCTGGATTAGAACATGCATTCTTTAATGAGAAAAAAACCTTTGGGGGAAATATTGATTCACTGTAAAGCTCTATACATGATTACTTACTGGTGTAAAAATTACCAACTGCAGAAGTATGAAAGCACAGAAGAGTGCCTGTCTGTTTTTCACTGCAGCATATGTTTATGACACATTTTTGGTGTTACATTCTGACAATGTCTAAATATAGGGCCATTTCCTCATTCAGAACAACGCTGCCAGTGTTTCTTTCATGCAGGATTGCTGCTCCCTCGAGCAGGTGTGCCGTTGTGCAGATGCCGGGGAAGCATGGGACAGAGGTACAGAGCGGGTCCCTCAGCGTGTGTGGGTAGACCACAGTCATCAGGTACCCTTGGACATCTGCATCTTCCAGTAGTGCTGAAGATGTGTCTTGCCCCAAGGGGAGGGAAGGGCAGGAGACTATGGCATGGCTGGGAGTATAACACTCATGTTAGGTGAGATCTCAATATCGTGTTACTTGGTAATGAAGCAGAGCATTTAAAGGCAAATATTTATATCCCAAACTACCAGAGAAACTGAAATCTCTAGCAGCTGACTTAAAGCTCTGTGACTACTGCTCATACAAATTTATTTCTCTCTGAATATCCAGTCTTGCTTCTGCCCACAGGTTTTTCTAATATTGTAACTCACCCTACGTTAGAAATGTCACAGAACTAATCTTCCATTCCATCCTTCTGCTTAAAATATCCAGATACACTGACATAAATCTGAACGGTTGTGTGCATGCAGGACCTTCTTCCCGCGGTGCTATCTGCTCAATCGATGGTAGCCAGCATTTGCCAAAGGCTGGCTTTTCTGCCCCTTGGTGAGTGCTTTGTGTTATCAGCAACACCTGCAGTGAAAGGGTGTCCTGCAGACTTCTGTGGTGTCAGAGTTTGGGTGGGATATTTGCCACAGCAATGACAGGACAACATACAGCAGTTCTCCACCTACCAGGAAAAGGTTTGACCGAGGCTGGCAAACAACTTCTTGGCACTGGGCAGCTGTTAAGGTTAAAAAACCCTACCAAACAAAAAAAAGTTTATTGCACATTAGAGTGTAGGTCTTCAGAAAATGCTGAATTTTGGTGAGACAGCAGGTTACCTCCCTACAGTGCTACATTTTGTTCTAGTTTGGCTTCAGAAGTCATTCCTGCTCTCCGGTGAGCTAGCTGACCGTTGAGTCCAGAAAGATTTACTGAGCTCCCACCAAGATCTATGTCCCAGTCAGGTAGCTGAGCCACATTCTTAGGTCAGTGACTAGGATCATATGTATAAAGTCCCTTTACATATACTCTTTTTCAGTATTTAAATATTTTTTCATATTCAAAAGATTTCAAGTGTAAATTGAGCCTTAGGAGCTTCCCACAGTCTTTGGTCCTCATAACTGCTCATGACATCAGCTCATATCCTACCTCGCCTCCTGTACTGATGGAATATGCATGACAGTTTCAGTCTTTGCTATGTAGAGATGTCTTCAGAGTACCCCTTCTTCTAAAGCTATCTTTTTGTTCACTGTGAATTCAAAACATAGGCTGCCTCCATATTTAGCCTGACTAAATGAACCATTTACCTGTTTTGAAAAGGTTTGAAAGTCTTTCTGGTAATGGGCTAGAGGATTTATGCTTTTCAAGCTGCTGTATACGCACATCAAATTTTATATCAGTACTACTGGAAACAAAATTTTATACAAATTTACATGAGTGTAAATACCGGTCAGTATGAACTGTTGTTAAAGACTAAGCATTATTTAGCAAATGATTGCAGTTAAAGGTAACTGTGCTTAAGATGATAGCCCCTGAAGAAGCTTCCTGAGTTTGTGGGTAACATGCAGTGCATCCCCACCGTTATTTAGCACACTCTCCTTCTTTCCTCTCCTTCTTTCCTTTTCATTTTGCTTTGCTAATGGGAGAATCTAGGTGAAAAAGAACTCAGGAAGGTCTGTTTTCTACGTCTGCGCCATTTGTTGTCATCAGGATGAGGAGCCACTCTTTCATATTAGAAAGAGGACTCCCACAACTACCTGGATGCAGATCCATGCTTCCAGACCCCCTCTGCCTTTCACTCAAATCTGATGAGCTAGCCTGGTACAGGGGTGTACACACTACACCAGATTCATTGGTGTGGAGGCTTTATGTCCTCCTTGTATAGGCTGCATGAGTAAGGGTAGATTTGTCTGCAAAAATGCCACGCAGTTATGTTTCCTCCTGAAGATGTGGAAAGAAAGGTCCTCCTGCCGCATGCCAATATGTTTACAGCCTTCTGTGGAAGTGCTTTACCATAGGGTAAGGGATTTTGCTATGGGTAACTGAAAGTATAATTACATATTTCAAATCCTAGGTATAACTCTGTACCCCGTTTATCTTAAAAATAGCAAGGACTGTATTGCTACTGTATTTCTTCAGACAGCTTTTTGTCAATGACTTCTTCCTCCCTCTGTTAGTGGATGGATAATATGACTGGCAGACTGGCAACTGCTGATCAGAGGGTTATTTTGTGGATTGGCAAGGATTTTGTATTGCCACATGTGCCTGAAGTATTTCAGAAATTTTTTTTTCTCGTAACATAAGAGTTTAGTGTTTTCATGAATTTATAATGCTTCTAAGATTCCACTGTCTTCACAAAATTAATAAATATACTGCTACAGGATACTATGTAGTTTAATCAAATACATATAACTATGCTATGACTTCCTTATGAAGTAAAGAAGAAAGTGTATGTTGTGATAAGCTATCTTATCTTTTTGTGATCTTTTCCTGCTCATTAGCTAAGTAATTTGTGGTGCATGTCTCAGTCAAATTATTAAGATATTCAAGGTAATAAATAAATGTTCAGTTAAAGCAGAGTTTAAAAAATCAGGAAATATTGTGGCACTTATTATTTTTCGTTTACTAGCTACTAGGAGGAAAATTAACTCTATCCCAGCCAAAACCAGGACACTGAGTGACATTTATAACTTGGCTTTG
>JANXJC010000078.1:35712301-35732701 GCA_027564655.1 Leptodon cayanensis
CGGAACAAACAAATACCCCCCCCCCCCCCAAAAAAAAACCAAACAAAGGAATAATGAAAATGTAGGCATATGACTTGAGATACACATGAGGAACAGATGCAGCAAGTAAAAAGATGCTCACTTTTGCACTTGCCAAGTAAAAGCACAGCCTAAGCCTGTGGGTGAGAAACTTGCAGTGAATTGACCAGTTTATTACAGGGTATTTTATAATATGTTTCAGAGATTTCTATTTTCAAAAATTAGATCTACATACACCACCCAGAACCCTATGAATCTGAATCTATTTTTTGAGCCTCCTAGGCTCAAAAATCAGCAGCTATGCAACATTAGTGTGGATTTCAGATACATTGATATTTGAAGGCACTGGCTAATTTTTGGCTAACAACGCAAATGCATGTCTGTTTGCTGATGTAACCATGTTATCTCTTACATAACTTGCACGAGGCTATGTGTGTTGCAGGTACAATCTGCAGTGTTGTGAACTACTCAGATTTGATGATGGTCATCCAGTTACACAGATTAAAACCAGTCTATCTTAATGTACTAAGAATACCTATGCAGTTTTGGTGAGCTAATGATACTCCAGTAGTTCAGACTCAGAGATTAGGAGTCCTTATTTTGTTTAAGAGTAGGTGATGGGCAGATATTCTTGCTACCCATGTTCAGGGCAGACACTCATCTGCTATTAGACATGCATACACCATTCAAGCATTCAGGCATTCAAGCATTTGTCACCCCAAGGTTGGACTGCTGCAGTGCTGTATGGGGCTACATCTTGCTACATTTTTATAAAAACATTTGTTGCTGTTGTTACCACTAGCTGCTGAGTCAAACAATGGAAGATTTCTTCCAGTAACTTAGTGTTTTGAAGAGCTTGTTAGGAAACACTGAACAAGGTTGTTCATGTTCGTGGAGCAAAAAGGCAGCTCTGACAGTAACTACCCTCATTTGCCTTTTCTCTTCGCTCCAAGCACATGAATGCACTCAGCGTTCCTGTGTTGAACTGTCTGTTTCTGACAAATGTTGGGAGAACTCAGTACCCTTTCTTGCACAGGGTACAGTAAAAATTTTTAGTTGTTAAACAAGAATTTTCTGACTGAGTCATAGAGAAGACAGAGGTACTTTAGAGAATATGGAAAAATCTTCACCTATGGGATGAACCAGAAACTTGGGATATATATGGCCACCTCTTACATATACCTGGAAGAATTGTAACTAGTAAGTATGTTGGAACCTCATGCAATGACAGAGGTATGGTCCCAGGAGTATGTGGCACTCTGTTTTTAGATTTACTCCAGCTTCCCGCAAGGTGCTGTTTAGCATGCAAAGTGCTAGTTATGAATCTAAAACTTCTGAACGGGAAGGTGTTCATTCATATGAAAGACTTTTTCCTTGGAGCATAGCACCATTCAATGAAGGTATACAAGCTGGAAACTCATTCAAATATCAGAAAGTAGACAGAAGGCAGAACATTACCTGAGAGAGCTTGGAACTGGTAGTCCAAAATCTTCCTACTTCAAGGTGGGCTGCACCTCGGTATATTTGTTTCCTGAGCAAAGAGAGGGAGGATGGTAATGGGAGCTCATAAGTATCACAGTGCACAGTAGATGATTGGTTAGAATATACATTAAGTGGTGGGTGAAGAGGAGCTTTTTTAGAAGTGGACTGTTTTATAACTTTATTTTAAATGTTTCATAGAATGCCTAAAGCAAAAGATAGCATTTCTTTTTAATCAGGATATTTATTTGTTGAAATAAATGAATAATTTATTTACTTGCTATCTTGGTTGTATGTCTCCTTTCTGTGGATCCTTGTCAGGATGTACTTCAAATGGATATTTTTAGAGAGCAATGTTGGTCTTGGGGAATAATTGAAGCATAGAAGTAGGTGAGTTATATGTCCCTGTAGTTGGCCTTCGGACCTTTTGAATGTCAGTTTTTATAGTAATTTTGTTACTTGCAAACATGCCGTGGTGATTAAGTGTTCACATCTTTTATCCCAGAAAATCAGTTGCCATCTTTGCCTTGATCAGTCAGGAATACTGCAAACCTTACTATGTTGTGTTCAGCTGTCTCTGTGCTATACATAAAACAATTATGGGGTAATTTTTCCATCTGACCTTCCTTCAGTCTGGTTTTGTCTCTACTTTTGTTTATGCAGATCAGGTAGTATGACTCAAAGGAGTCTAACTGCACGCCTTCTAAGTACATTTATGGGTATTTGTCTAATTATTTGTGTGTTTATTTTGATAGTGACTTGTGTGCACATGTGTTTGTGTATTTATTTGCACGCCTGCATGTACTTGTCAAACTACCTTCCAGAGTTTGCTTCTAAAATGTTGGACCTGGTTCTCAAACTTGTACAATTACTTCGCTTTAAAAGACTTGTGGCAAGTATAGATAAGTGAAAGAACAAGTGCAATTCAAGAGTGTTTTAGTATTGAGTGGTCTAAATGAACAGGTTGATGAAATAATGAAAACCAAGTATTCCAGTAACAAAAAATCACAGGGATACCTTTGAACAGTTATACCATTTACAGCTTGTTTAATTATGAAAGTATCTCATATGAAATAAATATTTGGGAAAATTTGTCTATAAAAGCATCCTACAGCTAAACCAAAATGACACAAAAAGAGTACAGCAAAACATCTTTCATTGCTGTATGTTGGCATAAGTTAACCAACTTCAGCTGATTATCTCAATTGATGTTTAATGAACTTCATCTCCAAGCAAATCAAATCACCCTCAGAGATACTTAAAAATAGAGTTAATGGCTCAACTTCCTTCATCAGAGCATGAAAATCTTATTCTGGATGCTTTAAGTACTCAGGCAGAAGTATATGTAAAACAGGAATCTACTTCTAATAAGATATGAGGGTTACCTAATTTTGCAGTGATAGAGGAGTGATGATAATCTAAACAGCTTGAGAGTATGACCCTTAGCTTGAAAGCTTCATATGCCAGGATTTCTATAGACAAGACATTTTCTGTGAGGATTTTACAAGCTTTTCAAATATATAAGATTGCAGGAGATTTCTAAAAAATTCTGGGAAATGGATCTTGAATCAACCCTTCCCAGAAACTGTGGGCTATTATAATCCAGGTTTCAGCAATTTAATGAATAGGAGTCACCTGATATGCTAGTTTATTTTGTTCAGTGTTGTAATGACTTCAAAACATTTGATAGCAATAAATTAAATAATAATGGACATGTGAAAACAAACTAGATAGATACTCCCTTGGCTTGTAAACAATTTCTATACATGTTTCTATAGAAAAAGCATTGCTGAAACTCTAGGTAGTACAGTTACTGATGTAGTAATTCTCTAATTAAAAGATCATTTTTTCAGTATAAATAAAATTCCCAAACAGACACAAAATGGTGGCCTCATTTGATTTTTTGCACCAGTTTAATACCCAAATAGATTGCATTAGGCTGAGAATAGGTATAAAAACTGACATAAGACTGATATAAAAGCTGATATAAAACCACAATACTAGAATAGCATTATCGGGCTCGTTATGTAAAGACTCATGCCTGTTTCCCCTGACTTTCAAAAGTCAGGTGTGTGGTTGAGTACTTAACCTACATGCAAAGATACTGCCATGGGATATGTCAGTCATGAGTCGGTTTGTACAAAGCCACTATCCAATTATCTGACAAGAGCTGTAGCTGCATGGAGGCTTTAGCACCTGTAAATTATGCCCACTTTTGGAAGCAGGTCTAGAAGATTCACCTGAGTTTTTCTCAATCCTGTGATAGATACTGTTATATTTTAACATATTTTCTAATGGTACTCCCTCTTTTTCATAGAGATGCAGGGCAGAAATCTGGATCAATAAGTCTGGTCTTTTCCTAGTTATTAGCTAACCTGCATGTCATTCCTCTCTTGAATGACCCTGTTGAAGCCATCTCCCTGCATGGGTTATTAGTATATTTTGTTAGCATTTTCCTATATCTTTATACTAGTGTCATTAATGAAAATACTAAATCCCATCTATCCCTGAACTGGTTATTAAAGAATCCTCTTTGGATTGCTGGTGCCCTTTTCATCTCGCCCTGCTATAATTTACCTTTTTTGTTCTAATGAAGCTTAGTTCTCTCCCTCTTAAATAAGATTTTCATGCTAACCAGTGCTAGATGAATTTGCTTTACCACACTTCCTTTTTCATTAATATTATTTTTTTACTTTGATTAGTTTTATGTCTAAAATGGAATATTTAAGATAGAGGAAAATTAAAAAGCACATCAACACATTATGAACTAGGTGTATTACAGTGATAAGATTAAACGTAAAAAGATACATTGAACCAAACTTGAGACTTAAATGAAATAAAATGTTTATGGAATAAATCTGTGACATACAAAAACATAATCATAAAAACCTACCTGACATGTAGGATAAATCAAATGTAAAAATAAGAATTGTACAATGCCTTTTAATGATTAGCTGCATTTTCTCCCAGAACTCAAGAATAATTATAATTTCTTTTCCAACTGTTTCTTTTTCCTTACAGTACTTGGGGTGTATAGAAGTCTTACGCTCAATGAGATCTCTTGACTTCAGCACTAGAACACAGATTGCAAGGTAAGACTTTGTGAAAGTATGTTTTTTAAAGTAACTTCTGAATTGTGTCCCCACAGTGGAAAGGCCAAGAAGATGGCAAAACACATAGTAAATCATTTTTTGATACCATATGTCCACTTTTTAGTTTTGCTTTTAAGGTAAATCTCTCAGCTGGTATTAATATAGGTCCAAAAGGGCTTAAGGAATATTTTCTTCATGGTCTTTTGATGTGCCAGGAATTGCTTTAGAAAATTTTTGCCCATTTGTTATGCCAAATAAGGCACTTACCTTGGTACCAATTTCATGACATTTAAGCCACTGAGAATTACAATATGCTTAAAATCTACACTGCATTTGTCAAAATTATTCTAGGGAGCTGGTTTGGAGCAGCATTTTTATAGGTTTTTATAGTAACTTCTTATGAAAAGATGTCAGATTACAAACTGGCTGTGCAAAGGATATAAATGAAAATATATCACCACAATGGTACCAGAGACAAATGAAAGAATGTTGTCTTTTCCAGACTGTATGTAAGAAGCTTGTATTAGGTTCTTACTACAATTCTTTTAAACTTGTCACAGTATTTTTGCAAGAGCTGCATAAGTACAGCACTGTCTTAAGAAGTGTCCTTGAATAATTTTTTTTCTAGAAGACTATTTTCTGAGAACTATAGGAAATAGTGCTTTGCAGGCATTTTCACTTGAAAAGCTGAGCTCATTGATTTCAGAGGACTGTAGCACTGACATCTTCTAGCACCTGGAGACCATGTTTTCAAATTCTGGCATTGAAATAATGAAGTAATCCTTTCCAAAGGAACACATATAAAGTGGTATGACTGGATACACTGCTTGCATTTCACCTTTTTGAGGTCTCTTACAGTTGCTGATGGTCATTCATAAGCCATTTGTCATACCATAGAGAGCTAAGTATTTCTTTTATTAAATGAGAAAATTACTTATTTTTACGCTTGAATGCCGATCGTATGGTCTATATGCATTGACTTTGAGTTACACTTGCATATAGCAGCTTTGAATTGGAGCCCGTAAGTCCTCACAAAATGTTAATCATTAATTTGTCAAGGTGCTGTGTTGAAGAGGGGTGTAAAAGCACAAGACACGTAAATAACAGAATTCAGGTTTTCAGGCAATGTGGACTATGGAGACATTTGAGAATTTTACTACTGTACTTTTTTAAACTCATCATGTACATTTCTGTGGTATTTGCAGCAGTGACCTTTTAAAATGATTTCATGTCTAAGAAGGCTTGCAGTTCTAATGGAGGTGGCACATTTGTATTTACCACTTGGAAGTTAAATGAGACTGGCTTATGAAACAGTTGTGATAAGTTATTGTTTTTGTATTCTGTACTTCAAGGTGAACTGAATTCGGCTTTATTCTTCTGCACGGTCTCTTTCACTACATATCTTCATTGGAATAGTGTTACACTTTTCTTATTACCTAGCTTAAAGGCACAACTCTGCCATTAATACTTAGGCATATTTGCTGATCTAAAGCAATATGGTCTGCACAAACAAAGTATCTTTATCTTATAGTTCTTTCGATACAAAAATGAATCTTGGCTTTTACTCTGAAACAGACTTGGGGTTATATTTTTTTTCTGTTGAAGTTATAGCATATTTTACTACATGGTGGGCATTTTCTTGGCTCATCTTCCTCTGACCACATCTAGAGCACAGGATATTTTTTCAAGCAGGAAGCTATATCTTTCTGTTTTGCTTGTTATGTTGCATTTGCAATTTTCTGTTTATCATAAACCAGTGAAGACTCATCATTCTGATCATGAAGTTCCTGATCTAAAACTTTTTTGAAAGTAGGAGTTTTTAGGTGATTTTTTGAACCAGGATCTAGCATCTTAATCTGCATTTCATTAACTCATCTGGCTCTAGAAATCCCCATGCCATGTGTTAAGTTTTAAGTACCCATATGTTTTGACATGTAGCATTTCACATACAAGCCTATTCTTTATTAAGAAAGTATTATTAAGGAATTCTTAAAATTCACATTTGCTGATTAACTTGCTCATGTGCATTAAGAAACATAACATAGGCCTTAAGATATGCATTGAATTAATAAGGCTGATGTTCTGATATTACAGGCACCAATTCCCTTTTAAGAAGACACCCAGCACCAAATGGTCTGTGCAGCCCTTTGATTACAAATAAAATAAAAGCACCTGAAAATTACATTTATGTCTACTATGTCATACATTTATATTTAGGTATGTCCATTGCTGATTTCTCTGCAGCCTGCCACCAGTAAGAAAACTGCCCATGTAATGTCATGGCTTGTGATGGAGTGTGACTGAGACTTGGGTCTGTAGATCTAGTAATGTTAACTGTGCCTGCTCCAGCTGAGGAACCTAGAACCACAGCTGCAGTAAAAGCTTCTCTGTGTTTGGGGCTGTGTAAACTTCTCTGTGCTGTTTCCCACAACTGGAGAAACACATGTCAAGGCAGCTCTGATCTCTTTCTGACCCATAACTTTATAAATTGATCTTACTGCATGCATCACACCTGTTTAATCTGTTATTTTTTTCCAAGACCTTGCAAAACCAGTTATAGGAAAAAGTGATCTGTCTTGGGCCAATATGACTTCTGGTATGATGTGGTATTTACTAAGTATGATTAAAAAACAGAAAAGATGAGCCAAGTTACTTGATTTAGTGTGGAAGTCTGGATACATCTCCTCCTAATAAACACGGATCGTGCTTGACACATACAAAGCACTTACTTACTCCCTTTCTAGCACTGCATCACATCCCTGTCCCTGCGTGCTTTCTTACTTTTGCTTTTTCTCCACATTGCAGAGCTCAAACATAGGAAGTCAGCCATTAGGAATCCTACATTTGCCTTATTTCTGTCTTCCAGTTATTGCATATGTCATTTTACATTTCTGCTAGCCTTGAGAAGGAAAAAAAACCCAAAGTAAGATGAGCAGCACCAATTCCTAGAAGAAAAATCTCCTGTGGCTCAGTCATGGGAGGGTGGTATGTGTAGTCTCTGGCCCTGCTGCAAACTTTGGGTATTATTTTGGAGAAACCATTAGCCCCAGTCACAGACAACTGTGATTAAATGAATTAGTGCTTGTAAAGGGCACTTAAATTGTTGGGTGAACATTTAGAAATTACTTAAAAATTGGGCTAAGATTTCCAGTTATCTAGTGAATTAGACACCCATTTTAAATAAGTAAATGGGAAAAGTTGTCCAGGTATTTTGCATGGCTTTGAAAATCACAGCTGTTATAATTAATACATTAGGAAAGCATATACATCATTGTGTATGCATTGACCAGTCTGACAAATGAAGAACTGTGACTTCAAGTCCAGGAACTGGATTGAAGTCCCAGTGTAAACAGTTTGGCCAGTGGTCTTTCCTTCCTTGTCAGTCATCTGAAAAATCAACCTGTGCCATCTAACACTGTTGTACCCAGCCTATAACTTGTTTTTGCTTTGCTTTTTCACTTTTTGTAAATTAAAATGTTAAAACTTGCAGCAATACATTTATTTTCATGTGAAAGCAGTGAGCAAGCACTTTCACTTGTCATACTCCTCATCAGATCTTAACAATCTTGGTGGTGCCTGACAAAAGGTATTGTTCACCTAATTTTGGATCTGATTTGAGGAAAAATGAACAGCTATGTACAATTTATAACAGATTTTTCCCTTTATCATTACACATGTGAAGTCTCAAGATTCTTTCACTACAGGAGAAATAGGAGAACTAGAGTAGTATTAATCAGCTGTACTGTATTTATTCTTTTCTGTAATGAATGTAATGTCATGTGAATTCTTGAGTAAATAAATGGATGCGCAAGCCAAGGCTCAGCAGTTATGCATAATGATAAATAAAATCCAGATGAATCCACATGTTGCATCATTAATTATCCAATGATAATTCTTGTAACACTTGTGAAGTCAAGATCACTTTCTTGGGCAGCAAGACGAACAGAAGCATTTCATTTTCAACATAGTGGAGGAACAGGAGGACTAGCAGGCGAGACTACTGAGCTAACTGCAGGTGACAAGTGGTCCTAAGTTCTTCTGAAACCTACCATCACCGTCACAGAAAGGGGCCACTCTTAAAGTTGTGTGGCCAGGCCCTTTGTGCCCTCAGGCTGTTTATTAAAAAAAAACCAAAACAAAACAGGTAAAATTCTTTTGCAACACGTGCAGTGTTTGCAGTTCATATAGTATGTTTGTGTGCTTATTGTTAAATCTGTTATAGTGTAATGAGTCTTCACTACTGTGTTGTATGCATGAGTACAGTTATGCACTGGTTTGAATTAGAATAATGTTGCATGCACTGTTTGTCATACAGCAGTGTCTGGACTACAAGGCTGCATGTTCACTGGTATTTAATTGAATGCAATCAGTTTACTGCACGCAACTTCAGAAAGTCACACCTCCCCATGCTGAGTAAAACATTATACTGCATGCTGTGTTAATAGCAAGTAGATCAGAGGACTGAAATACTTTGTATCAGCAGTGGACCTGAATCCAGACTCTGATCCCAATCCTCTCCATGAACTCTGTCGGGCTGAACAATTTGAAAGAGATTCCTCTCCAGGTTTGGGGCCTGAACTTTATTAATCTTGAAAACCAAATCCATTTATGTCAATATCCCAAGCTTCTGGAGGAGAGATGATGGAAATCCAGATTTTAGAGCTGGGTTTGAGTCCAATGCTAAACAGTATGAATTAAGTTCAGTTGATGTAGTGTTTCTTTCAACCGCATCTGTATTCTTTGCAGAAATTCACTGTCAGCAAGCATCACTGAAAAAAGGATGGAAGACATTGAAAAGAAAGAGTGTTTCCCCTGTGCTTTTTGAAGGTGGATAGGTAATGTCTTATCTGCAGTGAATTCTGTGTACAGTCTCCTCCTTAATGTACTTTCTTGCTTGGGAGGTGAGTGTGGTTCACCCTTGCTTTTTGCTGTATGGACTCTGGATGTGGGGTAGTGCTTAGGGGATGCTGCTTATGGGGTGGCAGAACACGCATACCCACACCGCCATCTGGATACACAGCTGTATGCAGGAAGGGGTGTGAACAAGAATCCTCTTTGCTTGTGCACAGTTACTTCAGGGCCAAAGCTCTGGGAAGCATGAGGTGCTGACTACTACTCAGTTCAGCAGGAAGCAGGATTCTTGAAAGTGAGTGGGAACATCCTTATAATTCATACAGCACACCTCTAAGTGGGGCAATGAAAACTATAGTGCCTGATAGTGTCAGAGAATAATTTACATTTGCTAGTTTAGCTATCATTAGCACTGAAATGGGTTAGAATAAATAGGGGTTTGTATGCTTAACATTGAAATCTTTTACTTCAATGTAGTATTAGTGGAGAAAATGTTAGTTAGTATTTGAATTCATTTGACTAATATATGGTAATGCAAAGACCTGAGTGCAAGTAATTAATTGAGCTTCCCCATTCCACTTGCCTTTGTGAGAAAGCAAAGAGCGTCTCAGGGGGAGGGGAAGGTGGAGAGTTGAAAGGCAAATAGTCAGGGAAGCAGTTATGGGTATAGCTGTACCCTGCATTTTCAGAAAGCTGGTGACTCCACGTGGTTCTGCAGAAGCAGAAAGACCAAGGCAGAGTGGTCTTAACATGTTTTAAATGCAAATCGCAATGCAAAGTTAGCAACTGCCTAGCACCTTGGAAACAGAGATGCTCTCAAGTTCTTCTGCTAATAGCACCTAGCCGCTTGATCACACAGAATAAATAAGTAATTTGAGTGTCTTTCTTATGTCCAGTCACACCAGACAGTTGTCACCACTGGACGGTCCTTTTTGGCAAATACAGCTTGTATATTTATAAAATGTCATATATCTTATGGTGTTATTCAAAAGGGTAGTGTTAGAACTTTAATTCTCTAATAAAAAAGAGGTTTTGTAAGATACCTATCTCCAAAGTCCTTTTTGGGGCCTGAAGCCAATTAGGGGTTACAGAAAAATACTTGTTAGACTGATTTTTTTCATTTTACTTTTGTAAGGTTTCCTATGCCTTCCTTTGAAATACCTGCTACGATCTACTCTTTGAGAGAGAAGATAGTAAATGACCTGAGGCTGGACTGAGTTTGGAGGTTACTACGATCCTGATTTAGCAACAGAAGACAGTTTTAATTTCTCTCCCTCCATCTCCCCGACCTCTACTAGGATAAACAGCTAGAGACCAGGCTGAGTGGAAAATACCTTGAAGGTCACAAAAGAAGTTAAAGGATTGAGCTACCTGACAGATCTAAACCTTCAAGTACATTTTTCTTTAGTTTTTTGGCATCATTGACCTTGTTCTTCACAGATGGAGGGTTGTGCAGAAGGAAGGCTTTTGTAGGTGTGCATTCAACACCAAGGTTTTGTATACCCCCATTTTATGTTCATAAAAGCTGCAACCAATATTTTAAGATGTTTCCTCTTTGAAAGGTACCCCAAATTTCGGACCAAGATTGTCAGAGTCTACGTTATGGTTAACTGCAGATATATATGGCTGTATTCTCAGCAGCGGAGGAGTGGCTGTATGCCTCTGGCATTGCCTGTTGGGGCATACATTTGCCATAGCTGTAAGGAAAAAATGTATATGTTTGCAAGAGATGTATCTAAATAAGATGTGGTACTGGATAATCACTCTACTTTTCTAAAAATAAGACCGTTGTTCAGGACTACTGTATTAGAAGTCATCATCAAGATCAGGTAGATTTCTCTGTTACTGATGAATGAAACAGAGTTTCTGAAACTTACTTGCATGTTATAAAAGAAGGTACAGATTGTACTGAAATTGCCTCAAATATTCCTTAAAGTTAGTTGATCTATAAATACTGAGAACAGAGCTGTCATTGAGCATAGCAATGGATGAAAAGTTTCTTTGGCAGTAAAAGCAAAAGAGTCCTCTCGAGTGCATTGACTTCTGTTAGCAGACTGATGGAAGTCTCACACTGAAGTTGTAGGATCATAAGAATAACAACTATTGGCTAGATTGCATACTACATACCTAAAAGCATGTGGTACTCTATGTCTAACAGTTGTCAAAGCCAACCCTTATACTGTATAAAGTTTATTCAATAAACCAAAAATGAAGTTGGCCAGCTTCCTTTCATTTTCTGCTTGTAGATTTTCTACATGTGAAAAAACTCCGTTTCAAGAAACAAAAGGAGGAGCGGAGGGGAAGAAAAGGAAGAATCATCATCTCCTTGCTCCACAAATGACAACAACTTGTGTGCCACATCTGCTGATGTCGCCTTATTCCACAAACCCTTTCTTCCAGGCTTTCTGTCACGTATGCGGTCAGGACCAGCTTCGCTTTGGTCAGGCTGGTGTGACAAATGGCATTGCTGGGTCTCTGCGCTCCTTCCTGGGGGGGCTCCCCTGCAGGGGTACTCTCTGCACGGTACTCTGAATTTGTGGCAGTAGGTGCATCCATGCCATGCAGTTGCCTCCCCTTCCTATCCATACTCTATGTTCTGTTTTCCTCAGCTACTTCTCCAGCCTTACATCTTCTAGACACGGTCAATTTACCAGTTGGCGTTTAAAATTCCGTAAACAGTAGTATACTGGCTTAGTCTTCAGAGCCAGCGAATATCTCCTGTGCTACTTCAGACAGCACACACACATTTTGACTGTTTTGCAAATGAACAAATAATATTTCAATTATTAAATATATTTCTAAAAAGGTATTTTTGGTGTCTGTTTTTTTTATTTTTATATTCAGTGTAGACTTTGTTTCTCCTCAGCAAATACTGGTACAACACTTGGTAATGATTTTTAAATTATTAAAAAAAATGGCAGGACTATAATACTGTTAAGAAATAACTGGGAGTCTTCTGTACAATTCTTCTAGACAGTCATGCTTTCATTTAAGAAGTCCATCTTTTGATGTCTGTTTTTTTAACCTGTGCTTTGGAGGTGGCAAAAATAAACTTGGGAACTATAGATTACTAGAAGATATTAACAAGAGAGTATTGGTAGGTTTTAAGTCTTCTCATACAAAACATTCCAGACTAAAAACTAGTCACAGTTTCTCGTCTCAATATTTGAGATGGCTATACTTTTTCCAAATATGTTGAGAAAATCTGTGCAATTTGTATGTGCTGTCATTTTCCTGAAATGTGAGTTCCAGAATTCTGTTTTTTAATCAATTAAATCATATTAATTAAAACCAGCAACAACAAAACCTAGCATCACAGCCAAAAAAATCTTTGAAACCACAGGAAGGGAGGGTATTTTCATGTGATGGTGCTTCATATAGGAACAGATTTGAGCTTCCTGAGTGGGCTACTTTATATAACAGTCAGAGTAAAATGTGACTAAAGCTATGAAAAATATCAGGGCATTAGCCTTTTTAATAGAACAAAATGGCAATGTAAAATCTCTTTTTTTCTATCTCAGAGAGGTGTCAAGTCACTTTAAAGCAGAATAGGTCAGCCTCAGAAAATGCATGTTGGTAATTTTTCACTGGATACATTTGCGTGCCGAAATTATATTCAAGAAACACAACGTGTTTTGTGCCAAGAAAATGACTCCACAGTATGACCATCTGCAAAGCAGAAAATACTCTTGGACAGATTTGGAACTCAGCATGTGGTCCCTACTGCAGACAGTGCAGTAGCTAATTTTACAAGAGATCAAGATAACTCTACACTGGTATTTATCTGAGCCTAGCTAATGAAACAGCATGTGGCTTAGAAAGGTGTAATGTGTGTCTGTGTCAAATAACTTTCTTATTGGAAAGGACGCAAATGTAGTCACATCCAACTTTTCCAAACTCTGTGCAATTGTTTAGCCATGCAGATATTCCCAGAACTTCAGCTTTTGCCTTCCTTAGACAAGCGTTTGCACACACAAGTCGGGTAATGGCACTCTCAACCTAGCAGCAATATCTAATTCTGGGCTTAATTTGTGGCTCAGGTGTTGTGCTGCAGAGGCATTTGCAAATTTGATTTGCTGCAAAAAAAGCTTACATCTGCCCTGTGTGCCTGGCAATTCAAGCTAGAAAGAAGTGTTTAGGATGTCTTTTCCACATCACCAGGCTATTTGTGTAAAGACCCCTCCAAAAATGATCTAGAATATTCTGAACAGAGAGATCCGGGAACCTTTCCCCAGAAAAAGTGCATATCAGTGTGGTGGCAGATATTCAACCATCCTTTTTCTTCTTGTTTTCATCAGATACTTCGTTAAGATTCCCTTACTCCCAGGTGGGAGAAGAACTGTGCCTTTTGTTGCAGGTACACAAAGGGTTGCTGCCAGGTCACTCTGACCTTGCCTTGGTAGAATTGCTCTATGAATATCTTTTCTGAAGTTGGCAACATTTTCACCAAAAGCATCGGTAACTTAAACCCTGCAGTTGCTTGAGTACATTTAGTATTAACAGAGTTTCAAAACCCAAAGTTAAAAGAATTGTCAAGTTCAAGTTCAGACATCCTGCCTCATCTGACATGTATGTCAACAAGGCGTCACCTTTCTCAGGTCCTTCCCCCACTTCCAGTCTTTCTGCAGACTTTGGGAACGCCGAGTTCAGTAACACTGAGATATTTTGATAAAAGGAAGACAGGTAGTTGGAAAATCTATAGCACTTTGTTACTGAGTGAGAGGATGTATATCCTAGCTTTTCAGCTGCTTGGTCCTTTCCCTGCTCTGCCGAAGCGAAGCGGGGCGTACAAACAGTAAGGCAGGCAGCCTTGCCAGCTCTCAGCCCTGGGCTTCAGCCTTTTCAGCGGGTGCATTTCCTCTCCTACCCTCAAGTGGCAGTTTTGATCAACAAGGTCCTTGAGTTAGATGGGTCTATTAAGTAATGAGCTTTATGTCTGATTGTCAGGAGCTGGCAGGCAGAAGAGATGGTAGCAAAACCACTACAAATTCCAGCCCTGTACCAGAAAAATAACAAGCTTATTAATGTTTTTTTTGCCAGGTGTGGTGGCCTGAAAATTCCCTTTTCTTCCTACCTGCTCCATGTTGCTTCTAGAGAGAGAAAATGGTGGAGGCAAACAGGAAGAGAAAGGAAGTTACAGGCGAATTTATCCCTCACAGTTCGTATCTCTGAAACACAAATCCCTTTTGTGAGATGCAAAACCTATGGGGGGTCTCAATGCACTAATCAGACCACTGGAAGAGACAAAGAGGATGAAGTGCTGGTGACAGTTCTGTGTCAGCACCTTGCAGCCAAAATGCCTGGGAAGCTCAGACACACCCGGTGAAGCAAGAGACATGGGTCGGAAAGGCAGCAGTGGGCTGGGGACTGCCACAGGCCTGGACTTCCCACCCCGTTGCCTCCAAGGGATTTGGTTCAGTGCAAGAAAGAGATGCGAAACCACAGGTTTGAGCCCAGTAGCAAGGCTGAGGGGATGTCTCTGTATAACATCATATCTGTTTGCTTTTCCTCAGTCAAAGAAAAGCATTTTTGGTGAAGAAGAAGAATATTACTTTTTCCTAATTACATTTTCGGGAGTAACCTATGTCTCAGTTTCGTGATGATCACTGTGTGTGATGCTTGGTGTGCTGCATTTCTAAGATGCATCAGGGCTGCTCTTTTAAACCAACCAATTTTTACTTGCTCTGTACGAAAAGTTAGTAGCTACTTTCAACTATAACACTTCTTTGGAGTCAAAGCAGTATTGTGGTAAATGTGGGAACTAAATACAAGTGCTGAACTGTGAAATGGAGTGCCTTTGTAGCTGTGATGGTCTGAGGGCATATGCAAGGCAGGGTTTGTAGCGAGAGGCGATTTTATTGGATGAGCAGATGTAGTTGGGGAACAAAAAAGAAAAAGACAAGCTGTGGAACAAACAAGCTCTCCTTTAGACCTGAAGAAAGGATTGTGTGCCTGAAAGCTTTTTCGACTATCTCTTGCTGTAAATCTCATGCTTCTTCAGAATGACATGACTTTAAACCTGCTGCAAGGCCTGTTCCACGCCCACACCAATCACCCTCAAAGAATAATAAATTCATACAATTCTTTCAGGTGATTCAAACTTTGGATTGGGCCTCAGGTAAAAGCACCCAAGGCATAACTATATAGTTATTACTGATTGCAACTGGATAAATCTGTGACATTTACTGAACCATTATATGTTGAATGCTGATATGTATCTGACATTTCTCTCCTGACTCAATTGTTGATCCTGTGCATTCACCTAATGCGTAGTTGAAATATCATCCTGTACATGGCATAAAATTAAAACAATTTATGTTTTTATCAAGGTGATGTTTCTAGGTTTTGATTATTTTGACTGTTCTTTAGGTTGTGGTTCATTGTTTCCCATTCTGTATATTTTTTTGCATAAAATACATGTTATTTGCATGATGTAAATATAATGTGCTGTTAGTCTCAATCCATGTTTAAAGCAGTTAAACCAGGTTAGGAGCCGCCTTTACTCATATCTGTGCAACCGTTCTGTCTTACAGTATCAACAGGACAGGTCTGTTACAGCTTTGTAGCTAATGGTCACAGGAAGGTCTCTGTGTGCATGGGAGAAAATTCTAAATACTGACCATACTACTATTCAGATAATAAGTTATTAAATTCTGAAAGGATCTATAAAATTTGTTTGTAGCAGTATGATTTCAAGAGTTTTTGTAGTATACAGTTACTGTCCAATGAGAGAGAATGAATTCAAATTCATTTTCAACATGCATTTCTTTCATTCAACTTAAGTGCGATGGGAAGAACGAAGCAATATTAGAAAACTGAAGCAAAATGTTAATGGCATTAATTTTGCTTACAATATACAACACAAGGCCACAAATAGATTATTCAGATCATATTGAACAAATATCAATATAAAATTTTGTATGTCACATGTATTGTATACAACATGCATATTACCAGGAATATTTTAGGGTTTTGGTATTATCTAAAGCCAGGTCGTTTTGCTCTGATGGGAAAAGTGCATAGTATAGTAGTGAGAAAAAATGGTAGTTACTACCCTTTACATTAAAAGAAAGGTTTAAATAAAAGGTGTAAAGCAATGTTGATTAAAGACATGTTTTATTATCAGATTCCTCATGGCTTAATAAGGTACAAAAATGAGACTTGGAAGAAGGTATTAAGAAATGTATTCTGATTTACAGTAAGAAAAAGTCTTTTTAATAGTGTGAGAAAACATTTTTATCCTTTGTAGTTCTAGGGATACTCTTCCTTACACTAACATTGACTATTTACTGTCTTCTTCTTCACACTGAAATAATCTGAGTTTGAATGGCACCTGTTTTAGCCTTGAGAACAAAGCTAACTGACCTGCTAACTATCCTTACTTGTGAACAGAAATATGGTATGAAGCTGTTCTCTCCCAGTGCACTTCGAGTATAATGAAGAAACCCACACATACATTTGCCATAAAGCTTTTTTCTGTCTCTTCAGGGAAGCAATCAGTCGTGTTTGTGAAGCCATGCCTGGTGCCAAAGGAGCCTTCAAGAAACGAAAGGTATTTTTCTTTCTTGTAGTGCAGTTGACAGTATTTTCTTAGTTCAACACAGATGAAACCAGGCACAGCAGGCAGGTAACTTTAAAGCAGCTTTGAGAATTGCAGATCATTAATCATTTAAAGTATTGGTTGTTTTCACCCGCTGTATGTTGCCTCTTGCCCTTTTGGTCAGGATCTGCTTTTATAGGCATCTAGAAGTATGAGTACATCTAGGAAAAAGATTGTGGCTTGCCTTTATGTTCCTACTGTAGAAATCCCCTCCTTTTCTTTTTCTTTCTCTTGTAGATTGCAGGCGGAAGGCTTAAAACAAACAAAAAGGGATGCCTTTTCATAAAATGCATGAGTAAATTGTGGAAATAGGTGCTGGAAGCTATTGCAGAAACCAAAAATATATCTAGTTTTGAAAGTGATTAGATCTGTTCTTGGAGCATAGCTCTACTGGTGGCATTTAATGAGTCTGGAAATCCCTGATTTCTGGAAATGGAGAGAACATACCGGGTGATCCTCTGTTTCCTATGCTCTTCCCGTAATCACCTGTGGCCGATGCTCAGTGACCAGCACTGATGGAGGGTCCAGTGGGTGTTGGCCTGACAGGGTTATTACCATGCTTTTATTCTTATTTTTGTGGTAGGAGTGAGGATCTGCAGGCAAGGAGTGGAGGAAGCCTTGGCTCTGCTCCTGTACTCATGGCTTTCAACACTCTTGCACTGCCTGCTCTTCCAGGGGCCTGCCAGCAAAGCTGGGGTTTAATGCTAACTCTAAGGGAAGGAGCATAGAAAGCAGTTAATTCTAGCCCTTGTATGGGTTGTTGGGTGCAGGAGGAGAAGGGCAGGTGAAGGAAAAATTCTGCCTGCTTCCCCAGCTGCTCCACCATCTAGGCAGGATCCCAGCAGAAAGGGATGGGATGAAATGCCACTTGTCTGCAACAGAGAATCTTCCCCTGATAAAAAAAGGCATATGTGACAACATATGTCACAGAGTAATTGGAAATTGTCACAGAAATTAAGGTTGTGGTTTCCCCACCGCTACCAGCAAATGTGTCTCATTGGCATTTCTAGGTTCTCTGGCTTTTGTTTTTAAACTTGAAAATAAAGTGGAAAGTATTTTTTTCCTTGGAAAGCAAAATGATGCAAACTATCATTGGAAAAGGAGGTTAAACAGAGTCCCAGGTGCCTAGTGAGACACCTTGCTGTAATAATGGTTTTAGAAGCAATGTTGCTTATCAACTATTGAAAAGAAATTGTGTTTTTAAAATAGGTGTACTGGCTAAGAACAAAATTTGCCCAGCAACAGAATTTCAGATAAATGTTAAAGACAGGTATCTTTTGACAGCCTGTACTTTCACCATGTTTTTGCCACTAGTAGCTTATGAATTTGGTTAAGGTGACGTACTTCTTGAGGGCAAGTTTTCATGCTTTACCCATGCTGTGGGCGGGTGATCCTTAGGCATGCGCTGGGAATCACAGAGGTTTAAGGAAAGAAGCAAAGCAAGCAAGAATATTAAAAAGGGCTTGTTTTAAATAGAAACTAATAAAGTACTAGCTCTGTAACATGACAAAGTTAAAATAGTGCAGACCAAATGTTACATATGAGCAGTATGTAGGTAGGGTGTTTTTAATCAATTAAACAGAAGGAAAAGAAGTTAAAACTGAATATATGTAAGCTTTAAGGAGTTAAGAAGCACAAGTGTCTCCAGCCTGCTAGGGACAATACTTTCCAAGCTTCCAGGCAGCTTAGGACAAATGCAAATATAGTGGCAGAAGAACACTGCCTCCAGCCACAGCTTTGCTTTTGTATCCTAATGACCAACATAAATATTCACCAGTGCAAGTATAGCAAGTGGAAGGACTTGGTCTGTTATTGCTGGGCAGGCTGATTTTCTACAGGCTGTGGTTACCTGAATGAGGCTGCTGCCATGCAGCTGTGTGGTTCCCTGTAGCTGTCAAAGGTGAGAAGCTTGTAAATTTTGCTTTGGCAGCATAACTTGTATTGCTACAAAATCTTCTAACATCTAGTAAAAGGCCTGCAGAAGTTATCAACATTATTACATCCCCTTTATTACAGTGCAACACTTTGTACTTATTCTCTGAGTTAGGAGTAATCTTTAGCTGCATGTTGTACCCCAGCATACAGAGGTTTAGGCTATGTCTGGGCTTCTACCCACTGCTAAGAAGTCTACAAGCATAATGACACTGTGTATCCCCTTTTGTGAGCATCCCATGAGTATCACTGGAGTCCCGCTTTCCATGTGGGAAGGGGGTAGAGCAGTCAGTAGATGCAGAGCAAACAGCAGATTTCTTTTCACGAGTTGAAGCTGTTCTTACAGAATAAGAACATGCCATTTTAAGATATTGACCTAAGGCATTCATCTTAGTCTGCTCACTTGGTCCCTTGGTGAAGATGAGACTTTGCCATCTCACAAAATGCCTGTTTTGTAAGGTAAAAAGTGGATAAATACCTGCCTAGCTGCTGCTATTATTATTATTATTATTATCATTATCATTATTATCAGTAGTAGTAGTAGTATAAATGAAAAATTATCTCCAGAGGAAAACAGCTGTTGCAATGAAATGATCTTTGAAAAGTCAGCAACTTTTTAGAAACCTTTAAGATAACAGCTAATCCTGCATACAATGAAGGTCATCCCAATTAAACAGAGAACAAAAATGTGCTTTTTCCCCTCATCTCACAGCCACCAAGCAAAGTTCTTTCTAGCATCTTGGGAAAGAGCAATCTTCAGTTTGCAGGAATGAGCATAATGCTGAATATCTCCACCACCAGCTTAAACCTAATGACTCCTGATACAAAACAGGTGAGTGTAACTGCCATATTAATTTGTGAGGCTTTTGATGAACAGCCTACTGCACAATTATTTGTTGTCTGCCAAAATATTCAGTTGCTTAAAGTTACTATTCCTCAGAAATGGCTATGAAATGAACGAAAACAAGATATAAAGCATAGTAGGAGTCATTGTTTATTCCTGTATTCAACACAGCTTTGATGAATTATTTTCTTCTTGCCATGTTTCAGGTAGCTTGGTTTTGCTCTTAAAAGACCTGCGACATGAAATGGCATTTTCTGGTCGTGGGAGTTGTTGTTGGGTACAACTACAAACTTTCAGAGTGTTAAGGGATGCATTTGGAGTAAGTAACTACGGGACTGAATGTGCATCCTGAATTTTGTTGTCATTCTTACTATTTAGAGCCCTAAAGGGCAACCTATTCCTGAGGCGCTGCTAAAAATACAGCCTCAGGGATTTTGCAGTGCAATGAAATGCCAGTCTTACGGAGACACAAGGCAGCCTTTTTCAAGCACCCCATTTTTTCTTCTTCATTGTGCTGAAGGTACAGACAGACTTCAGGGAATCACTGCAGTGGATTGTGAGTGATGTATGAAATGAGAAAAATC
>JANXJC010000078.1:35741067-35751544 GCA_027564655.1 Leptodon cayanensis
TTCTATTAAACCGTTCTTATCTCAACCCACGAGTTTTACTTCTTTTCCCGATTTTCTCCCCCATCCCAGTGGGTGGGTGGGGGAAGTGAGTGAGCGGCTGTGTAGTGCTTAGTTGCTGGCTGGGGTTAAACCACGACACTGCCCTACCTGCTTCAGCAGTACCTTTCTGCTAAACCAGAGACTGATTTAGTTCTTCTGCAAGATCTCAGTGGCAATGCAGTGGACCAGCATTGCAGACCAGACGTTTGCACTGCAGGGTTTGGAGGAGACCTGTGCTCTGTTTCCTGTTCCTGTGTGAGTGGATTTTATATAAAAACTGTTTCATGGACTATGTTCCTTATATTTAAGTTGAATGTATTTAGCCTTAGCTTCCTGTCACTGTTCCTTGTTGAGTTAGTCTATCCTACATCCAGTAGTCATCTAAGCAGCTGATACTGTCTTATTGTGGTGTATTTAGTTCAAGCATTTTCTTTAGGAAAAGTTTGACAAAGTGAACTCTGTAGGTGTTCAGCTGCAGTGCACTTCCTTCATCCTTCAAATAATTTCTGTTCATCCTTCTTTCATTTTTCTGCATTGTTTTAAAAAGGTAGGTGACGCCTGTTATTGTTTGGAGTAATCTAGTATTAATGTCAGCAATCTCTAACAGAAGCTGCACCTTCCTTGTCATTAGCCAGTTTCTTATAAGCCCTTTTTGCTGCAGTAAAGCACTATTATCTCATGTGAAATTCTTTCACACTGTGATCTTTAAGCCTTCTGTGTTACAGCTTTCCATGGGAGTTTTTCCCAGTTGTGTGTGTACATCGTTGGTTTGCAGATCAGTGACTTTGTATGTGACCAGTATTAAAACACTTTTTTTTTAAAAAGGTCTAGTTTACCAAAGGATCTGGATTGCTGTCTTTCACCATCACTGGCCATTCTGCCAGTCTTTGTGTTTTCTGCAAGTTACTTTAGAATTGAGTTTGAATTTACTTCTGTATCTAGTAAAAATGTTACTCTTGCTGTTACTGACACTAGCACCAATGCTGTAGTGTAGCTTTCACTTGCATATTAGACTCATTTCTTCTCAAGGATGGAAAAGCTCTTTTCATGCTTTAAATTCTGGATCTAGCAAGCTACAGGCTGCCTGTCTTCGGCTGTAACATTCACAAGAAATCATCTCTGTGTGAGCCAAACCCTCTCATCCTTTTACAAGAAGCACATCTCCTACCTGCTGAAAGTCCATTCACGTATCCAAGGAAACAGGTTACTCATTATGTCACCTACTGAAACTACTTAATGACTCATACTTCATTTCAGCTCCAGACAGGTTTAGCAGTGAGCAATGTAGCCTCTTTAAATCCCCATTCTAGTTATAGAGTGCAAAAATTATAGCTTTGTTTGGCCTAACTGCTTTTGGTCCACGTTCATGGAGATAAGTCTGCACCTTATCTGGGGGCTGATTGTTCACTGCCGCCACCAATGGTGCAGAAGGGGTAAACAGCAAAGATCCTGGTGCTAGACAGGGATGTCTGCCTCTGTCTTTGAACACACGGAGGTCCTGTTTTTGGCTGCCGAATCCACTTTCAACATGCAGCTAAGGACATTTCCTCTGAATCAGGCATTGCCTCAGCATGGTGGTTGGCACAGCAGATGCTGTAAGGTGAGAAGAGAGCATCACTGTACCTGTTTAGCAGGGCAGCACTGTGACTGGTGCCATCTCATGCTGCGCAGGTGCTGCTGCTGCTGACAGAAAGACAGCTTGGTGCCCTGATCATTCCATACCTGCATAACTGCAGGTTTCTTGGCTCTTTATTCTGGCCTCTTCAGAAGTCTGTCCAGCAGATCAGCCTCTGAGAAGTCATTGCTAAACCTTCTTAGTCTCCCTATATTTCTTTAACTAAAATTATGTCAGACAAATGTAATGACCAAACCTTATTTGTAGGACACTAGCATCCAAACCACTTGATTCCACTGAGCTGGACACTGGCCATATACTAAAATGCAGTTTTTCAGCTGAAGAATTTATATTCAGGTTAATAAAGCAGTCAGGGGTGATAGAAATTAGTAACTTTGAACAAGGTCCCACTGTACTCTGGCAGGACTTGGAAAAGAACCAGGGTTTCAAATACAGTCCAGGCTCTAGCCAGTAGACCATGTGCTTGTCCAGCACTGAGTATGGAAAATGAACTTCTCTGGGCCTTTCTGAATATCACCAAGGTGTTGTTCATTCAGATCTTTAGCTTTCAGCTCTTAACACCTATCTGTGTTCCTGCAGTGTTAGGTGAAATCTGCATGTTTACGTTGTTACATAAGATGGTACCTCTGAGCCACTCTTCTTTAAAACCAGGATGGGTTTGGCTGCTTAGACAGCTGATAAAGGTTTCTAGGTCTCCTATAGGAAGAGAGCTTGTACTGCCAGTCTCCCTCCTTACTGCTTCTGTCACAGTGGGTTCAGAAAGATGGCACATGGGGGAATGCTGGAGTTAACCAGGGTCCTGGCTCTGTGCTCCCCAGTGATCCCGCAGTTTGCTGGGAGTGTCTCCATACAGATAAGCAGGAAAAGGTACCAGCCTCTGTATTACTGGAATCAGGTCAGGGCCTGGGATCTAGAAAGTAGCCTAGTTACTATTCCTCCCCTCAGCCTGTGATTTGGGAAGTTCTGGAAACTCGAAGTGAACAGCTTGCAAACTTGGGATGATTAGACATAAAACTGAAGTGGTAATAAAATCAAGGAAAGCAAAGAAACCTTTTTTGTTGCTACCATCTACTAATATTTTTGTAATTTCAACTGAAAGCTTATATTTCTCATATAATCTATTGCATTCTGGTAATAACAAGTGAAATTCTATGAGATTTCTTGTCTTTATGGACTTGTTAAAATTGTGGAACTGATTTGTGGTCTTGCCTATTGCAGTTACACACCAGAGAAATTTTATTTAACCTTTAAAAAGACCCCATTGCCTGAAATTCACTGTGCCAGAATTGGGTTTTATTGAAACATGCACACTGTGAATAGGGCAACTATGCCTGATATGTAGGTGTTTTGCCATAAGTCAGTGCATCCCACCATAACATAAACAAGGATTTGCATGTGCATGTGTCAAATCTTTTTCATTTAGCTTGTCATGTACTGGAATGCTGTGATGGCCTGGCCCAGGATGTCATCAGCACCATAGGGCAAGCGTTTGAGCTTCGATTTAAGCAATACTTGCGATGCCCCTCTAAGATACCTACTTTCCATGATAGGTGAGTATGATTGCAGAAGACTGCTAAAGCATCTTCTTTAGCTTTGAATTTACCTAATAAAATGTGCTGTGGACAAAGATGCTGGAGATGGACAGGATTTAAATACTTTTAAAAGATTTCTGCTGAATTAGCAAAGCAGCATTTGCCTAATGAACATGAAAGGAGCACAGTAATTTTAAAAGAATGGGCTAAACATGGATTTCACAGTGAATTTATTGAAATGATCATGTGTTTTCTGTTGTAGTTAGTAGGCAGAGTTGGGTGGCTGAGAATGGATGTTATTTGTGGCACTTCCTCATTGTTACTGTCATAGCAGCTCTGTCAATTTAGATGAAGTAAGCTAGAGTTGCTGGGCTTCCAAAACGACTAGTGATGTTTCACTATTTCTGATATTAGCCAGGGTGAAGTTTTTAGGAATGTGATGTATTGTACACAGGCTTTGACTGCATTGTTCTCTGGAGGATACAAAATCTGTCTGCTTATATAAGTTTAAAAGGCTGGGATATAGCATTCTGTTTTCTTTGTTGAGCTGTGTTTTTAAAATGGATTTCTATATGCTTGCTAACATTAGTATAAATCCCAGTGAGCTGGTACCCCTTGTAATCTCTTATACCAGAGTAAAATGAGTGTATGGTGAATACAAAATGCTACTATCCTAATCTGCAAGCATTCTGTACTCACTTCAGACTAGTGTAAATGACTGTTAAATGTAGAATGAAAGCACAGATCCAGTCTCTTGACTTTGTGAATTTCTTCAAGATTTATATTGGTGATAGAGCAGCCATAATTAAAGACAAAGTTCTAGAGCTCAGTCAATCAATCAAGTAATAATAGAAATACTACTGTAAGGTTAAATAAAATTGTTTGTTAATGCAGTTTATAATGGTCTTTAAAGCTAAGTTAAAACATCCTTTACTCAGCATAAAGAATTTCATCCACTGTAAAGCAGGTTTAGATTAGTTTGTCTAAACAGAGAAGCTCTGCTGCATGATCCATAATTGCTTGCTGACTTATAATGGTAGCTGAATTGTCAAAATAATACACAATAGTGATCCCCTGACAGGCAGTCTTAACATGCTGGAAGTATCTGTAAGTGCTTTGCAAGTGAGGGGGAAAATAAAGCACTCGGTATCTTATAGGACGCAGAGTTTTGATGAGCCATGGATGGAGGAAGATAACGAGGCAACAGAACATCCCTATTACAACAACATCCCAAATAAAATGCCCCCCCCTGGCGGCTTCATGGATGCCAGGCTCAAAGCAAGACTTCCCACTGCTGCAGATACAGCTCAGGTCAGTGCAATTGCATCCCTGCCCTCCTGCTGATGGATCCAAAATTTTTACAAAACGTGTGTTTTAAGATGGATACATGGGGACCATTTATAGCTCACAGCTCTTCGTGTGTGGCCAGTTTCCTTTTGAATGGGCATTGAAGATCTAGGGGGCAACAAGTTAGGCAGGTCCAGAACAAACAAAAGGAGGTGAGTTCCTCGTGGTGTTAAAAGATTGCACAGGTTCAAGGAAGAGGAAATCCACTGAGGGTTACTACATTTGTAGAAATCATGTCTGTTTCAGGGAGTATCAGATAGTGCACACTAACTGGGAAACATTTGGTGCAGAATCATTTAAACAGTCTAGTGCAGTCATTGCTAACAGTTCATTATGTTAATAACTCAGCAGCGATCTGTATTCAGCCAGGTTCCTAGGCAGGTTTGCCACCTCACGTTGAACTGAGGTCAGCTTGGATATTTCTACCAGCGTTGCTGTCAACAGTTTGACTCCAGTATCAACGTAGCTACTTAAGAGGAGTTTTCAGATCCAGCACAACTCTGCTTAAATCCAGAGGGGCCTTGTCTGTAGACAACATCCTCCCTTCAGTATCTGAGTGCGTCCCCTGGTACCAATGTGAGTCTTTCAGCTCATGCTTTGGAGGATGCTGGGGGTGTCTTCTTGTCCCAGGTGTGTTTCTGTGGAACTCTTTTCCCAGGCATGGTTTGTCAGGCTTGCTATGTGAAGACAAATGTACTACAACAGATGATGCATCATTTGGGGTTGCGGGTGTTAATGAAAGCAGGAAGCAGGGAAGTTTACATGAAGGTCACCGGTAATATCTTACTCCTACACAAATGCATTCGTGAGACATATATTCTGACACCATGATGAATCGGAAATGAAGAGTGGGAGTACACAGAATACAGCCAAGGAAATTGTCAGATCCACTCATAATGTATCTAAGCATTTTAAAGGTAATTGAAAATTTCTCTGCACATGTGTCCATTCTAGTCTGCAGCAGGAGTTGGAGGAGAGCAAACCTATTACCAGAGTCGTCACTTAGGAGACAAATTCAATGAAGACTGGCATCATTGGCCTGTTAAGCAAGGTGAGTTTTGCTAGTTTTAGCTGTAATAATGCAGGAGGTCTTGGGTGGGCAAAGCACATGAAAGTCTGATTCCTCAAAGTCTTAAGGCAATGAACTGCACTTTGTTGCTAGATTCCCTTTGTCTGAATTTTAGTGTTGATATTGGTGAAAAGCATTTGATAATTACCTCTGGATAAACTATTAAATGCACACCTTCACAAAAAAACTTGTCCTTTGCAAAGCAGTTCAGAAATAGAGTTGCCCCAAACCTTCAGCTGTCTAGCCTACCATGTCTTAAAACCCCACGGTATTTAAAGACAGGCTGCATGGTCTATTCTGAAAATCTGACCCACTAGGTCATGTAAGATGGAGTTTCCAAAGGAAGAGCCTAAAGTCAGTATTTTTTTTTTAAATGTGGAGCAATGCATTTGTTTGCACATGATCTCTGCTCCACGAATAACAAATAATGCATAATGTTCTTTCTGTTGTTGTCTATGAATTTTAAGCAAATCACATAAAAAAATGTGTGAAATTTCACCCATCCACCTTTACTTGACAGTTTTATTGTGTTTCTGGGGATACTTTCTTTTCAAATGCTAGAATATGTTATCTCTTGTTAATCTGCACAGATTTGAGGATTTTATTCCATTTCCTCCTCTCATGACTTCCCAACAGAATATTATTTTTTGAAACTGGCAGTCTTTATTTACAAAAGTTTCCTTTTTTCCTAAGTAATAATACCTCTGCCCCAACCCTCATTGGAACACAGTTCTGAATCCATTCTTAAAAAAATTTTTCCACTAGATCCTGCAGTTATTGACTTTACATCTCCCATTCCAGGGAATTTTAAGCCTGTGGTGATGGGGTGCGATGTTATTTGGTCATTATAACAACACTGTTCTGTCAAATACAAAAAAAGAAGAAAAAAGTCTTGAATTTTCTAGGATCTCTGGATATTTGTAGTATGCCGGAAGGGAAATCACAAGTAACCCCAACAGCAGAGATGCCAACATATGTAAACACCCAGCATATAAACATAGAAGCTCTATTGGCACTTCAGGCAGATGCTGAAAGTACCTTCAGTGGAACAGCAGATGATACCAAAGAGAGCAGTCCAGGAAAGGATCTGTTTGACATGAGTGAGTTCCCTTCCTATTCACTCCCTTTCTAACAAGCGACGCAATGTGTTTATGTATATGCATTAGTTCTGTATAAAAATAATTTTAAAATTCTGCAAATTTTAGTATTCCTGGTAGAATTATGTTGAATTTTAGAATTCATGGTGGTTTCATACTGGACTGAGTTAAAACAAGGGTGGCCAAAGATTTGAATCTAGTTTGTATTATATTTGAGTTAAGGTGAGTTGCAGTCTGTGTTATCCTTAGCATCACAGGCAACTAGGTCAGAAGGAAAATAAATGAGGAGGCTTGTCATGCAGGAAAGTGAAGGAGTGAATGGCTGGAGAATTAGCTCCAACCTGTCCTGTGAATATGTTACTAGGAAGTCAATGCATACTACAAAAACTTTGTGCAACAAGGAACCTGGGAGGGAAATCAAAAGGCTGAGTTATCCCTTGCTCTGGATAGGCCTACTATCCTATCTAGCTATCTGTTCCAACTTTGAAGTCAGCTTTTCCAAAATCAGAATCATGGCCATAGCTGTAAAACAATGGTTGTAATTTGATGTTGGTGCTACCAATACAAGTTTTCAGCCTTGAAGAGATACTTAACAGGAAATATGGGGAAAGAAGTTTGATGAACAGAAAATTTTCTTAGTTTTTCTACTCTTCCTACCTCCAATCAATTGCTGACACATGATTTATTTAATTCAGTTCACATAATTAAAAGGCAGTGAGACAATGCAGTTGGTGCCTATATGTTATTTGTAAAATAACATATCTACATTTCTGCTATCTCAGTATACATAAAACTGTCTTCCTGGCATGTTTTGCTGCGATATGGCTCTATTTCCACAGCTTAGGGAGACTTTGTATTGAAAGAAAGGGGGAGGGAAGAAAGTTGAGAGAGTATCTATCTGTGAGTATAGATCTGATATGAGAAAAGTCTGCTGTCTGAAATCAGGGGTGTTAACCTTGATTTTTAACGTGCCATGCCTTTAAAACATGTACTTGCTTACTTCTATTTTATACACATTCTTTTCCTAAAAATAGATTTCTCATCTTCCAGCCTTCATTAAACTTTATTAACCATTGGATCATTGGGGAAAAGTAGTATTAGAAAATGTGTCATCTAGCCCTATGTTAGTGGTTTGTTGGGCTAAACGTGTTGGGCTTAGTGCAGACTGCAATGTAGTGAATGCGTATATAAGCTGGTTTTAAGAATTAGCTGAGGTATCACTAAGCTGTGATTGCACAGTATTTACGCTATTTCTCTGAGCTAAATTAACCTCTCTGTGGCCCCATGCAGACATGGCTGTGTACTCCTTGCATCTGAGCAGTCTATTTAGAACTGGTGTATTGCTTCACAGTACTGCTCTGCAGATGTCCTTTTGTAAGTCTAGTGGGCACAGAACAGTATCTCTTTTTAATATGCACTACTTGGCCAGATGGAGGTCTTGCAAAGGAAAATAGCTTCCGATAGGTCAGTACAGCATTTAATGAAGCATGCACTGACCTATTTACTATTTCTGTAAGACTGTTTGGATCTGTAATGACACATCTTTCTATTCCACTCTACAGAAGGTAACACTGAGTTCAGGATTCAGCTGAGATTTAAAAGATTCTTCCCTGAGGCTGATTTCAGCTCGGTAAATCACGTTAAAGGTGTTGGCCTGTGCCTGTGTTGCAAAGTCCTCTTCCTAGGTGGAGGCTAGGGGTAGGCTGAGTGGTAAGGGCAACTGATCCCTTCTAGACATACCCTTGGGCTGGGGACTCAGTAATGGATAATTTTAAAATGAATATATTGTTTGAAGAGAGACCAGATATGAGTATAATGACATTGGGTACCCATATTATGCTATTTATTTAAAATTAAACTGTCTGACGTACCTGGCAAGACAAAAGGAGACCTCTGCCCAGTACCAGGGCATATAAATGCAACTATTGACAATAGCCATTACTGAAATATAATCAGTACCTTTCAAAAGCTCCTGCCAAGGTTTGCTCTGATTTTTGTCAGCATCTTTCTCTGCATAACATATATTTTTAACATATTACACTCCTCAGTCTTAATATAATCCATAAATCAATAGGCCTAGCAGTATATCTTCCCTCAGTTTTATCATAAAGACAAAGGGAAGTGGCTATAACACAGAATAAATGCAGTTAAAAATTACTGGAATATCACCATTTTGTAACATGATTCATCTCTGAATGATCTTGCCCTTCTTTCTATTTCCATAACCAGAACCATTTGAAGATGCCCTCAAGAACCAAACATCTGAGGCTGCGCTGAGAAAATCCACCTCCACGGGATGCACCAGTCCTCTTTTATCCAGAGCAGCTGACCGGACTGTAGCTGAACAGCTGAGTACAGAGCCGTGGTATCAAGGTGAGATGAGCAGGAAAGAAGCAGAACAGCTGTTAAAGAAATGTGGAGACTTCCTCGTGAGGAAGAGTACCACAAATCCCGGCTCCTACGTGCTGACAGGCATGCACAACGGACAAGCCAAGCATCTTCTTTTGGTGGACCCAGAAGGAACTGTAAGTGCTGACTCCTCAGTAATACAGGAGGTTTCTGACTCTATGTATTTTCTCTAAATGTGTTTAACCTTGTTTACAGCTTATTCACAACTGATCGTAAGTACAGCCCCATATCTCTAATATGCCATCACATCTCTAATTCTCTCCCTGATGCCTAGCAGCAAGCCCACTGCATGATTTCTGAACATTGCAGGGAGCCTTAGGGACCTGATTCCCCAGCAAGGTCAAGGTTTGGCTATGGCAGTACAGTCTTAGTCAAAAGTGCAGCTAAGCCACTTCTTTAGCCTTCCTGCTGAGAAGCTGCTGGTGGCTGTGCAGGTTTGGTCAGCCTGCGTGCCAGCAATTTCCACATGACATCTGTCAGCCAGGATACGGACCAGGCCCTCTGTGTTCTCCTGCGTGTAAGCCCAGGCGAGAACTGAGGTAAACCTGCTCCATCTCTTTGCTGCCCAGGGACTCCCTTAGCCAGCACAGGGACGCTCCCAGCAGCAGGATGGAGAGGGCAAGGGAGCCCTAGTTTTCTGCAGCTGTCCTCTCATGCTTCTGGGGAGGCTTAGTCTCATCTGAGAGAATGAAAGCATTGCCACATGTTTTATTCTTGGCTCCTGGTAACTGAGAGTGGGCAACTCCTTCTCCTCTGTGAAAGGCAACTTTTCATGACAAACCCCAAAGTAAATTGAGAAATGCCTGTAAAGTTTTCCTCTTGGCAACTGTTTCAGCTGAGGAACCTGCCGCAGAATTATGCCGGTCCTGCAGAGGTTGTAACACTGTGGTGAGAAATGCCTGTGGTACTTGTTGTAATCACATTTGCCACATGAGGCCAGTCAAAGAATGGTTTTGCACTTTTTAGGTGCTGACTGCCTTGTCCTGGCCTTGACCAGGACACCAGCCTGGGGAACTGGCTCAATCCCTCTGCGGGGCAGCCTCCTTCACTAAACTTTTGCCAGTAGTTTTGTGACTCCTGCAGCAGGGCCCCCTAATTCTCCCTTCAACATAAACCCACAAATTGCTGTTACAGGCTACTGCAAGAAAAATGATGCTGTGTGACGTGGCAAGTGCACAGATTCTGTGTCCCATTGGGAACTCTGCTGCTTTGCTGACTGGCATAGAGTACTTGGACCCTGTGATGACTCCTGGGACATTTTCCTCCTGCAAAGGATGGGGGGGGGGGGGGGGGGGGGGGGGGGGGGGGGGGGGGGGGGGGGGGGGGGGGGGGGGGGGGGGGGGGGGGG
>JANXJC010000078.1:35751864-35770255 GCA_027564655.1 Leptodon cayanensis
AAAGGCTGCCTGAAAATTCATTTCACACACAGATTTCCCAGTGACACGTTACAGCTCTTAAGAGTGTGTTTTCAGAGCAGAGTTAACTGTCCAATTCCTTCTGCTCTCATCCAGCTGACAAAAAAAAAAAAAAAAGATCTCTAGTTCAGGCAAGGGATGCTTAAAATGGAGGACTGCAGGATTTTTGCTGGATTTAGAACTAGGTCTTGAACTCTGGTGATGACAGAGCATATTGCTTAGGGTGAGAAAATCTTGCAGAGATGAATGGACTGAAAATGTGTTAATCTGAATATAGATAAGGGAAGTTACCGCTGTTTTAAAGCTATCTTTTCATTTTGAAAATATAGCTTTGAATAATTACAGAAAGTGATGTTTCAAAGCAGTATGTTTCAGAAATCAAGAGAGCATGCTGGTTTTCTTCAGTGGTGCAGCTACATGTGGAGTGAGCAGATAGCATCATTCGCCATCAAAGTTGTTTGTTTCTTTTCTTACCCTGTGACATCCTGTGCAAAGTTTCTAGCAGTTTTGCCAGAACTTAATGATGAAGACTGAAATATTTCAAATGAGGTGCCCACCACAGCATTAGCTGGCTTTGGAAAGTTTTAACAAAAGTTGTTCTTGCTTTCTGAGAAAAGTTCAAGGAAAATAGATGACACTTCAGAGCAGTGCTCCCAGGCTTTTTCTTTAGGCAGTGTAGAGCCGTCCCAATACAAAGCTTTACAGCAGCATGACATTCACTTAAGAGGACCTCTGCTCTGCCAAGAAGACAATTTGGTCTAAAAATCTGACTTACAGTGTAACAAAACATTGTACAGAAAGTTTTCACTCAGACCTATTCAGAAAGTAATAGTAGTAGACTGGCCCATAGGCAAATTATCTGTTTTCTGAGAACAGAGGGAGTAAGAGACAAAACGGAAGCAAAACTCCACAAATGCCTAATTTCCACTGATTTCAATGGGAGGAGGATCAGTCTCTAGAAAGTGATTAATTGTGTTATTTTATTCTTAGAGAATTTTAGTGGTAAGTTAAGGGAAAAAATATTTTTCTCTTTGATCTATCTTCTTGCATCCTTTTTTTGAAGGTTCGTACAAAAGATCGTGTCTTTGACAGCATAAGTCATCTTATCAATCATCATCTTAAGAATAATTTGCCAATAGTTTCTTCTGGAAGTGAACTCTGCCTGCAGCAGCCCGCTGAGAGGAAACACTGACTCCGGATAACTATTTTAGTTTTTGTAATTTGCAAGCTATAACTGGTAGAGATTGCAGATCTGAAAAAACATGTACATTATAAAAAATTGCATACTCACGTATATTTCACCAGTATGTTTTCTTTAGGTTTAAGAAGCCCCATTTCACATGGTACACTTGAAAATTCTCAATGCTTTCTGTAGACATGAAGTCACAGCAGAAAGCTTTCTTAAAAAGTAATTTCAATAAAATTGTTCAGATTCTCTAATGTGAATATTGATAATGTACATATACACATTATATATAAATACAGTATATATTTATATTTTTCAAGTCAGTCTGTTGACAGTATAGAACTATCTTCTGTGCCATGTGTTTTTACCAGAAGAAAAATGCCAATTGTGATTGTCCAGATAAAAATAGAATTCAGCAGTCTCAATTTCTTGAGAAAATGAATATTGGGAATCTTATTTCTGATTTTACCTAAGAAGCACAACTATGGGGATTACAGGTGGATTACGGAGGTTAACTATGGAAGGAGTCTGAATTCAGCTATTAGTATTCCAACTCGGAAATTTAGCATAAAATGATTTTTAAAAGCTTTATTCAGTGTCACTGATATCAAAAACATTTTATCTTTCTGATGTCAAGTTTGAATTCTTATATGATGCTACTCAAAACATTTGTATCTTGCTTTAACAATGATTTGGTGTGATCTCTCTGTGTATGAGGTGTGTGCATTTGATTTTTCTAATGATAATATAACAATATTCTGTAACTTTAATTTATTAATTTGAGTGCTAAGGTTGTTTATAAGTAGTTCTCTGCTTATGGTGAAGATCTAGGTGTCCTTGACTACCAGTCTCCAATGAGATGTTACATAATGATTAGGCAAGTTCAAATAACTTGTGTTTAATAGGTTTAATGCAAGATGTATGTGGTTGTTCAATGACATATCTGAAAAATCTTTTCTTCTGATAAACGGTGAAAACTATCATGACTCTGTGGTCAGTTCAGCAAATGATGCCATTTGCATTTACCTACCAAAGCATAACTTCACTTTGGCCTTCAGCAAGTGATAGGTGTTGTAAAGATACCGCTTTTCTCTAAATATCAAGTTGAAAAATACACATACAGTAAAGATGCCTTTCTGGCAGAAATGTCCTTGGCTTTTGATACTGGGAAATGTTTTAATGAAGGTTTGTACTATTCAAATGCAAGCACTATATGAAATTATTTTTGTATTTTATGAAGCTTATCAAGAGCCAGATTCAATAGACACAGTTTCTGTAAAGGCCAAGTTTGTGCTAGAATCAGGATTTAGCCTTCAGCGTTCCAAGGTCTTCTCTAGCACCAGTATCTCAAATCAAACCTTCAGACTTGATTCATAAAGGCCGAGATTCAGCAGGATAAATCTAGGTTAAGCACCTCCCTACACTGCAATAGTCAATACTTAAATCTACTTAAAATTAGATTTCGTTTTAAGAAGTTGCTAAGCTTAAAAATTTGTCAGACTACAACCAAACTGACTGAAGGAGTCACATAGAATACATTCAGGTAGGATCATGATATTAAAATTCTGAAATAATTTTCTTGTACCTTCTGCTTTGAAATATGGTGAAATTGCAACTTGGGAAGTTTTGTTTTGGTTGATCCCAAGAACGAAAATGATTGAGGCACCTAAGACTAATCATATGATCTGTGCAATAAAACCACACTTGATTCTGTAATCAAGACATTCAGAAGCCAAACTAAGACATTAGTGAACCAAATGCTTGTGATTAATTTTATTGCAGATAGTTATTAGTTGATATTTCTAGGTCTGGGTGGGAGCTGAGAGCAAAGGAAAGAAATTAAATGCTGCATTGCAACTCTAATTAGTATGGCACTGAGGTTAGCGGAATTCTTAAAATTTCATTTGTCCTTTTACCAGGTTGGAAATTGCAAGGGAATGTGAGTAGATCTTATACCCCAAAGCATTATCCATCAAAGTGACTTTGTTTAAGAGCATCCATGTCTCACCATATTCCAGTTTGAAGTATCTCAATTGCCACCTTTTTTGTCATATGTAACGCTTGTCATTCCATGCTCCCTATAGCCATGTCTTGTAAAGTTTTAAGTGTGCTATCACTAACTGTAAGAGAAGGCCTCTTTTGTACTTTGAATGTTGTATATCATTTCAGTAAGAGCCATGTGCCTAACTCCCTTAGATGTGTCAAAAATCCCACCTGCTGCCTATGTCTGTTTTAGATTGCTAAATATGCTGTCAGTGTATTCCTGGAAGAATGTGACAACATACGGGTGTATGAATGAAGGCACTAAGCATACACTGAAATAAGCATCTAAAATTTTTTACCATTGTCCTAGCTGTAACTTTAATAACTTAGCAGCGGCTTAGCTGCATGTTTTGGAAATTAAAGCAGGTGGCAAGGAGACACAAAATGAAACAGATGACAGAAATATTAAATTCCCCAGACTACATTTCACAAACTCTGCCTCCAGAAAAAATGTGGCTATTTTAAGATGCTCTGTCAGCACAGCCAATTTGCCCAGCTCAGCACGCCCACTGGTGATGCAGAGGTTACACATAGCTTGATCAGATGCAGTTTGGTCCTAGGTAGGGGTAGCACCTTTGGGCTGTGGCAGTGCCCTGCTGCCGCAATGGGCCAGCAGATCCTGTCTGGCCAGGTGTGATGATCCAGAGGCTTTTCTAAGTCACTGGGAACCAAATGATCTCAAAGCTGTCCAGGAAGGAGGGGCATGTGGGCCAATCAGTGCTCCTTTTGTGGATCCTGCCATTGCTTTTTGTCATTGTCATTCTGGTAGATTTGGCTTTCCCCTAGAGAAAAATTGTATAAAAACTGTATAGCCATTTGGATAGCAGTTCCAGACCTGTTGCCATCAGAGTCAAAGACCATTTTACACTGAGGTCAACAAGAGCTAATTGAACCTGCTGGAGAGGCAGTGCTCATTTCTGTTAGGAGCCAACACTGCTAGAAATTTAAGACATGTAGACGTTATGAGATAGGCTCAGATGCTGTGTGATTGGCTGAAAACCAGACAGCTGACAGCATAATAATTTGAGCCTTTTAATGTTTGCCATTGTTTTTGAGTCCCTTCACCTTTTGTTTTTATTCTCTTTCATGCAATCCGAAGGGCTAGACACTTGCTGGTGATAATTCAGTACCATGACTTCAAGAACTGGGATTTTACTGAAAGAACAAATTTGCTAGACTCAATAGAAATCACTGAGATTAGACAATATTATGGTTTCCTTTGATATTTTCCCAAGGGATAGCTGAGAAGTCAGAACTGGAGCTCTAAATATCCTGCAAGGCTGTCTACGTTGCTTTTGAGTCCTATCAGATTATTAGTTTTGATTCCAGTTGTGTTGCAACTATGTGAACTATGGGCAATGAAAACGCATTTGTTTCCTTTAAGCAAAGAACTTTCAGAAGTGAACCAAAAGTTCCTGTTTCATTTCATTGCAGATCTAGAGTAATTATTAGGATAATAAAATTTTCCAGTGAGGCTGGCAGTGATAGACTGGACATTGAGGTACAGTCATGTTCCCAAACTTTCAGTTATTTCAGATGCTTCAGAAGCAATGAAACCTCGAAGGCAGAAAATGTGATTTGAAAACTGAATTGCCTTCTGACTTCAGTGGGAGTTTGCTCAGTGAGGACTCCCAGGTTCCCTTCCCTAGTGCAAGAAGAGGTTGTTCAAATTGGCCATGCCTGGGTGGAGACCATTGAAGGAGATGCAATTTCCACCTCTTGCTGCCTGCCTCCCTGCCCAGGGCTTTGCACACGCAGTGAGGACAGAAGGTTATACAGTAGCTTCCCTCCACTTCACCTCCTACAGCGTTCACAATGGGAAACACCACTGGCTCTGCCAGAAACCTCTCTGACACACATGGTCAATCAAAGCTTGAACAAAAGACATAGTCCTGGGACCGGCATTCGACTGCAAAATGTGCACTGTCACCAGAAGAAAATGTTTACTAACAGTCTGGCAAATGTCACCTGCCAGCACTAAATTTTCCATACCCTGGATTCATTCTTTTTCTCCTCTGTGGAATAATATGCTCACATTTCTTATCATCATGGTCCCCAGGCATCATGTTGTGCACTAAGATGAGGAGAATTTAAAAAAATTTATACCACAGTGCGATTGCTTCTGGCACATCAAGTGCCAGATGCCAGCTACAATGTATTCATAATAGAATTGATGCATATTTAGATATTCGTAAGTAGCAAATGGTCCATTTGAAAACTAGCAGAGTTTTGCAGCCTCCAGGAAATTTGCAGCTCTAAAGGGGAAATTTGGAACTTGTGAATGTTCTGACAAAAGGTTACAAATCCTGCTTCCAGGCCTTTGTTCTCAGTATCCAATATCTATCTGAAGTAAGTGGTAGAACCAAGAATTTATATTAATATATATTAATATATATATTTATATAAACCATATTTGCATAAACAAAGTCTAAGCGGAAGTAACAGACACACTTCCCTATTTATGTCTCAGACATTTAAAGAACATGTCTGCATAAAATCCAAATTCAGATTTACCTTAGTGTACTGTCAAAAATATGTTGATTTGCTAGGTCTGTTTGCCTGAACCTAGGGTTGCACTCTCCACTAATCTATGCTTTCTCAGAGCTGTCAGGATATGGGCAAATTCCCACTAAAAGCTCTGTGCTCAGCTGTACTTACTCTACTCACTGGCACACAGTGTCTGCGGACCTTGCTCACAGCTGCATTGGATGCAGCTGGAATGAGGGCAGGCCTGTGGAAAAGATAACACAGGCGTACAATTGGCCTGCAGTTCACCAGAGGCTTGGACAGGGAGTGAAAAGCTGTCTTGGGAGAGAAAACTCCAGGGATAAGAAATGTGAAGCCTGGAAACATGAGCCAATAGGCTTATAAGCCACTGATGAGAATAGAGAGCTATTGCCAAATTATAAACATGTTAATTGGTTGATAGAGTTAAAGCGGAACCTCTGGGGAGCGGAACTGCAAAATACTTAGGCAATGCCTACTGTTCATCTCTTTTTGAGACATTTATGTTCATAAGCCCTGATCTGTCCCTCTGCATACTCCAACATAGGCATCTTGTATGGCTTCCACTGAGAAAAATCAGGGCTTTTTTTGTCTCAGTAAAGGGGGTAAGATTTCAGAGGTATACGTTTCTAGCAAAAGCACCATATAAAGAGTGTTTAAACCTTGTTTGACAACAGAACAAGCCATGGAAACCAAAGGAAGAAGGAGCTAAAGCCGGGTGACTCGGCTATCCCACTTTGTGGAAGACAGCACAGATGACTCAGAAAAGGAAGTAGCCTCAAATTTTGAGATAAGACGCAGATTTACATTTTATGTAGCTATCGTGAAGGTCAAAAAACATACAGGTCAAATGACAGCCTTTTCCAGCACTCCTCCTTTTTCTTCCATGAGGCAAACACCACCAAACACACCCAGGCATATATTCATTCAAAATCAGTGAAATTTTTTATTAAGTGAAGAATGTAAAGATTACAATTGGTATATATTTGTGTCTTTTGTGGCTGGATTGGTGTGATAACTGCTTCTCAGTAAAGTCCTGCAGAGTTAAACCTCAAAAGAATCCAGGTTTCTTCTTTTGAGGTAATTGTTTTTCTTTGCACTGTGTGGGCAGCAACAACATAACAAAAAAGTGCATATTTTGCTGTAAAAGGGAGTTTGACTGTATATTTGTTACTTATTAATATTTATCACTTTTAGAAACATTTTTAACTGAGAATTGCAGGAAAAATAATGTATGTGGAAATATTGTAATCATTTATTTTCCCAACCACTTTTGTGAATCTCAAGTTTTTGCCTGTCTGCTGATTGTGGTATTCTGGTTATAGAGGCAAATTTTGTCTCTGAGGAAGTCCTTGAGCAACAGAATTTGGAATATAAGTGTCATGCAACTGTTTTCTGACTATTCAGTTTGTATATGATTAACCAAAGTAATAAAATAATGAGCACTACTATTGGATCGAAATGCATGTAAAGTGGGCTTGAGTCTGTCCCCCTATGCCCAGGTTCCCCAATGGCCTACTTTGGTTGTGTTTGTTTGTTTTTTTTTATTTACCTGGAGGGATGCCCATTTTGTAGCAGAATAAATTAAATTCCTCAAGGTTTACCCGGATATTGAATATTAGTTAGTCAATGAACTACTCATCTCAGTAGAAACAAGGATGAAAAATGTCAGAGGACCAAATGGCACGTGAGGAGTTTGACCTCAGTTACACTAACTTTACATCAGAAGGGCTCCATTTACTTTGACAGAGGCAACACTGATTTCCATGGGCTCATTTTTGACAAATACCATTTTCACGATGCAAGTAATTGCTCGTACAGGCCCTCTTTCTGGGCCAGATGATGCCCTCTCCTGAAAAGATAGCTTTCCTGCTCGGCACACTGAATAGGTGAGGGTAGCCCGCTCCATGGTCTTTCTGTGGAGAGTGACTGCAAGGACAAGGCCCATGCAAGAGCAGCTGTTCAGTGTACTGTGGAGGAGAGAAAGGCTCCTCGTCAGAAGGAAGCTTAGCGGGGCTGATATTCCCCAAACCCTCTTCCTCCACTGCCCAAGCGTCTCCTTGCAAAGGCCCCTGTCCACTTGACGAAAAGCTGAGCCCGGGGATGCCCTGGGCAGTTAATGTTGCTCCTGGGGAGAAGAAATGCAGCTCTGAAGGCAGCACAGGCACCAGGATGCCTCCGCACGGTGCCTCCGGCCCACCTCAGCTGCCAGGAGGCCTCAGGGCTGCGGCAAGCCTCACGGCTCAGCGGTGGCCGAGCAGAAACCCACGATCGCTGCTGCCGTGCCCGCCCCCCCGAGTTTTGCCATGAGAAGGGAGTGTTGCCGGGCCTGGGATGGCCACGGGGTCCACAGCTCCCAGCAAAGCCAAGGGGCCGAGCTGCGCCCTTGGTTGTGTTGGTAGGTTAAAGGGCACCACGCGGGGCAGACGCCAGCCCACCTCCGCTCGGCAGGGGCAGAGCGGCCGCTCTCAGGACCCCAGCTTTTTGGCACCCGGCACTTCACGCACCGGCGCGTTTTCCATTTACTTACTAGAGCAGGTGGAAACGACAAACCTCGTAGGCAGCGCGACACCCTAATTACAGTCGCTCCTCATAAAATGTGCCTTTCCAAGGGAGCAGCCGCACGTGGCGCTGCTGGAGCAGACAGCCCTCCGAGCAGGCGAGCCAAGGGACCCAGCCTGCTCCCGGGAAAGCATGGGCGAAGCCTTCCCCCGACTCCAGGGATAGTGGAGGCAGAGCCTACCGCCTTGGGCTGCACAGCCTTCGTTCCCACAGGTACTGCTTTCTGGCATGACACCCAAAGTTTAAATGCGTGTCTCCCACAGAAGGCCAAAACCTTTTTTACAATTCTATTAAAAAAATGACTGCTACACAACAACTTTGGCTCAAAGGTTTGAGATTTAATTAGAAGTTTTCAAAATGTTTATGGTACCTAATCAGTTGAAAATACTCTGTAAGGCTGTTGGCAATAAAAGACTTTTGGAAAGCATCTTGTGAAAGCTTTTTTTTCTCCTTAGGTCATTTGATTTGCCTTTCTTTTGTAATCCAGAACCAAAATAAATATTCCAATTAATGAAATAATATGAATGAAATATTAGTCTCCTTGGTAGCTTTTGCTCCATGTAAAACCAATTGGGAAAGGGAGACCTGATTCAGTTTCTCGTATGCTCAAATCAGCCTAGATGATAAAAAGCTTGGATTCTGAGATGTATTTTAAGGAATTTTCAATATCTTAGGGTGAAAGAAGCTGTTCTCCATCTTTTTCCAGCTTCAAGGATAGGACATCTTCCTGGTTGTTTATGGCCTACTGCTGTTAAGCCCTTCACTTGCCCTACTTGAAAATTTTGCTCTGAAATCTTCCAGAATCTGTGCTTTACCTAATAGGTCCCAGTGGGATGTACCCACTGAAGACTGTATCCACAACAGTTTTTTTTCTCTTCAGTCATAAGTACTTTGTAAATTATATTATCAGTGTTATATGTGAACCCATGAATCTTAGGAGCCTGCTTCAAGTACAGCAGGGTAGTGAACTAACAAAATATCCCCACAGCTCCAAAATAAAGAGAAGGAAATCAGAGTAGAGTGAAAGGTTTCTGTAGTGACATGCAATCACATGGCCTCCAGCAGTGGACTTGCTTGCATTACTTGTACCTCACATCAACTCTGACAGTAGCTAAGGCTAGAATCCAGGTGTTAAAACTCACTTTTATGTGCATATTCTTGGACTTTGGCTATTAAAAATATTCATTTTTTTTCACCTAAACAGAGAGAATCACGTAACATCCTTGACATGAGAGTTGGTGTGGGGTCAGCCACAATGTTTTCTCAAACCATTGTGTTGCAAAGGCCTTTCTGCTCTACAATAGCAAGGAATGCTGCCACGTGCCATCACTTCATGAACTAACATTTAGAAGCACACAAATATTTTAGCTGGCAGTTTTCAAAGACACAACTTCAGGGCAGAACTTCCACACTGAAAATACAGCCAAATAGCACTGTAAGATCTAAAAACCTAAGCAAGCCATGGCAATGCAATGTCACCAGTTCTATTTCTCACAAAGCTACAGAGCTGCTGACCCAGCCTGTATCTGCAGTTCATATAGTTACATCATGCTTAGCTTAATTTAGCTTTTTCTTTTTCTCTAAGTGCACTGCTTTTCAACATTTTTGGTAGAAATTATTTCACACTAACTACACTCTTTCACAGTTATTTCATTCAAATACAGTTTTTCTTTGTTCTTACACTTTTCTAACACCGTAAAACATTTACAAACAGACTGTTAACTTGTAAAAGATAATCACAATGCAAATCTCTACATTTTAAAGGCTTCTGCTACACACATTACACAACTTATACACTGTACACACTTGGGAAGAGTCTAATGCTGCTGCTTTAAATGATTAAGACCAGAGTAAAGCTAAGGATGAGCTCTTTCAGGCTGCGTATTAAAAAAGCCTCAACTACTACTGATTGTGCATAAGGCAAGGTGTGATTTGAGACATTAAACACAAATTTTTGAGAGAGCCCAATAAAGTTAGATGCTTACATTCTTACTAAAAGGCAATAGGAACTAGTCTCAAAATTTCCCATCAGCCTCCACTGAAGCCTCCAGCCATAAAGTATTATTGATGGAAGTACCACGGGCCACTTCCATGTGGACTGCAACTATTGATGGAAGTACCACGGGCCACTTCCATGCGGACTGCAACTATTGATGGAAGTACCACGGGCCACTTCCATGCACACTTGAAATCAGATGTTTATGAAGTCTTAACTGCTAGGGTCCTAGGGTCTCAGGGAATCCCTTTGATGCTGAACACCATCCTGTACTGAGGCTGGTAAGGCAGTAATGAACTGTAAAGTTGTTTTCACATAGGTTTCTATGGAACAGCCTCTCAAAAAAGTAAGTCTGGGGCTCCAGGTCTTCCAAACTAAACAGGCTTTCATTCCAGATCCAAGGCAGGGTCAGGTATAAATGGAGATGTGCCCTTCAGCATGATCCTGTTGTACCGCATCTTCCCTCTTGTATCTGCAGAAGTGCCTGGAGACGGTAGGAGCGTAGGGTCCCGTTGCCAGAAAATGGGATCTTGTCTCACTGGGTGAACTTCTTCCCAGGGAGAATTTCTAACACAATCCCATGCTGTGGTAGTGCCTGGAGAGAAAACAAGGAACTCCACAGGGACCTATTGTGGTTCATTACTTTCTGAAATGATATGTCTCTGTTTCAGAACTGAAGAATCTCAGCTTAAGTAGTGCATTCACAATGTACACAGGTTTACGTAAGTTTGACATACATTTTTAAATACATTGGAAATAGTAAGTAAAAATATATGCATTGAAACAGTACATACACTTGATACACATGTATTGTTGGGTCACACTTTAACTACTTTAAACAGTGAACACATATAGCCTCTCTCAATATTTATTTTACTACTCCTTGTTTAAAATAAGTTGTGAAATGCCACAGCGACAACTGTCATGTTGTCTTTAACTACACATTAAAAGTTTGAACAACAGCAGAAAAAATAAAAACACTGCATTGATATGACATGTTAAAGTTCCTGTCAGTTAAAAGCTACTACTTCATATATTTTCAAATATCCCCATTGAAACACAACTATTTGTATAATTTGTCACCTTACACTGTACACTGCAATACAATGTTTAGCATATTGTAAACTTTTACCAAACAACAACTTTGTAATAAGGAATTGTACAAATATACAGCTATTTATACCACATACATATAAGGCCATTAACAGAACAGCAAGATACATATAGAGAACTATAATCACCAACATATGTAATGAGCTTTTCTCCCAGTTGGCAATAATTGGGCTCATTTTCTGTTCATCAGCAGTATTTAGTGAATGCTGATGTTTCTAACAGGTTTTATTGATGTCTTGCTAGATCAAGCAGTGCCAAATGCAGCCTCATCATGCAATGCCATCATGGTGCACAGTGTCATGAGATGTGCATGGACTCTGTCCTGGTTGTTGGGTAGCATGAAAGGTTTTTTCTGAATCAGGTGCATTACTGAATGAACACTCAAAGCAAATGATTGTTGATAAATAAGTCCTCAAAGTTAAATAAGTGGTTAGTGTTTTCCCCTGTGACTTAAGTGCATGAATACTTAAACCACACTTGTAGTTTAAATCTAAAAGCCACAGAAAGGTACTTGTCTCGAGGAGTCCTTTACTTACAGAATTTTCCATTGTGAAATGGAGATTCATTTTTCTCAGCGATATACGCGGCAACATTCATCGGTGGGAAATCTTCCTTTGGCTTCTGGGTATTGCTGCTGCTGGATTTACTTCGACTGTGATCTGGCGTGGCCTGAATAGGCAATGATCTGGCCACCCTGGATTTCATCAGGCAGCCACAAACAAGGCGAAAAAAAGCCCTACGCATTTCCTTACTGGCCAGAGTGTAGATGATGGGGTTCATTGCCGAATTGATGACTGCCAGAGCAATAAACCAGTTGGCTTTGTACAAGACAGAGCACTCCTTGACTCTGCAGGCCACATCAATGAGGAACAGGATGAACAGAGGAGACCAACAGGCAATGAAGACACTAACAACAATCACGACAGTCCTAAGGAGTGCCATGGACCGCTCCGAGTTATTGTGATTAGTGACATTACGACTGCTGGACTTTACCAGGATGTAGATACGGGCATAGAGGATGACAATGGCAACCAAAATGGCTATGAAGATACTAACACAGAACACAACATACTTCTTGGAGTACAGAGGCAAAATTGTTGAGCAGTCTGGTAAGTTGTTTATACAGTTCCAGCCAAGGATGGGTAAGGCACCCAAGGAAATTGAAATAAGCCAGCATGTACCAATGAGAAGGAACACTCTGTATTTTTTATTCGCATCATAAGGCCTCATTTTAATCATGGTCAGATGCCGCTCAATAGCTATTGCTAGTAAGCTGAAGGTAGAGGCTCCCAGGGCAACAAACATGCTGCCTTCCCTAATGAACCAGATTGTGGAGGACAAGCTCAGAGTTTTCTTCCCAGACATAAGAATGTTTACTTTGTAAACAATCCCAGCTAAAAGATCACAGAGAGCTAGATTGCCAATAAAAAAGTACATGCGGTTGTGAAATTTATTGTTTTTCCATATGGCAATCAACACCATCAAGTTTTCCAGGACTATGAAACTACATATGATCAGAAATGCAATAGTGGGCAGGTCTATGTTATCAGTTGCCTTCTCCCTTAAAATAAGCTTTCCTGTGTAATTATAATGCAGTACGATCAGGGAGTCCATCTCTTCATTTCCTTGAGGGCTGAGAAGAGCATCAGGTGGCATGGTAATTGCTGCCATCGTTTGTTCACCGATTCTGGACTTTTCTTCTTTAGTATCACGAGAATCTAGTTCCAATAATTTTCCACAAGAGGGAGATCAAGCCACGTTTCTCCAAGCACTCCTCTGGGTAGGTGGTGTGTACCCCCGGCTCCAGCAAGCCTCGCATATTAATTTGGGAGAGTAGCTTGCAAACCAGGCTCTGAAAAGAAAATCAACAAATGCAACATAAATCTCACTGTCTTCTCATGTCACCCACGGCCCGTGCAGGTGCTCAAGCTGCAACATACACCCAGGAGCCGAGGGCAACGCTGACTACGATGGGGCACCAAGGTCTAGCACGGCTGCATGCTTATCAAGGTAGCTGTGGGTAAGCTGTCGGTTATGCTCTGCACACATACACCTCTGCTGGAGAAATACAAGGGCAATATGGAGAACTGCTCATAGGTGTTTCCCCCTACAAAATTTCCATGCTGGAAAAAATGCGGAGGAGCAGTGAGAAGGACTAGAAAACGGTCCCAGCAAGCTCCAGTGTACACAGCAACCAACTCACTCCTCAAAAAGATCTACGTGTATGTGGTGCTACCAAACCAACACCCAACCATCGTTGCCTGAGCAGCAGCAGGGCAAACTCACTGCTTTCAAAGCTTGTCCCTGTTCCCCCTGCAGACCTAAGGTAGCAAAGACCTTGAGAAAGTTGAAGTCAAGTCTTGATGCCAATGCCTAAAATAACTTCCCACCCTTAATGGTACAAAATTATGCTATTTACAATTAAGGAGATGCTCTGAAAGCCAGTCATCATAAAATCAATCCTACTTCCCACTTGAATTAGTTGGATTTCTGCTACCCTTTTTAAAATAAACAGAAAGTCACATCTTTGTAAGTATTGCTTTTCTTTCTGGTTCACTTTTTTTTCCTTTTCACATGTATACAAGACATACATTTAATATTACTGGGTTTTTTTTAAATAAAAAATAGTTATACCAACTTTAATTGTCCTTCTCAATATACTTCTGTTTTTCTTTAAGTTAGGACTGAGATTAACTGCAACATTTTCCCATGTACTTTGATAGGTTGCATTTTTGCAGCAGATCCTCCTAGCTGTCTTTTTTCCATTGCCATATATAAATATTGGAAGAGATCTGCACAGCTTTGTAAAAACATCGGAAGACGTCAGAAGCACTTACTGTTTTACCAGAAATATTGGAGTTTAGTTGCTCCATACTCCAACGAGAATCATTGCTCATGACCCAAGCGTATGTACTGAGGATGAACAGATAGCTAATTTTTCAGCTTGGTAACCCAAACAGGATGGGGACGAGGAGAGAACTGATTCCATCTGAACCATGTGTGTAAAGATTTAATCTTTTTCTGGGAAAGGTAAGAAAATAAAAAGTTGTACTGGATGGGAGGACACTTTCCACTCACCCAAAATTAAATAGCTTAGTTTAAGGAACTCTTTAAGTGCTAGAGCTCCTGACCTTACAATTTATTTACTTGAGGGTCACGAGCATTTCCCAAACACATGAAAGACACTTTCAAAGGATGGGTATCGAGAAAAAGGGGCATGGAACTAGATGATCTTTAAGGTCCCTTCCAACACAAACCATTCTATGATTCTATGATTCTATATACAGGTTTCTTAAGATCACAAAAACATGTGAGCCACTGCTGTTCCAGCACTCTGTTTTGGGCTCTTGAAAAGCGGGAGATGCATTTTCAAGTGCCTTCTGGAAGAAGGGGGGAGCAAACCACATCCCAGATGAATGTAAAGGGATTTAAAGGACAACCCACACCCTATTCCCCACCCTCCCCCCATCATTTCCTGGGTTCCCTCCTTCAGAAAAGAAGTAATCTGACAAAAGCCTACAGTGAATTGACTTGAATTCTTTAGTACATTTGAGATGTTTTAAAATGATTTTCTGAGAAAATATTATTATTATTATTATTATTATTACTATTATTATTTCCCCGTTCTAGTTCTTAGGTCCAAACTGCTTTGGTGAAGAGACCCACTGGGAGAGACATATTATCCAAGAAACACAGTTACTGCTTGGTGTTCTCGGTCTTTCTTACTCTGAAGATGACAGCAACCATCTCATTCATTTCCCAGGAGTGGAACTGGGCCCTTGAGTTGTTGACCTCTTTTCTGAAGCATGGTAACAGTTAAGGTCTTCAACAGAACAACTTCACCTCAGCTAAGGTTCAATCTAATTGTAACTCAGTTGCCATCTGCACACTGTTATCACATAAACTATCACAGTCTTTCATTGTATTGGCTTATAACAAAATGCCACTGTGTCCATATGAATTGCAAGTGCTTTCCACTGTAAAATAAACAATTACATTTGACTAGAAAAGTAGTTGTTAACGATGGCTTAACTAGCAATACTCACCAGACCGGCCGATGGCTCCCTGAGAGAATCATATTCATATCATTTAAGAGCACCACATGCAACAAAATAAATGTTTCTATAAGACTTTTCCAAGCAGAGTTATCATACTGGTCTATTGAAAGACAAATACATTTCTTTCTGTGAAGAAAATTATATGCCAGAGTCAGGACTTTATCAGCCACAACTCAGCAGCTGTAAACTATCATGACTGTACTAAAGGTAATGGTGCTATACCAGTTCCCCTAGCTGAAGGCATGGACAATGCACTCAATCAGCAGAAATCACACAGGGTCTCTTCCATTGTTTGTAATTACTTCTTCCCTTAAAAATTATTACAGCAAACTTAGTATCACAAAAGTAAATCTTTGCCTCTGACAGGGTAGTGGCAAGGCAATGGAGGCTGTAACACTATTGCTTGCCAGGACTCTCAGGGAACGAATATCACTCACGAGCTACTTGAAAGTTAAAATAAATAATAATGTAATAAATTAAAATTTATTCTCTTCTGGCAGCAACATTTCCAGGTAATATCTTTCAGCCATACTACTTCTTTGTTTTCCTCCTGCTTTGTAGTCAGTAACTCAGAAAGCACATTCATTTTTTAACAGTTAGAAAAATTAAAGTTGGTGATATATTATAACAAGACAGCAGCAGCCAGGTCCAGGATATCTGTGTCAATGCTTCCTGACAGCTCTACAACTTACTCCTCAAAACACCTTTGTCCCAGTCACATACACAGGACTAGCCACTAGCTGCAAAGTATGGACCTCAGCTTGAAACATTAAAAAAAGGACCCGAAGAGCCTGTCTGTGGCATGTTGTGTATTGAGCATTGCCTTGGTTACGTACCTCAATGCCCCGAGCTCTTGATACTACTCGAAATCAGTTTTATTCCCTCTAAAGCAAACCAGAAGTTCCCTATCACTGCACCACCAGGTACCACTAGAAAGATAAACTTATTGGCGGTGCAGGGGCAATCTGGCTATATTTCCTCATGGATGTGATGGCCAAAACAAAGTTTGCTAAATTACTGAAATAAAGGCTGCGGTACAATGTCAAGAACCACAGTCATGTGGAGGACAATTCAGTTGCCTCCTTCGGCTGTTTGGCTGACCTTTGTCCTCCCTGCTCCAAGGATGGAGGGAGCAGTTGGGGTCAGCAGCAAGCACCATGACTTCACCTTCCTGGGCAACCTCCCTGCCCACTGCCGTGCTCTAGGGTTTCCACAGTGGTTAGTGTGGTCTCCTGCTGAGGTCAAGGATCCTAGTAGGGTTGAGCACTCTTCCAGGTCGGAGCAGGGGTTCTCCACCGTGGCTCATATCCCTAGGGTCTACCAAGGTCTGTAAGGTCCCTGTGCCACACATGCCATGGAAAGGGCAATGCTGTGTGGTATGCCGCAACCCCTCGGTCTGCCCTATGGCAAGGCATATGTCCACTGCCCACTCCGGCCCCACCACACAGTGGTACAGGCAGAGACTCGGGGCCGTGCCTCCAACCAGCTCCCCACAGATAACACCCTGGCTAAGGCAGCTGGAGTCAACCTGCAGTTTTCCTGTGGGAATGTGTAATTCCCAGTGCCAGGAGGCAACAAGGAACTTGTGATAATGGGGATGCCAAAGCCCTTCAGCAACCATCCCCAGTACATCTCCGCTCTCTGTTCCCAGCAGGCGCTCCGGTAAGAGGCCCACAGGGAGCTGAGGGCTTTTACCATCTCATGAGTCATTGGGTACTTTACAGCTGGAAGATTAAGAAATTTATATTTTCAAAACAGTGAGCCAAACTGCTCTCAATTTGCATGATATTCTGAAACCAAAGCAACAAGTGAGAATAAAGCACAAGTGAGAATAGGACTTAACTTTCCACTACGTACTTTTGCCTACACAAGAACATACAATGCTATGCGTTCAGTGCACTTACTGTAATTTGGCTGGAATTGTATTTCCCTGCCTTCCAGATATCCACAAACAGACCTGACAAAAGAGACCAGACGTCCCTTCACCAGCACCACGCACTTTGCAGTTCTCCCTTCTCTTCCACACACAGCCATACGCTTTGGCCACCAACGACAATTTAAAAAATGGCAAAGGGAAAGACAAGAATGCATATCTGAAGCCAAACTTTTGTGTATTTTATTTACTTGTAAAGACTTTCCTGATGAAAAGTAAACGTGTAACTTATCAGGCATGCCCTGGTAGTGCTAAATTTAAGAGCAGAAAAGGCTTTTGAGAACAGTAGCACATTTCAGTACACATTTCCACTCTGAAAGTAAGCTGTGCTAGATGCAAATGAAGTTTAGACAAGAAACATCTGCTGCAGAACAATGTCTTGGACAACTCAAATAAACTTTCAGAAGATTTTTTTTTTTAAGTGAATGTGCTGGCAGCTTGCAGCCTCAGAAAAGCCTTTAATAAATGGTTATTTTTCTTGGCTTCTTGGATTTTAGACATCAGTTTGTGTTTTGTAATTCCGAGTAGCCCACACGCGTCTCTCACGCAGGAGCTCCCGGCTGCTTTAATTCCCGCACGTTACAGGAAGGCACATCTACTTCTTCCCCCGCACCGGCTCCCAGCGCTCCCGCCCCGTATTCCCCGCGCTCCAAACTCCAGCACTCCCTTCGCAAACTCGCACTGCTACAGCGACCCGAAGTTTAGGGGGCGTCAAACCTCTCCCCTCCGGAAGCTAGGCACGGCCCCGACGTGTCCGCGGCGTGGCCGTCCCGCACGGGAATCATGGCTCCGCTCACAGTCTCGGGCTTTCTCCTCGACCCGCCGCCGCCCCGCGCCTGCCGCTGCGCCTCTCCGTGACATGCCGAAGGCACCGCCCGCGCGGCGGCTCCCCCGCTCCCACCGCACCGCCACGGCAGCCGCAGCGGCGCCGCTCCCCCCGCCCGGCCGCCCGCGGACACCTCGCCCGTCGCTCGCCG
>JANXJC010000078.1:35784410-35801092 GCA_027564655.1 Leptodon cayanensis
GAGAGGGGGAAGGGATGTGTGCTGACCCACTCAGCTGTGTATTTATAGCTCTTATGAATAATCACAGGATGCAGGGGGAAACATATCTCAAGAGATCACCCACAAAAAGAGTGAATTAATAACAGAAGTGCCATAACTATACAGGGGGTGGATGACTCGGGTAAGAGTGCCTGCTTTAATGGTTGATCTGTGGCAGAACTGCAGGAGGGAGAGGTGTGTGTGAACGCGCGTGTGGCAAAGCAACAGGACTTTTCATGAGCACGTTGTCTCTCTCTTAGAGACAAACCCAGAATGATTTATTGGTAGGAAAGATCTCTTGAAGGGTGTTGGGTTTTTTTGCCCCTTTTCTATAGAATACACTGTTAACTCTTGAGTTCTTCTCTTCCTCGAGTTTTGTGTTGCTCATCTTTTCCACTCTCTGTGGATTGAGTAATTTCTTCATCACAGTCATTCATCAGTTCTTCATGTCTTTCACTAAGAAAACGGTGCAAAAGCAAATGGAACCTTTCAGGATCCTTCAGGACCAGTGTGATATGAGTGACATGGAAGAGGAACTTGAAACCAAAGGGAAAATTCTCCCAGGTCTTTCCTGGAGTGGCTGCACTTTCTGAAGAAATGCTTCTGTGCTTGGCTGAAAAGAAATGCCATCTGGGGCAGGATGAAGCCAATGACCTGGCACAGTGAGCAGGAGCAGGACAGTTTCTGGATGTCAAAGGCCACTTCATTAGTGATGTGCAGAGCTGCTCCCAGCACTGCTCTAATAGACACTTTTGCAGGAGCCCTGCTTTCTGTGAAGGAAAGAGTAATCATAATCTGGAAATTTACTGCCTCTGTTTATGATTATTTAGTTGCTAACTGGTTTGGTGTGAGTAGTCCATACTGTGGTTCTGTGGGACTAAGCGTAAGCATTGCTGTTGTCCTGTATAACAGGACTAGACTTTCATCCCGGGGCCTTAACGGTTTTTCACAGTGGGGATTACTAAGTAATATTGGGACTATTGATAAAAAGCATATGGCTATTCTTTGCTGAGAAACATCTGTTTATGTACGGAAAAGGTTGTTACCCCTCCCTATTTTAAAGTGCGTTTAATTGCTATGGAAGATGTCCTAATGTTTATGTAGGATATCCTAAAAGGTCTATGATGCCAGGAACTTTAAAAGGTCTGCACTGCTTTTTGTGATTGCAAGTGGAAACTTTGTGCTCAGAAATACCTTTGGCATTGAGATTCTTCCATTCATTCTGGGGCAGCGGACTTACATTTTATTTCTGCAGTTCATGAATCTTCTTGCTGGGCACTTGGGTGGGCAAAAGGAGCTGGTAATTCCCACCTGAGTAGCTGCAGAAAAAAATGTGCTTTTGGAAGATGGACAGATGCTCCTGCTAGGGTTCTGTGCTATTCAGAAATACCTGCCTACTATGAGTGCTGCTTGCTGTAGTTCGCAAAACTTTTTCAAAAGCAGAGTAAACTGTGTGGCAGGAGGAGGTGGGCTGGCTGCTGAGCAATTCTATCAATCACATTGAACTGCCCTGGAAAATGCTGTAACAGCTCCTGTAGACAGATTCCTCGATGCTTTGTGCCCTTCCTTGTATAAAGAGGACACCTAGGAACAAGGTATATGCTTCTCTGACAGGTTTTGGTGGTGATTACTGCAAATATCATGTCCTGTGTAAGAACATAACTTCTCTCTTGGTGGGGATGTCAGTATATTGCCTGTGGGTTTTTTGCATAAAGCATGTTCACAGTTTATGTAATTCAAAGTGGGAGACAAAGAATTGCTCAAGATGCAAAACTATAGATGTAAAGATAGCTTCAAAGATTTTAAGATAAACAACGAAGACTACATCAAACTAAATGTTATTAATAATAAAGGAGAAAAAATGCTTTGCTTGGATAATAGTGGCATGAAGAATATAGCCCAATGGCAGGAAAAATTTTGTTGGAAAAGTGGTATAGCAGGCAAATGGGATGTGGTTTTGTACAGCAAAGAACTGCAGAAGTGAAAGTGAATCCTGTGCTGCATAGATAGGCTGAGCAGATGAGTCTGCTGTACGGTTTCTGGGACACTTTGGGTGCAAGTTCTCTTTTTTCATGTCTGTGTATGGTATCCAGCACTGGATCAAAGCCAAAGTCTCAACAACTGTCAGCTTTGAATATAATCTTGACACTTTCTCTTTTCTGGATTTCACTTTCCTTCCAATCCTTTCCCTTTTAGGACTTTGCATCTCGGCTTGTGACAGGTTAGTCAGAGAGGAGAAGGTGAGATGGGCACAGTAGCAGCCTTCACTGTGATTTACAATTGGTTGTATTTGGAGATGGAAAGAGGAGAGCAACTTCCTACAATTTATGACACCGCTGCCATTTTGAGGAAAGAGGAGGGGAATGGCTTAAAAAGAGTAGTTTGAGAAGGAGTGCCAATGTGACAGTCTTGCAGACCCTCCTCGGAGACGTGTGGTGGCTGGCCCCCCTCCCCCGGCCCCGGCTCAGAAAGGCAAAAGGTGGCCACGCCAGGGCTGCCACCGTGGCATCACTTTGGGTACCCAAGCTCACTGACATTTTGGCGTGCAAGGGACAGAGCAGGTCTTGGTGCCTGCTGGCGCTGAAGTGGTGAGCGGGTGTCTGGAGAAGAGGGTAAGAGGGGCGGTGGGAGGAAGGCAGGCGGGATCGACCAGTGAGCCAGGAAAGGGACGAAGCAGACATCCCCATGGTAGGACCAGGCAGATATCCACACCATTTTACCATGTACCTCCACGTAAATCCAGTTCTGAAGTGGTTTAATAACATGCATTAAAACACCAGCTGATTTGAAATAGAAAAAAAAATTGTATATCAATAAATTTTTATGCAGAACACCTCAGACTGACCAGGCAACAGAGTAGTAATAAGCCTTAACTCTAAAGTTTGTTTAATTACTGTTTGTCTACAGTGGTTCAGGGGTGGTTCCTGTTTAATTGCTAATCTGAGGACAAAATTCGCTGACGATATTTTACAAACTGTTTTATTCACTCAAAGTATTTTGTAAACTGTGTTGAACAGTTGAAAGGTGCCAAGGTGTTTCTATTTGTGGAATATTTTATTTTATCTTTGTGATTTCCTATATGATGATTGGCTTCCTATTGTATCTAAAATAAAAGCACAAGCAGTTCCACTGAGCCTTTTTAGTTTTATTTAAAAAAATAAGCTATGTATTAGCATGCAAGTTGGCTGAGGTGGTATGACAGAATTTTTCAGTACGATGTGATGCAAAAAATTGATTTACCTTAGCTCTTGTAGCGCAGCTTTTGAACAAACAACATCAAGCTGCCACAATCGGGGTAAACATCTAATGTGTCTTTGACAATTACAAGAAATGCTGTAAAAATAATTAGGATTAAGCGTAGCACAATTGCTTGCCTGGCACAGTGCCCGTGCAGGCAGAGCTGCATGCTGCCACGGGAGAGGGAAGATTTTCACTTCTTGGGTCCATTGCATCGTGCTGGGATTGTGGAGGGGAAGTGCTAAAGGGTAACACCGAGGTTTTTGGAGTGGAATAACATAGTGGCATCATAGTCAGGGCACTTTGCCTGGCCACCCTGGGAGCGGATAACCAGGGCTGGCCCAAAGGGGCTGCCAGCCCAGCCCTCTGTGCCTCCTTACACAGGGAGAGCCAGAGGCGTCTTCAGACACAGTTCAACAGGTATCAAATCTGACAGCATAACCCTATGTAAAGGGTGTGATAGGTAAAAAGCAATCAGCCAAGCAAATCTGTGTTAAGGCTTGCTTTCAAGGTCTCTTCTTTTTACTAATCTCTCTTTAATTCTGCATACAGCTAGCACACACCAAAGGCAGCAGGGAGGCCTGTGTGGACATGTAATGATACCGCTTTGCTCATCGCTGTGATCCTTGGCACAGGAAGAAATCTCATCTGAAGAAGAATAAATATTCATTTTTTGTTATTAGGGGTTGTTTCATCATCGTTTTTAAACAGCTTAAAGCATAAAAAGAGGTAACAATCAGCAGCTATGAGGCTGTGAGGGGAAGCTACAACAGATTTGCTAAAGTTTCTCTGACATATGAGTTTTCATGTTGTGAAATACCTTTGTTATTTTTTCGAGAAATACATTTTGCTCTTGCAATGAGTGTGCAGAGTGTGATTACTCTGGACTTGGGCATTAAAAAAGCAATGTGAAGTGTCAACTGATAATAGATTTCAGGCAGAATGCAATTACAACCAAGTCTCTTGATTCCTGGGAATGCACTTGAAATAAATAGTTAAGGAATTTGATTTTGGAATGAACCACAGATGTTACAGGCTCACCCTTTGTGCTAGAGCCAGCTCTGGATACAGGCAGGTTGGAGTAACTCTCGAAATGTCTTCAAGTGACAGACGATTGTGGAAGGAGTAGGGAAAAGGTGTAGAAATCCCTGATGTTACATAAATACTGGCTGGAGTGTGCTTCATGGCTAGCAGGCAAATATTCAACAGGAAACCCCAATGGCTCCTTCCATGGCGTCCTGGCAAGAAGAATTTCCTTTCATATTTTTGTAACCTGATCTGGCCCACACATAAGTGAAGCCCCCAGGAGGCTTCCTTCCTTCTCTTTCAGGATTTCCATGAGGAAAAATTGCAATTAATGTGATCTAAAGCAGCTACACATGTAACTGCAGCTTCCCAGCCCTGAGAGCGTGGTGGGGATGTGGTGCCTGGGCATTGTTAGCTTTGGGAAATGTTGCAGTAGCGCAAGTCCATGCAGTTCCCAAATCACTCCTATCTCATCTAATGCATCCAGACCCCAGTATCAGGATGCCTGCATCTTATATACGTGCTATGCTGGCCAAGGGCTACATGAATCTGTTAGTGCGGCACTGAGCTTCAGCTAACCAACCCTGCACAGAAGTCCCCAGTGGCAGCTTTTTTTCCAAAATTTTCTTTTTTCCCTTTATTTTCTCTTTTCAAGATTAAGATCTAAGTTTTGTTTAAGTGCAGTGTGGACTTCTGAATTCATGGCAGCCTGAAGAGATGCCTGCGAGTACAAGGACACTGGGGTTGGGGTCTGAGTCAAGGCAGCCCGTGGCAGCAATGCCCTCTGAAATTAACCCTGCTGCTACCTCTTCTCCTATCGTCCTTCATACAGCATGCCAACACTGGACTTGCTCTCTAAGTAAGTTATATCAAGTACTTCAACATAAAATATTGAGTAAAATCCGTGTCCAACACACTGTTCCTCTCTTCTGTGCCTGATTGTTTTCTCCACTGGCCTTTGGGATTCAGAAATGTGAAACTGTCTGCAGTTGGCATTGTGCTTGTTGCTCCTGAAAGGAAAGTGGTCAAACAAAATGTTTCAAATAGAATCTGCGTCCTTCACAGAACCACAGAGTAAATGTGTATGTAATACACTTTCTGGTTTTGATGCACTGCCCTCGAATTTCTATGCCAAACCTTGTGGAATACATAGATGCTCCAAAGCTTTCACATGCTACTTTGTTTTACAGTACATAATATATCATAAACTGATAGATAAATGGAGAGCAATATGGCAGATGGAAGAAATTATAACCATCTTTCAATTTTGAGTCTAGGTTGAAAACTGGGGAGGTTGGAAAGAAAGGACAGTATTTTCAAAGCGCTTAAGTAAGACGGGAGCTTGTGTCTTGGGATTCACCAAATATCCAAATGGTAATGGAAAGTGTCTGTTTCTCTTAATTCGGTATATGGTGATGCTAGGGCAAATATGCTCCTAACTAATATGTCTGTTAAGTGCCTGAAGCTAGGTGGGATGACTCTAGGCTTTAGGACATACTTATATATAGGAGAATGATGCAAATACTGGCTCTAACATTAGTCTAAGTTGGAATATTTACATTGGATGGATACTAACTTGTTATGAAAAACTGCATCTGTTTTGCTAAGCTAATCAGACTTATTGAGCAGCAGCACTGATGTGGTTACATTGCTTCCAGTTTCAGGTCTGTCTGAGCTTAAGCATTTCTGTCATGCAATATAAATAAAGCACTTGCTCCTATATGGTGGTGCTGCTTTTGAGACTTTGAAAGGTTAAAGACATATTGCTCTTGAAAAAAAAAAAAGACACAAGAATGAAATGAATATCATGGGATATCTATTATCCTCCCACTTATTGTGTAGAAATTACAAGAGGGTTGTATTTTATGAAACTCTAATGGATAGGTAATAAAATAGCAGTTGTCTTGTTGCATAACAACTGCCCATGATCACTTGACATGGAAGTAATATATCCCTTGATGGAGCAGAGTTATCTAGCTCATGCTAGCAGTATCTTGCAAAACCAAAAAGTTTTGGAAGCATTTTGCTGTATCTAGTCTAGCTCCTACTTCTACCTGCAGTGTTTTGGCTAGCTGGTTGGGCACAGCCTCCAGCCATTTCCAATTCTCCTTGAGCAATCTTGTATTAGCTTCTTTACATGCTTATGGGGAATAACACAGATGGGTGCATCCTAATAATCAGATTTTGACTGCTGATTTTGAAAAGAATCAGATCTGGTACTTCTGGCCATGACTGCATGGAAATGCCCAACAGGTTGGGCCAGGATGCCTGACTGGAGCACCAAGGTTCATCTTTCATCACGCTCCAGTCTGCTAAGAGCAAAACTGAAGTAAAGGCTTTGGTTACTTACAATACACCTACAGTCATTTGGGCAAGACTCATTGACCTCATGCCATTTGGAAACATACATCAGGGCTGTGAAGGTTCACCCGGTATAAAAAGAGGTCCTAGCTTTTTAGTCTTGTAGAGAAATAAATACAGATCTGTAAACTATGTCTGCATCCTTCTGCAGACTCTTAGCGGCTACCAAGCATATAAATATAAAGCCAATACTTCTCTACATGTAATTCTTAGCCCTGTTGTGGCAGCAAAGCCACTGATACCTCACTGCTGAATTTGTCCCCCACCACGCAGGCACTTAGTCGAGGTGGTTGGTTTGGGAGGGCAGCCATTTAGGTAGCGAGACACAGACATACCTACACGTCCACATACATACACACGCCCCAAAAGCTGGTCAACAAGCCTCCCTGTAGGGCTTCTCTATGCCAACCATAGCAGGACAATCTCAGGTGATGATGCATCTATCTTAGGTACCTCAGTTAGCTGTCCAAAAATCAGCTGGGTTATAATGCCACTTCTTTGTTCCTTTGGTCTAAAAAATGGAGAATGTGTTTTGCTAAGGTATTGAAAAGCCTAACACAAATTATACAAATTGCAAAGTATAATTTAGGTGCTGGGCAATGGCTTCCTCTCCTGCCCCTCACTAATGACCACATCATCTGGCAGTAGAGCAGAAGATTTTTAAAAATAGGCTGGCTGCAGACCAAATAGGGTTGGAGGCACACAACTACCCTCCTGAGATTTACAAACATCCAGTGGCCTGTACCTCTGTCCTCTTGGCATATGGCCTCATTCAGTTTTCAAAGACAAATGATGTTAAAATGGTGTCAAGCTGGAGAGTATATACACACGTAATGTCGGATAAAGTATATTATGGGAATGTCGTAGTTATCAAACAATAATGGTTTGTATAGGCAGGAAGTTTTCAGCTGATACTAAGTTTAATAGAAGTCCAAACAACCTTAATCCTTTCTTGTAGGTATGCTTAATAGCATTCATGCAATAATGCTTAATCACTGATTTTAATGGCTTTTCCTTTTTTTACATGCAGTGTGAGGCACACTGGAAGAGAGAAAAGACTGATGGGTTGCTCCAAAATGTTTTGAAATAAATATAGGGCATACCTCTCAGTCATTAGCAACTAGTTTTTTCTTTGAGTGATTAAACATCTCCTGAACAATTGTGGCTACATAAACCACTGCTCTGAAACTGGTCCCTCTGGAGTGATCTTCCTTCATTGATGGACTATTTTTTCTAGAGAGAAGAACAGAATGGATGCATGCCAGGATTATTTACAAGCAGTCTAATCTCCCTAACAACTCTCCCAAACCATTCGTCTGGTTCAGAATATGAAGGACACTCAATTATTCAATGAAAAGGTTAAGCCTGTGGCAAATATGCATTGTCAGTAATGAAATGTACTTCCCCTGGGTATTTTTTTAAAAGCATGCAGACTGACAGATGTTTACCACATCCTTTCTGGAGATGTTTTCTGAGGTTTTAGTTTGCAACACTGCTTATGCTTATTTTCAAAATGCAGTTCTTTGGCTTCATTGCTTTACTGAAGTTGTAACTGGGTGACAGTGAAGTAAGTCAGCCATGAAAATGTGTATGCATTCAAGCCAAGACAATACTTCTCATAACATTTCTGTAAGTGTGAGTGCCCTGTTGCACGAGAAGGGTCAGGGAACAGCCCATGTAACTCTGCTGGCACCAGGCTTGCATCCACCCTTATATCCATCCACCTCTTTGTTTTCATTATCACAGTTTTTCTGCTAGGTATTTTGCACATAGCCATCAATATACGTCACGATACATACATAGGAGGTTGTAATTGTACTGCTGTTGACATATTTGGCTCTGGTTCTTGGATGGGAGCTGTTTTTTGTCTTCAGTAATGGCTGCAGGTTTGTTCTGCTAATACAAACTTTTTGCTGAAACAGTGGGACTCTAAATTGATAAATGGCTTGGCTAAAGATAGCCCCTACCTTTAACCAAAACTATTTCCAGCAGTGTCTTGCCTTAAGTGTCAATATTTTTGATGAATAAATGCAAACACATCATACTGCATCAGCGGGGAGGCCACACACAGGTTTCACTGCAGGACTGAGCTTCATGCACAGCATCCATGGTGTTGGGGTCTCCACTGGGGAAAAGTACAATGTCCCAGTGCCCACATAGGCGAGAGCAGGGGACATGCAGAAACTAGCTCAGAGTGTCAGAGCACTGCTGTGAGCTCTCACCCGGAGCTAACAGTGATTTGCCAATCTTGCTCCTTTTGCTATGCTCGTGGAGCGTATGGGGGCCTGCGGGAGCAATGACATTTCAAGTGTTTGCATCCAGACACCACACATCCATGGACTTGTCTCCAGGCTGCAGGGCTGGATTGAGCAGCTCCTGCTTGCTGCACCCTCCTTTCTGGTCGTGCATGCTCCCTCCCTCCACAGCACGGCCCAGCAGCCAAGCCAGTACACATGTTTGGGTGGCTGGGGAGTTAAGCCCGGTGTGGGAATCATTTAGGTAAAAAAGAAGGTGGCAAAAAAATGAGTTATTTTTAATTCAATCATTTTCCTGAGACAGTGCCCTGGGAGCTGAATTGGGTTGGATCAGATTCCCCATGAATCAGAAGGCCATCATTTGGGCAGGAGATGGCTTTGGCCAGATGTGCCTGAGGTATTTGAATAAACCTCATAGATAGAGAGAGGTGTGGGGTGTTTAGCTAGAAACAAAAGGCTAAAAGGTTGTGCTTTAACATTAACATTACCACAACATTAACACCTTGGCTGAATTATGTTTGTAAGAATTATTAAGTGGTAGGAAGGACAGATTTAAAGAGGAATGCAACATCAGGGAAGTTTGCGTAACAGTTAAATCTTCCCTGTATCCCATTTGTCTCTTTAAAGGTAAGGAGAAAAAAAGTGTGCATAAAAAAAGCACTAAATTCAGGTAAATGCCTTGAGAGGCAGAAGGTTGAAGTCTCCTGGAGCTGATCTGAAGTATAGATAGATGTAATAATATTTTTATTTCTTTTTACTGACCTTTCAAGCTTTTGTAACTGTTGTCTGTATTTTGATTGTGCAGGTATATTTATTATCTTTTACTGTGTCTGAGATTTGTGTTGATGCTGGTTTCTAAGTGATAAATACCATTATTGATCAATCCCCATGTTTTAAAACCGGATTCCAGGCCACCTGCCTGCTTCCCAGTGCTCCTATATGTTTTCTAAGCATAAAATGAAGCACAGCATTCCTCCACTGAGCTGCATGGGAGTTGCCAATGCAGAGATCTGTGTGCTACAAGTGCCTTTGGGTGACTAGTGTCAGCCAGGAGCTCTCTGACCTACGGCAGGACACTGGGAAGAGTGGCCAAAGCCCAAGGGCTCCCACAGCTCTGCAAATTAGACCCTACTCTCCCCATGTACTGTCCTGAGCTCTCATGGACTGGAGCAAATCTGCAATATTGTGTCTGATTGCTAGTGTACACAGGGGCAAGCAGGGTCTGGAGTTAGTGCAAATGGATGTAAGACCCTTTAGTTTCCCCAGAAATCTATCACAAGGAAGAAAAGAAGAATAAGGGAGAAGTTTGTAATTAATTCAAGCTAATCCCCAGTCCATGAGTTGGGAAAGTTGGATGGTTTAAGGAGACTTTTTAGAGTGCCTTCAGTTAAGTAACACCTCATTTGCCGCCTTAACATTCGCAAATATTTGCTCTGAGGGGCTGGTCACCAAGGTCTTTGGTTTCATCTGTTGCACACTAACCAACTGAAATGCTTTTAATGCTCATTAAATTCCCATACAAACAGAAACACTTCAATTAGACAATGATGTCAAAATGTTGATGATTTTTCTTATTTCCTGTGGAATCTTTCAGTGGGAAAATGTCTTTCTCACAGTATTTAAAGGGTATTAACTGCCTTTGTTGTGGAGGGAAGAACTTATTATGTGTGGTTGGTTTTTTATTCTCCTATTATATTCTTATCATTACTTAATGTTTATGTTGCAGTAATGCCTAAAGACTCCAAGCAAACTAGAGATGCCATTGTGCTAGGAAAAAAAAGGGGGCAGCCTTTGGCCTGAAAGGCTGGTGAACTAGTTTTTGTTTGCTTTTTACCATCTTACAGAAAAATAGGTCTTTGAGAGCTCAGCTTCAGTGTTGCTGACAAATGCAAGAAGTCTGGACACTTGTACGCAAAGGCTGGCCAGTTATAGTGAACTACATTATGCGTTCCTCCTCAGCTGCAGGATAGTCCAGAAAGGCCTAAAATACATGTATATACTAGAATTTCCTATAGATCTACAGCTAATATAAATGCCCAGATGTTGTAATGAGCATGTAACGAGCACATACCTAGGAGGAGAGATAAACTGAGAGGTATTTAAATGCATGTTATTAGCTTTTTTTTCCAGTGAAAACTATGCAACATGAAATTGGACTCCATTTTACAATAAAGCTGAGGTCACAGGAATTACACTGTTGCAAAAGAGCAGGATGTGGTTCACAAGCAAAAGGAGAAATCTATGGAAATAGAGAGAACACTACGTAAGAGGAACAAAGTTGGATAGGTTATGTGTCTGAAATTCACCATGTTCTTACTACTGTCTTTTTAATGGGTGACATGCCATGCCATCTAAATTGTCTCGTTTCTTGGGGGAGCATATGGATGGACATTTACAGAACACCAGTGCTGCTGCATGAGGGGTGAAAACAACCTCACAGCTGCAGCAATGGAAAGCACCATTGTAATGCATGAAATTAAATATGAAAGGAAATTGTTCTCTGAGCAAACCCTGACCAAAACAAGAAGTTGCTAGCTTCCTTTTGCTCACAGCACATCGGAAAGCAGCAGAACTCCCTTAAATAGATATCGTACGCTGGCAGTGGAAGACTTACTTAAATCGAGAAGAAAAAGATAAGAGAGGGAAAAAAAAAGCAAAATAGCTAATATGTTATTTGCTGTGAGGAAAGTTTCTTGATGTACCGGAGTGCTTCATCACCACATATCATAAAGTATACAAATGGAGAACAACATGCTAACCAAGCAGTGCTTAGCTGGAAACTGTTTGCTCGCAGTTCACGGACACTAGCTACATCTTCACAGATATAATAACCCTGTGTCACGACTCGACTGCCAGGTTTCCAAGGGCCAGGATCAAATCTGAGGGATCACTGATGAAAGACTAGTTCAACCTGAAGGGGGGGTTGTAGTGAGGTGAGTGCTGGTCTCTTCTGTCGGGTGGCTGGAGATAGGGTGAGAGGAAATGGCCTCAAGTTGAGGCAAGGGAGATTTGGGTTAGATATTAGGAATAATTTCTTTACTGAGAAGGTTGTCAGGCATTGGAACAGGCTGCCTGGGGAAGTGGTTGAGTCACCATCCCTGGAGGTATTCAAAAAGCGAATAGACGAGGTACTCTGTAGCATGGTCTAGTGGGCATGGATGATGGTTGAACTCCATGATCTTGAAGGTCTTTTCCAACCTAAGTGATTCTATGATTGTAAGATCTCACCTGGATGTTTAGGAAAATTAAACTACTTGCTGTTTAGTTAATTAATTTTCCCCATTTACAAAGAAGAATCAATTGCCTTGCCAAAGAGTATTTTACTAAAAATTACGAGGCCGAAGCAGTGGGAAGATAAAGGATTGAATACAACAACACTGGATTATTCTTCACCTAAAGCACAGCGGTAGCTGTTCCTAGTCCTGCTCTTCTCTCCGGTTCTTGCTGAGGCATGGGCCTGGCTGCGTCCAGAGAAGCAGTCCCCGCACCCTGCACAGTGCTGGTGGCCAGGACACGAGGCCCTGACCCACGCATCGCCCCATGCACCACTCCACATGCCCCTCGTCTCCCTGCTCAGCTGCCCCGCTCAGGTGCTTCAGCAGCGTCTTTTTTTGTCCGACTATTTCAGCTCTTCCACAAAACTCCCCGTAGCACCGACTCTCTCTTTTCGGTCCTCTGAATACTCCTAAATGGATTTTCTTTTTGTTTGTTTGTTTGTTTTCTTTTAGATTTTAGCGTGTTTTAGAGGTAAGGAGCTCTTCCCCAGAGAGGGGAACTATTAACGTGGGGCACACCTGCACATCTGCTGGTTGCCCAGGTTTCTGACCGTGGCTGCTGTAAACTTCCCACTGCTCTGTGATGCCCTTCCCTGCTTTTCCTTTGCTAGAAGTGCCTTCCAACCTCAGCTCAGTAGCTTTTGTAAAATAAACAAACTCTGGGTCTGGCTGTTGATCCTTTCAGCCGTGTCTCTCTCTTTGCCAGATGTGGACAGAGAGGTCCTCTCCTCCGGGGCAAGCTGGTGGGGAGTGGAGGACGGGGTGAGAGAATGAGCTCTCTTCTCTTTTAGCCCCACATAAGCTTTTTTTGCTGAAGATTTACAGAGTCTGAAATATTTAAAAAGTTTGAAAAATAATTAAACATTTCTTCTTCCTTTGAATATTCAATTTGTGAATATCACACTGATTCAGAATGGAAAGTCATGTGAGCCAGGATTTGCAGGCAAAGATATGGAGACCTCAGATAAAGCATCTGTGCATGAACTGGAGTAGCAGAAACTTCCATCCAGTCGCTTTGCCTCAGATTAAATCTATACAAAACAAACTTTGCAAACATGCATGCAACCACAGTGTTACTACCAGCTTGGCTACAAACGTCTTCTATTCCTGGGAGTATTAGCAGAGGAAGTTTCCCTGGGATCAACAGCTGAGGTAACTGGGACTGCACAGTAAGTATAGGCAAAGCATAGGTGGCAGCGGGGGAAATACAGCAATATGTCCCAGCTTTTAAAAGAAAACAGAAAATGAGGACCACCAGGTTTGCTGCTCCTCACAGGGCCTGGGAGAGTTGGACTTTGTTTAAATACAAAAACATGGGAAACTTAGAAAGGGACTGGTTTGGCTGGAGTGGATAAACCCAAAGCCCCATTACACTGAACCACAAATGGCCGGGATGCCAGTTATTTTATGGCTGCGCCAGGCAAATCAGCTGCTGTATCTCATTTCACTGTAGTGGTGCCACAATAGTTCAAAGGTTGTCCAAGTTCTCCTTGTATTCAGATTTCATCAGTGGAACAGTAGCTTAGTAAATATATAGATATTTATTTAAGTCTCAGCTTTCTCAGCCATGGCTTAGCTATAGTACTGACAAAACCCAAGCAGTTGGAGCCATGAGTTAAAAGCATGTGGTTTATTTATATCACTTAAACTATCAGGAGACTTGGGCCAGGGAGGTTAAGAAGTCCAGGCTGGTGTTTCCTAAAAAGCCAGGAACACAGAAACACCCAGCCCTATTTTGAGATAAAGGGGTAAAGGCTGTCTGGAGGAGAAAGGTTGTTTTCAAGTTGTTGATGTATTAGAAGCTGCTGTGCTGCAGGGAGATAACTGTAATATAGGGACTTCTCCATGGATATCTACCTAGGCAGGGAGGTTGTTCTTGTCATAGTCTCCATTAAGGGTGAGTTTGGGGGCATTTCAATATTATCAACCTTTGCAGTTGTATTGAAGTTCCCACTGTTAATGGTGATTTTTTTGGTTTATGTCTTAGCCTTGTCAGTCAGGTTATTATAGGGTCTTTCCAGATCTAGCTTTTAAAAAAATGCAGTTTTAACCCATATGGTTACTTGGTATCTGATCAAAGTACATGTGAAGTATTAAAGAATGCCAGAAAGATAAAAGCAGTGCAATATTCATTATGCTTTTCAAAACCCACAAATTTTAAAGCTAATCTCTGGGTTATTCTGGGCATGACTCATGATTTCTGTATGTCTGGGTTAGCTATAGCACATCCTGATTTACTGCTTTCTCTGAATCTGGGTATCTATACTAGGCTACATCTAGGCCAGCTGGCTAACGTCATGGTGGGAACAGTACTCATGACTATATCATTTTGTGGGCATGTGCTGTGCTCCTCACTGTGTTCCCTGGGCTGTATAAGCTCTGCATTTTGCATGGGTGTCCAGAGCAGCTCACAGGCTAAAATAAAAATAAGAAATAAGGATATTTCCCACTAATGCACCCTCTTGCAGTGGGCATCTGAGATAGAGTGGATGTGTGCATCCCTGGTTGTACCTGTGCAACTCAGGAGCCATTTGTTCAAAATCTCCATGGTGACAGGGAGACCCTCATTTCCTCCCCTGACAGAATTCCTGCCTGGTCTGTGGTGACCCAGGGTCAACAGCTTTCCCAGGGCAAAAGCTGAGCCTGTCTGTTTGGTGGCTCCCTTCGTGCCTCCATGGTAGCTCAAGTGGCAAGTAAGCTTGGCCCACCTCTGAGCAGCTGGCATTTTGTAAAAACGCAGTCTCTCCTCCTGGGAGAGCTGCACCAGGAGGGTGGCTGGAGACAGGAACCAGGCACTAATTCCATCCTGCCTACATATTGTTGTGGTGCTAGCCTGCTCTCCTTTTATTTAGAGTGTAAAGCATTTTGGTTTTCCCTGGGTAAAAAGTTGCTGCTTAAACACTAGTAACAGTCACTTGGAAGATGTTTCTGCCAAAAAAAATTTCCTCCATAAACACTAACATCTGCTGGTCCCAGGAGTCAGGTCCATCCTTAGAGCAGATACTGCCCGCAGTCCCCAGAGGAGAGGGGCAAGGTTCCTGAAGCACTGGGGTGCGAGGAGCACGCCACGCTGCACCCCGCTGCCCTGGGGACAGGCTCTTGCATTGAAATGCCTGATGTTTGATCACCCAATATGAAGCAAGCCAAAAATAAAGCTTCATGCTGTGTCCCACGCTTCATGCAGCAGCCTGCCTTGCTGCTGCTCGTACTGGCTGTGAGCATGTGCTGCTGGCATGGCCTGGGGCTGTATATCAATGTAATAAGCAGGACAGCTAGTTGACCTTGTGTCCTTTGGGTGACACCAGAATGGTGTTTAGAAGCTGCAGCAGGGCAAAATGTCTCATTGTTTTTGGGACTGTAGAAGAAAATAGTGTAGGACTGCAAAATTATTTTTTTCCAGCAGGACCCAAGCTATAGTATAGAAGTGTCAATAAAGTATTGAAAGGATAGATTCAGCTCTCACTAATTAATTAAACCAAGAAGTTTCTGTTGATGATTAAGTACCTTAACAGAGAGTCACATGCCTGGGGGGTCGTTGGAGGGAGGATCCTAAAGTGAGAGTGTAATTTCACAAGACAGGCAGTGGAGAGAGGCAGAGACCTCTGCAGACCTCTACTATGTGTGGAGACCAAGAAGAGATATGAAGAGCTGATAACCCCTTGGGATGTAGTCTGGGGGAGGAGAGAGTGGGTCCTCTGGTACCTACAGCAGCATGCCCTGGTATGTCCAACAAAAAAGTTGGTAGCGGAGTCCCAGCCTCTTCAGCACACACTATTTTCTGCTTTGAGCAGGTTATTGACTGAATCAGTCTAACACAGCCACCAACAAGATGTGTTTCAGCTACCTCCTACAAGGCAATTGGCATTGTCTTTTGCAGAAAATGAGAAATCATAGGGCTAGCATGATGGACCTTACTTTCCATGGGATTTGAGAAAAGGTGCTGTGGAATTTCCCAGTGAAAGAATCTGATCTGAGCTGACTATCCTCAGTGTCACCGCTGGTGCTGCTTGAACTGCTTACAAAACTGAACTCCAAATAACACGTTTGTAATGGAAATAGTCTCTGCCCTGATACACTTATGATTATGGCAGTAGTCTGGTGGTAGTGGGGTAGAGCAAGGCAGTGCTGTGGCAGACACAATCACCCTCTGTCCTCTGCCGGTGACTGCCTTGAGGTATGACAGCTGTTGCAACCTCAGGTTTGTCGATCCTACAGCACTGAGCTGTGACTGGGGACAGTTTCAGCCAAGAAGGTCACAAGAAAACATCTTCACAAGATTGGCTGAAAATTCAGCTTCAGCAAGTCTTCTTGTATTTGACTCTGAGTTCAAGACAACTGCTCACTTGCCAGTCTTTAGGACTTCCCATCAGCACTGCTCTCTGCTCCCTTCTCCTGCAGACCTAATTTGGTTTTGCTATTAATTCTCTGTCACGGTCCACTCAGTGGACTCGTGATGGTTCGTTTGCTACGATCTCGAAAGTGCAAAATTAAGGTGACCAACACCAAAGGG
>JANXJC010000078.1:35801192-35819759 GCA_027564655.1 Leptodon cayanensis
TTTATGCTTAGTAACACACCTTGCTCCACCTCTGCCTCAGGAGTCTCCACCCTTCTCGAGCGAGGCTATCACGCAGGTGCGGGGTCAGTGTCCGAGGCGTGGTAAGTCTTGGAGGTGGGTAGCCTTCGACCAGGAGGTGTGTTTTGGTATTATAATTAAGCAAAGTTTGTCTAAAGTTCACGATTTCTTCGTTGATGCTATGGCAACAGTTGCAATCCATTGTTTTTGACAGCAGCAGCTATGTGGTTACCTCCAACGGTTCCAGCCAGGTACCTTGTACCGCACCTTCCATCCTTGGGACTGGCCACTGCGCTCCAACAGACCGTTGTCGGGTAGCATACTGTTCATGTTCCGGATGACAATGTTGAGACAATGCTGATTTTCTCGCCGACTGTTACATTCTCCCATATAAAGGCCTTCTGAAAGTTCAATACACCCTCTCTTCTACAGCAAGCAAGGGACAATACCTGCAGTTAAGGGAAGTTTTTTTCATAGAGCTAACACAGAGGCAGAAAATCCATATAATTTCTGGTCTACTAGCCTTGTGTATTTTAGGAAGTTTCTTCACAGTCTTCCAATATGTTTTATTTTATGCTCTCAAATACCCTGTAACCTCATCTGCCTCCTATGTTTGTGTTAGCAAACACTCAGGGGTTCTTCAGGCTCCAGCACTATCAGGATACCTCAAGATTTGTAGAACAATTAATGGCCTTGATGAAATACATGATGAAATACTGAGTTTTACTGAAACACACTAAAACCTTTTTTCATAAGAAAATGAACAAGTAGTATACAACTGACCAAACGCAGTTGGTCCGATGCCATTTTTCTGTCCTTCATAAAGAGTTATTCTCCATCCTCTCAGACCCTTAGTACAGCTCATGACCTGTTTTTTTTCTCTAGTTTATTGCTCCTTGTGATTCCTGTCAAGGAATGCTTTTGTTTTGGAGGTACATAACTGTGTATTGGAAAGCCCAGTTCTCCCAAGAAGACACGTAGGAGAAGAGAACAGCCACCTGGCATCAATGGAAACATTAACAACAAGAGTAAGTAAGGTATGTCTTGGGACTTGTGAGGGCTGGAGGCCAGCCCTGGACAGAGGGACTGTGTGAACTTGAACATCAACTCATGTTCTGTTTTTTTGGTTTAGGGTTTTTTTGTGTTTTTTTTATTTGTCTGTTTGTTTGGGTTTTTTTGTTGTTGTTTTTTTGGTTTTTTTGTTTTTGTTTTTTTTTACTGTTTTTAAGGGAATGTGGGCTAAGGTTTGGAAATACAAGAGAAAATGTGCTCTGGTCTGAAGTAGAAGGGTCTCGAGAATGACGGAATAGGTTGAATTTATTTGGAATTGCTAGGTTTCTATGTATTGCATTTCAGATGAATGTAGGGGAGAAAAAAATATGTAATTCCAACCAAAACAAATCGTGAATAGTAAGTTGTTCACAAATTCAGATGGTCTGGGCAGAAGAGATTTGGCAAATAATTTTGAGGAAGGGAGAAGGACAGCAGTGAGAAAGGCACAAAGTTTCAAAGATAGAGAAAAATTTTTCAAAACTTCTGGAGAAACATCAGTTTGGCACTAAATAAAGGCTTGACAAAGGACATTGGGGTCAGATTTCTCTTAAGGAAGGAGGAAGCCATCAGCTGGAAAGCTGCTCATGGATGTTGGGTCCCCTGTGTGCCCTGGAAAGAATGGATTTGTTTATTCTTGTAAATGGTGTGTGTGGGGGGGTGTGTGTCTGTCCAAAAATCCCATGTCTTTTCAACAATTTTTCTTTCTAACTCAAGTAAGTTCCAAACCTACAAAAGCTAAGTTAGTCAGGGAAGTCATAAAAAGTAACATTAATGTTTCACAGTAATTGTACTGCAGCTAAGAGGGGGAAAAACAGAGTATTGAATGTATGACAGTAGGGATGGAAAGCATGAAAGCATGTGTAGAGAACTGACTTCTTGGACACCTCCTCTCCCCCTGTCCTCACCATGTATCTCTGCATGCAGATGGCATGTGCCAGTCTGGGACACAGATCCTGCCTCCAGACATGGCCTGAGCCAGCGGCTGCTGGCTGTGCGGTGACAAGGCAAGGCTAACAAACACAGACACGCCATGCAATGAGGATATTTTGGCTGAGGGTGCTGACAGAGGAGGCCATCACTGGTTATACCAATTTGGTACTTCTCCTGGCTCTCCTGGGTGACTTGAAAAGGAGCTACCTGAAATGTTACAGCCCATCTCACACCGTTTCCCAAAGCAGGGTTTATCTGTGCTTGCCTGGCTGGTTGCTGGATATGGTTTACCTCAAGCTATGCTGACTCAGATCATTTCAGCCTTGGGTCAGGCAAGTCAGTTCACAACCATGTTCAAACAGAAGTATTATCTACTGTTCTCCAGACCTGAGCATCTTCTTGTTAGCCCTGGGGCTTGTGTGCAGTCTACAGAAATGGAAACATCAGTCTAACACTTTAAGAAAGACCTTGGTTTCAATAGTTCCAGTTCAAATTCAGGCTCACTTTGGCATCTGGTGCCACTTCTTGATGACAGCTTTTCTCATGTTCAGGGAAGAAAAATGATGTAAAAGATCTCCGCTTCCATGTAAAGAACAATAGATTAGCTTGGCCTCTCCTGATAAACTTTTTTACTGTTCCAAAAACTCTTTTCTGCTTCTTCTGTGTCTACGTACCACCACATTATTCTGTTTTCATTTGCTATTTCCATTACTTGGTTTAACGCTTCCCTGTTGTGCAGCCTCATTTGGAAGGTTTTCTTGTGCAAGACCAGTGTGATGTAGGTAGGAGATTCCTGTGCAGGTGTCATTAATGGATGTTTTTAAATATTGTCCATCTGATGCATGAAATATTGCATTTAATTTTCACGACAGCTAAAAAGGGAAAAAACACCATGAGGCAGAACAATGATAGATGCATTAACTCACAGTGGAGGTAAGATGGTAGACACTATATATATGCCATGTATAAGCTGATATTGCTGCTTCTTAATGCTTGCATCTGTATATTAGTCTCTGTCTGAAAGATGAGTAGAGGCTGAATATCTACAATCTCATGACTTCGAAACAATCACAAACTATTTCCAGAAAGGCATGGCAAAATTTTTTCAACTTTGTGAAAATTCATGTTCTCTTTTTTATTTTGAGAAAGCAATCACAAGGAGATTTCTTTACAACAGGATGACAGATACTAAAAGAAACCCATCAAAGCTGAATGATCCACTTTTTAAAGAGGTCGAATAAAATGTTTTGTGCCACAAAATCTCTATGAGGTTTTCACATGCTGGAAGCTTTCTTTGCAAGCATTTCTCATTTGTAGACATTTGACTGAGAGTTTAATGCAGAAAACTACTTGCTCCTGGGGTACAAACTAATAAAAACTCAGTAAGGATTTGATAAAGGAAAATGAATGTTGTTAGCAACAGAGGGCTTGACTCTCCAGTATTTTCACTTTATACAGTTGTCCAGATTACTGCAAAAATGATGCAAACTGTTATTCTTGCTGGCATTTATGCATGCCAACCCAGCACTGGTGATTTAGCACACAGTGATCCAGAATAATACCAGAAGAGTATGCAGGTATTTGCTGGTTTGTAAACACGGCTGGTAGTTTAGTCTTCACATGGTGTCTAGACAGCAGCAATTAGTAGTAATTAGTAGTGCATCTGCTGTCTGCTGAGTCCATGGCAGCTCACGTGCTGTGGATGTAAGGGATCAAAGACTTTTACTTCAACATTGATACTCCATAAAATAGAGTCCTGCCTTGGATTTCCATATGCTGAGTGCCTGCTTTGCTCTGATGTTCTGGTTTAGCATTTTTGAGGTGCTTGTTGCCCTGCTCAGGAGCCAGCCTGGCAAATAAAAGTGATGGATTAATAGTAAACAATTTGGTGTCAAAAGAGGTCTTGAGCTGGGTTCCTGGCATGTAAACAAAATGCCACTTCTAGTTAAGACCCAATTCAGTAGGTTGGAGCTTCACAAAACATACTCCAAGGCATAAATTCATGCCTCTGTTAGGTACTTGCAATCTGCCTTTACTTGGCTTCACCTGGTAGAAGGCAGACTTCCTCATGCCATGGTGCTACCATGTAGGTGTTAAATGCATCACTGCCTTGTCTCAGGGTGGAAAGGAGGTGAGAATCAGTTGCAATATGCTCTGTGTCATAAAGAGTGCAATTAAACAGGAGTCTCTACTATTGTTATTGCAGCTTCCTTGCTATCTGAGAACAGCCTTATGTGTGACTCACCAAGTGGAAAGCCACTGCTAAACAGTTGTGGAAGATGCTGTTGTCTACTGTTCATGCAAAAAGAGAGGAAGAATGTAAAAAAGAAACTTCTTGTTTTTTGGGTTGGTGGTTTTTTTTCCCCTAATTTGCTTTCAAATGCCTGTATATGTGTCTACACACCCCCACAGGTGTTGCTGCTAATGGCTCACATACTTCTAATAGCATTGACTTGTAATATAGCTGCTGCTGACAATACCAGGTAGTTGCAGGATTAAACCAGCCTTAGTCACAAAGCCTGTCAGCTGTGCTACATTGAGCTGTGTGGCATCACAGTGGTGGAAGGGAGGTGGCCAAGAGGCTTAGAAACCTGGGCTTTTCCTTGACATTGACACCTATCTCTGCATTTCTCTCCCCCTAAGCCAGGACCTTATGCTTTCAGGAGCTCCTTTAACACTTGAATATTGTCAGCCCTAGCAAGTAACATTTCTGTCACATACGAGAGGCAGAAGACCCCAATGTGTTTAAAACAAACTATTTTATGTTTAGTAGTCATGGTCACTCACAAACAGCCAGGACCCCTTTACTCAAGGAAAACATCCTATACACTAGACTATAGAATGACTTTTTTTTTCTCTCTCCCTCTTTCTCAGACTTTTAAAATAAATCTTATATGAGGATAAGAAGAGTGTGGCTGTCCCAGAATTGCCCCAAGGCTGGTGCCTTGGACATGCTCCAGGATGAGGAGCTGTAGCTGCCACATCGCAGTTTTTGTCTCTTTGTGTTCCTGCCACATTGCAACTGTTTGATGAAGAGTGTTTGGTGGGATTTTAGCAAGAACTTCAGCTAGCTATATCTCATCCCCGTCAAACTACTGGTGGCCCAAGAAATTTTTCCAGGGTTTGGGAACATGATTGTTTTTAAACCAAGGGCGGAGAGGGTCTCCTTGCAGGAAACTTCATCCTATCAGCAGATTGCTCTGTGGAAAACCCAGAGAACTGTGGTGCTAAATATAAGATTACTTTTTAAAAGCAGACATAGGAACAAGAAAAAGACAAAACTGGGTGAGATTTTTCCAAATTATAAAGGTCTGGTTTATTGCTAATGTTTTGGTCAGTCGCTCTAACCGGCCTCAGGGAGTATGGTTTCTGAAGCAACTGCAGTCTGTAACATATATCAATGTTTTAACATGACAATTAAAAGGCCTCAATTGCATTGAATCTGCAATAAAATTCAGATCCAAATTGCGATACACATTTAGGGATTCCCAAAGTGTCCAGAATGGATTTTCTGCTCTTCAAATAAACATCAAGCCAAATCTCTAAGTGTTTTGTTGCTCTTACAGGGTGAAAGGGTCCAGAGAGCCAGCCCACAATAGGTCGATGCATTCCATGAAAAAAGAGTCTTCCCATTGTATACAAACTACAGTTTCCTAGCTGATTTAATGGCTAGGCTAATTCAGGGTGCAGAGCAGTAATCCAATCTCAAACTGAGACATGGGTCATGTGAAACGGTCACAGTGTCCCAGTCTGACATAGATTAAAACCCACTCATCCTGATCTTTGTTGCTACATGAATGTCTAAGAGCATTTTTGCATCCAAAAGTATCACCAGATTGTGAAATCTTCTGAAAGATAAATAAACATATTTCCTCAGTCAAAGAGGCAGAGACAGTCTTCACAAGGAAGTTCTCTGAGATTCATTCTTTTCCTGTGCTTCATATACACAGCAATCTGAAGCAGGAAAGGTTCTCAGTGGAGAAGCTGTGCTTTCACTTACATTTACTTGCTGAACATGAGAAAAGCTCATGTTTTTAACACCGACAATGATATATGAAATGAAATTACATTTTCAAAATGGGACAAGTCAATTTTACCCAAGACTCAAAGGTTCAGACACAAATAACAGGGATGTAATCTTTTGGAAATATCAAACATCTAAAGGAGGAAATTGTAGCTAGTCCACTATGGTAAATCTTCAATTTTCCATTTAAAGAAGCAAACACTGTTGAGCAGTACTTGATCTACACTAACGATTGCAGTTTTTATTACCAGCTACTCCCTGGAAAATCTCTATAAAACCCATAAGTATATTCTGTGCAAAATTAATTTCTCAAGTGGCAAACATAAACAAACTTGTCAAAATTAAAAGTGGAAGGGCATTCTTCAATATTTTGTCAAAAAATTGGCTAGCACTGGAGATGCAAACATCCACAGGCTGGAAAACATATGGAGTGGGAACATTATTTTGAGATGTGTGAAATGTGCTGTATCGTCAGTTTAATATTCATAGCTCTCTTTGTGGCTAATTAGTGATGATGACTCTCTCAATATCTCATGAAATTTACCCTTATTAGAGGATTTTCCTCCAAAGGCAGTTTTGGCAGATTACCCATTTCCCTACTACCCTATTCCCCTACTATCCTTTTTTTCAAAGATGTTATCTACTTAAAGACATAGAACTCCTTCTGTGGGACTGGCATACTTGTAAGTGGCACATTTTCTAAGCAGCTAAAAGCATTTCTATCATTCTTGCTTAAAGCATGAAGAAAGATAGCTAATTTCACTTCTGCTTTGTTTCTTCCGTGTTACTCCTTTTATTCTAAGTAGTAGGGATACAGTTCTTTGCTTCTGCTGATCTGGTCCCTTTGGAGACAGCTGGAGCTGTGCACACAATGTCTTGACACAGATCTTGAGTAGCTGAATATGCCCTGCCTTTGTCACAGTCAGTAAATGCAACACAACTTTGGCTGTTGGCAAGATTCACTTTGCAGTGGTCTCATCTACAAAGGTATTCTTGGGGCCCCTTTTTGAGTAGATGTTGATGATATTCTTCATTCTGTATATTTGTGTTCTGCCATTTCCTTCCGAATAAAATTGACCTCACTTTCTTATCACCTGGCGTGTTTCAGTCTGATACCTTCCTCTCCCCAGCACCACTAACATCTCTTTTTTTTCTGTCCCACACTAAATACTAGTACTCTGTATGCTTTAAAACCTTAACATGGTGTAAAACAAGGAGCTGGTCCAAATGAGTGCTTTATGGCTTCCTGCTTTGCAAAGACTAACCATGGGGCTGAGGCTTGCAGCCCATCAGACGCAGATGCAGCTGGAAGGGGTATCCCCTGCTTGCAGTGGGCATTGCGTGCCCGGAGTCACTCCACATCCTGAGTGGTTTATCTGGCTGTAAGTGGTGGTAGCTGCTTTTGCAAGGAGTTCTGTCTTTTTATACCTTGTAAAAATTCTCTGACTGTTAATGAGAAGACTTACGCTTTCTTTGTGCTATTTTCATTATTTAGCTTTATGAGGCTATTCTTTCTCGGACTCAGGGGGTCCCAAATCTTATCATTCAATAAAAGAGCAGTAACTGTTTTTACAGCCTATAAAATTTAGCATTTCAGTGTGCAGACACATCACTGTTCGTAGTCTCTGTAAATTATGTTTCCCATGTGCGTCACTTTATTGCTGGAAAGCAGAAAAAGGAGAAAATATGTACAGCAGTATTAAGTTCTTAATAATGCTTTACTTAGTGGGCTGTAAAATATGCATGTAGTGAAGATTGACCTTTGATTTATACCAGCCCCCAGCACTGTTCATATTACTCCAGAAGCAGTAAGGATTATGTTTTTCAATTCTTTTTCTTTGGAAAGCTGGGTCAAAACTCCCTATGTGCATATACATCCCAAGCTCATCCTTTCCCTCAAATTTGACATGCATAGCAGAAAAACAACCCCACATGGTCTGGGGCTAGCTTGAGGAGTTTTATCTGGTGCCAGGTCATAGTTCGTATTCGGCAGTCCTAGGAAATTTCAGAAAAATTTTCAAGGAACCTAGAACTGCTACAGTTTGGATTGCTTAAAGAAAATCCATTCCTTAACTGACATCAGGGTGATCACTGAGTATAAGGAGGCTGTAAACTCTTCCAGCTACACAGTTCTCATCCTAGGGCTGCTTTTTTTGCCTGGTCTCTGATTGTGCAGTTGGCTTGTTACATACAGATGCTGGAAGAGTCTGGGACCCACTTTTCATGGATTCAGGATATATTGCTTCATTTGTAAAAGAAAAGAAAATATGACTAAAACTTTAATATCCCTGTGATGAAAAGGAGGGAAAAAACCAAACATTCCTACTCCTCCATGGAAGCACTCTATTTTATGCCTTTTTACTTTCTTAATCACTTACTCATACCGGCACCTCCTCCAGCTCAAGGTGATGTATGAGAAATAGGGTAAGGGAATAATAAGCCATTGCCGCACACGCTTACACCCAATGTCTCATCAAGTTATTGCTCCTGTTTGACCTGTGGGTTAGGAAGGAGCAGCACAGAAGTCTGTTTTGAACTGGGGACATTGCCTGACTTCAGCCTTACGAAATTAACATTGAAGTTACCCACATACTGAATGAAGTCACTTCATTCCCTGCTCTGCCTTTTTCTCAGGTCCACTGCTATGTGTGTGGGAAATGGTGCATCTCAACTAGCACTCTGTCCAGTTTATGTTCATCATTGCCCAACATTCAGCTGCAATTAGAAATCTAATGAATTTGAGCTTGTTATGGTTGTTTTCTAAGTTTTAAATATTTACTGTTACTTTTTGAGGTCTTTGCCTCCAGTTTGACTTTGACAGATGTTCAGGGATTAGCATCTCCCATTTCCCTTCAAAGTCTTCTATAACTTTAATGAAAATATCTCATTCAAAGATGGTGTGGAGAGTTTTATTTAGTGGTTAAACAAAGGGTTGGAGTTTGCCAGGTTTTCGGTTCAGTTGTGCTTGGAATGAAAGACATTCACCTTGGCGCAATACTAGTGTGTTATTCAATTTACTCTTAAATTGCTCTGTTTCTGTCTTGCTGTACACATTTCTACTTCCATTTCTCCTGTTGCAAAAGCATTACAGTAATGTTTATCTAATTGTAACTTGCATGAATCTTAATTCATGAACATTTGTGAAATGTCTCCAAGAGTCTCTGATGTCAAAGGCAGTAGAAGCATCACATTTTGAAGGTTAACTTTTCAATGAAGTTACTCAAGTGACTATTTAGAGCAATTGAAATAAGAATGAGACTGTGGAAGAAGAACTCTCATGGAGTAATTTTTTAAAAGACCTACTTTTTTCCTGTTGCACAGAATTGCTATGAAATTCCTGATAATGAGTGCCACTTTGCAAAAAAGCCCCATATGTGAACATAACATTAATCAGGACATCTGAGAAAGGCCACAGGAAAGCTGTTAAAAATCCAAGGTCAACACAAAGGGAAGCAAATACAAACTTTAACCCAGGACTTTAGTGATGAGTAGGAGTGCATCTTAGTACAAAGTGCTGCTACTGTTTCCTCTGCAACCTTTTCTAGTAGTTGTCGTGACTGCATTAGCTGCCACTTTACTGAAGTGTTTGTACGCCAAATACAAACATTGCTGTTCTCATCTGACATTCATTTGTGTGAGTCAGGACCAAAGCTTTATGCCTCTATATAACCCCTTTGTGAGTTCTGACTCAAGCCCAATATGCTTAATACTTCCATAACGCTGCCTGATGTATACCTTTATGTGCATAGATAGCATCTTATGCTCACTAAGAGTTTCTCTGAAAGCATACAGTCCTTTGTGATTTTGAAATCGCTAAAAGCAGAATGACTTTGCATCTGAGAAATTAAAATATATCCTTAATGCTTCTGAGCAGGATCCTGGATAGGTGAAATGTGCTATGTGTGATTGATGGATTTTTCATCTACCTTCTCAGTCTACTTCGTGGGCACCTTATCCAACAGGAATGCTGCTGAGCAAACTGGCTTTCATCCACCAAACCACTTAAGCTCATACTCATCTTGGGACACACGAATCTCTCCACTGAGATCTCCAAATAACAAGGGAGCACTGCTCTTTTGAGCCACCAGTCCAGAACCTCTCATGAGGAGAATACAGGAGCATTTCTGGAAAACCAATTAAAAGTAATATTACATCTTTTTACTCCAACTGATCAGTACTGAAGAACATATCTCAGTATCTCCTGAAGCTGGTGGGAGTTTGAGATGCTGCTCCAGAGCTGCCCAGCACCCCAAAGAGTTAGGAATTGAGAGGAATTAAATGTTCATTACTGAATGGAAGTTGTTGGTGTCAGTGTGAATGGTCAGAAATACACCCTACACACAAACCCACAGGTTCCAGAAAGGCACAACATCACTCACTGGTCCAGCCGCGTTGGGTGCTGTCTCTGAGAAAAAGCCCCCCCAGCCAGCAGCATCATCTCTGGTGTACCTCAACCCACCACCCTTGTTTAAGGAAAACTTCTCTGAATCTGGAGACAGCTTTCCCCACAGGGACTGGGAGGGTCTGGAGGCAGTTCCTGGCAGCGTGCAGGTGTAGCAAGCACATTGCCATAAGGGGAAAAAGGATGCTGAGATACTCTCCGTGTTTCTGCTCAGTCCCATTTCCTCCATGCTTATTCCAGTCCCTCCGTAACCACTCATGGCTCTGTCTTGTTCTTAGAGCAGCTATATTGACAAGGACCATTGGTCAAAGTCAGTTTGGAAGCAACTGCACCTACACTTAGCCATGTAAGGAGTAGTCTCTAGAGAATGGTCAGTGAATGAGAGGGAAGAAGGAGAGGAAGCAACTTTTTAACCCAGGTTTCCTGCACTTAGGTCAGAGCCCACCTTGACTTGCACTGATTTAGACTGAAGGTCTTCAAGTGCTTGGCCATATCCTGGAAGGCCGTAGCACAAAAACAATTCAGTTTTTACCAGGAGGTCTGAAAAACTGAAAAAAATTAAAGGTGTGTCTTGGAACTGGGTTGGGAGCTTTTAATATGTAGAGAGAAACTGTTTTAAACAAAAAGCTTGTAGATGGGAGGACTTATATGCAGGTGGCTCAGAGTGTTCAAACTGTAAAATTGCAGCAAGCCAGACAATGAGAATTTGTCATATTAATTACTGAATAGATGGTAACACCATCTTGTGAATAGATATGGATAGGTACTTCCAGGAATTTTACTTAGCTGAATACTGTTGTTTTAAAGGATGTCTTTTTTCTTTTACTGATCTGTGAGAGAAGTACACTTTGTGTCAATGTAATATGAAACTTGTAGATGCTAACCTTCGAAAAGATCCGTCAGATTACTTCTGGTCCAGGCCCTCAAGGTCCTCTTGGGAGTATTACTCACAGTCTATATTCCAACATGGTCCCAACCCATTTTAAACTGATTCATTGATGTTCTCCCTTACCCTTGAGATCATTTTCTACCCCAATCTAACAGATCTTACTATTAGTAACCTTTTCGTGTTTTTGCAACTCAGTATTCTGTTGTCTTTTCCATCAAATTCCTCTTAGTAACTCTACAACCGCATAAAAATGGGATCTCAGTTGGTGAGCTTAATTGGAGTCCCATCACAGAAGCAGGATTAATCATACCTAGACTGACCCCATGTAATGCTTCTCTGAACACCTCTTAAAAATTCTCAGGGGTGTTTTTTTAAAGGGCTGTAAGGTAGGTGGAAACACCCCCATCCTGCAGCAGGCTGCATGGTGAGGTTAAGAACTGGGACAGGAGAGGTCCTGACATCTCCCTTGCTGTGGTGCTGGGAATGATTTTGTTCTCAGGGCTGCAGCTTGACAGGAAGAGACAGGGAAAATCTGGTGTCCTGACAAAACTTCAGGAAAAAACAACATCCTTATATTTTGTCAGAGTGCCAAGATGGCCCCTGTGCTCTGGGACTGTCAAGCCAAGCTGGACATCTGGGATGGGGATTCATCTGATGGAATGAGGATGACTACATTGGAGTTAGTCACTCCAGGCTTTCTTCAGACCCCACGGGGAGAAAAGAGTACTTCCAGGGCATGATTCATCTTATTCTAAAGCAGTCGTCCAAAAACAGGTTACTTGAATTGTGCCCCAGATATGCCCAGGTTTCTCTGCTAAACTAGTTAGCTCATTCCCATGTTCTACCATCCTGATACCAGAAAAAACCCTATAACATCTATTTTAAATCCCTACTGTAACAGTTCAAGCTTACTTCTCACCTTCCCCCATGGTCACAAGAGAGCAGTTGGTCACCAGACTGTTAACAACAAACCTTTAAGTATCAGGCAACTGTTGTCATGTCCCTGTATCTTCTCGATGAAATAAACATTTTTTTCTTCTCAACCTTTCCTCACAGGACACTTCTTAATTTCTTATCACTTCCACTGTTTTGTCTGGACTTTCTCCAGCTTGCCTTCAATGGGTAATATTTTCTATACTGTTTCAATAACTCAAGCTAAATAATATCTCTTATTGTTCACACCTCAGCCTCTACTTCAGTTATCTCCCTTTAGTCTCATACTATAAACATTAAGCCTTTATAAATATTGAGTCTCAAAATAGATTCTGAGTTATACACATCTCTGCTCTTTCCTCATGAATCTATATTCATACAAAACTTAAAAATTAAGCCAAACTGAAAAACTCACTCCTTCCTGCGGTTGGCACTTGTACAGTTGTGGTGCTGACACTGCCAGTCCAGCAAAGAGGAGGCAAAATAATAAGATTAGCAGCAGTGGCTTTGACTCCAAATGCCTTCCAGGATATTGGCTGCATTTGGGTTTGAATTTACATCTCAGCGGGAGGCAGATTTACATTTCAACCATTAGATCTCTGTGAGAAACTTCTCTCCCACTCCCTGTGCATCTGTGATTTTCTAGCTCGTAGTTAATGAATACACATAGATTTAATACTAGTGGTAACGAAGACACAGGGAGCTGTAGGATAATGAGAAGTAGGAAGCAGTTCCACACAATTTCCGTGAATGAAAATGTATGTGGGTGTTCATAGTTCTCAGCTGGTGCAGGAAACTATGGAGCTCAGTAAAAATAAATGTTGCTGGATTATCCCTCCTAAAAAACCCCTTCTGAGAACAAATACTAGCCAGAAAAGGCCTCCAAAAAATCCAGGCATGGGTCAAGGTTACATTGCTGTTCTGTTCTGCATAGCCATGGTGTTGATTTCAATGGGACCAAGGCTCTGAAAGAGCTTTAGAAATATGGATGGAGGGGTGACTCATGTGCTGGGCATTACTTGCTCACCTTACTTACCTCCTGTGTGGGGCTACAAAGGGAGAAAAACATTTATTAATTTCTGTAAAACTATCCTAGATCGCAAGTAGTTCTTTGCTTTATTTTAAATTGAGGCCGTATTTCTCTGAATTGAGCATAGGCAGTTTTTTGTGGTCTGATTTTAGTGGTCTGATTTTAGTGTTTTCTCATGGCCAGCCCAAAACCAGTCTTGTTTTTAACTGCCCGTTCCCTGAATACGTTCACCATGGAGACCAGTGCAGCATATGGCATCAAAATGCAGTGCAAGAAAAAAAGTGAGCTGCTTTTATTTTTTGTGTCTGTGGCCCATACCACATCACATGCGATATGAGAAACATTAACCAGCAAGAACTTGTGCAGGCAAGGCTGAAACATCAAAAGAGGCTGTCGGAGGGTGCCCAGAGCTTGCTGGGCTTGTCTCAGCTCCCGCTATTCAATGCAAATGAGGTCATTTCATGTATGGAGATAGTGGTGTGATCCTACCTCACATCTTAGTCTTCCTTCAGGAGGTCAAAACCAGCCAAGTATTTTGAGGGACCTGGTACCCTGAAGGCAACCACGTTAGTTGTTGGTTGCAGCACTTTCAGGGTAGTCACTTACGTGTGCAGGCCTGTGGGCTAAATCATCTTTTCTGTCTTGGTAAGGAACATAGCACACCCAGCAAAAATGAATAAGGAGATGTTTGATCCCTGAGAAACAAGCACTCTCCTGCTGACTGGGGAAAGAGAAAGGACAGATAGAAAACAAAATTTCGGAGGACGACCCAAGCCAAAAATAAAAAAGAAAAGTAAAATTGAACGAAATTAAACAGGAACACTTACAGCAACAAAGCCCTGTTCCCTTCTCCCTTCCCCAGCAACAGCAGCAAAGAAACAAAATGAATTGGAAGCAAACAGAAAAGATGCTTTGCTCTAGATTTCTCCTTGCTAGAAGCGTGGTACTCAAAGGGCAGTGCCTGGTCTTTAAACTACTGTTCTCACTATCTTTCTCTGCTCAGCCTGTTTCTTATTAATCCTTCTCAAGACCCAAGCCACACTTTTTCTTCTCAAGTCCTTGATTCCTATTCTCTTTTCTTTCATAAGTCTTCACTTTACTTCTTCCCAGTGTTGACAGTTGTGCTGCAATCTGTTCACACGACTGACACTTACTTGGGAGGCAGGTTTCCCTATGACGCCCAGGCAGACATTTTCAGGATGTCAGATGGAACCAAAATAGTTAATTGATAACAGAATAATTTGAGGATTGTTTATATTTTCACAGCCTTTAGCCATGTCTCCATATGTTTCAACATCTGTTGTTTAGTAGACTTTAAATGCTGCTTGAGCAGTGAGATAAGTTCATGGGTTATATCTGTACTTGAACCAAAGGGCCATGTGTTTTTGTATGTATCTTAGAATTCATAGGTGCACTTAATCAATAACAAATCATGTTACGCTGTCTGCTATTTAAAAGCTCCACAACTTCTTATGGTGAGGTTTTTATGAGATTTATGATGTTATTTGGAAAAAAACAGATTTCATCTGCCTAGAGAGACAGCTTCTTCAAAGATTCCTGAAGATTTCCTTAAATGCTGGTTTAAAGCCAAGGGACATATGGTTACCATCATAATGGCTATCAATGAATGCTGAGTGATTGGGCAATTGTGAGATGAGCTACTAAAATGTACATGAAAGAGCCCAACTTCCCAGGGATTTTTTCCACCTAGTAGAGATACACTATTGGATTTGTGTCTGTAACATTCACAAATGAATTAGAAGGTCTGAGATCTAGGCATCTATAGTGAAGTGTGCTATGTAAGTATACTTTCTGAGTAAAAATTTATAAGGATGCACAGACACACAGCATCATATTGACAAATGCCTAAATGAGCACAGAATTTAACCAGTCTTTCTAACACTTGCTGTCAATAGTGGCCAGTCTACTTATCTGCTGCAATGATTTGAACTTTAAAAATATAATTTGCCAATGACTGTCATGAAGTCTTCAGGAAAACACTCACTGATTTCCATGAGTTTTGTAAAAATTAAGCAACAGAATTGATTCTGACATAATTTTAACCCCAACATCCCTTTTTAAGAAGTCTGTCCTTGCAGTCTTTAAACTGTCCGTGTTTCTACCTGTACCTTTTTTCCAATTTGACTCAAGAACTGGAACTGTTCCTTCAGTAAAAGAGGTGGCATAAGCTCCTTTTCTGTCATCTTCCAAAAGAAAGATGATTATTTGAAGAGAGCCTGCAGAAAAGGTAGGTAAGGGAAGGGAATCTCCCAGTTCTCTTGGTATTTTGATATTCTTTTTCAGAGCATCATTTTCCATGTCATATGCGTGCATGCTATTGCCTCTCTGTAAGTGCACTGAAGGTGTGCTTTGATTGCAGGAATAATGTCTGAAAAGAACATTTTACAGGTTTTTTTTGGCTTATAGTTCTTATGCTTTTTTCAACTTTAAACCTTTAGAAAGGGGCAACTCTTGTTCCCTATTTGTTCTGTATGTATCTATGTGAGAAGCAGGAATAAAGCCAATGATTAGACCTGGTTACTTACATGCACGTAGGTCCACAATCTGAGTAGCACATGCTGCTCTGGGCAGCTGGGATCTTTCCTGTACTTGTCCATGCATAAGTTCTAATCACAGCCTAACTTTAAAAGAAGACATCAGATTGCATTAACCAAAATTAAATGTTGTTTTGAGGAGGCTAGTTGGCTGCCTTTTTCTTTTTTTTTTCAATTCAAAATATGTAATTGAAATTCAGACATGGTGTTTAATCTAACTTTGGAAAAGTGACAGCTTTTGTTTGTAGCAAGCATCACCCTATATTTTTTTCTGAGAAAGTAGAGATTTACAAATTTTTAAAAAAAGGCAGAAGCATGGGTGCCTGGAGACTGTCTGTGAGGTATTTGATAGATGTAAAAATAGTTCCTGTAGTTTCCCAGGATTATGGAGAGAAAACTCCAGAAAGTCAAAGAGCCAAGCACAAGCAGAGAAACAGCACAGTCCCCAAAGAGAGGGATCCTGGGCTGAAGAGCTGGCACAATGAAAGCCAAAGCACCAAGAACTGGTTGGCACAATTGCTGTAGGTTTATGAGAAAAACTCTTGGGGGTTGTGTGTGAGAACTGCAAGACTATTGTGGTTTAAGCCCTGCCAGTAACAAAGCACCACGAAACCGCTTGCTCACTCCTCCCCCCGCCAGCCCTGGTGGGATGATGATGAGAAAATATAAAGAAACGTTTGTGGGTCAAAACAAGGACAGGGAGGGATCACTCCCCACTTATGGTCCCGGGCAAAAGACAGGCTCAACTTGGGGAAGAAACAAAATCAGTTTAATTTACTACCAATCAAAGCAAAACAAGGGTAATGGGAAGTAAAACCAAATCTTAAAACACCTTCTCCCCTCCTTGTCAGGCTCAACTGCACTCCCGGTTCTCTCTACCTCCTCCCTGCCAGCAGCACAGGGCGACAGGGGATGGGGGTTGAGGTCAGTTTGCCACACCTTGTGTCTGTGCCCCCTCCTCCTCAGGGGGAGGAGGACTCCTCACTCATCCCCTGCTCCAGCGTGGGGTCCCTCCCACCAGAGACAGTTTTCCATGAACTGCTCCAGCATGGGGCCTTTCTGTGGGCCACAGTCCTTCAGTCACAGACTGCTCCAGCGTGAGCTTTCCCACGGAGTCATGGTCATCTTGGGGGGCATCGCCCTGCTCCGGCACGGGCTTCTGTCTCCCTGGGGTGCAGGTGGGCATCTGTTCCCCCGCTCCCCTCCATGGGCTGGGGGGGGACAGCGTGCTGTCTCGTCTCACCACAGGGTGCAGGGGCATCCACCTCCTCTGGCGCATCTCCTCCCCCTCCTTCCTCACTGACCTTGCTGTCTGCAGAGGTGTTCCTCTCACATTCCAATCTCCTCCCCCGCTGCAGGTTCCACTTCTTAGATCTGTTCTCCCAGAGGCGCTACCACCCTCGCTGATGGGCTCGGCCTGGGCCAGCGGCGGGTCTGGAGCCGGGGAAGCTTCCAGCAGCTTCTCACAGGAGCCACCCCTGCAGCACCCTCCCCTGCTACCAAAACCCCACCACACAAACCCAAAACACCATGGCTACTAAGTCTCCTGGGGGCAGAGAGGCACAATTCAGAGCACTCGAGCAAGAGAGTCTGATTTTCCTTACAGTAGTGCTTGTCTCCCTCCATTGACTAGAAATAGTCCATAGGGTCTTCTGAACTTCACTGATGATGAAAGATGTTTGGTGCAGCATCTCCCTATCCAATGAACTTAGCAGCTTTATAAGGTTGACTGTATTAACTAAGACGGTTTGCACTGAAGGGTGGGTACAGAAGAGCAGCCTCAGCACCACAAAAGCTGTTCTTCACCAGACCCCTTTCACAGAGCCAGGTGGACAAAAAGATATCCAAGGCAGCCAGGATGTCTCTGCATTGCCAGCCACCATCGACAGATATTGAGGTGTTGTGTCAGGGGAGGTTTTCCCCCCATAGCTCATCAGCCAGAGAAGTGACTCCATATTTTATTAGTATTTTAGCATATTTTTGGATGTAGGGAGGAGTTTTATCATTTTAAGTAGCTGTCATTGCCTCATGTTTACAGCACATTTTGGGTTTTTGTAGAAAAACACAATTACATCACAAATCCTGCACATCACCTGCTAATAAGAGTGGGTAGGTGGCTTTTCACATTTTTCTGAAATCTAAGGAAAATCAGTGATTTGCAATATAGCTTTTGTGTTTTCAAAAACAGTAGAGGCAGCTGAATGGGGAACTACTGAATAGTTTTGGAACAATAAAGGAGATGGTGATCTGCTGTATCATAGGATTGACCTGCTTATTTTTTTCCAATTCAGATTTTTTCTAAATAAATCATATTGCTATGCCTCAAAGACTTAGGTGCAAGATGCCATCCTTTCTAGCTGAACAGTCTTTTAACCCAAGGTCATCTGTCGCTTCTATTGTTCTTCCATTTCCGGGGTGTTTGCTACCTTCATTGAGGATTGCATCAGATGCTTTTGTAGATTTTTGCAAGATTTACAGCTGAAGCTAATGAGTGCATCTCTGATATTAAGCAGAATTTAAAAGACATTGTAACCTGGCAAAAGGAATAATTGACATCCAGTGATTAGTAGGTTGCATTTTTAACAGTAGTTAAGAACATAGATTCTGTAATGCTGGTTATTACTAAAATATGTTAGATACAAACATATAAATACAATATAAAATTAAAGAACTGCTGCTAATTATCTGTCAGAATCCCTGCATTAATATACATTTATGCTACATAACATAAAT
>JANXJC010000078.1:35822154-35834779 GCA_027564655.1 Leptodon cayanensis
TTAGTTAAGTGTTTCTGTGATAATGAGACAGACATGTATGAGCTGGAACTTGTGACACTCCTCCATGTTGACAGAACTGCCCAACACTCCATTGATAAGAGTTTTTCCACTGATGCCAACAAACCTCAAGAGTTTTCAGCCACCAGTGAGTATGTTGAAAAAAATCCACATCTATCAAACACTATAAGGCTGCCAGCAAATAAAACTTGCAGTATTTTGACAAAACGGGACAAGAGAATTGGGGCAGGAAGATGTGTGGGGATTTTGCAGACTTTATAATATGATCTGTCCAGGTGGATGTGGAGCACTGGGATTTTCCACCACAGTTTTCACTCTAAGCAGATGTCTTCTCTTGGTTTTTCTTATTTCTGTTGTAAACTAACTATAAAGTATCCCTACTTCTATGTTCTGGACCGTCCTTTAATATTTTTTCCCATTAACATCCATACCCTTCCCCTTCCTTCTTTATTTCAATTGATTTTTCTGCTTATATGATTAACTAGTGAGAGTCAATTGGTGACTCACAAGTATTCCCTTTTCCCCTAATTCATAGCCCTTGACATCATCCCTCCATTTTGGTCTCCCTGTCTGACATGTCTTCCTCAATACCCAGCTATCAGATTGCATTTAGCATGGATTGGTTAAAACTCCTGATGTTTTTCTGAGGCTTTGCTTCCTCTCGTTCATTCTGGCAGTTAATATTAACATACTATTCATATTTCTGGACCTGTAGTTCATTTTGTCTCTTTGATCACTCATATCTAAACTGTTCCTGTCCATATTTCATTTTAAAGGTCTGATCTTTCTTTTTAGACAGCACATGTGGAAGTCCCAACCAGAGCCCACTTGTACCCCGTTCTGTCATCTCTTCTAATTTGGTTCCTCCATATGTGTAGCAACATGATGCAAGCATTACCTTTTTTGCCCATGCCTTCATTTAATTCAGAGCCTAATATGTGGAGAGACGTTGCCCCAGAAGGCAATGAGGACTTAGGTGCTGAAGTTCAGTGTTTTGCCTCTCAAAAGAGAAAAAGAGAGAAAGGGCAGGGAAAGCATCAGTGTAAACAGCTCCCCAAATCCCCTTTAGAGATCATCAGTGATGGCTCACAGGGCCAATTACTGCTCTTGGCTGTGTTCTTGGGCGTAACTGAGCCACAGCTTCACCTCCTACCTGTTCCTTTCTTGGCAAGTTACTCGTATACTCAGGTGGTCTCATGTCCGCTTGTGTCCACTGGTCTTGTGTCCACTTTTGCCTTTTGCAGCACTTACCAATCTCATTTGTAGAAGTTTAGAAGAGCAGAAAACCAAGATCACCTATGAGACAAATAGTTCAGAGTGGAGACAGAAGGATTTAATTAAAACTGGGACTGACTATTCAGGCTATATTTGAACAGACCCCAATTCTTCACACAGACAGGCACTCTTCTGGAATTACAGCCTTGCAGGGGAATGCTCCATGAAACAGTGCTGGAAGATTTCATGGTTTGCTGCTTGCACCTCCCTGTCCCAAGAGGGTAGAAAAGATTTCACAAGCATAAACTCCATGGTAGTTAATGTAGGAGGGCATGTGTCATTACACTGTCAGCAGCCCTGGCCAGAAACTAATCGGAGATGGACAACAGAAAGAAACAGGGCTTTGTGAAGCGAGTACAGTGCTGATCACAGATTACATTACTCTGACATTGAAAAACTACTGCTCCTGAAAGTGTAAATTGTAGAAGGCTTAATCACCACGTATAATTCCTTTATGGAAATGCAATCTGTTTGCAGACTGCTGGAGAATACAGAATATACAGTTCATTGTTTCATAGATTTCAGCACACTGACATTAATGAGCTAAATGAATTTCTCCAAGAGCCAAGTGTGGCCTTTAAGAGCACCTCCAGACATTATCCTAATTGCTCGTGCAAAGCAAGCACTTACTGATAATGTGCAAGCTGCTTTGTACATAAAAGAAACAGTTAAACTCTAAAGCATAACTGATGAAAGAACAATAAAATGCTTCTGGTATTTTGACTTTAATAAAATTTTTCTGGTTTTACACATGTGAAATCCATTCTGAATCAGATCTTATCATTAAGAAACAAGCAAAATGAATACCATTTATGCCATTATTGTTTATATTTTTATTTTCTGTTGCTCTTAAATCTGGACTGGAGACCTCTTTGAAAACGGTATCTGATCCAAATTTGTCTCTTTCTTATTACCCTGTTTGGATTAGAAAAGTAAGCAAGCTGGTAGACAACAGTTTCATTTTTTTTTTAATGAGTTTCATCAAACTAATTGATTTAAGTAAAGCATACATGAATATAGGTATACACAAGCGAAATGAATGAAGTTACATAGGTAGGCTGCATGTATTCCATGGCACATTCAGCACCAGTTTGCAGAGTTTAAGAACAAATGCGAGAACAGTGTTAAAAGCACCAAAAATTACTTTTGAGGTACCATATCTCCATATGTAGATAGCAGGCAGATTCCGTCATCTGGAAACTGAAGGATGTGCTGCCTCTCTGTAATACATTCAATAGCCAAGATATGATGAGTAGATTTAGTGGGGTCAACTAAGTGATGCTTTTTTGTGAACTACCACTGTTAAATTGTGTATTGCAGCATTAGATTCACTAATGTGAATCACAGGTGAGGGGCACTGCCATGAAGAAGCTCCAGACCAAAGCTCTTTGTAATACTGCTTAGTAAGTTTATATCAGGCTTACTTCCTGTGGAGGCTTTTGGGAATCCAATAAATCAGCGCTGAATTTCAGAAACAACTGATGTACCTAAGGTAACACAAAATATTTTCAAAGGCAATTATTTGTTTTCATAAGAGAAAGTTCTTAACAATTGCAGCATTCATAGTATGTCTATAAATAGAAACATGTATATTTTTGTTCACTTCCCTCTAACAAGGCCCGTTGAGAATAGCAGTTGCTCATATGGTCCCAGAGTTCCCTTGTGTGTTATTCTGCTACCTTTCCTGTCTTGCTAATATGTGGGGGTGTGGAGGTGATCAGAGAGACTCCATCATCACTTTCACTTTTCACTTTGGATACCATTATAACTTGAAAAATAGACAAAGCACATTCAGATTTTTTAAAAGTAGCCCCTCATTTTGGATACCTCAGTGTCTGGATGATTTTTTGTAGGTGTCTGTGATACCTTGAGAATCTTTACCACCAAATTACACCTCATTCAGGAAAACCCGGCTGCAGTACTTGAAAGCCTACCTACTGCCTCTATACTACCCTGTGTACTTGAAAGACAGTGACTTAAGCTCCAATTGCATGTTGTCCATTTGCTGTTTTGCTGTGGGTAATACAGGGCATGCAACATACTCTTCTGAGTTTTAGTTTTGCTTGCTTTATAACATTTGAGGTACTTGCAGAAATGTGAGATAAGAAAGAAGACTTTTATCTTTAAATAAATCCCACATTGATCTCATATCTAAAGGTGAAGTGAAGCATGGTAAAAGATTTCGGTCCCCTTCCAAATCTTCTGTGACACATTCAAGTTATATTGAGCCAGTTAGATACTCTGCATGGCAAATGCTGTATTCTAGCCAATAGAGCTGTGCTGCTCAAAGAAGTCTGTATTAATGGCTTTTGCAGAAGTTGGAACACACTATGGGAATGTTATCCTAGTCAATGAGGGGTTCAAGCCTTCCTCAAAAAATATTAATGGAAAAAGTTGTCCGGAGATTTCCCAAAAGATTTCAAGACTTTTCCCCTCCTCTAATAGAACAGTTGCTGAAAAACTGCAGACCTTGCAGTGTTCAGAATCAAGAAAATACTCAGCAGATGCTGTTTCTGTCCCAAAGTGAGAAGTTTGTGGCTTTTTTTGGCAGCCCCCTGCCTGTGTTGGTGGAGTTCACACAGCCTTCTGAAAGGATGCTCCGAGGTGGAGTGGGCGCCAGAGGAAGCATGCGTCAGGGGGAATGACGCACTCCAGCCCTGCGAGAGAGCTGAACTTGCCCTGCTGCTCAACACTTCCCGCCGGCCAACACATGCAGCATTGCTGTGCTGGCTCTCTGAAGAAATGCTCGTTTGTTCTGCAGGAAGAAATTAACTACTCTTATTGTCACTCAAAATTAAAGCAGAGCTTCTGGTGAAAGAGTAAAAATGCACCAGCTTGATGGTGCACCATGAGCACCCGTTTCAAGCCTCCCCTCAGTATAGAAGGCTCTGCCAGACCTCAGCAATGTCATGATTCGAGTGCAAAGCTTTTGGCAGGTATCGGGTGCAATAGATAAGGAATGGCTAGTAACAGAGTCATTCATGGGAAGGAAACTGACAGTCTGGGTGGGAGGGCAGAAACAGCACAGAGGCAGTCCCCATCCCCTATGTACCAGTCAGCCCAGTCAGATCAGTTTTGCTGTGCTGTCCCCAGGAACATTTTACGTGAGTCCTTACAGTGGTGACATCAATCCAAGCGATTACAGTGTACCACCAGATACACAACGTCCTTCCATATTTCCTATAATCCTGAGTGAGCATTTCTACAAGACTTTGTACTGTGTCATATGGATATACCACATGAGCTCAAGGTTTCTGCTTCATGTGGGATAGACACACACAGCAATAAACTGGTGAACAACCCCAGTCTTCAGTGGCCTAAATAAGTGCCTGGTTTGTCACATTACAGCATGTCCACCTTTGGCCATCTTTGGCCATTTTGGCAGCTCTTTGTATTCTGATGATTACTTTAAACTCTCTTTAAGTATATTTTGAGGTGGGAGTGTGGAACGACTGAAAAATGTAGTCTGTATTCTCCAGCGGTGTGTTCCTTGTTACCCAGTGCTGGGGGACTTTCAAATCTAAGGGCATGGATTTCTTCCTCTGCTCTGATCTAAAAAACCTTACAGTCTAGCAAAGGCTCTAACAGGCATATTTTGTCTTGCATATCTACACAGAGAGAGATGCAGCTTTTGCTTCTATCAATGTACATTAAAACAAGTCCAGTGAAGCTGAATGGTGTAAATGTGATCAGGACTTTCCCCTTTCTGTTTCCTTTTCTTTCATATCTATATGGCAGGTCTGGGAAGCTCTTTGCCTGCTGGCGAAAATAAAGCCCCTAGCACTTGCTTGTATGAACATGACACCTGTTTTTTCAGGTCGTACCCCCCCCCAATTGTATTCTAACAGCTATTATTCTTCTTGCATTTCTGTACCATCAGTGTGAAGAAACAGAAGAGATACACTGTAGTGTGTGCTCTGCTTGAAATGATCCAGCACTACTTTGGAGGAGTATTTTGCTCTCATTTCACCCAATGGAGGATGCGAGTACTGCTACTAGTCAATTTGTTCAACACAGAAGAAATGAAAGCCTTACATTACAACCCTGAAGCCAATGGCTAGCCATACAATGCAGCTCCCACCAACTCACATATGCACAAGGACACACACACGCAGGGAGTAAATTCCTGTGACAGTATTTCTGACCTGCATCCAGGCTTGAAAAACTCTATGTGCAAAGACTGCATCTGAAAATTTGACCTAAACTTTCTTTTTAAGGTAAAAAAAGAACAGCAGCAAAACACTGACTGATCTTGTATTAGGGAAAAAAAGAAATCAAAGTGGCAACAGTCATAGCATTTCCCAAACTTGTGATATTCTTGCTGACAGTACTTCTGCAATGGCAACATCTCCACCTGAGTGTATAAAAAAACCTAAACCTTTTATTTCATATTTCGAAATAAGATTTCCTGCTTCACCTGACTTTTTTTGTCTTTAGTATTCATCAATTGCCTTTTTAAAGGGGGATACATTATGTAAAAACTAAACTCTTTTAAAGTATTTCAAGAGGTAAAAAGTCAGAACGAAATTCTATTGAAGGAAGAAAATGAAATGAGCAATGCATGATCTGGCCTTTTTCCTTCAATGTTGCTCCAGCCACTGAGGCAATACAAGTACACACTATAATTTCCAGTTTAAGTAGAGAGGACGAGTTCAGAACTGTATCATTTAGTAAGAGGAAAATGGACAGCCGCATAGTGCAATCTGGTATAGTTGTCTCTAAAGCTGCTTACAAATCATACATTTCCAAATAGTTATGTGCTGTCTGCTAGTGGCTCGTGTGGTCTGGATTAAAACAAAATTGCCTGCATCTGCATTTTATCAGATCTTTTTGATCTTCTAACATGCAGGGACAACTGCTATGGGAGAAATACAGACTGTATGTGTAAATATATTGTGATGCATTTTTGATTTACCAATATGGTTCTCCAGGCCCAGTTTCCACTGGAGATAAAAAACAATAACAATAAATATTCTTTCAGCCTGACACGTAAAGCTTAATTGCAATAGAGTATCCAAAAAATGTGGAAATAGAGAGAGCTCTAGCTTTTCCTCCAACATATTTGTTATACTTCTCAATATAATTCAAAATATAATTTTGAATATAATTCAAAAACCATATAGAGATTCACCATACCATTACAAAGATTCACTTATTTTCCAATACTTTGTACTTTCCTTCATAGCAGAGGAAGAGTTCAAATTCCTTTAAACACTTCTGCTGCCCTTGCATTGTGAACCAGGCGCTATGGCCAGTAAAAACTTTAGGTTTTGCCTGTGAGGTTTTTAGCCTAAAGCAGACTTGTAATGTTGTAACCCAGCAGGGGCAGGTGGAGGGTGGCAGTTAAGGGAACCGTGGCTATTGCTGCCCAAGGAGGCGATGCTCCACGTCCTCTCATGCATGCAGGGAGGGAGAGGAAGTGCCAGCTGCTGTGCAGCCTCCCATCGAGATCCCATTTTCAATGCTGCTGCTACATTTTTAAGTTATGTTCCCACAAATCACTATTTTCCTAAGCTCCTGACAACCAGCTATGAAAAAAACCACAGTAAGTGGCATATCTACACAGCACTACGAAAAGAAACGTGGTTTTATGTTGTTGCAGTTGTTTATGTAGGAACAAGTATGGCAACAGCAGAAACAGCTTGTGAAACAAGCCCAGCACAGGACCCAGGGTGCTCTGCCGAAGGTCATAGCCTGAACAAATGGCATGTAGGACATGGCAGTCTCTTTCTTTCATAAGCCTGATTTTCATCTCATTTTGCTTGGGTATTTTGCAGCGTGTTTCTTAGCTGTGGTCATAAACTGATGGATGGCTTATGATTGAGAAAGTGCGGAGTCAGAAGGAAGTACTTCTCACTTACCTTGGGCCAAGGTCACAGAATCTCTATGTATGGCACCATACATACAGTATATATTAAGGTATAATATACAACATACCCACATTAATATGTTATCCCTTGGTCCTTTGTTCATGATCCTATGGATGGGGAGTAGCACAGTACAGCTATGCACAGCAGTCAGGAATTCACTTCTCAGGAAACCCGTCACGCCTTTTCTTTTACACTTTCTCACCCAGAGCAGGAATTCCTTTTATGTCTTTGTCCCTTTACCAAGATGCTATTTGACGAAGACATCTGGCACTCTGCACCCTGTACACCCAGGGAAACTTTGAAGTGTTACCTTTTAGTGTGTTTTTTCTAGTAGAAACCTTGGCTGATTACATACATGTTGTTGCCACATCTTAAAAGTACTTATTAGTGACTATTGCTTCATTAATATTACTGGTGCCATTGAATGTAATATTATGAAGTTACCCTTGCCTCTTCTCACGTGCTGATTTAATTAAGGCATTTGTTTGCTTTACTGTTATTACTTCCTGTACCAGGAAACCAAACACACTCTAAAGATGTTAACAATGGATTCAAAGTTGCCCATATGTAGCTTGAGGGAATAATTTTTAAAACTCCATTAAAGGCATAGGATTAGTTTCATACATATTTCTGTTATTCCCCTAGAAGGAAGCAACTTGATTGCCTGGCTTTATCTGCAACATATGCTGATATTTGTTTGCACTGGCTGTTTGCCTAAACAGCTCAATTTCCTATATTTCCGACACACGAATAAACCTAATGATACTCTACAGTGTGCCCCACTGCAGCCAAAGGAACATCTCAATTACTGAGCTCAGCTGGAGAAATTCCACCAAAAATCAAATTCTCTTTGAACCTCCAGAGCGCAGTTACAGAGCCACAGCCACACAGGAAATCCCCTTGCACGCGGATCCCACAGAAAGCACCTGGCAGTCCTGCTTTCGGAGCGGTTTAGGAAAGATGCGCCATTTTGCATACCCTTGCCTAAGGAAGCCATTGTCCCAGTTCTGCTGGTTGGGGTTGCCTGTGGCTGAGTGATCTACAGAGAGTTTAGGGCAGGGTTTAAGACAATGTGGCCCCCAGTTCCTGTACAGCCACTCATGGAGAAAGCAGGCAAGTTAGAAAACCAGAAACCGTGGGCTTTCCCTTGCTCTGCCCTTCGCTGGGGTCTTCTGTAAGGTGGTGGCTGTGGGGAATCGTTGCAAGCTGCACTTCGTCTCTCTGCAGCTGCCTGCACGGAGGTCACACTTAGCAGGTGTGGGCAGAGAGCGGGACACAGCCTTTTCTAGCTCTGTCAGGGTGGGCATTGGCATAGAAAAGGTGTTAGGACAAAATGATCAAGGCTCTGCTCCCTCACAAGGGAATAACTGTGGGAGATACAGCCCAGTGGTGCTGACAGGAGCATCAGTGGAAAGCTTATATTTCAGGGGGTGTCTCTGAGCCTCACACCACTGAGAGGACAGGGCCTGTGCACCCATACCAGGACATTTGGCTGATGTTGCTGACTGGTCCAAGAACCCCACGTATGATGCCTGGATGTGCTGCTGAGGTTTATTTTCACAAGGATGTGCTGATCAGATATGAAGGGTAGAACATTGCTCATAAATGAAATGCAGCCTGCAGCCAAGATCCTAATGAGCCACAGCTGGCTGCTGGTCTGAAGGGCTGGTATGTGCACTAATTACATCATGATGAAGCATCCTGGCTGACATGTCACCACACTGCTTTCAGTACATGGAGCACAACTAGCCAAGTCTATAGATAGGAAAAAATGAGTCTGCTAACTCCCTAATTCATCAGAATAAAATAAGTTGCAGAAGTACAAATAACTGCCACAATACACAGAAGTGTACCTGAGCTCCAACCTTATAATCAGCTGGCGAACTGGGGCAGGTAGGACTAAGTAGACCCAAAACCCCATGGCTGGGGAAAAGGATACAGGGCTGCAGTTGTCTCTCCCATGTGCTAAGGCAGTGACCCGCAGAGAAAGGTCCCCAGTGATCCTGCATCTGGCAGCTGTGGCTATGTCCCAGTCTCCCAGCCAGGCCTAATCTTCCATCCTATCACAACTTGTGGCCTCCAAAGAGATGGTGTCTCTGCTCCTTTTATCTTTTTCACAAACTCATGCAGGGTCTGAACTGCTACATCTGCTGGGATGTAAGAAAACATAGTGGTCTAGAGAAGCTGCCTCTACAAAACTTGGTAACAGTGCCAGTTATGCTGGAGCACCATCTACTGTCTACTAAGTATCTATTAACACATGTGTGTTTAAGCACCTCTCTTGCACTCACACCAAAAACTATCTCTGACCACCTTCCTCTGATATGAATTTTCTGCCTGCCTCCTGGATCTTGTCTCTGGTATAAAATACAGCCGTCTTCTGAGAGCAGGCACGTGTGTGTTTGTGTCTCTGTGACATAGGACTTGTGTCAGAGAAAGCAAGGTAGAGAAGAGCCTGCCTGTGTGTGTGATGCGCAGGGTACAAAGATGGACAGGACTGAAGTAAGGCAATCCTGGCATCAGATACAATAGGTGAGGCCCCACATATACCAAGACAGTGGCACTCATTTGTCACCCAGCCAGACTTATGAAAAAGCAAAAGTTTTCCACGCATCTATGAGAAAAAACAGCATTATTTGTCCTTCCCTTCCTGCAGGGCAGAGGGGATGCAAGACACGGAACAAAATAAAATCTTCTGAACTAGTATTTCAGACTTTCCACAAGTTCAGGCAAACATTGTTACATCAGTTAGACTAGTTGCGTCCACTAAAACCATTGCACTAATGACAGCACTACTTTCAAGACTTTCGGCAATGACAGTGGTAGGAGTTTAAGAATGTGAAGCAGAATTTTAATGTAAAGTCCCAGGACCTCTGGTCCTAAATGTGGGCCTGTAATGCTTATCTTTCACCTCCTGATTACAGGAAAGTTGGGAGGGGATAAAATGAAGGTATGGTGAGAGAAGAAAAAGAACAAAGGAGATTGTGGCTAATGGAGGTAAAAATAACAGTTAAAACTAGAATGAGAGGACTAAAACCAGAAAAAAGTTAATTAATGAAACAATGACTACAGAATAGAGAGAAAAGTGTTGAGGGAAATTTACAACTGCAAGAGTGGGGTGGAAGGCTGATTAGAGAGAAAAAAACTAAGGGAGACAATAAAGTAGGGGGAGAAAAAATAAACAATGAATGTAGAAAAGTTATTAGAAGAACAAATGCAAAGAGGATAACTTCTTTTATATGACATACCAAATGGACAGCAAGTATTTAACAACAAAGTATTCTGCTATTCCATTAGGTCAGAAATGTATGTGTAAACGTGAAAATTTAGCTAGGACCACAAATAAAAGGTTTACTGTCTTAATCATACATTTCACTGTCTACTTTAGCCACCTTCAATTAAAAAAATACAAACTTGTTCTTGGGTCTTCTTGAAGCTTTTTTTAAACAAAGTTGCACCTACACATGTAAAGCTGTAAATGAGTGTGGTTTTCATTGTGTCATATTACAGTGTGACCTTTGCGGTAGATTTCTAAAACATTTTCCATAAAATCTACCATCAGTAGAAACATTCAACTCTGGAAGCAAGAGTCAAGCAATGGTCAGATTTCTTTTCCAACAGTTTTTAAGAGACAAAAGTTCCTGGCCAGTCTCCCTGCCCTGAAGAGCAGCTCTGTGCATACTCTGTGGGACAGTAAGTGCTCTGTTTCCCATTTAAAATGTTTAAGCTGTTCTTACAAACAATTCTATTTACTTATGTGAAACAATTGGTCACTGTTGAAATAAGTGAGGGTTTTGTCATTGCTTTATGTGGATTTGGCCCTTGGAGTGGATTAGGAGAACAAGATGAGACAAACTCACTGTTGAAGTGAGCTGAACCAAACAGCTTCTCTCCAAGATTTTCCAGACAAAAAGAGTGTTTACAAGTGTATTGGAAAAAGAAAACAATTTGCTGCTCCTCCAGCTTTTTTCTCCTGTATTTCTAAAGATCTTTCTCCCAAATGTCATCAACAGCCTGCTGTAGCCTGTGCCATTTGTATGCTGGTCCAGGAACATCATAGGAATTTGTTGGACTGTCTCTGAAAGTGGTGACGGAAGACAGGGACTGAAGAGGTAGAGGGTGGCTGCGGGAAGCTGAGAGTTAGGACAGAATGCCTGAGCTTGCTCTGTTAGACAGAGGCAGAGTAGTAATGCAGCAATTTAGCATTAATTCAGTGTAGCTCAGTGTCCCTGCTGGGAAACCCTCTGAGTTCAGAGCTATGTGGTACTTGACACAGTTTTTTTCTAAATGTATTTTATCATGCTGTAAATGTAATCTGTTTAGTCTGGAAATATGACTATACTGAGTAATGGTCCAAGGAAATGCAATGATTCTTCTATCTTTGGAAACTTGTTTTCTGTCCCATTAAAGAGAGCCATTTTTAAAGCTCTGACTGTGTCTCGGTTTCTCTCTTACTCTTTCTTGAAACCACCGACGCTGCACCTCTTCAGAGAGTCCTTTTGTGTGTAAAGTGGCAACAGAAAATAATCTTACCAGACAAAGGATGTAGAGGTTTAGACAAGATCTATTTGGGGGCTTAACTGATTGTCAGCAGCAGCAGCCACACAAACTGCAAAATCTCTTTTGTCAAAGAAAGGTTATCTGAAGGTCACTGGGTTTAAAGAAGAGCATGTCGCTCTCTTCTTCAGCCACTCTTGCACTCTGCTCCGGCATGTACTGTTGTAGATAGATGTTGGCTTCTTCAGATAACACATCTATGATGATGCAAATCGGAGAAACCAGTGACTATTTATTAATAATAATTCTGTTACTCAAGGCAAACCACATGTGATTTCAGCTGCTCCGGGCCAAGAAGTGGCAACAAAAATAAGTCTTGGATTGAAAAAAAAGTTTTGGGATGATGGAACACATGAACCAGATCATCTTCTCCCTGTGTATCACACATCTGAATGTGAACTCGTATATCTGATGGACGTGATTCCACAGGCTTATTGCTCATAATGACACAAAAATAATTTCAAAATACTGTAGTTTTCCAACTAATAAACTAGGATGTTTAATTTTAAAATGGAGATAATTAAATGCTTGGTTAGCTACAAATCTTCCTGTTTGCACATCTGAGAACTGATTTTGACTTTTAGTCCGATCATATGGTATGAAGATTACAGTGTGAAACTCTGATTAAGGTAAACTGATGCCAGCAGCATTTTCCTCAGCTTGGCTTCGTTGTGCTTAGGGCTATGATATTTCAAAAGTAGTAGTTTAATCTTGCAATCTCGTGCTCTTGGGAACACTTACAATGATAATTACGGAGTCTGATTAAGTGGCAAGGACTGGATTCCTAGCTGCCATAAGAATTTTTTTCTGCAACATACAGTAGTTATATGAATCCAGTCACTCATGTATTTAAAGTTACAAATGTGTTTAAGTGCCTTGCTGGATGAAGGCCCAATGACCTCTTT
>JANXJC010000078.1:35834879-35847577 GCA_027564655.1 Leptodon cayanensis
AACAGAAAGAGATATCTAAAATACTACTTCCCCATCTTTTACTAAGTTGTTATATTAAAAAAATAGAAGAACTGGAGATTACACTACTGAAATCCCAAAATACACACCCTGTATTTAGCAGTGCTTGCTCAGGATGCGCACTTGAGCAGGGACTTGACGTGGTGAGCAGGCCCAGATTGCCACAAGGTGATCAAATATCCCCTCAGAGGTGGCTGTGGGCAAACACTTGTGGGGAAGAGCCTCACTACAAAAACACGTGGCTATTTTCTCATCTATCCCCAAGGGCATCGTGGGTGGAGGGGTGGGAATAGCTGGCATCGGTGCTCCTTCCCCTGTGCTCTCCCCACAGCAGCTGGTGGGAACTGCAGAGGCAGATGAGTGCATGGAGCTGAGGGGTGGTTAGGCAGATGATCTGTCTCACAGACTTAAAACACAAGGCGGCGGCTGGGGACAGCCAGTTTGCTCCCATGGAGAGACTACATGTACTAAGCTAAAGATCAATGCAAGCTTCACCTCAAAAATTCTCAGTGAGGTTGGGTTTGTCTTAGCACATTTGTCTCCTTCCCGATGTTCTCATGGACATCTGACAGCAGTCTGCCTCTGTTTTCATGACATAGGTCACAGTACATGTCATGGGGAGGCAAGTACAGGACATAGTACAAAAATGGTCTTTCAGTTACTCTTCGGGAAGATTATGTTTGTTGTGTGAGTTTCTCAGCTCTCATAGGAAATTGCTGAGGGTTTTTCTATTTTTTTTTTTTACGAGCACATCTGCTTAGCATCTGAATTTCTAAATAACTTAAAATTAAATAAAGCACAGGGTTAACCCATGTGAGACTGTAATTCTGTGGGTCCTTAGGAACTGAATTTTGAATTGCTTCAGCTGTTCTTCGCTACAACAATGACTATTTCCATACAGCTCTTCGTATATGATCTGAAAACCCAGGAATGCGGAACTGAGATCAGCATGAGCTGCAGCTTTATATGTCTCTGTCAACTGTACTTCAAAACAGTTAGCTTTACAGAGACATCTTCCCCAGTTGAAGGGAATAGAAATGATCAGTAAGCAGGTATGACCATAGGAAAAGATGCAAGTATGGATTTCTTGGACACACATATACTAGCGACACAGCTACACAAACTCCAGGCATGAGTTTGCGTATAGCACTCATGCTATTACTGCAGTTTGGAAGATGACAATTATGTGTCTGGACTGTAGACTTGCAAACCCAAGGATGGTCTTGGCTATGCATCCAGGTGCTGTTGTGGGTGCTCCCCTACCCTGACACAGAGGTGGGGGTGACAGCCACCCAGCCCCAGGCTTGCATCCCACAGAGAGGCCACAGCATACTCCAACCCCTCCTGCCCACAGCACCTGGGGCTGAGGGATGCACAGCTGCCTGTGGCCTCCCTAGCAGGCAACTGCAACATAGCCAGTGATTTTTAATCAAATGCATAGGCCAAAAATGCATTAAACAACCTAATAAATGACCTGTTCTTAAATTTGAGCATTGATTTATTTTTTAATGCATCAATAATGTTTTTTCCACATGGGTTTCTTAGGTACTTCTACATTAGCAGAGGTTGCTGGTGAGCATATCAGACTTCAGATCCTAGCTGATATAAACCAAGGCGCCGTCACTTATACTGTGAAGCTTCCATAACAATATACACTAATGGAGAATGTGGGCAAAGAAATGTAGAGGAAATAGCTGACAGTGCACCAAAATGCATGCACCTTTCAAAGAGTCACTAGCTTAACTTATTTTCTACTTTTTGCCAAGAGTCCCTGTTAACTCCTACCTACCCAATAAAGTGCTAAGGCAATTTGTTTCACCACTTTTGCCAGATAGCCAGTTTTCACACAGAATAATTACCACTGATAAGCAGCAAACACCACCCTTGACATCTTGCTAGGACTCAAGCACGTGACATACTTCACCAGCTTCCAACACCAGACTTCACGACTTAAAACTTCACAGAAACTCTAGCACCAGCTATACAGAATAAAATAGCTGATACCTCAGAGCTGACTGGGTAAAATCTCTCTCTACCAAATGCAGTAGCAGATTGAGCAAAATTCTCACTGAGAAGTGTCAGTGAAGATGAGAATGTTGCATGTCACTCTATGAAGCTTAATTTTGGACCAGTTACAGATTCCATAAAGTAGCATCTCCATTGTAAAAAGAAATGAGAACAATGCATCTTAATAAAAAAGAACAGAGAGCAAAATCTCAGCTTATATGCAGACTTGGAAAAACCCCAAGAGGCATATTACTCAATCCTCAAGTCCAAGATCTGAATACACCACAAAATGTTGTGGGGAACAACTTCCTGTTACTTTGTTCGTTTCTGTATGTACACACATAGAATGAAGAAAGATTGATCTTAGAATTTTATAGCAGCCCTTTAAAAAGCACAGCTATGCTATAATAACACTCTGTTGTTGTTATTCTGTGACAGTCTGTTCTTCAGGCAGGAATTTCTGACACGAGCTCTTATTTTGATTTCTCTGTGTACTACTGCTACTTGTGTACACACTGGTTCTGATTTTTATCTTGGAGGCTGTGGTGACATTCAGCAAACAAAACAAAGGACACATACTTACCCATTTGCTTTATGCTCTGATTTGTAAAGTCCCCAAAATTCTAGAGGAGTCCCTCAGGACCTACTAGAAATGAGAAACATTTTGTTTTTCCAGATGGCCTTGTAAAGCCTATTCTTTATTGATAATTAATGCTCTACAGATTCAACTACAAAAAGAGATGTCTCTAAGTTTATCATTTTTGGTTAAACCCTAATGATTCCTTTGTATACAGAAAATACTAGCTACCACACAGGAATACAAGTCGCTTGCACTCGCTGTGGGTTTTGTTGTGGGAACACATGTCTTAATGAGCATCAGGCTGGGGTTTCTGGGCTAGGAACAGCCTCTGAGATGGTGCTTGAGCCCACATGGTGCTGCTGCATCCCCTCTTACCCTGTGACCAGGGCTATACGTACTCTGTTTTTGCCCCCTGTACTCCAGAGAAACATGCAGCTGCCTTCTCTATCCATTGGAATCCCCCTAGAAGCAGTTTTCCTTTTTCTTTCCCTTCTCCCTCTCTCCCAGGTCCTGCTTTGACAGGGCATTTCCCTGCAGTCATCCAAGCTCTTTGCCCTCTGAGTGTTGAGCAAATGGCTATAAATGGCAACCTGGCCCCCACATAGGCTCGCTTTGCTCTAAAAGAAGAAATATGAGAAAGTATCTCTGCAGATGTTCTCACCACAGCCAGGAGACATCAGGCCATATTCTTTGAGATCATTGTCTAGCCTGGCTGGATCTGTCACCTTTGGATTTTTATATACACATATCTTTTTAAAGACATTTGTCTTTGGAAAGTTGTCCAGATCCCTGTCCAACAGCTGGCACTTTGCAGCAACAGCCACCAAAGGCTCAAGCCTGCTAAGTAATTTTTAAATATTCCCATGCAGGACTGTCGCTTTGTTTGAACCTTTCAGCTGATTCAGCACTGGAGCCATGGAAAGGCTGATTAATGGTTTGCTTATTTTACAGACTAACAGTCCACAAGCCAATTGCCCACTAATATTTCCCTGATGAGCACACGCTTATTTCTGTGTTGCAGTAGGTTGCTGAGAAACTAAACTTCTACATTCCCAGACTGTTCATGATTATGTTAACAACTACATGAAACGGAGTGCCTATTACCGTATTTAAACCTAGCATGTAGCCCTGCTTATTTACCATAGGTCATAAAGTTGACTGAAAAATTCCCCAAAATTTCATTTTAGGATGAAAATAATTTTGTAATGAAATTCACACAAAAAAAAGGAGATTCTTTCATTTAAATATGAAAGAAACACAAGATAAAACATGATAAAAAAAAGAAAGAAAAAAGCAATACATTGGCTGATTGACAAAAGCTGTTATTACAGTTTGTACAAAATGGGACTTTCCTAAATAAATAATTTTCTTCACTTCTAATTCAGTAGTATTAAATAGCTCTGTTTCTGCTTTCCAGATTTTTGAAATCTTTTGTCATGTGTTGGCTCTTTTGATGTACAAGTACAGACTGACCTATACTACAGAATAAGATGGTTTTAAAGTTCATTCTAAGGAACAAGATAAAGACATTGTAAAAATAGAGAGGATTTGGTTTTTCTTTTTCGTCTCTTACAGTGCTGAAAATGAGAGGTATTATTTATAATAGCAGAAGAGAAAATGTCAGACAAAAGCACACTTTGCTACAAGAACATGTTTTAATTTGCTCAAACACTTTTGTCTGAAGACTTTATATTGCCTGTTATCTCCTACAAATGATGTTTCAGGAGTCACCTTACTTAAATATGACAATGGAGGAAAAAAACATCGTTCACGTTTATCCCCTTCTGCTTACTAAAGTGCATTTGATAGCTCTGTATGTTCTCTTTTGGCATACTGACTTTATTTGAGCTTGAAAATTCTATACTAGTCCAAGTAAATGCAAAGAAAAAAACAATAATGCAACTTTAAAATGAAATGGGAAAAACAGAAGGAGGGAGTGGGTTTCATTATTAACACTTTTGTTTTGTTTGCAGGTTCCTTTTTGCTTAAAGAACTTAGAATTTCTTAGAAGTTAATAGAAATGCCACATTTCTATTTAAAATGCATTTGTAGCTCAAAAGGGCTGGGAGGCTGAATTTTTTAAATTTTTTTTAAGAACATCAACCATTTAGGCTGTATATACAGTGTGTGCCTCCAGAAACTCTCATTTCAGAAGACAGGGATGAAAAAGGCTACAAATCTCTCTTAAAGCATAACAGGTTAGTTTTTAGCCATATTTAAAACCTTCACAAAGCCTGATTATCCACAAAATCACTGGTGGAATCCTTGGCCATTCTCCCCATCATTACCTCCTTCCCTCCCTCATATTCACAGGAACAGTGGGCTCAAAATCCAAAACAGCCAAACTCTCTCTAGCCTGCAGAGAGTGAATTCCCCTCCAGGACATCTCTCACGGGGGTCAGTTCCTACAGAATAAACAGTTTTTCAGTGCACCCGGAACTCTGTACAGGAATGGTTAGGATCTGACTCGGGACAGAAGGTTTGCTCCTGCAGTAGTCCCTGGTGGTTTAGGTGCCTCATGAATGCCACATCCCCACAAAAACTTCAGCCCTGATAAAAACTTTCTCCCACTGCAGACTCAAGGTCACTGCTGCACCTGGAATGGAGTGGCACCACTGAAGTCTGGAAGAGATAAGATGAAAGAGACTAGCATGTTCCTCACAGCAGCCATGGTGACCCCAAGGACTTTGCCGTCCTTTGCCTCCAAAGGATGCATATTGGTTTGGCTGTTGAGGTCTTCTATTCACATCTCAGAACAGTGGTACAATACATATGGATCTGATGTGCAGTCTTGAAAGGCTGACAGCATTACGGTTTAATGTGCTTTGCTTTCATTTAGAATTTTTTTCCAGATTATGTCCTGCAAAGGCATACTCCTCTGTAATGTATTTTTGTTAAAGCTGATGAATTCAATAACTCCATTAATTTCAGTGCTGAATACACTGAAAAGAGGCACAGCCCAAAGAGGTATTGACTGCCATCAGCTCTTTCCATAAACTCCAGGGAACTGAGGATACTCAGCACTTTGCAGAAGCAGGTTCATTGCTACAGCAGGGCCAGGGTGAGCCCCACACTGAAGTCTAAGGAAATCTCAATTATCTCAGGTCAATTGATCACCCTAGCCATAGAAGAATCATTGAGCCACTGAAATGCCATTTGCTTTTGACAGAAACCTCTCAGTCATGCTCAAAACTGGCACAGAGCAGAGGGCTGAAGGTAGAGTTGTTGACAGGCAGAATATATGATTTTTCATAGGAGAATAATCACCGTAGGCTCCTCAGTTCTCAGTGGCCTTAGGGAGAAAGGGAGATGGCTTTGATTTCAGAAACCTCATCTAAACCTCACGTGTCCTCATCCCTAAATACCCCTTTTAAGTACTTAGTTATCCAGTTAAATATAAAGCCTCTTCCTATTATTCTTCCCCACTGCTTGGGATACATATTTCTCATATAAGCACTTCGATGTACAACATATTCAAGTCCATAGCTCCATTATTCCAGCTGCTTCCCTCCATTTAGCAGCCTGATGGTATAGATACTACCTGTAGTCCTTCACTTGCATGAGTGTAGGTTTACTTGTGTGTACATGCAGTTCAGGTGAATAAAGCATTTGCAATCATGACCTAGCTCTGCTGCTGTTTGCTCAGCTTGGGAAGTGATATGCTGAAATCTGGCTGTAACGGGAGTGTGACACGTGAAGGGTCTCTGTGCAGCACCATTTGGCAGCTAAAGCACAGAAAACCGAGGTGTTATGTGGGTTCATTACAACTGAAGCATGAACTGTGACATGACACCCCCCCAAAAAAACCCTCAAAGACTGTCAAGTGGATTGATTTCCAAAAGTTGACAATTTCTAGGAATTCAGCTTCTCTGAAGTGTCAGAAAAGCAGAACGTGGGGAAAATAGGGACATTCCAACAATCAAAGCCTTCTGGAATTGTTAACCAACAGTTCCCAGAGAAATAGATGATTCACTTATCAGTTGTCATCTGCTACACAACCCCACCACCACCATAGCCCTCAAGACATGAGCAAGTTAAGTAATAAATCCTGTAGTCTAAACAGGAAATGATTCTTCAGCTGGGGATGTCTAAAAAAGAAACAAGCCGCTGTCTCTCAAATGGCACGTAGTGAAATGACTGTGCTCCTCGCTCACCTCCCTAGAGAAGTTTTATGGCTCGACTTTGCTGACTTACTGCCATTACCAGATCTGCAGGGGCAAGGGCAGGTTGTGAAGTTAAGGTTATATAAGGGAGATGGAGATGTGACTGTTTGTTTAGGTTTGGACTCTGGGGTGCAAAGGGAAGCATCGAGGGCACTGACCTTGTTGCTTCAGAGATTTTTTTTTGCCTTGCTATAGTTCCTGGCAGCAGACTGCATGCCTCTCTCCGCTCCTGATGCACTGAGGCACAGCAGCCCAGCCATATGGGGCAAAGGCGATGACTACTCTTAGGTCAACAGAAAGTGAAGCAACTTAGAAAAACCTCCTTCCTCTGCCTTTCTTTCCCCTCTGAAAAGTTCATGCTTTTCTGACATACAGATTACAGGAAAACAGAAAAGACGTATGGATACTGTCAATAGGATAAATGGGTTCTAACAACGAAGGGCAAGGTAGGGGATAGAGACAATCATTTAATTACGTGACGAATAATGTTTCTGTAAATGATAGGGCTCTGCTGTCAATTAGAAAGGCCAGAGCTGGAGCGGAGCAGAGCAATTACCTTGCTTGTAAATAATGGTGGCAAAAATAGCCCTGAACCTATGCTCCCTCATGCACACATTCTGTGTGAAGCAGTTAAGTGTTTTGAGGTGGATTGAGCATCACCCTGTAAGTCTGCAGGGATGGGGCTTTTCTCTGCTTGTGCTAAGTTCCCTTGGGGGACAAGGGCATGAGTCTTGCATCAGCTTTATACAATGAGAAATACATTCTGCTGATCTTGTTTAGGGCTGATCCTCTATTAAGGACTTGTTATTTATCCTAGCACTTAGATGGCATTATTATGCCATACCTACGTAGCACCTTCTGAATCTTTTCCTGAATGGTAGCTTACAAGTAAAGTCTTAAACGTATGCTTGTGTCTTCCCACAGTTTGATCATATTAAGTAAATTTAAACTGTAGATGATAAAATACTAGCAATAGCCAATTAGTTCAAATACTTTTAGGCATTGGTGAAATGTGAATAATTGCTTTTAAAAAGCTTAATTCTCTCATTCAAAAAAACCCTCCAACAACAAAAACAACTGAGAGACCTGTTTTCATAATCGACAAAATACTGTTTTTGCAATGCATCTTTAACCTTTTTGGAAGGTGTTAGAACAAATCACATCACAGACAAGAAAATAAAAGTTATAAGAAAGACACAGAGCTTTTTGACAAAGAAGCTGATTAATAACGAGAACAAATCACCGTGCAACATGATGGATTTTTCACTTCCAGGAGTTCTCAGTCAAAATTGCATTCAACCCAAAGGATACGCTTTAACTGAATACAAGCTGAAGGAAAGAGTTGATTAAATACCACAGCCTGTGTTAAAAAGAATAGCAGCCCTATGGTTCCTTGTGGCCTGGAAATCTGTAGTGGGGCACAATATTAAAAGATACTAGTTTTATTAAAATGCTCTGTAGCTACCAAGCCTGTTTCAACTAACTTTGCTGCCAGTAGTATATGACTGATGTAGCATCTTCTGCAGACTATGGCATTTTATAATAGAGATTCTCCCCCAAAACTTGTCAACAGCAATGCTTCATCTTTTTTTTTGCTTTTAGTCCTTCTACTTTCTGCTTTTCTCTTTCATCTTACTGCAATTCAACATGCTGTTAGACTTTCGTTAAATTCATTGCTTTTTTGACATTTCTCTATGTTTAAGGTACTTAGGTCCAAAGTTTTTGCTCAGCCCATCCAAAAAAAGACAGGCTAAGAGCAAAGTTCCAATCCTAGATTTTTATTTATTTTTTAAATTTTATAGTATTATGAGTTTGGGGGCGGGGGGGTACTGCTAATCTTTCTTTTGTGATAGTGATACTCTGTCAGTGGCAATAAAATTTTCTGGCTGAGCTTAGGAGCCTTTCATCTGAATACACTTATGCAGTCCGTTGCATTACTCGCATGAGAAAAAAACCCAGACAATTCCCTAGGTCTAAACCATGTGTGTAGAGAGCAGAGCTGAGTCCTGAATGAGGAAACACTTAAATGGGGATTCCTTTTCATTCATTTTCCAATACTGCCTCTTTGTCTCAATCTGAAAAAAACCTCTATAAACTTCTGAGTAAACTCTGACTGGTTGTTCCTGATAATGCTTGTATCTCATCTTGTGGAAAAATAATTTGTGGTTTTGAGTTTGAGAGGAAACTTTCTGGTATATGTTTTCAAGCTGAATTTTTTTTAAGACACACACACACAGAGACTGTTTTCTGCTTCATCACTTTACTCTGACAATCGTGAAACAACCAGACTGTAGCTGATCAAAGCCTGTGACAAAACACTTCATGGAGGCAGGTGAGACAGATTAGGGATGACTGTCACGGCTGTATGGGACTGCATCTCTCTGACATTTCCTCTGCCTTAAATTTTAACATCTCCCTTTCCAAGCAAGTTTGGCATTGCTTCAGTTTATGTGGCTTGCAGCTGAGCTATGCAAAACTTTTAATCTGAAATTCAACTTCATTACCTGCATTTGGATTTCATTACAGGCATGACCTGGAGCCATTACTTGTACATTTTCCTAATTGCATAAATCACTTGAATGAGCTTCTACAATATATATTTCCCAACACCACCATGAGAACCTCACAGTTTCTCATGAAGTCAGTTGAGACAAAACGCAATGGCTTTTGACGAATCCTAAGGAAGGAGAAAAGAGATATAAGTACAGGAACTAATGAATGGCTTAATAAAGACATAGCAAGAAGTTCTCATTACATTTTCTTGTAATATCAACATGGGCAGGGTAGTTACTCTATCAACATGATGGAACAAACTGCAAAATTATAAAAAAGAGTACAATTTTCAACAGTGCAAATTAAATCCATGAGATCCACTTTCAAAAGGAGCACTGAAACAAAGAGCACAGCAGGATACAAAGCTTGAATTAGACATTCATAACACGTTACAAAAAACTAAGCACAGGAAGCTCTCCTGATTCAAGGCATAAACCAGCCTCAAACACCTGAAACTACAGAGCACCTCAGCGTGGTGGTAACTTACATATTAAATCATGGGTTGGTGATTTTCCAGAGTTGTGTTCCAGTTTATAATTTTCATTTCCAAGTTTGAAGTTCAAAAATTAGTGAAAAATCTCTGTGTGTCCTTTGATACACGCGATCAGCTGCCAGCCTCTGCCTTGGATCCCTACTGTACAATCTCTTCTTCTGGAGGAACTGGTAATACCTACTCTACTTCAAGAAACAGGACAGTTGCTGCTAGCTGGAATGGCATTGGTTATGTTGCTCTGAGGACTGGGTATTCATTTGGACAACTAGATTCCATAAAACTGAATGAAATGGATATCCACAAACTGTTTAGCAGCAATTCTTTGGAAGCCCAAATCTACTGAAGGCAAGAGAGACACGAAGGGAAAATGTTTATTTTCCAAAGCCAAGGAGAACACCTTCATGACCTGTCCTTATGAAAGGCCACCATCAGTCTCAGAACTGTACCTCAAATATATGCACTGTCAGCCTTTTTCAACACAAACAAACAAATGTCTCTGCTCTGATATTTTTCCTCTCTGGCCTCTCAGTAAAGCAACTGGTTGCAGAGAGGCTGACGTTGACAGGCAGTGGCCATGCTGTCACTGTATTTCAGATTTCCTCATCTTTGCAGTGTCCCCCTGTGATGCTCCTCTGCTTGCAAAAGCAGAAATGACATCGAGTAAGGCTGGTCTTGCACAGGCACAACTACCTTCTGTGTTAACCTTCTTTACTGAGAGCAGCTGTGAATCCAAGAGCTGAGGGTGACTCAGTCCACATAGCAGCCATTGACCACTGATAACTACATAGCAGAAACAGGGCTCAGAAACATGTGTAGAGCCACAAATACAGAAGTGAAAATAGAAGTGGGTTTGCTGGAATACTCTAGGGACTGCTAGATGTGAACAGATTTCCCTTCCCTCAGCAAGTGAATAGTGGGCAATTGATATATCAATACTTTCAAATTGTTCTTCCTAGAAATCAGTTTCTAAATGTTAACTGGTGTGGGGTAACTACAATGACTAGTCACTTTGCAGTTAGCATATACCTGCTAGTGTAACTTTCAGGAAATGTCTATAAAATATTATTATGGATGCAAGTTAATATAAAAATGGCTGAGCAGCTGTGTTTCATTAGTATTCACAGAACCGTTAACATTCAAAGACCAGTTTTCCTCAACACTTAATCTATAACTGAGTTGCGGTTATCTTTTAAACAGGTAGCTTTAACTAGAAGACAGCAGATATGTGTAAAGATCCCATTAGTAATGAAATGTAATATCCCTTAAGGGAAAAAATAAATTTCATCAGACAGAGCTTTTAATTGCCATAACTATAAACTCCAGATTCTGGATAGGTATAACTTTCTACAGAATTCTTTTAATGTAAGAGACAAATAAAGAAAAAAACACTATATACACTTAATCAATATTTTGTGTAGGGGGTTTTCTATGTTTTCTTCTTAGTCATCTTGCATCTCATCCTTTTGGATACCATCTTTAAGTCAGGACCCCTACTCTTCCTCTAGTCTTCTGAGTTTAGCTCTCTGTCCATTTTTTTTCACAGTCACAGTCACAGTCACACAGAGTGGATATCCAGTAGTGCCAGGGCTTGAATAGAAATGTTGACCTTCTTTAGGAATTGAAACAGACAAATGACACTAGCCGTTCCCAATTCATCACTGTTGGAAGAGCCATAATACATTTTCCAGTGAGGACATCTTTGACATAGGTAGTTTAAACTTTCTGTAAATTGAAGAAAAAAACACCTTAGATACAGGAAGACAGTATTTTACGCTTTGTTCTCCCATCTAGTTTGCTGAAATAAACTGTGTGAGGTTTGCTGGGTCTGGGGTAAGTAACTTCTACCTTTCCAGCCCCTGGCTGATCTCCAGAGAAGAGGAACACTACCCTGAATCAAAAGTCACCTTGTAATTGTAAATAGACCAAAGGACTGCAAAGTAAAGTTGACAGGTAGTCTTTCTTTGGCTGAAGATATGATACTCTAATTTGAAAAACAAATGAGGAAGCATAAAAAGTTAGCCTTAATGCTGCCTAACAAGGCATAATGAATTTGGGTTTGTGCAAAGCCATTTGTGATGGTAGAATGTCTGTACAATATACTAAAATGTGTAATTCTAAAGGTAGCCACAAATTAAACAGCAAATATGCTTAGAGAGGCAAGGCTTATATGGTGAGGTAGTACCTTTTTTTAAACCATCACGATGGGCTAAAGTATTGATCAGATAGATCAGCGGCACAAGTGTATCAGGTATAATGAGTGATCTTATAAAAGACTCCTATCTCTGCCCAGATATCTTACTTCTCTCATATGGTCAGACCACTGATGTTGCAATAATGCTACCAAGAAAATGTTATTCAAAGAGGATAAAACCAAAAGGCAGTTTGAGGATAAAGCAGAAAGAGAATCAAGGGCCTTTGCTGTATCATAACACAGATGGCATCCGGAACCAGTGCTTGTCTGCTTGATTCAAAAAAACAGGTTCTCCTTACCCAACATATATTTATCCATAATGCACATGAACTACATTTTAATATGTACATTATGACCACATTACTCACACTCGAGGGCCCCACAATTGTTAGGTATTAGCCAAAACCGGATGATTTTTCACTCGGACTTTCACTAGAGCCAGAAAGAGAAATACATGATTACAGGTGCTGAGCAAAAAACAACAAGGGAGAGGGACAAGATCCATGACTTTCACTGGTTCAGTTTCAGAGGCAAATCTTAGCGCCTGACACCAAGTGAAGTTCAGCAGAATTGAAAAATAATCTTTTCTGGGGAGGAAATCTGGGGAAGTTGGGTAGCTGTTAAGGTAAATCCACGCTTCAGATGGGATGAAAAGGCTCCTGGAAACCCTGAGGTCTCCTGCTGATGCACAGT
>JANXJC010000078.1:35847677-35864888 GCA_027564655.1 Leptodon cayanensis
GTGTCCAGCAAGTGACAGAACTCTTCGTGCACTTAATAGTGTCACCACCATACCAGGTCAACTGAGAGAGCAGTGCCCCCTTCTCAGCGTTCTAATGCTGCACCATGGTCCATCTTCCTGTCCTGCTGATGCACAGTGACAGCAGCGTGCTCGAGGCTGTTTGCCCTGCCATTACATCTGCCCTGCAGCCCCTTCACAGGTTGCATGTGGGATGGTCAGATTTCAGTCTTCGGATTTAAATATACAAGAGCAGATATGAGGAGCATAAGATCCATTTGCCTTATTTGCAGAGTAGCTCCCCATTAACAAGACAACGTTCTCCAAGCCAATGTTATTCTGCATCTGTGGTCGTTTTACTTAGGTTTTGTAAGATTACAGTCTCCTGAATAGAGTTTGTCCATCCATTTTTCTTATTTTTTTCAACTGTTGTTGCAAAGTTGCCACATTTCAAGAGACAATGTCCTCCGAAATACACCAGTATGCCATGCTTCATCTTTTTATAGTGAGAGTTAATTTTAAAAAACATGGTGGTTAAAGTTGTTTCCATCTTATACTGTTAGACTACTGAAATACCTTCAGAAGAAAAAGAGTGGACTCACAAAGATATTGTATGCCTCCAAACCGTTCCACCACTGCAAATTAAAAAAAAATTCCTATGGTCCTCAAACGTTATTCCTGAAGTAGTTCTCAGCCAGACCATTAAATACACTCTTCTGTGTGTGGTGGTATGTTTACCCAAATATGAACACTACCTTGAAGTAATGGGCAGTTTGTAATACATCAGTGTAACGGATTGCATATATTTAAGATATTTTAGCAAAACTGAGCTTCTCTTGCTTAATCCTGACCACCAGCAATTTTTCCGTCATTGAGAGCAACTCTCAGTATTCAAATAAATCATAAATATATAATGTATTTGGTATATCTGTAAGTGGCCTAGAAATACTGAGCAACAGAATACTTAATTTGATAAGCGTGGGCTGAAATTTTCCTGACCTGTAGCAGTTAGTTTAGGGGCTAGCACTTGCACAGGCTTTACCTCTTATGTATTTTGAAGCTTGGCTTTCTGTTCCCCTGCCAAGTTCTCCATTTCCCTCGGGCTGCAGAAGGTGCAGCACACCAGTCTCCACCCAGCTTTTCTCCCACTGCTACTGACCAGCAGAAACTTGAAGGCTTTTCCTCTGACACCGTTACAGGAAAAGTGATAGAGAATATTCAATTGCTCTGTTGCACCTTCCAGAGGCTCAGAGAGTTTTCAGAAGACACCTACTGCTTTGCATAGGAATAAATAAGGTGCCTTTAGATATAGTGGGGTAGATCCTCAAGGTACACAGAGGGGATCACCCGTGGGAGGGGAGCCAGCAGTGGCAACCTGCAGCTGGAGCCACAGGGAGGACCAGATCCTGCAGTGACGATCACAGCAAGTTCAGTGGGGTCTGCTCCAAACTCCTTGCTTGCACTTCTCAGGAGACATTTAAACCTCAGCAAACCAAGAACGTATGTGCAGCGCTTGTTGTAACACAAAGACAAAATACTCAAACACATTTAAAAGCACAGTTAAACAAATAAATGGAAATAATATTCTGAAGTAAAATTTATGCTTGTCTGAATAGTTCCGTGACAGATTAGCTCGATTTGCAGACCAAAGATTGAGGTTTTCAGTTTCGAATTACATGTGGGCTTGACAATAAACCCACATCCTTTTTCCAGCTCATATTCTTGTCAGAAATAACATTAGTGATCAGAAGGGATGGCATGTGTTGGTGGCAGCCCACGAGGCGGGACAGGAGCCACATCTTGGCTGATTCTGCTGCAGGTAGCAATTTTTGTCAGAAAATTTCACAGATGTGAAATGGGACAGAGTGATTAGGAGAAGACATGACGAGGGACAAACAGAAGCCACTTTTACTCAGCTGCTTCTGAGGGTGATAGCAGACAGTGTCACATACAGCCTCAGTACTTGCAGCACACCCGGGAGTCTCTATGGATGCAGGTTTTGCGAGGCCATGTCTGCAAAACACCATCTGCTCATCATTCCCCCCTCACACCAGGAAAGTCAATACTGCAAAAAGTATTTCTTTCAGGTGAAGGAAATGGGAACTAGAAAAATGATAAGATAACACTTTTGAAAAAAAAAACCAAACCAAACCAAAACAAACAAAAAAAAACCCAACCCATAACTAAGCTCAGTAGGACATTTTATGAACCTTTGCTGTCTGCAAATTGGGAAAAGCAATGCAGGCCTCTGCAAAACTCGAGAGGAGCTATCATATGGGAGCAGGACTCACACTGCTAAACCTAAAAGAAGAAGAAACAGAAATCAGTCTATCTTCAGTTTAGATCCTGGTGCTTGCGGCAGTCACCTCTTCGACTGGTGACTTGGTGTCATCTTTTGCAAAAGGGAAAGGTACATAAACCGATTTGGAGCAGCCCTAGAAAACAGCTTCTGGGATGCTGTTTCCTCACTGATACATGATTATGAAAAGTGTGTCAAAGCTTCGCTTTCCGGGTTCTTTCTTCATCAGTTCGACAACGTCCGTTAGCAACTATTGTATTCTCAGAGGCTTCTTCAAGTATCAGCCCATCTAAAGCTCATTTATTCTGTTCATTAAATGCTGAGAAAGCTTCTGTTATGACTAAAATCCCTGCTACTAAAAGGAGCAGTGGCAGGGCTGTTTGCTGACCTCACATCCATAATGAGTTTTCAGTCCTTTGTTTCTCACATTAAGGAAGTTAAGTCTTCTTACTGGGTCCTCGCTTGAGTAACTTTGTCTTGTTGTTTTGTTTGCTGTTGAGTTTAATTTACTGTGTCTTTCATTAAGCTGATTCAGCTATTACCTACGCTGTGAGTACTTGAGAAAAAATGACCTTTCAGCCATTAAAAATAAATAAAGAAAAAACCCTGAGATCTCAACGTATTGCCAAAGACTTGTCAAATGATAAAAATTGCAGTAGCCATTTTTTTGGAATGGGTTCTGTTTTTGCCAATTCCACCAGCAGTCTAGATAGATCTATTTAATACATAACAGTACTGTATGGTTTTGGTTGAAATTGTCGTACTTCAGGTCCTGTGTTTTAATTCAGTTTTGCATATAAGCTAAACAAGTAGATCTCTTATCTCCTCTCCCATGTGTCTATTTACTCTGATTTTCTTTTTGGCATGTTTAATGCAAAGGCCTGTCCCAAAATGACAGGGGCATTTTCCTTTAGATACAAACCAACATTTTGTCTTATTGAATAAGGCAACTTTAGCAACAGCAAGATTTCCCGTATTACAGGTGCATTTCACCAGGAAAAAAAAAAAATTCAGCTCTCAAGGATTTATCATTTAGTCATCATCAAAGTTTTTACAGTGGTATTTTAAGGACCCCATGGGAGCAAATCTCAGAACACCTTTCCAAGCTGCTTTGGCTGGTGGAGACAGGCAGCCGCGGAGGCAGGGAGGCACTCCTGCTGCCTCAGGCCACGGCTGATAAGAGGCAGAGTCTCCAGACCCGCCACCTGCACATCATGTCCAGAAGCACTGCTTGTGAGTCCCACAGTCACTGTGCCACCTTCACCCGATGTTTTTAACCTCACTGGAGCACTCTCCGTGTTCAGCAAATCTTTCCTTTGCTTCCTCTGAAGCTCTCCGGCTGTTGTTTGCAGCTCTAATGCTATCATACAGCACAGCTCTGTTTCAGTGCATGCCTGGAGGTGTGCAGCTCACATCCAATGTATGCAGTCGCCTCCCTCTCTTACCCGCATATATGTACATGCATGCATATGCTTGTAGATGTACACCTACACAAACCACACCCTCTTCTCCTGCACTGTAATGGACCTGATCCATCTTTCATGAATCCCTGCTTTCATTCAGCAGCTTCCCCTTCCCATTACACAATTCAGAGCTGTGTTATCATCACTGGGGAAAAACTCTCAAGCTTCCGCAAGCAAACGCCACCATTGGGAAAGCTCTGGCTCCATCCCTTTCTCCACTGTCACTGCTTCTGTTCCCGTTAGCCCTGCCTGCACACTGCCAAAAGCTGAGATTAAACATGCCTGGATATTGTCCTAAAGAGGTCCTAGCGCTTGTTTTGATATTTTGCTGTTATCGTTCTTAAGCTGTAAGGTATTTTACCTTGAACAAAGAGTTAGATTTAATAGAGTGTGCAGCATATGCATTCCCAGTGGAGCATGGCTGGATTTTGTTGTGGTAACACCCCAAATTAAAATTGACAAGTGCTCAGCTTTAGAACTGCTCAAGTCAGCTGTACTTGCTGTTAATGGGTTAGACATTTCCCAGAACACATGATGGGAGAAGCTTCCAGGAAAAAGATAAGTGTAGGAAAGATTAAAGACAATTTCTATAGGCTGTGCTGGTGTTCAGGAATGACAGTGAGGGAGATGATGGATCAGCAGTCAGCAACTGGATTTCACACATGCATGGCAATTTCCTTCACTTTTAAAGAATCAGATGAGACAGTGGCAATAGGAGCTGAAATATAGGCACAACACCTGGTTACACCACATGGCCTTGTTTTCTTTATTTATGGTTTTGCTATCCTTTTACCATTTAGCTCAATTAGCCCTTGCTGGTTTCCCAACTCAGGCTTAAGAATATGTAGATCTTTTTAAGAAAAATTTCCTTAGAAGTAGTTCCACTGTTTGGCAAAGAAATGTTAGAGTCCTTGCAGCCATTGTATCAGGAACATGTGCTTTTCCATTTTCAGGTAAAACATGGCCAGTGTTTGTCTATGCTATTGATGGCTGCACAATTGTTGTTTGCATATGGAGTGGGGAGTTCTCCAGGCTCCCAAAGTGCAACGCCATGCCCCAAGAGCCTTCTTGTTTCTTACAACATCCAAATGCTTCTGGATCCTTCCCATGGATTTTAAGGGTGCAGGAATCAATATAATTTACACTGTCCTTGGCTGTACACCAACATAGAGGGACCTCAGTCACTTAGCATGTTATACAGCGATGAAGTTAAGATTATGGAACTAAACTACGAGAAGAAAAGTGCCCCTGCCAGGAATGCCTTCATAGAAGTGAGGCCTCTTAGGCTACGAACTGATACTTGACATTTCCAAGGACAAGGTGGCATGCATGATCTTGTAGCGAGGAGGGAATGAAAGAGCAGTTCAAGTGAAATCTTATGTGTTTCCACTTTCAAAATTTATATTCCAATCCCAAACAAAAGCTATGGGAAAATTCAGTCTGAGAGTATATGTCATCAGTATACGGTAACATAGAGTGTAGGGCTAACAGAATTATTCCAAAGCAAAAATTACAAGCCCATAAAATTCATATAATAACTCTTACATTTAGTGATACTCTATAGTAACTATCATATGGTTATGATTAAGCCATTTTGGTCTCCACAACCCTAAATTAGATCAAACAGTTTTAAAGGAAGATTCCTTCCTGGCCCTGCAATAGTGCCTAAGGCAGAATGAAAGCTGTTTGAATAACCCAAATGTACATTTTCATAATTTAATAGGGAAAAAAAACCCAGAAGTTATATTTAAATCTGACTTTCTCAGGTTTACTATGCTTTGTCCATTTGGGAAATGTAATCTATAATGCCTTAGAACAGGACTTCAAAGTTATTATTTGTTCTTTCAGTATCTAGCTCTGTGAGGCTCTAAAATTGGTAGAGTAGCTTGCTCACCTTATGATACAAAACCACACAACTTCTGTGAGCTGTTGCTGTAAGGAGGTCTTATGTATATGGTTGAATAATGGAGATCATTCAGAACAAAGGAATGTTATATTTCTTAAAAAAAAAGCTTTAAAATCTCTTTCTTTTATATATCTTAAGGGTCTTACATACTCTTTAACATAACTAGCTTCCTCAGAAACCTTTCAGGAAAGGAGATGTTGTTTTCACTCTTTGCAGGCAAGATAGGAGCTGGCTTAGCCTAGATCAGAAATTAAATCTGTGGTAGGAAAAGGAACTGAATCCAGCTCAAATAGTCCCAGACTTAATTACTAGCTTTCAAGTAACTTTAACTCCACGTATTTATGGATTTTTTGTAACTTAAAGAAAAAACAAATCCTCAGAGTGAGTGCTCCGATCCTCACAGGATGGGCTAACATTTTGCATACATCAAAAATGACAGATTCCTGAAGTAAAATAAAAGCTTAACTGTCCATGTAACAATGTACAGCCAGAAACTGCATAACATAGACAAAAGAAACCAAAAAATTTTTTACATGTACAACAAAATCGTGCTCTTTTTTGTTCTTTTACGGAGAGAAAGAAAAAGGCACAATTGCACTTTTTTGAAGCGCCTGCTTTCATAGTCTTTTATAATTCTGTGTCTATAGACACTTCTGAAAGCTCACATGAGATTCATGCTGTAAATATCAAGCCACCTGAGTGGCACACTCACGCTGCTGAAGATAGACTCGCACTTAGGTGCTCCAGACACTGGCACTGTGGAAATATTAAGATTGATAGTAACTAATGATAGATTTTGAAGACAAGGAAAAAAAAATGCACTTACTTTCTCATAAAATCCACTCAGGGAGTAACTTTAAATTTCAGATCAGCTTAGGAATGTTTTTAAGCTTCTTTATTGCCAATTATTGTACATAAGGATAAGGGACATGTCCTTCTACACCTCATAAATTTGACATACTGTAGTTTGAAATCTTATTAGCCTTCTGTGTTGCCAGATGCAGCTTACAAACATTAAGGATCTTATGGACACGTTTTTATACTGTTACTCTCTACCGGTGCTATTTTTGCAAGCATGTGTTTTGTATTTGTCCTTTCCATGAACTCACCATTTTGTTTAGTAGCTACATTAAACTATTTTACTATAAATCTAGGTTTTTAACTACTTTGGGGTTCTTGGGATGATTGGTACATGCTCAGAAAAGTTGTATACATAATTTTGTCTTCTAGAAGCACAATAAATACCCATAAATTACACTGAAGTGTCTTGTGGAAGAATGCCTGCTATTCTCCAGCAAAATCTTAATCCACCTCTTTATACATTGGCAACATATGGTATTTTAAAAGCCATGTAAAGTTAAGGCTCTGGCTTACCTTGTAACTGCAAATTAAACGACATCTTATCCTTAATGCAATGGATGTGTGTACACTGCCCAAAATGAGATCCTATAATTCCCTACTAGCACTGCTCCATTAATACAAACTACCAGCCTATCTGGTAAATTTGGTGTTGACCTCTCTCTGCTCTGCAGCTTCTGCCTCAGATCAGGTTGGCAAAAGTGAAATCCAGTCCCTGTAGGTTTAGATGAGGCCTAAAGGAAGAAAGTTATTTTTGCACATACAGAATCTAACTTACAAATTCATACACACATGGTGTGTTCACTGGTTTGTGTTTCACTGGCATGTATATAATATATTGCTTTTTAACATATATTTTTAAATAAAATGTAACTTTTAACTCCCTACTGTTGGTCAATGAGTCTTTCTCTCTCGAGTGTTTAAGAACCAAATAAATTAGGAAGAATCTTCTGCTGTGATCTGGCTAACATGGATATTGGATTGAGTTAATATTAAACAGCATGAATGAGAAATGCCTAAACGTTTCATAATAATAGTCTCCATGTTAGATAATGCAAACCATCTGTGGTAAAAGAATCCCATACCACCTATCTGCCTTAAGGAAAAATCTGTTTGAACTTTGCCTGATGACAAGCCTTAAGAAATACTGATTTCTACATGAACGTTACAACAACCTTTGAATTTAGCAGTTATATGTGGAAAGGTGCTGTCCTCCTCCAAACCTTTAATTTGAGCAGTTATGCCTCTAAAGGTGCTGACCTCCTCCTCCACATGCCTGATGTGGATGCCAGCGTGCTCATCAGTGGCATTGGAGAAGTACCTGTGCTCCCTCCCAGGGTTTCAAGGCTCGGAAGGACTGCCTTGCTGATGGTTGTGCTCAGGTCTTGAGACACAGAGTCTGTCCAAGCTGTGCCAAAATCAAACACTTAGTGTTTAAAAAAAAATGGTGAATCCAATTTGAAAAAGCTGTACCAAAAATTTCCTATCAGCTTTTACTGTAGAATCATTGGAACAGATGTATTTTCTTTTTTCTGCCTAGCAGATGGGGGTTCTCCACGGATAAACCTTCTTCAGACTACTGCTGCTTCCTCTACCCTATATTCGTCTAGTTCACTGATCTTGCTCCGCTGTTTCCAAAAAGATAAGACCCTATTCTGCACTGTAGTCAAGCGCTTCACAGATGTGTGCTGGGGGAGGCAATATTAATTTCCTGAAAAATTAGTTGTTTTTCAGAACATTCTCTGTTCTGAAATTTTAATACAAAACCTTCTTTCTCCCAAATCCAACTTGTTTCCGTGGGAAGAATCATATATCACGAAAAATGCAGAGCAAAGTCCAATCTGCATACCCCCTAGGGCTAAGACTTTACCATACGCTCTTTCCTTATGCTGCAGATCCCTCTGGTTCTCAGGGAGGAAACACATTTCCAAAGACATCTGTGAGCATGTAGCAAACACATTTGTGAAAGTAGAGGAGGAGCTTCCACAGTAAAGTGACTCCTATGGGAAACACAAATTTCTTACTTTTTCAGATAACAAGCCAGCTTGCAACCAAGAAGTCATGGCTTATACCACTGCCTTTCAGGTAAAAGGCTATCACTTTCCTCTAATATCCATTTTGTTTCATTCATTGGTATTAGTCCCCTAAGATTTATGTCAAAGGGGGCAGCAAGACCTCCTCTCCATGGATTAATTAGCTTGGCCTCAGACCCAGATAGAGCAGCTGTCATTCACACAAATCATTGCACAGATTAAGATTTGGATTATTTCCCCTCTTTTCAGTGTTTTACAGGTGAAATGGCTCAATTAGTCATGACCCCTTGCTACATTGCCATTTATTCCCACTGTTCCTGTACGTGTCACTGTTGGCAAACCATGCTGAGTATGAAGACACCAGCCAGATCTGGGTAATGGTTTCTGAAGGTAGTGGCTGGTAGCAGAAGTGACGCAGTTCCTGGGCTCCCTATGGTGAATTTGACCTGTAGAAATAATTAAGACAGACTGAGCAGCCTCCAAGTGCTGTGCACCCACATCATCCTCAGCTATCAGCCTATTGCCCTGACACCTCAGATGCAAAAGGGATAAAATCATCTGAGATTTACTGTTTAGGGAATCATGCTTTTCCCAGTTAATGTCTCCTTTCAACAAGATGCTCTCTGCTCATTGTTTTCACCCTTGCAGCACAAGGCTGGCTTTGCTGTGCGCAAGCACATAGTGTCTCATCAACCAGCCATCCTCCAGTTCCCTAAAGCTTTGTACTTCCTCTTGATGCTTTTATTTTCCTGTGCTCCTTCTCTGCTATGCCATTAATACAACCTTGACACAAAGCTTGCCAAGAAAACCTCATTGTCCTACTGCAGGCATTTTATTTTGGTTGGTCAATCTTTTCGACATAACTTAGCTGTAAAAATATTTTTATGCCTATTTTCTGACAAAGCCAGGTTGAACTTTAGCCAGGCTAAACACTTCTTAGCAAAAATAAGAATTGTATTTTCTTTCCTTCCACAAATTTAATTTTCTCTCACTATTTCCAAGTCAGTGGTCGTACAGCTAGCTGGAGGGGAAGACCCAAAACAAGGTATATGAAACCTTAAATACTACAGGCAGCATGAAACCCTGTGTGAGTGTGTGTGCCTCCATCTTGTTATTCTTTCAAACAAAGCAAACAGTTATTAACTAAAAGTAACCCATTGATGTTTATGTTGCTGGGTTTTAGGGAAAATAATTAACTGCTCGTTCTTTAAAAGTTGACCTATCTAAGGTTCTAGTTTCTCCAGATCATAGTTGCTACAGTCACAAGTTTCATGGGGTGAAGAGGCAGCTCTTGTACTTTTCATTCTAAACTGAGTCCAAAGCTAAGTGTGTAGCCACTTATTCTCAGCTAGACATGCTTGTGCTTGTGGCTGACTGGCATTTTCTTTTTTAACTAGGCTGTTTTAGCACAGGGCCACCTTGTACTTTTGTGTACGCAGAGTGAAGGCACTGCAAACTCACTCTAGGTGGTAATTTCACTGCAGGGGATGTTATCAAAGTACCAGAACATTAGCTATGCTTACATTTGAGAAATGCGTTTTATGCCATATATGTATATATAGCATTCTTGACCCTTAGTCTCGGCTCCAAGCTTGCTTGTGTGTCCAAAACATATACATAACAGATGTTTCTTTGTTTCACACCAGCCACTGTAGACACAGCTGATACTCTTCAGTGGACATGTTTATTGAAACTTTCAGATAAAATGTCTCAATCACCTGGTAAGCATTTTCATTTGAAATCTGCCTTTCTTCTGTGTAATATGAAGGTTTCCTTTTGCCTCACACCTTCCCACAGGTTTTTTGGCACTCCTGCCAAGCTTGAACTGAGCTTTACCTGGAGTTTTCACTTTTGCCTGGACTGTGAAGCCCAGACATTTAGACTGCTTTTTTGCACCAAGCCATTTTATGGATTAAGGTGGAAATCAAAAGGGGGAAACGGTATCCACTTCTTAACAGAAGTTTACTACAGATCTTAAGGGTTCAAAACTGGTGATTTCTAAGACAAGATCGAAAAGCCTTTGGCCTGCTGAAAAAGGAAGCATTAGCCCCAGCTTTCTGTACCTTTTTCAGCTTCTTTCCTCACCCTGTTTCCCCTACTGGTTTACTGAAGCAGAAACCACGTGGCCCAAGAGGTGTCTGCTACTCTAAGCACTTTGTATGGCAGTCAACCAGTTTGCAGCTCTTTATTTATGGAGATCATATTAAGTTACATTCAGAGGACCTTGTTCTGATCTCACCCCTTAAAAAACAGGAGTAATTTTCACTAAAGCAACAGAGTATGCAGCCAAAAGACAGGCATAGGCAAGATCAGTGTAAGACATGCAGTGTCTGGTATGTTGCTATGTATGCTTCCTTGCTGCACCAACCCAGCTGGGAGTTTTATCGCAGCATGCACAGAAGGCTTCCCAAATGTGAAATAAGAAAGATGCTTAATCCCTCTAATTTCTCCAGGGAAATCCTCTCCTCCCTTCAGGGGTAGAAATGGCCATGTGACTTTCTGAACTGGTCAGACTGGCTGCTAAGTGTACAAAATATTGCCAGGTTTGATAGATCTCCTCTTACTATTTCTCTCCTCACTGACTTCACTATAATTTTAATTCCACCACAGGTCTTACAAAGATAAGGCATGAATAAACTCATCAGGGTGATACTGGATACAAAAGCAACATTCAGGCAAATTTCCCTCTTCTTAAAGTCTGAGTGTGTAAAGCTTAAAGAAGTCGCCAACTAAATCAGGAACAACAAAAACATATGATTGAAAAACATCTTTCATTTTTCTCTTTCAGACATCCTATTGCTATTTCATTAGGAAACACTTCTGCATCTTACAAGAATTTACCTTAGAGATCATATTTTTTTACATCCATGTTTAAAACTCCTCTTGATAACACTGGGTTTCAGGTATTATCACTTTTCCTAGGTAAAATGTCTTTTCCAGCAGCCACAAACCACTTTCTACACAGGAGAAACAGTTTTCCCCTCCCAACGTCTGTTAAAAATGCATATTAAAAAATAGTACTAGAGAGCCTGGGTTTGATTTCCACTTAGCAGTGCCTTAATGATTTTTTTTTTTCCTTTATGCTTGTCAAATGTGTACTTCAGCGCACAAATAAGTGTATTCGGGCACCCTGCTGCAGCCCTGCGCAAGACACAAAACAGAAACAGCCTCCACTGCAAAGCGCATGGTTTAAAGCTTCCTTGATGTATTGAGACAAAAATGCAGCAGAACTTGTCCTTATTCAGAGGCTGGATCTTGAAAACTGGAACTCCCAAGAGGAAAGCCAACAGCCAGAGAAATGTTGCAGGCGCTGTTGCAGTTGTCTGGGAAGAAGGGTTTGTCCGTGCCCTTTACTCAGATATGTGGGGCTTTCTATGTTCATTCTTTGAATTTGAGTGGGATTTTTTAAAACCAGTTCTTAAAATAGAGCAGTGTTTTGAATGTGGTTTTTTTTTAGGCATTCTCTCATTGCTTTAAATGTGGAGAGCTCGTGTGTACCAAGCTGGTACAGAACGGCTGGCAGGACGTCCCTGAAGGCTACAACTTCACAGGCCTCCAGCTGACTATCCAGGCATGAGACATTTTCTTCATGCTCTCTTTAATACAGATAACAGGTGGCCGATTACCCTTACTCATGTGAGTAGTCCCAAGAGTTGGCCTCAGTTTCACCTTTTGAGGAATGATTGATCATCACGGCCATCTCAGAGCTAGCATCCAAGCTACTGATGTTTAGGAAAAATCCCTAAATTACATATCCAATGCACCACTGAAAAGGAAGCTTGAGTCCCTGACTCCCAATTCATTCATTAATTCTTCCCAAGGATATGGAGAGTCATCTGTGAGGACAAGAACCCATGACAATGTCATTTGTCTTTCTCATTTTAGTTACTTAAGAGTTCAAGAAACTCATTGCCTTTAATAAGAATTTACTCTGAAGTGGATTCTTTCTGCATATAAATACTTTGCTTTCAGTGCAGGTTGCTTTGCAAATTTATGTTTTGAGTTGTTCTCGGTTTAGAATCTCCACTTTCTGGGCCTTTGTATGTAGTGTTACGACTCAACGTAAACTTGGTATTTTTAAAAAGAAGAAAAGCACTTTCAGTTTCTCTTGGTTCTTTGTAATTAAATCAGCAAGAAGCTGAAGCTAGGTAGGAAGCAGTTTTCATAACCAGGATGCATGCAGCTTTAATGACATAAAAGGATCAAGGAAAAAATCCTTAGCCCTGAGGCACTGTGTGTCAATGAATTAAGGGTTATTTTAACAGCGCATAAGTCATTGAATCTGCTCTTTCTGTAGCTTTTTGGGGACCTCTGTGAACATAACTTGGAAGGAAAAACGTTCAGGAATCACAATGTTCAGCATTCTGTTGATTTAAAAAAATGTCATATATAACAAGACAAAATATGTCCTTGTAGAATCATAGTTTAATTTAGGTTGGAAAGGACCTCCAGAGGTCTAAGTCCAACCCTTTGCTCAAAATAGGGCCAACTTCAAAGTTAAATCAGGTTGCTCAGGACTTTGTCCAGATGGGACGGGCTCCATCCTTCAAGCTCCAAGGATGGAAATGCCTCAGCCTCTCTGGGAAACCTGTTACTGTGTTTGACCACTCTCATTGTGAAGAATTTCTAATAGCAATTTCCCTCTGTAAACCTCATGTCTGTTGCCTCTTGAGCTTCTGCTGTGTACCTCCAAAAAGAGCCTAGGTCCATCTTCCTTGTACCCTCTTTAGGCAGTGGAAAACAACAAATAGATTCCTCTTCTGTGGCTGAGCAAATTTAGACACATCTAGAGCCAAAATAATTGTGTTTATAGAAATGAATTTTTCAAAAGGTACGTTGAGCTCCCTATGTATTGTGTCTTAGCAGTTATTCCTATAGCAAAAGGACTTGTTGGGAAGAAAGGCAGTGTTCGAGGTTTCAGCCTACTATTCGATAGTCAGGCACCTTTTGTTCTGAAAGTCAGACACTTTGCAGGCAATCAAGAACCCTAAACAAACTGATGGTATTTCAGCCTTGGATGAAATACCAGCTCCCTCTTTCCAACTTAATATTGTCTCTAAAACCTCTCTTATACCCTTCAAGTAAAGAGACGTGATTAAAGGGACACACTCAAAAGAAGGAACTGAAAAAGGAATGAAGCAAGTGTGATTTTCGTTATTACTTTTCTAATGATAATTTAATTCCTCTACAGATCATGAATACTGTCAATCATTATGTCATATAAAAATAGGAATACCTAAGTATTTCACTGAATTTTTAAAGGGAAAATTACACATACTCCATTTTTCTTGATGTGAAAAAATTTTGGTGAGCTGTCTACAGCAGCTCTTGATCCCAGTGGCATGCTAGGTTAGAGCTGAGCTGCATGCCTGGAAGGAGCCAGATTGAAATAAAATAATGCTATGAAGCCACTCTTTATCCTCCTCACTCCCATATGGCTTGGATCTGAGGCCAAAGGGTTTAGCTCTGAGGTCTTGTTCTGTCTGAACAAACAACAAGCTATTTAAAACAAATACTGAACATTGAATAACTATCAGTTAATGTTTACGTTGCAGAGCTTGTTATCATTATATTTAATGCTGTACAAATATACAGTACAAGTATGCTAAGATATATGTCACCCATCTCAGAAGGTCTACAGGATAAGACCCTAAGATTGCTCATAAAGAGAATTGTGCTGGATCTGCCCTACCTAGAAACCTGCATGTTGCTATCACCACCCGAGCACTTTAAAATGTGACGTTCCTCTGGGTGGATGGTTTCCACTGACCCTCACCCTGTGTTCACATCCCCTTATCAATAGGAGTGCCACTTGGTGCCAGCGGGATGTGCTGCACTTTGCTCCAGTAGTACCACTAGAACGTAATACAAGCACGAGGCAGTCCAGAGTCATCTGGCCTCAATGAAAATACACCTTCTACACCCACTGAATTTTGTTTGCATTCTTGTGAACACAAAACATTGCCTCTGCGCCAGAAGATACAGCGCTCTAGTCAAAACAGATGCGGTCCTTCCCCAGCTTTCACAGCATCTGTTTAGGAAACAGACTCTGTTTGAGTCTGACTCTGAAGGGAAACATGGGTCACTTCGTAAGAAACGGAGCTGGAAATGGCCCACATTACATGTAGGTTACTTCTCTCAGCATGTACTTAGAAAAAGAAGGGCAGAATCCTGTAAGTCACATCAAGGAGCAGTTTATTAACAAGGCAACTAGAAAGCCTGTAAATTCCCAGCAGGCAAGACATTGCAAATATCCTGCATATTTATTTTAAGATAAAACATACAAAAAACCAGGTCATTATCACCAAAATATATGTTGCAAAGGAGACCAAGGCATCAGATAAATTGCAGTGTTTGGCCTGTATCAGAGAGACTTGCCTCAAGGCTCAGTAATTGCTACAGTCTGCTGTGTAAGAAGGATGGCAATGAAACAGGTAGGTCAAATGAGAGAAACAAGCTCCATTCCCTACAAAGAAATTACACTCTTGCATAAAACCAGGGCTCTCTTTCTGGAAGATCTGTGTATATTCATGTAGAAATAAAGAACTAAACATAATTACTTGCAATGCTACCATGCATATAATTACAGTTGTGATAATATGTGAAATGAGCCAAAACATTTGCTGGGCTGTTTTCTTTAGAAGGACCCAGAAAACACCATAATAACAACCCTATTAATCTAGAAAAGCACAACTTCTGCTGCGACACATGGACATAGCTTTGAAGGAATTTTGGCTGTCCTGCCAAATGCGAAGAGACTTAGATTTTTTGTTCTCTGTTCTAGGTTAACACACAGCCTGAGAAGTAAAAGTCATGCTTGTACTATTTCTGAAATACATTATTAATCTTTGCTTTCTTGCCTTAGCTCTTTCTTTTGTCTTCTAGTTCAGCAGTTTTCAGGATCCTTCCGATGTATGAGCCCCAGAAACATTCCCAGTGGGAAGTTAGACCAATTTCCCATACATAAATTGTTGTAAATCATTTGCAGATTTGCTTTCCTTTGTCACTTTTCACTGACCGCTTAAAAGCAGACTCCAGTCCCCCATGGTTTTGCAGTCCACAGCCTGAAAACTACTGCTCTAGACACTTCCACGTTTGATAATGTGTTTCTCTGTCATTGCGTTTTTAAGCAGCTGCTGTTCAGAAGTAGGTCAGCATGTGGCAGCAGCTGATGATCTGGAGAAAAGGGGACATTCTGGGTCATGCCTCACCATGGCTGTGGGAGTCCTGATCCATGAATTGAGTGTCTATTCAATTGTTACTTCAGTTTCTCAGATGACACAGGCACACAGACATGCAGATACAGAGCACACCATCTTTTTTAATCATGAGCAAATACCTGCTTCCTATTTACAGATTAACAAGCTGGGTAAGTCATCAGTGTTGACTGGACTTTTCCAGAGCAATGAAGGAAGAAAATTTGCGTGGGGACAGCAGGATTCAAACCCCTCTTCTTTAATGAGGACTCCCAGCCTCATCTGCAGTGACCTTCATGGCAGGCCTCCCACGGGCTTCAGTCGGGTCAGGGTTTTGCTTTGAAAACTGCATGCTGGAACATGTCGCTTTGCTCAAAGAGTGTTTACAACTTGAGGGAAATGGAGCTTGCCCATTTAATGTAGAGGGCTTTAAAATCCCCGAGTGGTTCATTTTCCAGTGTTAACTTGCCCAGCATAATGCACCACATTGTAACCTCAGACCCAGGGGTTCAGCCATCTGTGACAAAGACCCAGATTTGCAAAGAGTAACAGGGCTTCAAAATGACATCAAGTTATGCATATTACAACATTACAAAACTCTTGGTTTAGATGTACATTTTTTCCCTGGATGATGGGGAAATGTAGTTCGAGGTTGCCCAATGTTAAGACAAACATGACAGAATAGCAAGCCCATCTTTACTGTTTTTCAACATGTGGTTACTTTCTGTATCCATAAGGGACTCGCTATCCATATCCTTTCAAGACCAGCACCAGCCATGTGGTTATGTCAAATGCTTAGGGGCTAAGTGGTTTGATTACTGTAAGCATCTCGCTTAATCTACTAAGCCATGCAGTTCCATCTGGTGGTAAAAATACAAAGATTTTATCTTTGTAGGTTTGTTAAAGAGGTGTCAGATAGTACAAGTTATCCCCACTTTGCTCATCAGAAAAGAAACCAACAGGTATAGAGAGAAAAACCTGTAATTTTGATGGCAAAATAGGTTTGTTATAACCTAGTTAGTTTTCAGCAATGGTTAAAAAAGTGTGAAAACACCCATTTGAACTCTAGAAAAATTAACTGTTATTGACATCTTTAAAACATGAGCCTGTCATCCTCCACCAGCATATAAAGACATGTGAGTTTTTATCTATCAGCATCTCAACTCTATTTTGATGAATGGATCCTTAACCAAAAGTGATAATTTCCTCACTTTTTGAAAAACCCTGGTACTGTGATTTTTTTTTTTTTTTCATTCCTCTCCACTAGACTCTTTAATGACATGAATACCATTTCCTACCAAGTTTGCCTGAGGCCAGAAATTACTTGCTTCTGCAGAGCAAGTAACTATGACAAACAACACAGTACTATTGTCAATATGTAGTTCCAGATGCTCAAGTTAATCAAATAAGAGGAAAAGGTGGCTTTTAGAGAAAACTTTACTTGCTATTTTGTCACAAA
>JANXJC010000078.1:35879214-35894338 GCA_027564655.1 Leptodon cayanensis
CACAGATGATGGTTGGACTTGATGATCTTGAAGGTCTTTTCCAACCTAAATGATTCTATGATTCTATGATTCTATGATTTACAGGAGTTCACAACGGTTTCTGAAATAGTCTGAAAGCAATTAAAAACAATTTTAATTGCTTGAAATCACTTTTAGTTCATAATGACACTCTGTCGCCTTTTTGAAATACCTGTGGAAATCTTTTTTTCACAAATTTTTTTATTTTTCCTCTAACTACCACATTGGTTTAATGAGACAAGTCTTAGGCTATCTGTAATATGACCTTACATTTTTTACTGTCATGGTTGTGTTGTGAGGACATTTTGTTTTATGCTAAGAATTGTAGCAGAGACCTTACATTATACAAAGCTTTTTTGCCCCTCCTCTCTGAACATGCCATTAGAGTGCTTGAAACATTTATTTCAATTGCTGGAACTCTCTTGGATTCCCAGAATCTTTGCTATCAGCTTTCTCTTTTCCTGAAATAGAAGTCTGGATTTTGTTAAAGCATATAAATAGCTGTGAAGAATATGGTATCTTAATAAAATTCAGAGTGTGGGATTTTATGTACTTTCAGAAATGGAGAGTAAGGAATGAAATAACTCACACACATTACAGCTCCCAACAGATACAATAGGCATGTCCAACATCTGATGATTCACAGATATGTACATGTAATTTTGTCCCCCTCTAGCTAAGTGCAATAATGCTATGCTACAAAGTCTTGCTTGCTTTTTGGTTCCAGGATTTGGGCTCTTGGCAGCACAGTGCTCCAACATCAGCCATGGGCTCGGTTGGTGTACAATCTGCTAATTACAGCACTCTTTTTCTTAGGAGTTGAAAAAGATTCATGTAAATCCCTGTGGCTGAGGAGAGTTTATAGTCCAGCTTTCCTGCTGCTGAATGAGTGTTCCTGCCACTATGTGAGTGAATGAGAGGTAAGAGTTGCTAGCTCCATTTAAAGTCCCATTTAAAGCCCCCCCCTCCCAGGTGCCTTTCCGTGTACTGCATTTCATGTCTTCCATACTTCTGACAAATTTGTAATAATTTATTAATAATATTGAATCTTGTGACTATTTGCCATTTTTAATATATATATTTTTTCATTTCTGGTGGAAAATACACAAGTTTATCATAATCTCCAAATGTGCACAGGTAACACAGGATTTTAAAATCACTCTTTCCTTGTGAATTTCAGGGCTGCTAATCTTTTCTTCCTAAACACTTAGCCATACTCTTCAGAGACTGTAAATCACAGTCATCATTAAGCTGTGGTGCTAAAAACATTGATTTTTTTGAACACTGATATAATTTAGCTTTTTCTTTGGCATAAATAATATCACATGGGTTACATAAAGCAAAGTGGGTTTACATCTTCATTAAATTGGTTTATTTTGTGCCTTGAGGCCAGAATTCTGCAGACAGGGAAGGACCATGGTGGATAGTTATATGTACAAGAAAAAGACCTAATTGGCAAATTTTTGCAAACAGCTAATACCACATTGCAACGACTTCGCATCATAAGAACTTCTCCTCTTTCAGATGTGCAAGCTGAAGTGCTAATTGAAAAATGTAGTCTTTTTTACTGTTAAAATAGTTAGTTAGAAAAATTACCCTTTAAGCAATCTCAACCTAAAAAATAGAGGAGCAAGTATTCTTAGTTGCTTTTACAAATTAAAATTCTATTTTCTGGTTCATAAAGCACCCAGCGCTTCTCAGACACATTTCTGAATGGCATCATACAAGAGCTGGATGGTCTACACTAAGTGTGATGGAGTTTAGAGCAGTGGGGCCAAACAGTCCTACAGCATGGGGCACCAGTGAGGAGAGTTTCAGCCCCTCCTACCATCTACTCCAGACTGAGCTATGGTGTCGGTGCCTACCATCATGTTGTGGATAGCATCAACATGCATTGGAGTAACTATCATGCTTACAGTGTTAACTTCTGTAACATAAATGATTTTGTGAAATGTTTCATCTTTGACCAAGACGTTTTAGACAAAGGGAACTTGTAGGGAACTCACAGGAGAAGAATTGATCTTTCTGATGGGATTCATCTGTCTAAATGGAAGTGTTTACATTGAAGATGTCTACATCTGCCAAGATCAGAGTTCCTTTTGTATAGAGGAATATAGGGCCTTATTTGTCATGATTCCGCTCATCTTCAAGCAAACACTAAAGTAGTACTGATAGCCATGCTCTGTTTTCCCTGACTGGTGTGACTTCATAGATGCCTACATAGAAAACATTTAAAATTAGGTGAGACAAAATCTAGCATTGGCCTTTCCAGATAAATCCCATGGGACTGATCCACAGTCTACCAAAGTCCACGAGAGGCTATTTGTGACGTCTCTGGGTCAGAGATCACTCCTTTCTTAATGAAAGAAGTACTGTATTAAAGAATAAGTGCTGGATTTCTTGAGCACAGCTGCCAGAACTTTCTCAGAATTGTGGCACAGCTATGGGAATACATTAGGGATGTAAAAAAAAAGCATTTTCTCACATTAGTCATTGGATGTACATTTGGGTATTGGCCATTTTCCTTTCAACCCTTGATTTAGTAAGAGAAAATCAGCTAAATCAATCTTTTTTTATTTAGTAAAGGAAAACCCTGTTTTAACATATGGATACCTTGGAAAAATTCCAGGAAAGGAAAAGGTTTGTGTAAAGTAAGGCATGTACAGACTACTGCTCCAAAGTATGGGCTGGGCAGGGATGTGCCACTCTGACTGCTCAGAAAATATGTATTGACCCATGTAAAAAAGCAGCACTCACTCGTGTTATCAGTAGAGTTACAAATGACTTTGTGTAAACATCATCCTTATGGCTCTCGGGTCACAGAGATCGCACAAGGTCAAGGTTTCCACGAATAGCAACAGATGTTCTATATCCCCAAGAGAGTCCTCACTCAGAACCTGGCCTGGCCAGGACTTTAGGGAGAGGTCAAGAAAATGCATGCTAGTACCAGCCAAAAAAAAAAAAGAAATTATTCTGTTCCAAACCAGCGCATATTTTGAATGGTCAAATGTTATTGCCACAAAGAGAGTTGTTGAGGATTTCCACACCTTTCAACTGTACAATGTTGTACCAGCTACGAGAAATATTGCAAACTTTCAGATTGTTGAGGGCGTATGATCAAAGTAGGTCAGGTCACACTTCTAGATGCTGTTTCAGCATCTAATTACCGAAACATCTTGATCAGGATCTGGACAAGTAAGAGAAGGTTATTTATACAGAAATAAAGTCATGTTCCATTTTGACACTGCTACATTCTTATGGGACCCTGAGGTTACGTCATTAAAGAGGATCTTCTCTTGTTACCTACCAAATTGTTTTGTGCTCCAGTCAGGAATGACTTCACACTAATACTGCTTGTAAGAGATCCCTAAGGCCTTTACAATGAGATACAATGTCTGCTGGGAAAAAAAAACAAACCTGCTTTCTCTTGCTAACTGAAGATCATATGTGATACAATAGCTATTAACCATAAATAAACCCCTTTATGGAATTTTCCATACTCATCAATTGTGTTTAAAGATTGCTACACCCAACATGCAGCAATTAAATTCTGTCTCTATACAAATAATTATCACTTATTACTGAATGTCAAATGTCAAATTTTCAGCTGCCTGACTAGGAATTTTTCAGCATGTGCTCCAATTTTAGTAAAAAATTATGGAGACTGCATAGAAGTTCTGTTCATCATGAAATATGTTTATGTTAGATAATGTTGCTGCAGTGTTGAAAGAATATTTATGTGGAATGATATGACAAATATGTCATGTATCAGCTACAAATATAGATTAATAAATCATAAGATGTCTTAGCTGTGGGATCACTAACACTGCAGAATCTTAATGTGAAAAATGGAAATCTCATACAGCAAAAAAAGCTAATAGTAGAAAAAAAGCAGTAGAAAATGTACTTTCCAGTAATAGCCTTTCATTGGTTAGCATACGTGTGTAGCTTCTAAAAAAACCAAGTTTAATATTTTGGAGTAGCATGCTTTGTTTGCTTCTCTTTTTGAGATAAACAGGGCCTCCAAAACACGTGAGATGAACCTCTCTGCTGAAAATCTTTTGACTTTTACTTAAACAATTCAGACTTCTGCATACAAAGTCAGCATTTAAAAAACTCAAAAACAACAAAAAAGCCCAGAAAAAATCTGTGAATTTTGCAGAAAATCCTAACTTTGCATCATCATAGCCTAAATTAAGCCCTTTTATGTTTTCTACTCATTATAGAGAATTAAGTACTGCAGTCACAATTAGACATACAGTTTTTCATTATTTTTCAGGCTAATTTATTTTTCTGGACCATAAAACAACAGAATGATTTGAAGCTTCCTTAAATATCCAGTAACGGTGTGGTCTGACAAATGCCAGTACAGATCAACCATACCCAGAAGAAACAGCAATAAAGATAATTTACGCCATCAAAGAAACAGTGCAATTTTTTTCTGCAAAACTGACAGTGACTGAGTTTTTAAACAGTTTTTACAAGTTCTTAAGAATGACACAAGCTGAAAGGAAATAAACTGCAAATAATAATGAGCACTCCCCCTTTTGACTGAGGCAGCTGGGTTGAAACTCAGTGTCTGGTGGATTATTCTGGGTAGGAGGAAAAGTGATGAGTATCTTAGACATGGACCTGTCTGTATGCAAGAGTGCACAAAATCATGTTTACCTGAGCACAGGAGGTTTTAAAAATCCCAGTTTTTCCACTTACTTCTCTAACCTTCTCTCAGTCATTGAGGAATCCAAGAGGTAAAAATGTCAGCTGCATTGAGACCAATAGCAAAATCCCCAGTGGTATTGGGATTTCACCTGAAGAAAAGAGCCAGAGTGGTGCTGACATATTAACCTTTTGACAATTCCAATGGCTCAGAATAATTCCCTTCCTCATTCAAAAGTAAAAGTCTTTGTAAAAAGACTTTTGTACTTTGTAAAAAAAATCCATTAAAAGGAGGTAACAGATGGCCATTACCTCCCTAATAATGCTTAATTATTCATGCAGGTATGCCATTGGCATTATGTTAGTCACAGGAACCAAGGCCATGGTTTAAACAAGCAAGTAAGAGTCTGGAGTGTCTCCCACTTCTGTGTACACAGCCCAATGAAAATTGCAGGACGTCACTGTCATAAGTAAAGTGTTCAGCCCTTTCTGAAAAATGTGCCTAACCAGAGCTTGACAGCTGTCTGTCCAGACTCTCTTTCCTGTCTGTCATCAACAGTCTCAGCTACTTGGGTCAATAATGTCATTTTCAGGGAATCTGATGGGGAATTTTAGCTTCTCCACTGGACAGAAATCCACTGAGCAACATTCATTAGCTTATTATCTTTTCCAAGTTGGTCGCTTTCTGTGTGGCAAGATGAGAGAATGAAACTTACGGTTTAATATTGTTTTGCCTTGTGAATTTGTATTAGAAACACTGGACAGCACTGAGAACCCACATATAACACTTCTTGACATCCTGTTTGAATTTCTGTAGGTATTATTCTTTGTGAAACATGAACCTCCTAGGACAGTTAGGGCCCTTCTGGTCTCATACCAATAATGCCTCCAGCTGAGGCACAGGAAAACCAAATTGCTCTTCAAATTGAATCACGGGAAACCTTGATTTCTTGCTTGTCTCAAGCAAAGTTAATCAGAAACAGATGCAAACTCCTGTTGAAATACTAAGTTATATATTTATGTACTGCTGGGTTATCTTTTGGCCTACTGGGTTAAAATGATAATATACTTTCTTTTTTTTTTTTTTAATTACTATTGCATTTGGTTAGTAGGCTTTTGCAAAATACTAATGAAAATAAATTAACAATTTGTATTGATACTGATAACTCTGGTAATTACTGGCAAAGTTAAACCACTAATTTGATCAAAAATGAAATTTGTGTCCTCTGGGAAAAACAGTAGCGAAAGTGCCATTCATGTTCCAAATTGATACAAAAGGATGAAATATATAATAATCTGCTAGAACAAAACATTCAATCCAGACTCAAATTAAATATTTTGGTTTTACTTCAGCTAACAATTTCTGCCAAAATAAATCTCCTCCTAACACAAAATGAGGATCTATCTTTGTTTTTAACACTCCCCCCCTGCCCTGTGCCCCCTTTCCAGCCCCTGCCTGCCGATATGAAACTATGCAGTCCATCCACGGGAACTATCACTTCAGTTGCAATGAAAGAAGCTCCTGGGTATCGTTTATCAAAACTCCCAAGACACTGTTTTAGGTTCATCAGTTAGATGGTTATATGCTGTACAACATGTGAGCAGCTGCCAGTGACAGACAGTATCAGGAAAAAGTACTACTTTCAAGCTGGTTTAGATCCATGTGTACATTGATTATTTTTCTCCTTTGCATTTCTCAGCTCTATGAGTAGACAAGGTTATCATCTTCCTCCTGCTTCTGAATAGGGTATATAAAAATACTCTTGCAGTGTAAAAACCATTTTGTAAGAGTTTCGTTGGTAATTGTTCTGCTTAGTATACACTAGAATCAGCGATGATCAAGCACGTGCCATAGAGGTAACGCAAAATGGAAAAAAACCCTTTCCTTCTTCGTGAACAAAGCTAAGTTTTTTTAATTCAACTTTGTGTGTGACTCAGAAATATGGACAAAAATTGTTTGTAGTTGAAAACAGAGAGAAATCTGGGTGTCCAGGTTAATACTACGTTTTGTAAGTATAATGCATATGATTCAGGTCTCAGCTTCCACCTGTGCCTGACTAATGTCCTGAATTCAGTGAGATTGTCCTCACCTGCAAGCATGTAACTGAAAGATTAATCAGGCCTATTCAAATCTTCATAAAGGCTAAGTCAGGAACTGTTCACAACACTGAATGTCTCAGTGCTGTCCTGAGATTTATTTTTACAGTGACACAAAAAGCCAGTGTTTAAAATCTATCATTTTCATAAACCTGACATATTCACCCAGCTGCATCAATTCACAGTGTGTTGGTTTATGCTTCTCCTCCCATTGTTCTCCCCCTTCTCTCTCCCATCTCCCCAGCACATTGGGAGTCAGAGAGTCTTTAATTTACCCGTCATTTACTGCTGAAGAAGCCCCTTAGCAAATGATAACCTTACCTCCCAGCTTTGAAAGGGATATACTCATTCTCTAGCCCTCATTGTTTCCTAAAAATATACGACATCTTAGAAGAATGGTGCTGGTCTGGAGCACATGTACTGGTCTCAGTAAAACCTAGCCTGCAGTCACACTGGTATTTTCCCGTGCTTCAACCAAGATTGCTATGTGTTCATATCTATTTAACTTCTCTGCTTTCTTGAAAACATCGGCTTAACCATTCCTGGGGACCTCGCATTTTGCAGGATGCTGAGGAGGAAATGGACTAGAGGAGCTGTAGCTCCCTTGCAAGGGTAGAATTTTCTCCACATTCTAGTTTCTTTATCAGCATCTTGATGAGGAAAGAATGAAAACAAAAGGCAAAGCAAGGAATGTTTTTGCAGCGCTGCCTCCCTCTCCTACCGCTGACCTGCACAGGCTCGCTGTCTTCTCCCCAAGAAGGCATCCTTGCCTTTCCCAAGGGTTACCTAACTCACCCTCCGGTCGCATGACTGCCTGCTTCTTCACTCTGTACCACGGCCTTTGAGGCAGTGACAGAGTTAAATACAGAACATATTCCCATGTTATTGTTTATATCTTTCTCTCCCTGTCTCTTTCCAGAATGTATTTTTATAATCTTCCACTGTAATAGCCTGGCTTGCTAAATGAACTTTTTGCTTTCAGCTACAAAGTAATTTTGCACTTAAGATAATGAAATAAGTAGAAGCTGCTAAGTTTTATGTCTTCATTGCTCCACTGGCAATAGGCCTAATCTAGCAAGAAAAACACATGTCGTTAGGAAATGCCATGATGGAGGTTTTAGACAACCCTTTAAACATCGTGTCACTGAGGATAAGAACTGCACAGGAAAGGACTGCAGCAGTCATTTCATTAAATGCTTGTCCTCAGAGGGAAAAAGTAGTTACATTGTGGCACAGATGGTTTCCCACTGCTAAAAGCACAGCGGTTCAAACCATGCAAGAAAAGCAGGGAGATAGAGAGGCAGGCAACGTGAGCAAAGTAATTGTAAGAAATGCCAGGGATTGTGATTTGGGAAGGAGTGGAAGTGCCAGGGATGTGCTGCATTGGGAAGGGGAGTCAGAAATTGTAGCAGAAAATTGAAGAGAGCTTGTTTGAGGGAGGGAAGAAAGACTGCTGCTGGTTTTGATTTTATTTGTATTCATGTCCTGTGCAGAGCACCTGCAAGTGCTTTAGGCTGATGATGGTTGAGGGCTTTTATTTTTTTTAAGATGGATAGAGCTTTCCAACGGAATGTTTCTGGTATAGCAAAGCATACCAGGCTTGGGACTTTCCGTGCTGTATAAAACCATTCACAGGATGGCTTAAACTTTATTTAGACACCTTTTTTCAGGTATTTGAGTATTTTCTGGGAGCAAGTCTTTGCTATTTTAGTCACCCCTCTTGCTACGGCTACTGGACATTACATATATTAATCTTACAGAACTGAGGTGAGATAAGAAAATACTATTATCCTATGAGGCACAGGCAGATGTGGCTTGCCCATAGATAGCCTGCAATGACTAACTCCCAGGCAAGCATGTAAATTACTGGCCTATTTTACCCCTGATCTCATGTCCCTTGCTGTTCCCTGTCACCACATAAAGCTGAGATCTGCACTGATAGCCGCTGGAAGGTGTAACCTCCCAGTTACTTTACGTCTGCTTAAACAACTGCTCCCTGGGTTAATTTAGCACCTGTAAGTCCCAGCAGTTAAGCTACATTGCTTCCTGTAGAGTCTTGCCCTGTCCGCATAAGCAGCATTTTGTAGCTTGTGGCTTGAGGGCCAGGTCCTGCTCTCAAATACAGCTGGATAAATCTGCTCTACCCACAGAATTACCCAGTCCACCTTTTCCTCCCTTGACTCAGCCTTAGTTGCTCACATGGTTGTATATTTTGTACACTGCTGTCCAGTTTATCCTTTTTGTTTTACTTCAGACTTTATGAAAAGCTAGGGTGTTTTTCTAAAAAGAAAAAAAACCTGTTGTATGTTGGTATGATGTAAGTCTACCAGGATTTCTTCTTGACTACTTCTTGATTACATCAAGATCAAAATAAATCATTTCAAGTAGTGTGTATGCTACAGCAGCACACTGAGGCAAGTTTATGTATTTTTCATGCCACAACAATCTTTTAACATCTAGTACAAATGACTCATTGCAGTTTCAGCAGGTTATTACCTTCTTGAAATACTAGTAAATTCAGTCTCTCTTCCACAGTTGCTGCATGGTACTCTGTATTTCTGGCTATTTCCCATCATAGTAGAAAAAATAAAAGAACAATGCTTGCAGAGGCAGGAGTGCTCTCTCAATGCCTAATACCACCCTGCTCCCTCACTATCCTTTTTTGGTAGTGTTTGGGTTAGGTTCCGGATATGAAACAAGCCATCTGACAGAAAAGTGCCTTGATGTTTGCAGTGGTGGAAAATTCCAATCTCCTCATTAGTTTATTTACTGTGTTTCACTGGGGACTAACTGCAGGTTTAAATGCTGTGATTGTTTTTACTGATATTAGTAAGAAACAGTCCTGCTGCTTGGAAGTGATCGAGTTTTTTTCAGAAATAAAGAGTACTTTGGAACGTCAAAACCAAAGCCTTAACAATAAACCAGTCATAAATCGACAGTCTGGTTTTCTCAGAAGTGTTTCAAGGAGTGATTTACTCCTGATGTCACAACATCTCTTGCCGTTTTTGCTGGAGACCAATTTTTGCTGACATGTACTCATTATGTCAGACACAAAAGAATCTATTAATTCTCTTAATTTAAGTGAGTTTTGGACGAGGCCCGAGGGAGAGAAAAAAAACAACAGAGGGAAGAGGGTTACCATTCTAGCTATGCAATGGAAAATAATCTGCCTGCGCAGAGGGAGGGGAAGGACAGAAAAGTAAAAGGAGAATAGCTTCCCCTCTCCCAGGGCACCCCAAGAGGGGAAAGGAGAGGGATGGGAGTGTAAGCTGCTGCTCTAGTTTACATACCAAATTGGCTTCTTCTTGCTTACACTGAATGTTTATAGGATTCTTCCTGTTCACTGCCATTTTAAGAACTGCTTGGACTTTTTGCCATCCTGCTTTCTAAACTTAGAAGGCCATCCAGGCTGAGGTGGGGATGGGGTTTTAAGAGTGTTCTGTGTGTGTAAGAAATGTAGCCAAGATGAAGAGGAAACTCAGGCTAAGCTAACTTACTTGAGGACAGAAAGGGCAGCCAGGTAGCAAAGTTTTAATGTCTCTTGTTGAAGCTCTTTTGAAGAAAAAAGTAATTATTTATGCTTTTCTGGTGTCAGGGGTGGAAAAACAAACAAACAAACAAAAAACCCCAGCAAACAGAGAGCTATCTTTGCCTTTAGATCTCTTACTGAGCAAGAGAAGCTGGGTTCTTGTCCTTACACCTAACGCTTTACAGAAAAAACAGTTTCGTATAAAACGAATGCTCAAACATTGTCTCCTACAAGTTCCTTGCAGCAGCAGCTGACACCCAGGGTGTTTTACATCACATGCCCATGTGCCTGTCTCTTGCCTTCCACCCCTCTGCACACAGAGGGGTAACCCCAAACCCTCTTCGGACTGTGCCAGCCTCTCACCCCGTCTCCGCAGTGGCCTGGGGCAGCGGGCTGGGAGAAATGTCCAGTGTGGTCCCCGCAGAGGAGAGCAGCCGGGTCCCCGTGTTGGGAAGGGGCGGCCGCCCAGCTGCTCAGCTCTCTGCAGGCGCGGGCAGCTCCAGGCACGCATGCAGAGATGTACGAGTGTCTGAGGGACGCCTTTTTCTGACATGTGGCTGCCGTAGGACTGCAGGCATCTCGAGGAGCGAGCCGGTAGCAAACAGGGGTGATCTGGCTCCGAGTGCTGGATTTGGCCAAGTAACCCTAGGTGCCAAAGTAAGTGCCTTGCTGGTTTAACAGGCTTCGACTGGCTAGGCGGCTTCCAGTGACTGTGGTCAAAGGGTTTGAGTTTGCTACATCCACACGGTTTGTATGAGCAGAGACCCCACTCTAAACCAGACTTGCCTTTTGCTGTAGCTCTCCTGCTCTGAGCTTCACCCTAGGAAACTAGTGAGTGGTTGGTGGGGATAGGTAGGGCTTGGAGCATGAATGCAGGCTGGATCCTGAACTAACAAGAAGGCACACACAGTCTTTCAGCCTTCAGTCCTCAGAAGTAATACAGAACCAAGTAGACCCCCCTTTTCCAGCTGTTAACCTGTCTTGGTTGCTCATATTGGGAGCTTGATGGCAGACACTAGTTCTTAATACAAATTGCCATGCTTTCTAGCTGAAAGAAAGTATGATGCAAATAATAGGGGCAGAAATTAAGGCATTTAGTTCTTATTTTTGCAACAAGCTTATCTGGAGCTGGATTATGCCTAGGGGAGCTAGTGTGCACTGAAGTCAGTGCCATCCTGCCTTAGCTGCTCTGAACGCAAGCTGTATTGATTCAAAATGCTTGCACATGGTGCAACTATTCCTCCCACTCAGAGCAGGGCATGCCCTATATCCCTTTATTTTCCTTCCAAAGTATTGCTTCATTATTATGCTAAATTGCAGAAACTTCATGAGTATTTCTTCATCATTCTTAATAGCTGAATAAGTAGTTTTATTCTTACTTACTCCAACAACCTCTGTTTAGCAGGGCTGTGTGTTAGCGAGTTCTGATGTAGCCACTTGGGTTTAACTTTTCTAATGAGAATGGAGCAGATCTGTTATATGGAGATACTAAATCACTTTAGAGGTTGCAGGAGAAGATTAGAAGGTCCACCTACACTGTTGGCCTCTACCTATCATGCAGCCATACCTTGCTGTGCAATCAGTTTTTGTCCCAGTACTGAACTATTTGAAGCTTCACGGTTAAATACAAACTTGATCATAGAGTTTACATTCCACGAGTGGTTCAAGCAATTTAAAATGATCTTGACCTGACTTTTTAACCTTCTTACCAAGTTATACAGACTGTTTGTACTGGCAGGAGGATCTAATGGTTGGGGTAAAAAAGGGAAAGAACGAGAGTCCATTATCTTATCTTAGCTGAATCACTGATTCACTGTGTGACCTATGCAAAGCCCTTAGTCTCTATTGCCTTACTGACCCTTTTTTTTTTTAAATAAGAGTATTCTGAGAGCCAAATATACCACTTGAAATGTGATTTTGTTGCTAAATTTATGTCTGCTTTCAGGAGAATTATCTAAGCATGGAACATATTGTACAATCCTAAGACCGACACAGTGATACTGGAAATAAGATGATTTTTTTATTGTGAGTCTTCCAAAACATGAACTGGTCTATTAATACACAGACCTTATACTTAGGACTGTCAATAATTCTTGAAATTCACTACAGCTTGCATGGGTTTGGCTGTGACTTTTCTTTTTCTCAGAATTCCCTGGATTGTCAAGGACTGTGACATTCAGCCAGTTGATCTCAACCTAAGCTCTTTTCCTCAGAGCTGAATCATAAGAGTTTAGAGCCTCAGGACACTTTGAGAGCCCCCTCACCTGGCCATTCAACAAAGGCATGGCCAGCCTGGTAGCTCTCACCTTTCTCTCATTCCAGAGAGCTGTCTGTCTCAAGAAGCACAGTATGAAGAAGATGATTGAATCATGGTCTGTATGGTAGAGGCAGTGTCACGGAGATATTAATTAACCAGGAATCCCTCAAACTCTTGCAAACAGCAGCTGCCATTTTGTATACTGTTTCACACCCAGAACCTGAGGGAACAATTTACTACATGAACTACTGTGTTCTTTGCAATAGCTCATTCTGTATTTCTTATCCTTAAATTGATATTGAGGTAACATGCATTCAAAATCAAACGACTGCCACTAAATCTCCTGATCCTGATTTTGCCACAAGCCTAGAGCCTTCCCATAGGCTGTGGCTTGACATGTATGCTACACTTCTTCTAGTCAGAGTAAATTCCTTGTAAATATAGTCCACATCTTGCCATCTGGCTGTGGAAAAAAAACCCATGCCACAGATAATATTAGCATGTGATAAAAATGCACTGACAAGACAAGAATGGCTCCAATATCAAGCATCACAACTGAAATAATTATTTCATTCTTCCTTAAAAACCAGCAAGAAATAATATCTTACCCACTTTTTCTCCTAAAGCAATACCATACGGTGCTCATCCTGGAGCAAGGAAGAAGGTTCCCTTTGTCTGCTTCCTTCACATCAGTAGCACTTGGCCTCCAGTTAAGATATGAAGGTGGGCTGAAGTCACACCTTCCAGTAAGGATGCCGCCTTTTCAGTTTTCTTCGGATTTCCAGGGACAGACTGTCTGTGTGTGTGCAGCTCCACACCATCTGCCACAGTGCAGAGCAGGCTACCCTTGCCAGGGAGGGACTGGCTGTAGAAAACTGAAGCAAGCATAGGGGAAGGGGAGATGACAACCATGGAGAGAAATAGGTGCTCAAACAGACTTCCCAGCAAGGGAAGAGAGCTCTGCAGCCTTCGGTCAAGTAGAGAGAGAGGAAAAAACGTGTGACTACAGACTCTGCACTTGATTTGAGCTACAGATTTGCCTTTTAGAGGATGATCAGAGTACTCTCTTACCTTTGTTGGGATTCAGAAAAGAACAAGCAAATACAACGGTTTTGAACAAAAGTCAGGTAAATAGCAGTGGAAAGACTGGTGCTGTAAGTGCACAGGGAGTGGTGCTGATCCAGTGAATAGAAACAAGCCACTGGTTTCACAGGGATGACTGACTGGGATGTCTGCATGACTTTTCACTACCCAGAGAAATCAGGCTCCTCTCTGTCAGTGTCCACTTAGCCCTTCAGCATGAACAGGACAGAATACCTGACACTGTTCTTTTTGTATTAATTTAGCAGACTCTAAAGAGCTAACCGTGGGTTCATGTATTTAACGCCCACCAATATTACATGTCATGGGTCTTTTGGAGAATTTAGGGGGGGTTTTTTGTTTGGTTGATTGTTTTTGGTATTTTTTTCCCCTGAAAAGGCACTGATACTTGAGTTGTTTGTGAAAAAGGGAACTGAATGACTCTGGGCACCATTGCGCGAGTGGGGTGGAAAGGGAGTGGGTAGCAGAGAAGAAAAAGAAAAATATCATGTTGAGATTTAGACAAGGCAGGAAATAGAAAGACAATAGGAATACTGAAAGATAGAATGGCCATGAGTTCTCTGTTGTGAAATTATCGTGTCCTTACAGGCTTATTCTTTATGGATTATACACCTCTTTGAAGATCAGCCATTCATCTCAAAGGTCACATCAACAACAACTAGCTACCGACTGAAGACTGGGAAATGACAAATTTATTATTGTAGCAGAGTTGAAAAAAAGATGTTGCACTGAAAATCCCACTGCTGTGCAAAGGGAAATAACTTCTTTGTCATGCACCTTTTAAATCTGAATGTGTGTTTACCTGTGTCCTCTAACACAGTGGTGCAGGTATAAAAAATGCCCAACGGTATCCTCATTAATTGAAGGAATGCTAAGTCCCAGGCCCACCTTCCTTTGAGCCAGGTAGCACTTCTTCTGTAAGACAGGTCATCCCACAACTACCTCTTGCGGGGTTCTTGTGATTACGGGAATCAGCACAGTGGCAACTGCGCAAACTCTGCCCGACTACACTGCAATTCTTGCCCACCCATGGAGCATTGTAAGAGTCCCAGGAACCAGGGGAAGAGATCACTGCTGCTTTACCAAAGAGCAGGGTAATATTTAGCCATTACTCAGCTCACAGACACAGACTGGGAATGCCAAAGCAACATTTGCTGACTCATAAAGCAGCAAAAATCTGGTGCTACCCCTAAAAAGTGTCCGCCTGTACCACTTGTAGAAAGGGTGTAACGATTACTGCCCAGACTCATTCTCATTTATTTCACGTTGGAGAGAAGGCAATGAGGTACGAGCATTATTCTGTGCATTTGGAAAATGGTGACACTGGAGGGTTTTGTAGCTTTCTTGTTTTGATTTTAAATTGTGATGCTATGCCACTTCTACTCTGGAAACTTCAAAAATAGGTCTGGGGTGGTGAGAGGAATAAAAGGGGTCAAAATCTGGGAAACAAAAGAAGGGAAGTCCTC
>JANXJC010000078.1:35911609-35922987 GCA_027564655.1 Leptodon cayanensis
AGCTGTCATGTATGTATCAACTGTTACTTGTTTTCTGAAGAACACCTGTATGCAGTCTACTCTTTCCTCTTACTGCAAAAAGAGCTACTGATACTTCATTTTGTATGTACTCTCAGTTGAGATGCAAAGTGAAGGACTAAGTTCATATTAAAAATGGATATTCAAAAAATCATTACAGCATTTGAAGAAATTTCCAAGTACCCACTTTAGATCCTTATTCTTCAGCCCAAATCTCGAAATTACACAGTTTAGGTGTGACAAAAACTTTGTTAATTTCCATTTTTCTATTCCAGAGAAAATGTAGGAGTTTTGATAATCATAACTATTTTCTGCATAGGTATTTATCATGGTCCCATCACATTCTGGCATAAGACTTGCAGCTTTCTTCCCAGAGCTCCCAAAGGAATCTTCTAGGTAACATGTGAGCCTGAAAACTACTTTCATTGCAAGTTATCCAAAAAACTGCAATAATATGAAAAAGTAAACACAAGTTTTAAAAAATTACATTTATGCACATATATTTTAATAAGTTCCTTGGTCACCAACTCTTTAAGGAATTCTATATTAACTTTGTGTGAGACAGCCTCATACAAGCTAGAAGGAAGAGGACAGAAAACTTTTACTGGCTTCGTCTTTGGTGCTATTAAAGCAAAGTTCCGAGTCTTGTTGAACTATGCAGAACATATATATAACTAAGCTGTTCTATACTGTTTAATGTATATTATATAACTGTGCTCAGTAGTAAGAGCAGACACAATTTATGTTCTATGCAAGTGATGAATTGGAAATACGACATTGCCTTAAGCACCCAATGTATCTGGCTTGACATACATCAAAGATCCTCACTTTTGATTCCAAAACCTAATTCTATGGGCATGAGAAGAGGTTCTCAGTGGATGGAGGTATGCAGCATTTCAGAAATCACTTGCATGGAAAAATGACTGTCAACTACACAAATTCCCTCTATTAGGCAAAAATTGGCATGCAGGTAGAAGTGGCAGACCAAGGTAAAGCATCATCACTTGGAATGAAACAAACCCAACCCTCTCCTACTTTGTCAAAACATGTGAACATTGTCTTGGATAAAATCTGAAAGGAAAATGCAACTTTCTGTCAAATTAATGTAAGATTAGTACACCCTTTGTAATGTAATGGTTTCTTTGCCTTTCTTTTTTTTTTTTTTAAATGCATTCAGTTTACTCAAGCTTTTAGGAGCTAGAACCAATGACAGACTATTACTACTGCATTACCAGCTTAATGATAGCTGATTTTAGCACAATTGAGAATGACCTGAAATTCTGTAGCTAGATCAATGAACTGTGTTTTACTCCATAATGCACAGAAAAGTTGACCTTGACATTTTTTACTTGGTTCACTGATACTATTTGATCCACAGAGAGACAATAAGCACTTGTTACAAATTCAGTAAACTATAGTCAAAGGCAAGCTTAACTCATGAGGAAAGGACTGAAATATAATCTTCAGGTATGCATGTGTCATACTAGTTCTAACACAGTATAGATGTTACACCAACACAGCAGTTCTACCTGGTTTGTGTTCGTCCACAAGCCAATCAGCAGCAGTAGTAGGGCAAGAGAGGTGCTGCTGAACAGCATTCAAGTGATAGTAGACTGCCAATGACAATTTTTTTAAGTTAGTTTTGGCTCAGAGCCCTTTTCTGCAAACCACATAAGCACAGGCTTACATTCCAGTGGCCATTGCAGTGAGAGGAAAGCAAGCTTAAGTTGGCCCCAAATCCCTTCATTTTAACTATTTAATTTTCTCTGTTTTGAGGGTCTCTGTAATTGCATAGGCAACTGTCCACAGACAACATAATTTTGTATCTATTTTTTAGTAGTGTCAGATGTTGATTTTGATTTTTTAAACAGTACTACTTATAATAATGACACTGCAAGAGAAAAACAAAACAGAAATATGAATGATTTTGGTACAGCACAGATGAATTTGCTAATTAGAAGACACATATACATAAATTATACCAAGAGTTTGGTGTCTGCAACAGAAAAATATTCCTGCAGTAAAGATTATTCAGTAGGGAGATAGCTTTGGTGATTAAGGCTGAAAGACTTGTTGTGACCCTAAGTCAGAAAGAATAAAAAAATGCAGAATTAAAAAGGAATCCATGTCTATAATGCCAACAGAAAGAAGGTGCTTGAGTGTTTGTATTTTAAAGACCAATAATAAAAAGAATTATTCTTGAAATTTTTGCATCTTAGGCATATAGCACTATTCTACCTTTTAAAACACACAGCACTGGTAAGTAATCTTGCCTTTAAAAATTCTACTAATAAAAGCATTTTATTTATTTGACAATATTGGAACTATTAAAGTTTGACAACGGCAGCTCTCCAGGAGAAAGAAGGAATGCCTAGTGGGTAGCAGGGGTGTACATGATGGAGAGTTGCAGAAATAGAAGATTAACAAGGAGAAAGATGTTGGTTGCATTTATGATGATAATGTTTATTTCATGTCTCAATCTACCACCATGCTTTGCCTCCTTTCAAATGATATGTTCAGTGGTCACAGGAGAGCCTGCAGCATTCATCTGCAGCTAGTCATCCTCCTCGAGTCACAGTATGGATTAATTCATAAACTTATAATCCCTGCCATTTTTCCTAGAAAAATAATTCTCCATAAATTCTACAAAAAAAAATCAGCACTGCAGGTTCTTAACCAATCTTAACATACATTGCTCCATAAAACATTTACTAATAATGGGCAATATCTTGTTCAATGGAACAAGGAAGGACACTCCTCCTCTTAACCTTAGTTGGTTTTTAGTTGATTCCTCTGTGAATGTGCAGCATCTATCAATATCACTATGCTACTGCCTGTTGTTACATTAAAAAAATGCAATTTTCCTCCTCATTCAGAAAAAGTACTAGTATTCACTAATATTCAACCGTGATTAAAGATGGAGGGTAAAAATTTGCTAGTGAATTGAAGATATTTAAGAAAGTTAAATGGACAATTCTGTAAATTCAAATATTAGTACGCTGGCAAGTTTCATTCCCAATGGACACACATCCGAGGCAACAACAAGCCTTACGGTTGTACCACTGAGATCTGCTCTAATTTCACAAGGTGCGGCTAATAAGCAAATATTTTCCACTATTCTGTACTTCATCTATGTCAAACATACATTATTTTAGCACTGACAAGGAAAACAAATTTTCTGAGCTTCCAAACACTTATGTACAAAACCAATGGCCCTTGACTGAAGTCAAACCAAGTATTTTGTATAGTATATATCTTTCCTTCACCGTTATGAATTTCCTAGCTGAATTTTAATTTGAATCTGTTACTGAATCAGCGTGTCAATTATTCAAAGGACCCAACTCCATCTTAGTCTTAGAACACTGAGTTCTTCCATATACATACATACAGACAAACAATAAACCAAGCTATCTTAGCCTAAGTGATGCCTGATATCTGGTAATAGGTGACAGTGTATGCTTTTGCTACATAATTTATTCCACATTCAGGCAGCATTATTTGTGAAAACTTTTGGAAGCACTTTTATTATTTTCTCATCTTATGTTCGAATTACATTTGCCATTAGCTGGTCCCAGAGCAGCAGGCAGTGCCTACACATCACTTGCACAGAAAATTCACTAGGGAAGTTAGTATTCATTAGAAAAGAACCTGAGCATTATTTATACGGTTAGATGGCGAAAATTAGAAATTGTCTGCAGTATCCCCGGACGTCATTTTAAGAAGAGCTATAAGATGCTTTGACTCACAAGTCTGCTGAACACTTCATAGATCTAATATTTTTCATTTTAAATTCAGTTTCTCTGGAGTACTTGCTTTTTGACATATGGTAAGGAGTACATGACTTCTTTTACATATATTCACTCCCCTACACACACAGTCTTCAGGGGAAAATTATTTTTTTCCTCCATTACAAGAAAATGACACAGTTGTATTATTAAATGATAAAATTATACACACACACACACACACACACACAAATTTCAGGCCTTCCTTGCTGAGTTTTCTCATGGCCAGGCAGAGATTCCTCAAGAAACAAGTGAGACAGTTGTGGATGGGATAAGCAAGCCAATGACTCCAGAAGGGACATAGCAATCAACAAAACAAGGCTGAAGTGGAATCCCTTCGAGCACAGGCATGCAAAGAAATGCCTGCAGAACACCCACGTTCTGCTGTTCCTGGGAATCCGTGTACTTGACTGCCTCACTGAAATGCCTCTACACCGATGCAATGTAGCACAGGGTGCGGGGACAGGGGGAGTCAGAAGCCTGTGTGCAATTACAGGGCTGTGACCTCCTTGGGATCACAAAGATACGGTGGGATAGCTCATACAACTGGAGTGCCGCAGTGGATGGATACAAGCTCTTTAGCAAGCACGGGCTGTGAAGGCAAAGAGGGGGTATCGCACTTCACGTGAGAGAGCAGAGCAGCTAGAGCGCGTGGAGCTCTGCCTTGGGACTGGTCAGGAGCAGGCAAGAGCCTACGGGCCACAATGAGCAGGCAGACCAAGGCAAGTGCTCCTGCAGCACATACTGCAAGACCAGCCTTCTGGTATCTGCAACCCCTGAGACTAGAGGGAAAGTCTGGAGCAAGGAAGACTTACACTCAGAAGAGGACCACCAGAGTAGGAAGCACTTAACCAGCTTGGACATACGTAAGTCCATGGGGCCTGATGGGTTGCACCCATGAGTGCTGAGGGAGCTGGCTGCCGTCATTGAGAGGTCATGTCCATCACGAGAGGTTCCTGAGGCTTGAAGAGAGCAAATGCCACCCCCCGTGGCTGAACAGGCAGGCCCACAGGGTTCTGATCAGCAGCACACAGTCCAGTTGGAGGCAAGTCATCATCTTCAGGAAAACACTATTAACATCAGAAGCAAGAGGAAGGGTGAACACAGGAAAAGAACTGAAAAGTTAATGTGTATCAGTTTTAACTGTATCTTTATTGGGAATGACATGTAATAATTGAGTAATCTAGACTTGAAGTGTTTGTTAGTAACATAAGTGCTAGTAACCAGCCTAGTAATAGTTCTGTTAAAGTCTTTTAAGTTCTGATCAACAAACTCTTGGCTTGCATAGGAAGTGTTTCTTTAGCTCACCAATTGCAATGGATGTTTGGCCTGGGATCCCAGTCATGAAGACTGGGTATCAAATCTGAACACAACAACTGGTGGAGGCAAACCAGGCTGTACTTTAGATGCAACATGAGCACTCACCACAGAGAGCTGGTACCATTCTTGATGTTTCCTTCTACACACTTTGGCAAAAGGAGGAGATGGAAAATGCTTTCTTCTTAGACTTGGCCTAACGTTAACTTGGGAGATAACAACTTAGCTTACAGTGCCAAGATTAAAAAATCCAGGGGTAAGGAAAACTCAGCAGAACTTAAACAAATCCCACACAAAGTAATAAAAACAAAGAAAAGTATTTCTTCAGTACCGAGAAAAAAACATGTCTGATTTAAAAATTGTGACATTTTCTGATTAGCTTGTTAAGATAGATAAGGAAGACACATTAGACACATATACTTCATAAACAGTTATTTATTAAAGCAAACAATTTCCTTTTCTTAAAATATATGCTAATCACCAGAAAAAAATTTGTCATCAAGAAAAATAGGTTTGTGCATATATATAATTTCTACTGTACAGATTTTGCAGATTAAGTGTTTGCATAGATTTCACAGTGCTCCATTATTACTGTCTAAAACAGCCTATCTTCCTGAAGTTCTTCATTATTATCAGGAATGCTTTGGTTTGTTTGAATATAGTAGATAGAACAATACAAATAAAACAGTAATTGCATTTTATGACTTACTGGAATAGCTAATCTTCAAGCTGAAAGCAAAATTTGTTTACAAGCAAACATAAATAAGCCTTACCCTTCTTGTTCTGAACAAGGCAACAATCTTTTCAGAGCTCTACAAAGTTTTCCATGATGCCTTGTCTTGCTTTTATCTGCCAACTTTTTAGCTAGAAAAATTCTGAAAGATATCTGCACCCTCAAGCCAGTTCCGAAAACAGGATAGCCCTTTGTCTCTGATCTGTTTTCTTCCCTTGTCAGTAATGACTTCTCCAGTTTGTTTCACAATCACCAGTTTAGGAATTGCTGTTATGTTGTATTTCTTCTTCAGGTCACTGAGGGGAAAAAATTAAAAATAAAACACAACATTAGGGAGCATTTTAAGAAAACTCCTAGTCTCTCATGAAGGGTACTCTGGTCGGGATGCATGGGACAGCAGAAGTGATGAATGCCTGGGCTTCCTCAGAGCTTGAGGCAGAGCACTGGGTAGTACAGGGAGATGAACAAGGCTGCAGCTGGGAGTTTACATGGTGAAACTTAGCTTGATGATTTCGGAGGTGCAGCACCCCTCCTGTAACTGCTCTTCACTGCTGCCTCCAGCCTCCACAGGAGCAGAGACTGACTGACTCTCAGCGACTATAAGGAGGTCCATGGAAGGAAAGTGTGACACACCCTTCTACCTTGTTTTGACTAGCCAAAACCAGATGTCTTCTGGTCCCTTTTTACTGGATAGGAGGAGGATCTCACTTAAATAAGCACTAGCCATTTATTCCCGTACAAAGATGTTCAAGTGTGACAATCCCATAGAGCTACTTCCTATAATATCCATTAAAGCACGATGCATAATTCTTCAGTGTAAACAGAAGAGATAGCAGAAATGCCTTCCTTAAATGCCCTCAGTGAAACAAGCTTTCTACATACAGAAATTTAAGCAATTGGAAGATTTGCAATAAGGCCCACCCATCTAAACTGTCCAAGAATAAAATTTCAACTCCTCCTCTGTCCATCACACAGACAATAGTGGCCATTTCTCTAAGTCAGGAGATAGAAAAATCCAGACAGATTACAAATAACTCAGTCTTACATAGCCTACTGTTTTAAAACAAAACAAAGTAAAAATACAGTTAAAAAAATTAAAAAGCCATACAAACAATGATGTTCCATGAATGAAATCAGGATCTATTCAAACAATTGATGAGCAGGTAACCCAGAAAAAATTAATAAGACTTCTGAAGGATGGAGATTTAATGGGATCAAACTCAAGATACATGGAAAATTAAATGGATTATTAATGCCGGAAATATAAATAACATTTGGGAGGGAAAAACCTAGAGGACACAAAACATCTGAAGAGAATCAAAAATACTCGCCGACACTGGCACACGATAAATAACACGGCATGACTACTTGGCATCACACACCTGTCCTGGTTTTAGCTGGGATAGTTAATTTTCTTCTTAGTAGCTGGTACAGTGCTGTGTTTTGGATTTGATGTGAGAATAATGTTGATAACTGTGGGAAAATAAGGGAAGAATGGGGAGGACAATTGTGACTTGCAGTTAGGGTGTAGAAAAATACATACATCTTTCTAACTGTTGTATCTCCTTGTGTGTTTGACAAGTAGAACATCTGTGTTCAGGTAATACAGGCCTGTGATAGACTTAGAGGCATTCTGTTGAACGTGCATGAGATTCCTGCCCTGCTGCGGGAAAGATCAAAGCACGGTGGTAAACTATGCCTGCGTGAATCCCTGAAAAACAGGTGCAAACAGCAGATTTGGTGATCTTCTAGCAAGGACCAAGCTCTGTGGTGCCTGTGTTCCCACTTGTGTGCCTCTGCCCGGGTGCTGCTTCGGGGATCCCCTAGCATGCAAGGTAATGAAAAATTTACTCTTTGCATTTCATCCGTCGCCTTGTGGTTGTTCCCGCATCCTGCCTGTGACAGCTCACACAATAACACACTGTTTTACCTGCTGCTAAATAGCACTTATCCTAAGTTGAGGATTTTTCAGTTTGCCATGCTCTGCCAGAGAGCAGGGGCACAAGAAGCTGGGAGGGAACATGGCCAAGACAGCTGACCCAAGCTAGCCAAAGGGATATTCCATACCATAGGAAGTCATGCCCAATATATCAACTGGGGGGAGTTAGCCAGGAGGGGTGGATCACTGCTCTGGAGGGCAGGGGTGGTGGTGAACGAGCAGCTGCATGGTGCTTAGTTGCTAGCTGGGGTTAAACCATGACACCACCACAGAGATGAAAGCTCACAAATAGCAGGCTATCAGCCACATGAAGTAGTAAAACAGAACTCACTGTTTACATAGATGAATTGAAAGAGATGAGTAAGATGCAAACAAAAGGAATATGCAAAAACAGGAGAATCAAAGAATACCACATCATAAGCCACTTCAGTTAAGCATGACACAGGCAACAGAAATGGCAAGATTAAAAACATTTCCAAGGAAAACAGTTTAACAGCTATGACACAGTTTGTTTGTTACAGGACAAAATACAGAAGAGGAAAATAGCAAGGCACATGGATCTATCTTTACAGAAAGATAGTATCCTCTATACAAGAAATTCATCTCACTTGGAAGGGTGATGTTTCAGTGCAAATAAAAAAGTCAAATTCAGGATGGAAGTAAGCCAGAAGAAACATTTCTGAGACTAAGACTTAATGACTAGCACTGACAACAACTTTTTGGCATGAATTTTATTAATTTACAACAGAGGTAATTAAAAGAAAGTCAATGAGCTCTGATCTCATTAAACATCTCAGTGGACATCAGATAAAATCAGAGTTAGTTGTTGAGAGTGCTGCTCAACAGGAGGAGCCTGAAGTGTTTCCAGGAACTCTGGAACCAGTTCACTGCCCCAGCTCCAACTCGGAAAGAAAAGCAGATAAAGATTGTCTGAAGTTTCCTGCCATGTTTATCAGGACACTGCAAAAAACAAATTCTTTCCAAATACATGGCAATAGCAAAAACACTACTTTCATTAACACCAAAAAACCAAAGAAGAAAGGAAACGGTTTGCTGAATACAAATAAGCAGGCAGAGAAATGGGTTTAGACTGATGATCATGAAGTCAGAAACACACTGGGGTGTTTCCCCACTCTTTTCAAACTAAGATAAAAAGGTAGGAAAACTATTACCTACCTCCTACCACATCACACTATTCATAGGACACCCTCAGCTCATCTATTCATTGTACTAGATGTTCACCTTAGAGATCCACAAATGAAACAATGTAGATGCTAATGAATTTGTAACGTTCATTTTGGTAGGCAGAAGTTAAAGAAAATATCTTCTAGCGCATCATCCTCATAAGTGATATTCCACAATTTTAGCATTACGAATGCACGCTATGGTGACAGACATGCGGGAATCTAACAGGAAAAGTGAGCAACACAAAATCTACACCTAAGATGCAAGTTGTGCAGTCTAAAAGAAATCCCAGAAAAAGGTAATCAGTTTTGAGGAGGAGATCATGTGTTTCAGAAGGGGCATAAGAAACAGATCAAGTGAACTGCAACAGATCAGCTATAAGTAACAGGCTCCCCAACACAAATGTAATCTGTTGTATGGAAAATTACCTCCCTGCATTGACTTATATCAAAGCGAGTAGAAATTGAGCATCTTTAGAAGAACAAGAGGATAGAGACACAACGAGCAATAACAGAATAGCCAACTTGCAAAATATGAATAACTTCCCTCTCAAAACAAAACTTACACACTAAATGGAAATGTAGTGCCGAGCATCATCACAAGAAGCAAGAACATCTGCTGTGTGAGGTTCAAATGCCAAAGTATTTTGATTGAGTAGAAAAAAAAATTGTAGAAATTGTTGAAAAATCCAAAACTTTAATATACAGGCATTCTCTATGATTTCCTGGAAAAGAGGAGGAGTCTTAAAAATACAGAAGATAAGACCTAAGTGAAATACTGGCCCAGACAAGGCATTTGTGAAACACACCTTTCCTTCTGGTTTTTTTTTTTCTTTAGAGAAGAAAAATCAACAGGTGAAGGATACTGCTCTGCCATTATGTTGGCTGAGCAATTATGCAAAAAAGCAGCAATAATATGGTCTGGCAATAGGTTTGCTTTCTCAGTGAATTCTGAAATAAAAGCAAACAACCAAGAATCCCCAAAGACCTTTCTGAAGTCCACTAAAATGGGGAAAAAACATTCCAAAGCAAGTTCATGTAGAAACCACACAGAAGACTATCACCTTATACCATCTGTATGACAAGATGCATAGAAGATGCATTTTACTGGTTCAGTGGACAATAAAATAGCTTGAGATGCCTAACACAACTGTAGCAGAGACAAAACAGTAGGAAGCTGATGGTAATCTGCTATGGAGACTGGAAACTAACACTTCGCTTTCCTCAGGGAATGCATATACAGCTTATCCACTCCAGCACGGCATCTTGATTACACAGCTTCTGGGCTGAAGGTTGCTTGCATCAAACCAGACTGAGGCATGCACAGATTTTTCTTACATTTGCGTGCATCTTGTAAAATGAATGGACCTGAAGAAGGCCCAGGAACAGTTCTGCAGATAAAGCTTCTTAATCACTGTGTACATATGTACAGGTACTTACAAAAATAACTTTTTAAAACCTGTTATGATCATCCTCTCCTACAAGGATCTCAAATCCTGTGACTCACCCACACAAACTACAAATGCGCCATGGGACTAACTCCAATGGCAATTTATGAAATCATTAACCATAAATAGAAATATCACATGTGCCACAAAGGCAAACCCAATTCTCTTACAGTAAAATACAGTGATGTAACTGATGCCATTCTTAAAAATCAGTTGCCTAGCTATTCCCAGGTAAGTGTAAAGGTACACGCAGTGTCTCACTGACTAGAAAAATCTAAGGCCCAAACAGACAAAGCAGAAGAGGAAGCTATAATAAAAGATAGGTATGGAAGACTGAACAAATAACCTTTGTAGACACAGGGAATCTTTAATCCAAATCCTTTGAGATATCAGACCTTGGTCATGCAGGTTAGAACACGAGAGGGCAACCTTCACCTGCATATGAAATATTAAATGATGAAATTAAAATTGAGGCAAACTGGAAGTCACTGCAATTGTTAGGTCTTTTGATTCTTAGGAGAAGGCTGCATGAAAGTTTCTGAGAGCACAGATTTTATATTTACTAGGTAGCACTAGCATTGGCTAGGATGGAGTTAATTTTCTTCATAGCAGCTTGCATGGTGCTGTGTTTTAGATTTGTTACCAAAACAGTGTTAATAACACACCAATGTTTTAGCTATTGCTGAACAGAGCTTACACAGCAGCAGGGCCTTTTCTGTTTCTCACAGTGCCCTGACAGCGAGTAGGCTGGAGGCGCACAAGTAGCTGAAGCTGGGACACCTGACCCCAGCTGAACGAAAGGATATTCCATACCATACGACAGCATGCTCTGCAACAAAAGCTGAAGAAAGGAGGAGGAAGGGATCGATGTTCAGAGTTAGGGTGCTTGTCTTCCCAAGCAACTGTTACACAGGATGAAGCTCTGCTATCCTGGAAATCGCGAAACATCTGGAG
>JANXJC010000078.1:35923000-35934766 GCA_027564655.1 Leptodon cayanensis
AGTGAATGAATTCCTTATCTTGCTTTGCTTGCGTGTTCACCTTTGCTTTATCTACTAAACTGTCTTTATCTCAACTCACAAGTATTCTAACTTTCACCCTTCAGATTCTCTCCCCCCTCGAACTGGGGCAGGGGATGACCCAGCAGCTGGGTGGGGTTTGGCTGTCTACCAGGGCTAACGTTAAGAGTTTAAGATCTGTAACGCAAGAGGGTTTTTGAGATGTAGACAACACAGGGCAAAGTTAGTACCATACTGGGAACATAAATGGTACTTTTTGTACACTTGTGTAATGTGATATCTGACAATATTTGAATTTTAACAGCTTCCACTTGGAAATGCTTTCACTTCAAAGTGACGGACAGCCTGCTAATCTGCTTCTAGCAGTATACCCTGTAATACACAGCTGTATGTCTATTTTCTTTTAGCCGTGAACTTTCTGCATTGTTAAGTGTTAGTCACATAAACAAGCACATCATATGGATAGGATTTTAAAGAGTCTGTTGAGATTTTGGGATAGCAGTCTAAAAAGACTAAGAACAGGCAATAGCTCTTAACTGCTCAAATACTTTCATTCTTCTCCTTCTGCCTTCCTTTTTTAGCCCCCGCTCCCATACACCCGTAGATGCCAATCCACCCTCATACCTAAAGCTTCCTAACATAAAATATAAGCATACCCTTTTTATTTTCCTTTTTCAGGAATTCTTTGGGATTCTAATTTTCACTGAGGTGTACAGGACACAGACTCAGCAAATATCTGTCTATCTGGCAGCCTGCAAGAACTACTAGCATGCGCTGGGCACCCACACAGAGAATGACTCCTTTCACAGTATGGCTCAGTATAAACACGGCAGCATGTCTTTGTGTATCATAATTAAAACATCAGTTCCCATTTACTAGCATTTGTGGTTGACATGTTCTGTCCTACTCCTGCTCTTCCCCTCTACCATTCCCTTTCTCCTTCTAGTGCTCACCTCCTACTAGATTGTCTTCACACACCCCTGCAAGGATCAAAAGCCTGTGCCTCAGGAAGCAAAAATCAACGTTAAGGCTGCAAACGGTCAAGGCATCAGGAGCCGTATTTCCTGTTAGTCATGCTACAAACTACATGAAGTAGTAAAGGTGCAGTCCCACCTCAGGGAAATAGTCAGGACTGACAGCATGAGAGTCTTGAGATACTGCTCTGAATTTAGTATTTTGCTTTTCTGCAGGTATGTGCAAGGCATGTGCAACTTCACACACCCCAAGTATGAATGTAGGCTATTTCTTAACAGGACAAAATCATCCCCAAGAAAGACCATGCTTCTGCTTGTGAAATGTGTTTCAGATGGCAAATTTAAAATTGGCTCCATTGTGCCTAAAGGAGACTTCAGTCTGTGCTGCAATTATGCATCTTAAACACTGAAGTCACCAGCTAGAATATTTTAACTTCACCGAGGATACTGAAATGCCTTCTTTACACAGTCCACAAAAGAACAAGCAATTCAAATTATTTGCAATGGAACTTTAAAAATATTGATGACTGATAAATGTTAATAAATATGTGAATGTTAATAAATCCTAATAATCAAATTATTAATTGCCGTTAGACAATTCTAAAATTATATTCTTACTTAGAACTAGCATTTAGCCAGAATTATAGTTTGGTATAATGAACACATATCCATCTGTCTGCTCTAAGTCTGCAATGATTCACCAGCATCCCTGAAGCCAAACTACCAGTTAATTCAACCTAAGCACCTTGAACATCTCCACACAGCCCTTTTATTGTTGCATGCAAGAAACACAACCTCAAAAACATTGCCTTTTCATATCCCTCTGCACTTTGTTCTTAAATAAGCCACTTCAAACACCAAGATCTCACAGCTATCCGTGACAGGATAAGCCGTGTTTCTCTACGGGATTCTGAAGGGCATTATGGACTGCCACAGAAAAGCCAATTAAACTGTCTCTGTACCTCCACTCCACATGACTCGGACAACAGCTGAGTCAGAAATAGACCCCTAATCCACAGAGGCTGAAGCTTTAAGCGCATTCCCATGGTCTATGCCGAAAAGCTTGCTGGATGCAGTAACTTCAAGTGCTACATTTCCATCAGGAAACTTGCCTGAATTTTATTCGAATTAGTAGACACCAAACACAATTACTGCCTGGGGAGCCTTTGGAGAACTACAGAAAACAGCACTGCTATTTCAATCTATTTTTAAGTCAATGGAAACTGTTGTTAAAAAGGCCTAACATTAATTAGATGCTGCCATCCAGGAATGAGCCAAGGAAGGATGAAGTAGTGCCTGGCTTCAGGTTGTTTGCTCTTGAGGTTGTCAAAGCACACTAAGAAAACAAGATCAGTAAACCTGCTCTGCCCTGAGTAGCTAGGGTGTTACACACCTCTATCCCAGGTAGCCCACTGGGACGGATCTAGAGTTAAACGAACGCTAGAAATTACTAGAAGCACTAGAACAGAGTTCTTTGTTAGAAGAACAAGCCTCGTTACGAGTTTAATTACCCAGTCTATGTTTAAAAGGCACACTAACTCCTTGACTTTGATGACACCTGTAACAATATTTTCCACAATCTACCTACACATTACTCAAAGGGGGAAAAAAAAATCCCTTTACCAGTATTTATATGTATTTTAAGTCTCTAGTTATAGGCATCTCAGTGGCCCTAAACGCCTTACCTGTACCCCTGTAATCCCAATCTGTACTTCTTCATATGAGCTAAATCATGTTTCTGACAGTCATCCAAATGACTCAGATCATCAAAACAGTTCTTGGTATTATCCTTCACCCTGTTACCTACACACGGTCACATCCTTTCCTTCTGCTGTTTTGCTGAGAAAGCTGCCTGCAGGAATGCCCCTTTGGAAAGCCACCGGCACAAGAATTTTGCATCCCAGTTATCACTGTGCGTTTGCCACAGCTAAACTCCAGCTGTTACTACGTTTCTTTTTCAGGTAGCTTACTGGCATCTGTCTGAAATTCTTCACAGTTTGCTCGGCTCTCCTCTAAGTTGTTCCATCATCAGTTTTGCTGCTTCTTCATTTGCCTTTTTTCCCGAGCATTAGTAAGCTACATAACCCAGAACTACCTGAATAACAGCTACCGCTGTGCTGAAAAACAACCCCTGGATCCTCGTTTGCCATTAGTTTGCTTTCGACTCGCTGTTCCCGTCGCCTCCCTAATACTTGGGGTCTTCACCCCCGCCTCTTCGAAGACCTTTTAAAGCCTAAATTCGGCGCGCAAGCCCAGTTTTCCTTCATCGCGCCCTTTACAGCTGTAACAGGCTACAGCCACGTTACTCCTCTGAAGAAAGTACGCCGCTGCTTTCCCGCCCGTTTGCCGGCGGGGAGGCAGGGAGAGCGGGCCGGCAGCAGCCGCTGCTCAGCCTGGACCGAGGGTAGGCTGCAGCGGGCGCTTCCCCCGAGGGAAGGGGCTGCAACCTGCACTTCAGGGGGAAGGGAGGGAGCGGCCCAAGAGGGCAGGCGGAGGCCGCGGGGAGCCTCTCCCTCAGCGGCTTCGTTGTCAGCGTACGCCGCGGCGAAAGCGCCGGCGCCGCCGGCCCTCTCCCGCCCTCCGGAGGAGGGGTGCCGGCAGAGAGGCCGACGGTGGGTGGGCGAGCGGGCCGTCCCGCCCGGCCAGGCGGCCCCGGCCCCGGCCCTCCCGCCCGGCCAGGAGGCCCCGGCCCCGGCCCCGGCCTCGGGGGGTCCGGGGTCTGCCGCCGCTGGTACTCACTGCTTGTAGGGGTCGTGGAAGGGCAGGGCCAGCCAGTCGCCGTGCATGGCGTGCATGTAGCCCGCCATCTCCTCGGCGCTGTGGTCGGAGGAGATGAAGACGACCTCGAAGGGAGCGGGGGGCTGGGTCTCCTCCAGCAGCTCCGTGTAGAAGTCGCAGAGGACGGGGGTGAAGTCGCGGCACGGCGAGCACCACCCGGCCGAGAAGTACAAGCCCACCACCTTGTTCTGCAGGGCCTCCTCGGGGTCCACGCTGCGGCCGTCCCTGCTGACCAGGAGCCGCCCGCTGAACACATCCACCATGCCGCCGGCCGCCCGGCCGGCCCCCGCGGCACGCGGCAGACCGAAGGCTGGCACGGGGGGGCTGGCGAGCCGCGGGGGGACCGCGGCACCTCCGCGCTAGGACCCTCCTCCCGCCCCGGCCGCGCCACTCAGCCCACCCAGGGCAACGGCGCGCCGCCCGCCGCCGCACCACGCTCCCACACCCTCGTCCCGCCGCCGCTGACTGACAGCGGCGCTCGCCAATGGCGCCGGCGGGCGGTTTCGGAGCGCTGGGGGCGGCGTCAGCCGTCGGGCGTAAGGCGTGGCGCGCAGGCCCGCCCCTGCTCAGCCTTACCCCGCGGCCGGCGCGGCGGGCGGCCCGGCTGCAGCGAGGCGGCGCGGCCCTCAGGCGCCGGCGGAGGGCGCGGGGTCGGGGGAACCCGGTGTCTCTCTCGCCATCGCTTCTCAGCCCGGCCTACGTCGTGGCCTCGCCGGGCTGTTAGCGCAGAACCAGAGGTTTGGTCGAGAGGCGTTTTTTTTTTTCCCCTCTTGCTCCTCTAAGTGCTGAGTTCGCCCTTTAGAGAAGGCAAATACGTTTCAAGGCTTACTAACCTTACGGAAGATACCGAACTTGTAATAAGTTCAAGCAGGAGGCACCTGCACGCCAAAGTCAGACAGACCTCCTCACCTTGTCGTGGATTTAACCTCCTCTCCCCCCACGGTCTCATCACAAGGCTTGGCCGGCTTCGGCGATGCGCTTTTGTTGGTTTTTGTTTGTTTGGTTGGTTTTTGGGTTTTTTTTTGTGTGTCGGATGAATGTACTAGCATGGAAAATCGTCTGAATTCTGGTTATAAGAGGGGCTTGTCTATTCTCCGTCGAAGCAGAGGGGGAATTATCATTTTATTCCAGTGGATGTATCATGTGTTTGGGTTGAATAATGCTTTTTTCCCCTCCAGCTGATACTGAGTTAGAAATTAATAAAAATGGCATTGTATTACAAATATGCAATCTCTTTTCTGCCTAAAGCAACCTGCAAAAAGGAAATGAAAGATGATTTGGCTGTGGGAGACTCAAATCAGTTTAATTAAAGGGTCATGATAGGGTGATAACCACACCTGGTACATTGTCTCATTTTCATTAATTGCACAATAGCCAATTAAAAGAGAATTTATCTTAAACAAAATATTGTCAATATCCCCCAAAACAAATTCTGGTATTTATACTGGACACTTCAAGTGTCTAATCATGGAGCTACCATAGAAAATATTTCACATTAAAACTGTGTGTCCAAATGCATTCTAGGCTTTTACTCTTTGCTTGGTCCTCTTTTTTAAGCCCCCAAATCTGTCAATGTTACTTTTGGAAAAGACAGAGTTGTGACAAGTACGTACCATGTTTCAAACAGTGAACACTAGAATGGAACTGATGTTAATCATGATGACTGCTCGGTTAAGTAAACTGCAGCTAGGTTCATAGTGAAATTAAGTCCAATTTCTACAGCTGACCATCTACTGACCGTAGAGCATGCACTGTAAGAACTGCAATAACTGAAGTCAAAAATTCAAACTTAATTTTGTATAGGAATAAACTTAGGACAGGTGTCCTCCCACACACGTACCTTTCCTTTTGAGATCTTTTTGAAATGTCTTTTTTTCTTCCATTGGCTTGACCTAAAATTTTTGGTTATCTACTGCCACTTTCGTCCTGAGTGAAAGAAAGAAGGTATCATTGTAAACATTTGACCAGGTGAGAGAAAGCCTGAAGAAGCACCACAGAAGTAACCCAGCAATAGGTTTTTTTTTTTTGGTAGGCTTCACCAAAAGTAACTGCCTGGTTGTAGGATCAGTTTGATTTGGTAGATGCACTCACCTGCCTTTTCTCTTACCCCTTTTTCCTTTTATTATGCAGATACACTGCTAATTAAAAGACTGCTTTCTTCTTGTGCCAAACATCACACTTCTTTAAAAGTGCATAAGAGTTCAGCCATTATTTCCTAAGAGATTTGTTTATATGCAAATTAGCCTTTACAAGTTAGGCCTTTTTATTTATGTCCTAGTATATCTGACTAATTTGTAATTACTATTCTGATATTTTACAGGAAAAAAAAAAGAATTGCTTAGGTGTTTTTAATCCAAATGCAGTATTTCTCCATTTTCAAGGACTGTTGAGCTATATTGTTTTCAAATCCAAGTATCTGCTTCCAACACAGAAGTGACTTTTAAAACAAAGTGATCCTCTCACCTCCCACATCTCCCATCAGTCCTTTCTCCAAGCTTTGAATGCTGTTTTGTGCTGTTCCCCCCTTCAGACTTCCATCTGATGTCAGAAGTAGAAGACAAAAGGAAGAGTGAAAGGTTGTCTGTTCTTAAAACAGCACAGAAGGGAAATTCAGCTTACCTGAGCCTTTGATTTGCCATACTGTCTGCCTCTGTGAGACCACTTGGGAAACAGGATGGAGTCAGAGCCTTTGGAGCCTGTAGAGTCATAGGAAAATGGAAAAAAGTTACCATGTAAGTTCAGGCTACCATAGGTTTGTTACTGATATTCCTATGAATTTCTCCTTCAACCAGTAAAAGCATTTTTTTCTCAGACATTATGAACTTAAGCAATGACCCAAGGAACTTGCAACTATCCCACCTCTACAGGTTAGAAAGCTGGTTAGCCAGATACGGTACTATTCCATGGGAAAAAGACGTATTGAGGTTCATCTTCGAGGCCCCTGGGCACACAGGGAAAGGTTCCCAGCTACCTACAACTCCAGAGGGAGAAAGAGCTGAGTGTACAAGGTGCACAAGGTTTGAGCTTACAGTTGTCTGTACTAAACTTGCGGACAAATGTAACAAGAAAAGAAGGGAGTCCAAGCTGACAGGGTGTATAGCTGTGACTAGCACAGTGTTTTGCTGCTTCCTGTATGTGTAACTTTCTGAAGGCCTGTCTGCATGCAAAGCAACTGCCATTTTTTACCTCTGGTTATTCCTGCAGCTGGTAAAAAGCCTGATCTTGTATGTGAAAAGATAACTGTGCCACCTTCTGTAAATTGTTTTAGTTTGGGTAGGCTTCCCCCTTCCCTAAGCATACAAACAATGGAAGACAGGATAAAAGTTTAAAATGTGTGCAGAAGACTGTACGGCTTGAGCCTCACACCCTGTCTACACAGAAGGCAGGCACGTGCGCACACACTAGCTTATGAAGAAAATTATAAACTATTGGCTGATGTGCTCCAGATCATAAGTCTCAATGACAGTTACATTAAAGTTCTTTAAACTATTTAAGGAACAGCTACTAAGCACTGAGAAACCAGATACCTTCCTCGGGAAGTTTAAGGTGATCAACTCTGTCAGGACATCACAGATTCACTGAAAATGCTGCATATCACAGAAAGTCTAATCTTGCACCTGCCTTTGGTTTGACCGCAGACACACTTCTCTATGACACTGGCATGGAGCAATACAAGTTTCACATAATGATTTATACCAAGGAGGCTAGAGCCTGTTTCAGCTACAAACGTTTTCTAGGAATATTCTCATTAAAGGGGTTAACAATATTGTGATTTATTCCATTCCCGAATCTCCACTTGGACTGATAATAATGTAGCTTTTTATACAGAACCTGTGGTCCTTTCTCAAGGGAGTGTGTTAGCTCTGAGACAACACTATCGGAAAGCTTGTAAACAATGCTCATCCCGTAGAAGCCTCTGGGGAATTCCAGGGTAAAGTAGTTGAGATAAAGGCTTCCCACAACAAAATATTGCATTTCTGATTTTGCTAGAAAACAAGCATTTTATTATTGAATTTACTATATTATTTTAATGTACCTGCATTTAGTTCTGTCTTTTAATCTAAAAGCAAGACTTCAAGTTTATTTGTGCTCACATTGCAAAGATGATCCTATTTCCCTTGTGTGTTTTGCCTCAGTTTACATTGAAGTTAATTATATATCCAGGTTTTGACAGGCAAATGAGAATTTTAAAAAATATATTAAGACCTTGCATCAATAAAGTCATGTTTTCCATGACATAGGGCAGCATGCTGAGAAAGAGACACAGAAGAAATGAAATGAAAGTAAAAAATGTTCAAACTTGCTAACTCCTGTATAGCATAATATACACTCAAGGCAGTGTAATTCCATACACCTCTGGTGGCAGAGCTAATGTCTCCATAGGCTATATACAAGATAAACTAGGAGAAGGTTCTGAAAGCCTGTCCAGGTCTTTAATAAACACACTCTTCACTCTCTCCTTTGTGCACATTTTCCATAGCTGGCACTGTTCTGAGTAATAAAGGATTTGATCCAATAAACATTTGCAATAAGCAGTCCCTTGTAACTTGCAGTATATGCATGATGCTGGATTTTTAAGAGAAAAGGTATTAAACACAAAGTTTCAATCTGCTTATAATTCTTAAGCAGTCTGTAGGAAATGCATACCTGTATAACACAACTGACATTGACAAATACATACACCATTGAGTAAATTTAGCCAGATTTTTGCCCTAAGGAGTGTGTTACCTGGACGAAGGCTTGTTGGACCCGTGTTCAATTTAACTATTAGCACACTGTCTACTTAATTATACTCTAAGTAAAAAATAGAAGTGACAAACCTAATCAAGATAAACTTTGGTTGGGCAAAACTATATGGAATGCAAACCCTGAAGAAGTCAGGTTAGAAACTGACCTTGGAGAATCCCATCATGTGTGCATACTAGCCAGCTGGAAAATCAGAGCCCAAAGGAGACATCAAGGGAAGGAACACACAGAAAAAAGGAAACATACCAGTGGATTAAAGAGTTAAATATATAGCAGTCATTGATACAACTAGATTTTTTTTTTAATTCACTTTCACAGTAAATATCAATATGCTTTACAGGAAAGCTTTATAATCTGAGTTATTAATGAGAAAACAGGTAAAATTACTCTCCACAGTGTACACAGTAGAAAAAAAAAGTGAAAGAAATCTTCTTAGTCTCAACCCAATACATTAACCAATGAGCTGTGAAAAGAAACCAGTGCACAAAGAAATACTGAGCCAAAAAATTTTCAATTTTACCATACACAATCTGCCAACTAAAGTAGTTATTGGATATTCATAGCACTTAGAGCTGCCGTATTTGGTACACTCTTTCCTCAGCTGGGATCAGGAGACTCAAAACACATGGGTTGTTATTACATAGTCAGCAGTAATACAAGTACTTTGTGAATGTTCCTTCATGACTGTTCTTGGATCTACTTCCCCTATGTAACCTACACACAAAAAAAAAACCCCAATATCTTTCTTTCAGGTAGGAAAATTAACCAATTAAGTAGTGCATAGGTTCTTTAAATTACAATTTTATTACTGTTACTCAAACTGTCTAACGCCTAACAACAGACATCAAAGGCTAGCTGTAAGGGAATCTTGCTTTCCCTGGATAAGAGAGATACTGGGACACAGCTTATCATTCTTACCACAAAGACATCCAACATCAAGTCAGGACTGAATGAGAGCTGTAACAGCTACTAGTTAACCAAAACATTTTAGTACAGAAGATACTGTTTAGGTAAGGAATATCCCCCTTTTTTTAGGCAACAGATTGTTACAAATAACAGGTAATAATTCTTATACATAACAATTGTTATACCAACATCTTGAACATATCCCTGGGTCCCAGCTTCATATGCATTCTTGGCAAAAATAAACAATAACACATAAAGCAAGGAGGAAAGAATACCATTACAAAGACTTCTAAATTAGCTGTTTTTGAGAGATTGCAAGGAATATTTTTTTTCTTTTATTCAGGAAATACTCAAACCTATTAATAGAGTCTAACTAAGCAAGAAATTTATTACAAAAAGTGCAACAACTAAGGCTACATTCTTCACATTGCTATTTTCCCAATGTTCAGCACTGCTGTAATTTCAAACCCAGGGAACAAAGGTATATGAATTTCTCCTTGCAGTATGAAAAGCATGATTCAACCATCCTTTGTGCCTAACTTTATCCTGGCTAGTGTGTATCAAATTGCCAAATAGCGTTAGATAGTCTAAATATCAGTGCTGTAGCATTTCTGACCTCCAAACAGGTACAACAGGGAAGCAATTCAGAGTCATCTAATACAGCAGGCAGCAGCATAGCAACATGGCACATTTGTTCCTGCAGCAGCGGAAAAATGCTGTAATAAAATTCTGCTCAAGTTCATTTGAGTTCAGACACTCTTTCCACTTCACTCTTTAGCCTTTCGGCAGTTTAATGTAGTTAAGTAGACATTTTTTGTGATGAGACCTCAGAGTAGGTGCATCCCTTCCAGGGTCAGAATCATCCAACATTAGATCTTGCACACCTACGCCTTATGAGAAGTGTAAGGCTATGTGAGACTTCCTGCAGAATCCAGCTTAGTCCTCTGTAGTCACTAGCAACCACCATCTAATCCTATTTGTTCCCAGAGCTTCTGATGGAAGAGGGAGGCCTGATTGTCACAATGACTCTATCACAAAGAGGGACTCCAGAGTTTTGGTAGTAGTTTCAGTTGCTTTAAGTAATTTGGTAGACAGATATAAAAGTAAATGGCCTCCGCTATATAAACATATCCTCTTCTGGCAAAACTTGAATAAGAGACTTCAGTCATGGAGAGAACAGTCTGCATCTACTCCTGCTAACCGTGTTAGCAGCCTCTATTCTAGCTAGATTGACTTTGAACGATTTAATTAATCCAAGCATTTCAAAGTGATCATTCACAATATTAGTCCTGATGAGTTGAAAGAGTTGTATTTTAAAGAATACAGGGATTATATTCTTCTTATTTATAGAAGGGCAGATGGCACTACTAAAAAGCCTGTCATGTATAATGGCATAATTTCAGCTTAATAACATTTTTTCTAGCTTCACCTTTAAAAGAGATACTTGAAATGACCTATTGATTCATTAGCTTACTATGTTCATTACAGATTCATGTGTAAGACCAACACAGACAGAGCATGCCTTGAGTACTCAGCCTTGTTTTGTATTGCCCCCATTACAGTTTCCCACCACACACCTTCCTTCATTAGCAAATAAAGGAACAGGTCCTGGGGGAAAAAAAAACAAAAACCCCCAAACAAGCCAACGTAAGTGTTACAGGGCTGAAAGCTAGAATGCTTTTCTGCAAATAAGCAAGCTACCAATGCAGCTATGTTGCTAGTAGGCACTCCTAATTGGAGTTTCAGCAGAGCACATTGACCCCACTCCAGTCACTTGTCTAAGGGGTTTGCAGATAGTCTCCAGAGAGAGTTTTCTGTCTAGCATGGTCATTTTCATAGGAAATCTCTGGTTTTGCTGTTTGCATAAAGGGATGTTATTTTAAGGCTGAGATTCACTGTCATTTATATTGTATGTGCTTCCTCTAACCACAATAAAATCCCAAAGACCTTCCCCTTGCACAGACATACCCAGAATACATAACATCCCCATGCCTTTATTCTCATGCTCTCCAATTTTAAAACCATTAGAAACAGAGAAATAATTAGGAGCTAAGACAGTTAAACCATGGTGTGGTTTTTGCACTGACAAAGAAACATCACCAGAAAATTGGCATAGGTTGAAAGCTCCATTACAAAAAGAAAAAGCCTAGGAAAAGAAGACCTGTTCCTTTGGTTGAACATGGGTTAAGAAAACTGACTGTTCTTAGAGCTCTGAAATGACATTTAACTTGGGAGAATGAAAGATGTCAAAGACTCAGGTGTCACCTGCTAGTCTCTCTGCCTCATGAACTTTGATTTTCATATAATCACATAATTTTCATTTGCATACAAAATTATGCTAGCC
>JANXJC010000078.1:35986450-36012804 GCA_027564655.1 Leptodon cayanensis
GCGGACGTGCTGCCGGGCCGCCTCGGAACGCGGCCTCCCCGGCCCTCGGGCGGCGGGCGGCCCTTGCCCCGCCCCGCCCGCTCTCCGCAGCGCGCCCGGCGCCGCCTCACGGGCGGGCCGCAGCGGTCCGTGGCGGCGGTGCCGCTCAGCAGCAGCGGCTCCTCCCCGGGCAGGCGTTGGGGCCGCGGCCTGCCTGTGGCCCAGGGCCCTGGCTGGCTGCCTCACGGGTTTTCGTCGTGCCCGGCATTTTTCAGCGGGTTTCTGCGGTGTCCCTGGTCATCTTCCAGCCCTCAGACAGTGTTCAGGTGATCTAGGGAAGTATTGGTGGTCGTGTTTGTACAGAGGAGCCCAAGAGCGTGCAGGTGCCTGAAGGCTGACTAGCGTTTCAGCTGACTAGCCAAAGTGCTTGTAAGTAATAGAGGCTCTCGGGTGTGCTGAGTACAGCGTGATCGCAGAAAGAAAAGCAAAAGACTGCATTTTGCGCTACGTTGTCTTCATGTCGGCAACATTACTGGGATGGAGAAGGAGTTGTTCCTTCAAAACTTAAAGGATTCCTTTAAAAACGTGTTGTTCTTGTCTTCTTTGGAACAGGGAGACAAAAAAGGGGGCGGGGGAACACTTCAAAAATCCCAGCTGAACAAAAGCAGTGGTTACAAGGTCTTTACACAGTTTTGATGGGCTGTCCTGGGTCCTCCCAGCTTTTGGCGTCCAGTAGGCTGACAGACAATACCCAAGAGGGCAGTTGATGGAAAATCTGCAAGTAGCCAAGACAGTTGTTCAGCAACTGCCAGACCACAGATAAATGTCATCTTCTGAACCACTAGTGGTAAATCTCAGGACATCTAGAAGAGAAGCAGCAGGCATCTTAACTTTGTCATGGAGAGCACTTTCTAATTAATGAAATATGTGCTGTCTAGATGGAGCTGAACACAAGGAGGAAATTCACTAAGCCGTACCAGAAATTTTCCGATGAAACTGTGTGTAAGCCCTGCATCATAGGAAAGAAAAAAGTAAAATCACCTGTAGACGTTCTGATGAAAATACGATACAGTGTCATCATATCCTAGTCCATCAGTTTAGTACATCACTCAAGCATAGACTTTCAAGAGCCATTAATAGCTTCAGATTGACAACAGAATGGGAAACATCAATAAGTAAGATTATGTTCTCCTCTGATAAGTTAAGTGATTTGTTTAACAATGAAAACAGGTGAACAGTTGGGGCCCGGTCTGCCTTGGCAAATCAGATGGGTACTTTTTTTGAAGTAGACCTTGGCAGGTGTATCGTGACATGATACAACTGTTACTGTTACAACATCATAAGACAAACTTTACTAAGGGAGCTGTAAAGTATTGTTACATGTAGGCTTTTGCGTGTGGCTAAGAGCCCCATGTACATTCAGAGTCCAAGAAATGAAATTGATTTGGGGAAAAGATGATTTGGTTCAAAGGGTGGATGCACATTCAGGATTTCTTAGTTCAACAGTAGCAAATACACAGGACGAGATCCAAATACCCAGTTCACATTCACGGATGACGTCATTCATAAATTCAGTGTCTTTGCAAGAAAATAACAGGAACATGAATGTACAGGCATACATGTTTTGCTTAAAATTGTTACTGGCAAAACAGGAGGACAAAGAATCGTATCTTTAGTCAGCCCTTTGTTAATTTCACAACTCTCAATTTCATCGAAGAGGGACTGTATCCCCAGTAATTCCTCTGGCAAGGGGTTCCCCAGAATCTGGGAGATTATCTGTTTATGATTTAAAGAAACGTAGGACAAGAGTGACTAACTAAAGAGAGATATTTCCGAAAGCACGAGGAAAAGAGAGGGAAAGAAAGTGAGAAAGCATGAAATGGGGGATAAAGATTGGTAAAAATGAGGGTACAACGTGATAATGCTATACTGTCCAGTCGGGGTTATAAAATCCACAACCACATGTGTATATCACTGAGATACTACAAGGCAGCTGTTGAGATAAGCAACCATTGGTTGAGTTTTCCTGAAATTAAAAGAATCATAGGATCATAGAATAGTTTGGGTTGGAGGGGACCTTTAATCTAGGGATCTAGTCCAACCACCTTGCAACAAGCAGGGATATCTTCAACTAGATCAGTTTGCTCAGAGCCCCATCCAACCTGGCTTTGATTGTTGCCGGATGGGACATCTACCACCTCCCTGGGCAACTTGTTCTAGTGTTTCACACCCTCACCGTAAAGAATTTCTTCCTTATGTCTAGTCTGAATCTACCCTCTTCTAGTTTAAAACCATTACTCCTTGTCCTATCACAACAGGCCCTACTAAAAAGTCTGTCCCCATCTTTCTTATAAGCCCCCCTTAAGTACTGAAAGGTTACAGTAGGGTCTCCGCAGAGCCTTCTCTCCTCCAGGCTGAACAACGCAAACTCTCTCAGCCTTTCTTCATAGGACAGATGTTCCATCCCTCTGACCATTTTTGTGGCCCTCCTCCAGACCTGCTCCAACAGGTCCATGTCTTTCCTGTACTGAGGACTCCAGAGCTGGATGCAGTACTCCAGGTGAGGTCTCACCAGAGCAGAGGGACAGAGTCACCATCCTTGATCTGCTGGCCACGCTTCTTTTGATGCAGCCCATGATAACAGTTGGCTTTCTGGGCTGCAAGCACACGTTGCCAGGTCATGTCCAGTTTTTCATCCATCGGTACCCCCAAGTCCTTCTCGCCAGGGCTGCTCTCAATCCGTTCATCCCCCAGCCTGTATTGATCCCAGGGGTTGCCCTGACCCAGGTGCAGGACCTTGCACTTGGCCTTGTTGAACTTCCTGAGGTTGACATGGGCCCACTTCTCGAGCTTGTCCAGAAAAGTAAAAACATAAGTAACAAGCAGTTCTGACACACAAATGACCTATACCAATGTAAACAATGGAGGAGTTATTCCTGACTAAATCAAATGTACAGGAGGAAGAATCGGTGGGCTGTGGCAACAAACAAGGGTTATGACTCTTTAACCTTTGATCCAAGAGTCACGTTTGTGACAACCTTCAACATTCACAGTTTTAAAGCTATTTCTCTCTCTGTATCATAGCGTTTCATCTCCCTAGAATACATTACTAAATCCTACTGTGCTTGCAAAGCCAAGCGGATCACAGGATAGACATTCAATATGTATGTCAGCATCTGAAATTAGGATAATGAATAATCAGTTGATTTATGTGTGGGTGATAAGTAGCACTTACCAATTTGCTGCATTCAATTAGAGAAATTTCATTCATGGTTAGTGGAGTTTTGATCAATGATACTACCTCTGTAAGAATGTTACCCGTTCTAGCTTGTCTAATCATGCCAATGATTATAGTCTGCTTGCATATATGCTGTAGCCTGATTCAAGATACTGAATACTTGTAAGCATGACTTATTCATAATTTTCTATAATGTTTTCCCATGTTGAACAATTTTTACTAATGTCTTGCTGTCTAGTGCCCAGTTGGTGAACAGAATTGTCATGGGGTGCATCCATTTTTCCTACTTTTTGGTAGCATAAGAAAGCTTATTAGCAATGACTTAATTCTACATCATTAATAGGAGACAAACCTCCATTAGGACCTAGCTAGACCTTCCAACCTCTTTTAAACTTGGATTTGTCTGCTTCTGAATGCTCTGGGTTGGTCCATCTCATCCATCCCTGTTGGCTTATTTTCAAGTAGGAAGCACACTGGGATATGGTTATGGAGATGTTCAAGGCATCTAATTGCACCTGGACTTCTTTAAGAGAAGTTTTTGAGTTTCTGAGGATTTTAGTATGTTGATCTAGTTTTAAGTACATGGGGATGAATAGTGGATATTTTAAGTCACAGAGGGATGTTTCATTAATGATGAAAGGATAAAACACACACATTGTTTGATTCTTTCTTCCCCAAACCAATGTATAATTCCCTTCCAGATCCTCCCTAACATTAAATGACACTTTCCCAAAGTTTTTGAAGTGTTTAACTGACATAGCTTCACTGGATGTGGTTCTACTCAGTGGGATGAGCCAGTCCAAGAACTTTCTTACTCAAATCTCTGCCTTTAACTGTCCAATTGTAGGGAGTTCATACTGCAATGACTTTCATGATCTTCAGGCTGGCAGGGTTGATCAAACCCAGGTACAGTTCATTTCTTTGGCTCTTCTAAGACTTGAGACCATGGAGAACTTGGAGCCTAGGCAATAGCTAACAGCACCACCTCACAAATCTCAATATAAACATGACAGGTGATACTGGCATCTGGGTTTTTCCCTGCGTAATTCTGCAAGCCACAATAATTCCCTTTTGATCACCTGCTAAAGGATGTATGCTGTAACAAAAGCATAGCAAATCTTCAGAGGGATGCTGGATGCTTTCAGTCCATCTCAGTGCATGCAAAACATGGAAACTTTGGTATGTTTCACTTTTGTGACCATCAAACCGTTGCATATGACAGTCCAACATGGTACTGCTTCACTTAGCAGCTCCAAACTGTTAGAAGCACAGGTCTCAGTTGCTTATCAATAGATTGAATGGTCTTGACTGTTACTGCTCTCATTGCATATAACAACCAGATGCATAGATATGACCGCATGTTTCCTGTGAAGAATTGAACTAGAGAAGGATGTTACTGCCAACCCCCTCCCCAACCTCACTCCCTGGTAAAGGATAAAGTTGTAACGAAAGCGTTTGGAACTATTTATGTTCAAACACCTGTTACCACATTGTAAAAGGATGGAATAGTGTTACTCAAGTCCACTCTGGGAATTCACCTGTCTGTGGCGGCTGAAGGTTCAGCTTTCTATTCCTTCAGTTGAGAAGCATGGAAGTATTTTCTCTGTGGGTTGCCATGCTTGCTCTGTGACAACCTGATAAACAGCAGGACTAACCTTATCCATCATATTGGCTGGTCCATCCCACTGATGTGTCAGAGAATATTTGTTCACAGGGAATTTCCTATACATTACTCGCAGGTCTACACCCCATGTAACTGGTTTGCTATCACACCTTAACATTTTGTCCATATCCACTTGGGCTCTCCCTAGTTGTCTTCATACATCTTAATGAGCCCTGGCTATTTCTTCCACTAATGCTTCTACCTGCTCGTCTGTAACTACTGTGTGTTCCCAAGGGCTGGGTAACTCTACCCCAAACCAGCAGGACTCAAGCATTCTCATTTGCCACTGTGTCATAACTTGGAAGGGAGCATAACCATGAGTTGCTTTAGATCCACACAATGCCATGAAAATAATACAGTTTCTCATCCCAATTCTTGCCATTAGCTTTGCACCATTTTCTTAAAGCTTCCTTAACTGTGTGGTTTATGTGTTCCAGTAAATGTGAAGATGTGTGGTGCCATGCAGTGTGGAACCTCCGCTTTATTCCTAGGGCGTGGCAGAGCTTGTGCCTAACTGTTCAGATGGAGCAGCTGCCAAGATCAGAATCTATGCAATGGGGCATACCCCATCATGAAAAGATTTTAAGTAACAACTTTGCTGTCATGACTGCAGTGTTGTTTTTTTCTGGAAAGATCTAATGCTACCAAGTTGTATTTGTTGTTTTGAGCTGTCACTGACAGATGTCCCACAAAGTCAACCTGCAGTCATACTCGTGGGCATTTAATACATTGGTGCGGGATTGGGGCATTTACACCAGCATAATCTGCATTGGTTGTGCACAAAGAAAGGTGGTTCTCACACCAGCGATCTACATCCTTCTTCCTGTTAAGCCACCAGCCAGTGTCCTTCATTCTGCTTAGAGTGTGTGCCTTAGTCTATGGCCTCGCTAATGTACAAATTGGATTAGGTGTTGCATATTCTGAGACACAATCCAGTGCTTACTGTGTTCTGCATCTGCAGCCCAGTAGCTATTACTTTCCCACACTGTGGTGAATTGACCTGATTGATCTTTTCCTGCTTCAGCCAATACTTTAATCTCTGCATATCCCTCCTGGAAGGTCTTTAAATCTGAGATGACCCTTCCAGTTCTGCCCTGAGCCTGAGTTATGACAGCTGCAAGAGGGATGGAGTCAGGATTGTGCTCTGTGCTGGTCTCAGACTTGTATACAGCTTGCTTGGCCATGTTATCGGCCATATTGGTTATTACAGTATGTTGCTGCTGTTTGCTGTTCACTATGGGCAGGAGTGTGTGTGATCCGGATTACTCCTTTTGTGTTCTGGGTTATATTAGGTATTTGTTGCCATTTAACATTGCGTGCTACTGGTTTGCCGTCTGAAGATGAGATTTCTTGCTAACCAAACAGAAGGCTAGACTGTTGCCAGATGTGGTCCAGTCTGAGTCCATATAAACTGCCAGAAGAACATTTGGCTATTCAAATCTCAAAACCTCCAACACTGCCTGCAGCTCTGAAGTTTATGCAGATTGAGGACATGCTGGACGAGACAGTGCTCTACCATCTAGCACATAACTGCTTTGTATCCTGTTTTGGTAATAATACCTTTGTCATAAAAGAAGGACCCATCTGTGTAGAAGGTGGAAAACCCCTTTATTAGAGCTTCCTCTTGTGATTCACTGCATTTTCCAGGCCAGAAACTTTCTCTAACTTGGGGAAGGGAAAAGTGCATACTTCTCTCTCCACCAACAGCTTATATGGGGCTACAGGTTCTTGGGGTGCAGTTTCGAAGCTGAGACCATGATTTACTAAAGCTGGAGTCAGCTGTGCAATTCTGGGGTTGCTAACTTGACTGTCCTTCATTTTACCTGAAATTATCTGAGAGAGGAGTGTGGAGTTTGCATAATCCCTTTGGACCTTCCAATTACATAATCCCGGTTCTTCAGGCTCCATACTAGCGCAAGGCAAACCCTTTCATGTGGGCTGAACTTCTTTTCACTTACATCCAAAAGTCTGGATGCATATGCAGTAACCCTTGGTTTCCCTGTTTGAATTTGAAAAAGGGTGGCTCCCGTGCTTTCAGGGTAACCAGCTAACTGAAAGTAAAAGGGAAGAGAAAGGGCTTGGGTGGGCTAATGCAGTGACCCTATGTAAATCTTTTTGAGTGCTTCACGCTGTTCCTTTCCTCACATCCATTTACATTTTTTATTGAGTAGCCAATACAGAGGCTTGTGGGTTTTTGCAAAGGATTTCATAAAGTCTTGGGGAAAATTAATTAAGCTTAAAAATTACCATAATGGGTGAGCATTGGTTGGGGCTGGAGTTTTACAGTGTTCCTAATCTGAACATGTAGGGATTGAGCCATTTTTATCCAAGGACATCTCTAAGTATTTGACTTGGTTTTGAGCTAGCTGAGCCTTTTACGTGCTGGGTTTAAGTCCTGTTTCAATTAGGAAAGGCAATACTTCTTCCATGACTTCTTTTTTTCTCTCCTGGGTGGGAGAGTGGATTAAAATGTCATCCACTTATGATCACATGCTTTCTGGACCCTGGTTACAATTTTTCTGGCATACATGATATGTGCATGTGATAAATAGTGGGGGAAGAGTGGTAACCTTGGGGGTGCAAGTGAAAGCAAAGTGAGTTCCCAAAAAGGAAAAAGCAAATTTGTACCAGGAAGCTTGATTCAGTGGTACAGAAGACAACCATTGACCACATCTGTCACACTGTATCAACATGACCCTGGTGCAGCTGCTGTCACAACTTCCTTGTATTTGGCAATCAATCACAAGTGCTTCCAGGGTTGTACCAGCATTCGAAGCTCTGTAGTCCACTGTAATCCTCCAAGTCTGATCTGGTTTGCTCACAGGCTGCAGGGGAGCATTATGGGTAGACAGCATCTCTGTGAGAACACCTTCATTTACGAGATCATCATATCTGCTTCAATCCTACCAGATTTGGTCTCATTCTGTGCCAGAGCTTTCATGGATTTCCTGCCCAAGCACCATTAGTCATGGTCTGGTACCTTGAGAGCAGCCCAACTATGCACAGCAAAAATGACTGAGGGTCTTCCCTCAAAATATCGTAAATTTTTCTTTGCCAAATCCACTGGAGGACAATTTTCCTTTAGAAATGGTACACTTAAAATTCCTCCTTCTGGGCTCTTGCTAACTGCACTGTGCATTACTCCCTTTAATTACCCTAGATGTAAGGGGACATTTTCCCAAGATGGGGCATGCTGGTGGGCTCCACCCTAACTACTTAAAGTGACCCGCACTTGGTTTTTCTGCCTGAGTTTACCATAGACATCTCGAGAATGTTCATGGATGCTCCTGTGTCTGTTAATAATTGGGGCAACTTTTTCTGAGTTCCCAGTGACCATTTCAACTGAGGGTCATCCCCAGGAATCCACTGGCAAAAGTGGAAGGATCTCTGGTGTCAGCCCACAGGAACCCCGGCTTCCTTAGCAGAGCCTACAGACCTTGTCTAGGACTCACGATTGAGTTGGCCAAACTCACTTTACAGACCTTGATACTGATTCACTGGGGGGACAGAGAAGTTGCTGTAGTCCCTGCTTGTATCTTTGCAGCTCTATCCACAGAGCCTCTATAAAAGTATCAGTAGATTTTATTATGCTAGATTGTCATATCTTCTCAAAGATCATTTAGTTCCTTCCAGAGTTGATTTCTGAATGGATCTAGCGTGAGTTCAGGAAGTTTTGGGCAGGGATTATGAGTAGGCAATGAGTTGAATTGCACCTCTGGATGGCCTTGGTTTTCTTTGTTCCAAGTGGCTTTGATTAAAAGGTGGTCACCACTGGCTAAAGGTTAGACTACTCCATGAAGAAACATTAAAATTTGGGGGTTGTGAGGTTTTCTGCCATTCTGCCTCAAGCAGAGTGAGGGCCATGTTAGAATAAATCACAGTTTGAATGGGCTCACAGGATATCTTCCCATGCAATATCTTCCTGTGCAACTGACTGGGCCTCCTGATGGATGGTCCCAGCATCCTGCAACAGTGCAGTCACTCTCAAATGAGTGTTAAGACTCTTCCCTGGGAAAAATGGGGCTAAACCCTCTTATCCACCTGTTAAAAGTTTGCGTCTGGATTGACTAAAATGCTTAAATCTTCCCTAAGCATACGTGCATCTGTATTAGACAGACTTCCATGACCCAGCTGGGTTACGTCTTCTCTATTTAAGTGTGGATACATGCTCCACACTTGAGTGCCCATGTCGGTTAGAGTATTTGTATGTAAAGAACCTAACCGGTCTACAGTGGAGTTAGCCTCATGTGGCTTCTGTCGGACTGTTTCCCTTACTTCTTCCTGAACTGTTGTTCCTCTTATTTCCTGTCCTTTCAACCTTTCAGGTTACTGTAGGGTTAATGGGATGAAGTACCTCCAGCTCAGGGCTGGAGCCTGGTAGTGAGTCTTTGGGAGAGAGTTCCCAAGTTTCAGAATAAATTCCTGGGCAAGAAGGTTCAGGGGTTAGGAAAATAACAGGAATGTCATCTGCCCTCACAACAGCTATGAACCGGTCATGCAAAGAAATGTTTTCTGTTAGATCTTCAATGATTGCATTGCACTGATGCATTGTTTGGATGACTATACATCGCTCTGCTAGAAACCAAGCTGCTCTTCTAGCTTTTTCTAGATCATTTTCTAAACCCTCTTGTTTCTAATCTTGCACTTTTCCAACATCTAACTCTTGTTGTTCAGTTTGTAAACAAGATCTAAGGTATTTCTCTCTTCTAATTAAGGTAGTGTTTTGTTCTGTTAATTTGGGAATTTCATCCTCCTTCAGTTTCTGGATTTCTTTTTCGAAGTTCTTTACCTCCTCAAATTTTGCTGTTGGGAGATCCCATGCATGATACAAGGCATACGACAGGGTCCAAACGGCTCAAGCTTTGTTTCTACTGCCTTTCAACTTTGCCTATTTGCAATGACTAATGTATGTTTCACAGGCAGCAAAGATGGGATCTGCTGCTTTAAAACAGCCAATTCTCAAAGGATATTTCCTTTGTTTAGTCACACACTTGTAGAGGTTGACAACATCCTTTTCCTCCTTAATATATTTTTTAGCACAACCTGCATGGTCTGTTTTATCTTGTGCACTACCCATACTGCCTTTACACAAACACTAAAGCTAAATTACAAGCCTGTTACAGTTACATTGTTTTCTGTAAGAACGAATTCCAGATACACTCTTCTTCAAAGTTCAGTTGCATCTGAGCATCCAGAGAGCCAGACCAAAATGTGCACTGCTGGTAACTGCAGCTACCACCCTCACTTATAAACCTTCCAGAGTTACTGCAGGGCTTGTCTCTCAGTTTATGGGTTACAGAACAAAAATGTGATATGGCTGCTTCTTGAATGAAATACTGTTTGAGTCCAACCAGGTGTTGTCTTGTTCCTGAAGTCATCAGACCAAATGTGAAATCAACAAACAGTAATTTCTGGAGGGATATCTGCACCCAGGAGCAAGGACTGCATTCAGTCCTATACACACTACTTAGGGTGTAGTTCCTTTATGCTGTTAGGGGAGGGCAATTTAAAAAGGGAATTTTAACTACTGTTAATCCTGAGCTGCAGCAGGGTAGTTGTTGATGTCTTCTCCTAGGAACAAAGGGAGGTTCCAGAGAGCCATTACTTTGGAAAACGTTCCCAGAGCAGGATTGTCAAGTGCTCTTTCAAGACCTAACCACTCTTCCTAGTTCTCTGTGGGTACTGGGAATTGTCCATGAAAGGAGACTGCCTTTTCATGCCTGGAAGGGGAAATGCATGATCATGCATTCCTATCCCATGCCCATCACAGCTGTGATGGCCCCTGAGCAGGCATGGGAGAGATTGAAAAACCTTTGAGATTGACTGCCCATCAAGGCCATTTGTTCTTTCTTCTGTATTGCTAACAGCTTCTGCCTGACTTGCCTGTAGGTATGGCAGGGCAAACCTAACTGTGTAACCCTTGCAGCTTTGGATCTGACTTTCTGCTTCAGCCTGACTATGTGAGTCAGTGGATTGCCTGAGCACAAGCTTGGAGCTCTGCATTACACTACCTCCAAATAATATTCATTCAGGTTATCTGAAGAAGTGTAGGTACTCCTGTTGGTACAGAGAAACCCAAGAGTGTGCAGCTACCTGACAGCTAACTAGCATTTCACATGAATAGGTAAAGTGTTTGTGAGTAATAGAGGACCTCAGATGTTGACAAAAGCAAAACCAAAGACTGCATTTTGCACTAAATTGTCTTCTTTATGGAAGAGAGCGAGCATTATTTCTTGGGATGGAAGAGTAGTTCCTTCAAAAGGATTCCTTTAAAATTATGTCCTTGTCATCTATGGAACAAGGAAACAAAAAAGAGGGTGGGGAAACACTTCAAAAATCCCTGCTGAAAAAAAGCACTGGTTACAAGTTCTTTACACAGTCGTGATGGACTTGGTGGACTCTCCTCGGTGCTCCTAGCTTTTAGCTTCCATTAGGGTGGCAAGCCTTTCGTTAGAGCTTGGCAAGTATAGTTGTGACATGATATGGCTTTTTCTGTTACAACGTTGTAAGACAAAGAAACTTTAATGCACAAAGACAACCATAAAACACTCTTCATTTGGCTTCCTGTACCTTAAGAGTCAAGAAGAGTTTGACTGGAGGCCATCATATTCTGAAATCAAAATGCAACTTAACATAATTAATATCCTGCAAACTATCTTTTAATTTTCCAATGTTTGGAAAAAAAAAAGAGTGCAGTACCTAAACTTCCTAGAATTTTGGAATGCTTTAAGTGCTACCTAGTTTTTCTGGGAACAGAATGGCTAAACTTTTCTGTGAGCTTTGAAGGCTATTGGGATGCTATGGGTAGGAACCAGGTTCCCTCCAGTTATAAAAAGCTTTTCTTTTATGACATCCTCCCAGCCTAAGAAGAATCAGCCTTAACTACTGAAGAATCAGAGCCCTCTTGACTTGGTGGTAGAATCAAGGACCCTCAGAATCCAAGTAGGAAGATCTTTGCTTGATCTGAATTTGAAGGAGGAATGACATCTTGCCTCTGAGCCTGATTTTCAACCAACATCTTTAAATGTTGGGATCAGTCAGCCAATTCTGCTTTAAGGGAATAATTAAGGGGATTTTATTAAAGGGTAACTTTTAATTGGGTCCCCAGCCAATTTGTCTTTTCCAAGCAAGTTGTATAAGGCTGATACAGAAATTATTTAAAATTAAGAGAAACATCCTTTCAGTATGTTTGCTGAATGACATGGTTGCAACATTTATGAAATGTCATGCCTACAGAAACCAAATATCTGTCTTTTAACAATTTAAGTAAAACAGCAATAAACTTCAAATTTAGGTGATCTACATTAAAATTTGCCTTTTTTAAAGTAAATCTTTACATACAGCAGGAAGTGGTGAATAAAGCTCAGCTTTTAAGGGAAATGCTCCAACTACTACCAAACTAAAACTTAAAATCTATCAGATATTTCTACCTCTGCTCGCAGAAAGAGTGGCTTCTGATCAATGTATTTAATGTCTAGGAGCGGGCTTACAATGAATCTGCTTAGAATTGAAACATATGTGAAAAGTAATGAAAAAAACTGTGTTTAAAATAAATTAAATCAGTACTTCAATTTGAGCAAAATCCAAAAACTAACAGGTTTTAGAGGTTTGATGGGGAAGTTTTTGTGGCAAAATCAATTATTTTTTTCATAGCTCAGTCTCAGTTGATGATTAGATTTTTCTTCCTGTCAACAAAAGGCTTCATTTTTACCAGTGTAGTTACATCCCTTTTGTAAGTAAATGATCTATTACTATGTGTCAAGGAATGATAAACTACTGAAGGGGAAAAAGTCCAATAAATGTGCTTGGAGAGAAGAGTCACAGATACTAACCTGACATTCCTTTAAAACACATACAACTTTCTATCATGTAAGATGAGACCCTTCTTCACAGACTTGCTTTGGTCACCGCAAGAGAGAATACCAAATTAATCATACTATTGCAGAAATTTAAAACCTTCTCCTCCCGCTCTTGTATCTTCCCTCCTCCCTTTCACATACACAAAAGCAGTAGTCCTCAACCTTTTGGTAGACAAACTATAGCAGTTTTTTCACTTCATAATTTCCGTGTAGGTAGAGGAAATCTCTATAACAGACAAGGAATATACGTACTCAAAAATATACCTTTTCTTCATTATTTCCTTTATATGGACTTTGAAACATGAGAAGCTTGATGAGCAGCTTAATTTGCAAATACATGACATTCATTTCTAGCCTGAGAATTTTTGCTTTAAAGGAGGTACAGAAGAATTTGAGACACATGTGCTGTCTGTGTAATGTGCTTTAAAGCTTTCCAGGGGAACCAAAGAATAATCTAAAAAGTACACAGCAGGAAAAAATGCCACTGCGAGAAATCTTGGGGAAAAAATTCATGGCATCCCAACTTATTAATAGCTTTTGAAGAAGATAGATAGGAAAACTGTTCTTTCAAAGATTTAGTACTGAGAGGAGAGAAAAAAATTATGAAATGCCAATCTATTTTTTAAGGAAGCCAAGTTTATTTCCATACAAGATGGAAGATACAATGTAGATAATCTTGTACAATTTTCCTTCCAATAATGTTGGATTAATTAGCAAATATTACAGGCTATTTTAAAGTTACATAAAGAGCATAATGCTTCATTCTGTTTCGATTATCCATAGTATTTACATAACTTTTAGTTTGTATTTATTATTTTCATTTGTTGTTCATTCACTTTTTATGTATAATATCTTAATTACTTTTTTTGCTTTAATTACAGTCATGTCACTTCCAGTTTAGATGCATTTGCTAGTTCTTATGCATGGGTTGTGTAAAAAGAAAATTAAGTTTTACTCTGTTCTGTGTTGATGATACTGAAGGCAGAGTATGTGCATGACTTGGTGGAATGATTTACTGTATTTTAGTAGTCTCAGTTGTGACGGTCTAAGGACACAAATTAGGCTGCTTTTCTAGTGATATTTCTCTAGTAAGCTTCTGGTAGGATGATGAACATAAAAAGAAATAGCAACCTGTGGCTTACTAGGTGCACTTAAACTCACACATTAACACATCCGGCTTCATAAAACCAGTAACTGTCTAAAACATATGCTTGCATAAAAGCCTCAATTACTTTATATACAGCTGTACTTGCAACACAACCTTAAAAGGAATTCACGAAATAAGGGCAACACAAGGAAAATACAGTTTGAGAGGCCAAGTACTGCAAGAAAAAGAAAAAAAAACCCTATATAGAATTAATACAATATGAAGTGATAACTCATACAGTTATTTCATGCCACTCTGTTTTGAAAATTCTGTGGGAATTCATTAAATATATTTAAAGAAGGTTTGTATGTCACATAAACCCCATTTCCCCACTGCCCAATGGGACTCAGGGCCAGGCTTCCCGAACACCGTACAACAAATGGAACCAGATTGCACCACACCAATGGATAAAGGACTTGCCTGCAGATCTTCACAACCATTTTAATAGGTGCCTTCCACAGCTGAACCATCAAAGTATAGGAATTCTATATATGCACCTAGCGGAATGTGATACACTCCATTTCATCCATCATATGTCTTTGTGGAAATAATGTGGGTTAAACTGAACAAACACTGCTCATCAGCATTGAATCAATCAGTGAAGGAAGGAGACAACTGTTTAATAGTAGTGTATTTGTTGGAAAATAACTATCCTTTGTGACTTAGTCTTTTTCTTCTGGGGAGATTAAAAAAAAATGCCTTCGAAAACAAACTTGGGAGCAAACATTCACACAAGGGCACTAAAAATCCGTAACTAAATTTAATAAAAATACTGGATTTTGACAAGTTTCTCTCTATATGCATGATCTAAAATTTCACTCAGATATTCACTACTAGCAGTCACTTTTACTGTGTCCCTTGCTAATGTTTGCCGGACCCTTGGAGCAAAGCATTGTTTTTTCTCTAGTTTTTTATGCTGATTAGTACAATTCAGTTAAATTTAGAGTAAATAAATGTTCTTAGTTTGATGTGTGCTATTTCTGTTCTATTTCTTAAAAGAACTTAAAAGTTAATCTGTTTTGGTTTCTCCTCCAACTCCCTATAGTGTTGATAGAGGCAGTAACAGAAATGGGGCGGGGGGGTGAGCGGCTGCGTGGTGCTTAGTTGCTGGCTGGAGTTAAACCACGACAACCTGTTACTGTGACTGAATATTTCTGTGGATATAAGTGTCTAGATGAAGACTGTTAAGGCTTTCCCATGCTTCTTGTGCCAGACTTAACTAGACTACCACACATATTCACTATTCACGTAATGAAATTCTGTAATGTACAGTCTAAAAATAAGTCTTTTCAGTCTGTTTATGTTTAATAACACTATTGGAGTAGTTAGTCTGAGCACTTTTCCACAGTCTGGAGCCAAAACATAGCAGCCAGACAACATATATTTCTGATATACAGTTAATATGCAATATAAAGATTACATTGTAAATCTTGATGTGGAGATTCTCAGCACCTGTATGTTAAATCTTTTCTTTCTTTCTTAATTCAAAGGAGAAATATAACTAGCATTCAGGTTTCGATTTAAGAAAGCAGGTTGTTAATGTTCACCCCAAACTTCAAGTGATAGTATTTAGTGGTCATTATAATTGCAGATCGACAGTTTCTTCCATTCTTCTCTGTGGGTTACCTTTGCATTTTAAACATCTTAAATGTTTCCATGTACTATATATTTTTAAAATAAAAATTCACATGAACATCTCACAGGTAAGTGGATGGCTCTAAAATGCATTTTCTCCCAGACTTCTGTGAACATGTATTTTTGGCCTGTACTGAGCAATGATCAACAAGACTTCAGTGTGCAGTTTCAGCTCTAACATGAATTTGTAATCTGGGCACACATCTCATGACACAGAGTTGATTAGTTTACTCTTTTATACTATTTTCTACACCCTGCAGACCCTATAATACAGGTGGTTACAAAACAATTTATCATGTCTTAAACAAACCCAAAGGATTTTCATTCAAGTGTTTCATTGAGGAAAACGTACTTCTGTCTAAGCAGAACTAGTACTTCACTTCAATTTTTTTTTTGTGAAAGTTTTATTTTAACTCTCTTCTACAGTGATAAAAAATTATATAATCTGAAATCAGGTGATCATTGGGAAGAATAAATAATAGCCCATGGAAATTAAATCAATATTGAAAAATACAGGAAAGTTGCCTCAAACAGTTCTGGCTTGACTTTTTAATGAATCAGATGAATCTGAAATAAGCTAACCAGCCTCCCAGCAAAGTTACTGCAAAAAGAAAATTGCTTGAAAAATACTGAGGCAAATTGTTACTATTAATTTTTAATCTGGAGTGGATTTGTTTTCATTAGGAAAGCAAAATAAATTATAAATTCCTGCTGTTAGGAGATGTTTAGAATTAACCCACAAAAAAACTTACCATGGAATGAAGTCTTAACTGCTTGCAGAAATCATCAGTCTTTGCAACAGGATAGTATGTGAATATTGTAGGTTTTAAGACATAGTTGTTGTATACTGTAGCTGGAGTGAGGAAGGTGATCCTTGAAATTTTCTACCTGTGGTTCCAGAGAATCCAAAGGTATCTTTTCTATCAGGTAGGCAGAAAATAAATCTTTCTTGTGTAGACAACTAATGAATCAGAGGAGACAAGTAACATGGACTGGCCAAGTAGCAACATCAACAGACACCCTGAGTGGGTGGAGGGAATGCCAAATGGGGATTTAGGTCACAGCTGCATGTTTGTCAGCAGTGGGGCTTTTGCTATTGCTCCCTCTCTCTTTGCAGGTTGTTTTCACCTTCTCACCACCTTATACACAGTATTTGCACAGTGGTTTGTGAATAGCATTAGGACTGCTGCAGGTTACGCACAATATGAGCATGCATGCATGCATGCATACATACTGGAGTAGTTTGGGGCCAGCAACTGTGTGAACTAACACCACTGCTGAAAAGTCTTGACAAATGACTCTTTGATTAGCTAGACATGGAGAAATGTAATAGAAAGGTTTAGGTTGGTATTAACGGGAATGTCTGGATGTGGAAGCACCAGGGCAACGAACAGCAGCAGAGGAGATGCAGGCATCGAATACGTTGATGACACCTAGATTAGGAGATCATCAAGATCCCATGAAGTCTATGTGCATCTTTGCAGGGCACCCATATTGGGAGTCAAAAGACAATTGGTAAATCCCAGTGATTCAGAGAGGTGAGACAAGATGAAGGGACTAACCATTATGATCTCCTAAGAGGAAAAAAAAGGTACGTCCAAAATCAGCATTTCACCAGTCACCTAAAAAGGGACCTAGGAGAAATGTTGAGGATTGATAGTTTGCGTACCTTGTCCCTTCCATCATTGAGGAAGTCTGAATCCTGGAAAGACACCTGGCTGCACACTTGGTGGCATCTGATGCTTGACAGACCTCTTGGATACACAATTCTTGGTGCTTATGAGTATGTGGATATGACAGTGTGGGTGAAATCAATTTTACTGTAAAATAAAACCACCTTTCCTTCCTGTAAGGTCTCATTTTGAGCTTTGCTGCCAGTGTTGCAGTATTATTTCCTATATAGAGATCTATGTAGCAAAGGGAACATTAAAAACTGAAAGAACATAAGAGGAAGCAAGTCTGTAAGTAAATAAATTGGGTGCCTCTTTTATGAGGATGTCTGTTACTTGCTTGACTGGAACACAGCTCTCTTAAGGCTCCTCCATTAAGTGAAAGTGCACAGAAATACATGTTCTAGCATGATAGTTAATAAAACTTGTCTAACCAAAAACAGTGTTAAAAAGGGGGTGCTGACTGAGCACAAAAGGGATGTTGTGGTTAAAGACTGTCATTTCACCAGAGGCAGAGGTAGATCACATAATCTAGCCACAAGATATCCATGTACTTTAGATAAGGCCTCTGATGAGTTGTCAAATTTTTTATACCAATGTATGCCTATTGCAGTGTAACCAGCTTCTTGAAAACTAGATTTAGCTGATCATAATGGAAATGCAAAATATGTGGGAACAACTATATTATGAAGAGTCGCTTTTGGCAGGCTGTGACGGTCTGACAAATTATAGCCAATGTCTGAAACATTCGTTGAAGAACTTTGGTGGAGTAGACGGCCTTTGTAAAAGTGCTGGAGTTGTGTGAACAGGAAAATGTGGCTGGAGGAGAAGGCACCACAGCGGGTGGGACTGCACTTCTCCAAAGCCACAATTCCTTATCTTAAGCGACCATGAGAAGCGCAACGAATGCACCTGAAGGAAAGTCCAGACAGCGGTCATGCCTGCAGGGAGAGAGAAGCAACTCCCTGATGACCTCCCAAGCCCACCGACCCATTTCCAGGGAATCCCAGGAACGTGAACTGCGCATGTCAAGACCACTGACTCATTTTTACAGCACTCCTGAGCTCACACTGCGCTTGCTAAGTGGTGACAAGCCCCCGCGTACAGGGGTGGACCCTTTAGATATAAAAGAAGGGAGGACGAGTTCTTAGCACGCACCCTCTGGAACTGGATCTTTAGACTGGCTGGACCAACACTGGACCCAAGGCTGGTGAAATCCTTTTCTTCTCTCTTTCTTCCTCTCTCTCTCTCTCTCTCTCTCTTTCCCCCCACAGTCCCTACATCTCATCCTTTTAAACATAAACCATTGACCAAGTCTGGGACTAGGAGTGGATCCAGCCACTCCTGGGCTCCTCTGAGAAGGAGTCTAGAAAGCAAGAGGGTCTGCTCTGAACCTCGCGACTCAATGGGAGGGATCTCCTTATTTTCTTTGCATTGATCCCCAAATAAGTACGGCTTACATATGGTTAGCACTTGTTGTACGGTTCACTGACACAGTTTCATGTTCCTTTTCCCACTTCTACAGCTCCCTTCTCTTTCCAAATGGTGGCTTAATGACATGATGCAAGGCTCATATTGATAAGTTCACTTGTACTTGGGCAAGGTTAGCTTGGTTGAATAAATGTTGATTTTTGTTTGAACTCCCCTGATGTCGTTTCACCTTAATTCTGACAAAGGAAATCCACGAACCTGAGTCGCTCCAACCTTGGGATGTGACACAGGTGAGGTAAATTCAACATGATTTACAGGGCACTTTCTTTTCCTTCACAAGTGTGGTCTTTTTTTGGCATCTGTATATGGATTGTTTTAATTACATGATATCTAAACTTGTGCTTTACACCCCAGTAAGCATTTCCTTCAAGGTGGATGGGCATGCTGTAATTTTAACCCATCAAACACCTCTCAGAGGTGCACAGCAAAAGGACAGGAGGCAGCAGTCATAAATACAGCAGTGAAAATTCTGGCTGGATATAAAGAACAACTTGCCCCTGGTGCAAGGGACCAGGCCCTGGAATGAGCTGCCCAGAGACAGTGTGGAATTCCCATCTTCAGAGATTTTCAAAAAGCAGCTGGACAAGTCCCTGAGCAACCCCATCTAACTCTGAAGTTAGCTCTGCTTTGAGCAGGTAATTGGTCTACGTGACCTTCAGAGGTCCCTTCCAACCTAATTTTTTCTATGGTCCTGTTAAGAAAATCCGAGTTCTTTAATCTCTTCATCCTGCTTCAGGGCTGAGCATCCTTCTCCGTGGAGGAAATTCTGAGCTTTCCTAAACAAATTTTGAAAACTGCTCATATAAACGTATGGGACAGAAACACTATTTCCCTATAAATCAAGAAATGTCAGGGAAATGTCACCCTCCAATTTTCTAGTAAAGTTGAAAGAGTGCTAATATTAAAAAAAAGAGTAAAAAGACAGGAGCTGTTATCTACACTGTAATTAGCTAATGTGTACCAAATATCTTGTCCAGAAATATTTAAGATGATTAAACTGGACAATCAAGATGTAACATGCATTTGCTTCTGTAGACATCTGTTCCTTTCTTCTGCATCTTTCTAGGAAAGCATTCACACCAGCAGGCAGGAGCAAGCAGCAGGAGCAAGTAGAAGTAAGCATCCCACTACAGACAACCACATTAATTGATGAGAAAATACAAGTCTTCCCTTATGTACCACCTCTTTTCAACATGAGTGTGGGGACTCATTTCATTCTTCTTCTCTGAGCTGCATAAAACTAAGGGCTTGGGAACACCTCAACTGGTAATGTAGCATGAGGTACAGAGGAAAGTAAGAACCAATGCAATTAATTATACAGGCATTTTTAAAGATAACAGTGCTGATGCAGTTTATCTGCATATGTTAAAGTAACTAATTATTTTGTTACTGGTAACATATAATTTCAAAGTTGCAGCATAAGTTTGTTGAAGATGCAATATCTAAAATAGTAAGAGCATGCAATTATTTGTGAATGTCATCCAGAATCTGTTATTAACACTTACATATGAGGAATTACATTCTCCCTAAGTCCTTGACTTCAGAATCATAATCCTGTGATAAACAGGGGTTAGTAAATACACCAAGTCAGACACTTCTCACTCAGGCCTGAATCATTTCAGATTTTCATTAGGTATATGTTCCCAGCAGTGAAGAAAAGTTTACATTTTTATGGTGCTACTATGTTGCTTAAGATTCAGTGAAAGAAATGTGAGTTGGCCGCACACCTCTTAAAGCTAAAGGAGCAGAAAACAACTGGTTAATTAACACTTAGTTCTATGTTTGTATAATTTTTAATTGTTTGATTAATGTGACTCAGTGGTGAGCATGGGGTGGAAGAAAGGGATGAAACATTATTTAAAGGATAGAAAAGACATCACTTGTCTGATTTTAAAACTTCTTTGTTACGCTCAGTAAACATGATACACCTATTATCTTACAGAAAAGAAGGATATATGCTGGTAGTAAAACTGCATTGTAATGTCTCTTGAGTATCAACCTGAAAAGAAATGCTTTTTACATACAGACACACATACACGCAGGGTTAATGGATAAAAAACTTTCAAGCATCAAATAAGCAGGTGTGACTGATGCTGGAGAAGGCTATCACTTAAAGGATGTGAGTGAATAGATTTGAAGGGCACTGAGTACATCCAGCTGAGGAAACCTTAAAGCATTTCACTGGGTCCAGGCTACATCCCAACTGAATGAAACCTGAGGGGATCCTTCTGCATACCCTGGATTCTTTTGCAGTGCAACTCTGTGTAGATGGGCAGGAGGAAGCCAGCTATATTTTCATATCTCCAGCAGTTTGGATGACGAGTGAACCAGAACTGTAGAATGGCCTACAAAGTGCATCTGCTGTGTATTTAAACACTGGGAACAGATTTACGATGGCCATACACAAGGCCTTTCCAGTCTTTTCAAGTGGCTTGCCTAGGAAGTAGTCTTCTAAATCTGGGGGTGGTTGGAGTTTATGCTCCAGAGATCTTTAATGAAAAAATAACCTCTTTGGAGATGTGGTTGTCACTACATTCTTCTATGCCTTGACATAAAGAATTACTGATTTTGTCTGTGAAATGCCTGGCAGCCTGAGGACAGGGCCAAAAGAGCCTACAGCCGCCTCTCGTCTGCCTTCTCATGTTCCCTGTACCCAGAACCAATTTCGCAAATCTGTATTATTTATTAGGAGTGGTAACTTACAATGTCCTTAACGGTTCTTAGATGAACAGCTGTAGGTCTCTCTCTTTTCCTCTCTCTTACCAAAACTGAAAACAGCAAAGGACATAAGCTTTATAATTAGGTGTTGTTGGATGTTTAAAAGTTTGGTTTACAAATGATAAAATTGACACTATTAGTTTAGATGCAGTACAGTTTAGAAGTTTTTACTATAGAGCAAACCAGATAAAACTTTTTAAAAGTCTTTTTAAAGTGTTTCCTGTCTAAATTTTGCGTCTACAGTACCTTGACTTTAATATTTGCATTGTAAGACATGCCCTTGTTTTATATGGTGGTGTGACTTTTTTAGAGCTTTCTATCAACAATAATCAAGGACCTGATTGAATCTATAGTTATTTGTATTGCTGATTAAATGGGATGAGTAAAAAAAAAAAGAGGGAGTGGAAACAATGCAGCCAATGACCTGTATGCTTAAGGAAAATGTTGTTGATAGATACAAAACAAAATTACTATGGCTTTAGTGTTTTATTCTACAACCACTCCACCCTCTGTTTGCTGTTTCTTCTAACCTGGGTAGTGTTATGAGGAAATTAGGCCAGGTGGTAATAAACAGAAGCTATTCATATTTATGTCTACTTTGAAAAATCAAATACTTTTCTGTATAAAAAACTGAAGAGCACAATCAAAGAAGCACCTTTGGAAGCACAGCAATTAGCCTTTCCATGAATAAATGGGTATTCACATGGATTTGCTGTCTTGATAACCAGGACTACTACTTAAAGTGATTCTGAAGCTGAAGTAAAAGAAGAGCTGTGTGTGTCATATTATTACAATAAGATTATTGTAAAACCAAGAACCATGCAATGTAAAGTGTGTTAGGAGGTGCATGACAAGTTTAAACAGGGAATTTACTGAAGAGGAACAAAATGTGGGTGCCACAGTCTTCCAGTGTACCCGTCACCAAATTTGAAAACTCTTGTAAAGCAAAGAGCCTGAAAGTTTGCACCCTTTACCTTTTTGCTTATACAACCAGACTATGCAGGAATTAAAATATGTAATATAGCTAACATTGTTAAACTAATATCACACTATTAAATACTTAAGTGTTGCAGAAAGCAGGTTTATGATACTGCAATAAAAATAGTTGGGAATCAATATTAAAAAATAGATATGATGGTGTTAGAAGAAGGAGGAAGGGGGGAAACCGATGGTGGAGGCTTGGCATGAACAGTAAAGAAAATGGTGGAGGATTGAGCACTGTAATTTTATGTGGACCAATACTATATGCTTGCTGCAAGAAACTCTTGTTGACTTTGGACATTTTTCCTGAAAGCAAGATCAGGCACTGATTCCCCCTGCCCACATTAACTAGTGCCTCTTCGTGCTTTTCTCTAATACGAGCTAGGTCTCCAATACAGAGTTCAAGCGATCATACTTTAAGGGGTAAATCTCATCTTCAGTGAAAAGGTTTTTTTCTCATTTGCAGTGAGACATGTTCTTCCATGACTCATGATACAGGCATTATTTTTTAAGGATTTGAAATAACACCTCAAATGTTTGTCACTTGCAACAACAGAGGAAAATAGTAGTTTTGTGGGTCTGGAAAATTTGGGTCAAGAATGAAAGAAGTCCTGTCTGATTAAGAACAGCTGAAATTTTATTGCTGGTTCACACAGACATTCGTTACAAAGAAAACCTGAGAGAATCATATTCCCCTTGTGTGAAACAAAATAGTACTAAGTTGTCACAGCTGTAATATTGAAAACCACAGTGTTTTTTGTTCACCTCACACAACTGTAACACTATGGAAATCAACAATCTTATGGATATATTTGGGTGATTTCCAAGAAATGGCAGGGCAAAAAATGTCCCTGATACTACTGTCTTAAAAATTGATTCTGTGGATAAAAGTCCACCCCAGGCAGAGAACATGCAGAGGATCTCCAGAGTCCTTAAGCAGCCCAAGGAATGAACAGAGAGAAAAAGAAAACAACAACAAAAAGAAGCAATGGATTTCTCAAAACTTAATCTACTACAAAGGCTTTATGACAAGAGCACTTTCATACAAGAAAGTTTTTGTTATTTCCCTTTGCTTTTATGTTCTTTTAGTGCTCTTTTACAGCAATAAGGTGTTACTAGAGCCTGGGGAAGCAAAGCAGGCAAGTCTGATTTCGGTTTTCCAAGATGCATGAAACAGCATATATTAATAAAACCACCACCACCAAAAGACATGAATTTCTTAATGAACTACTTTAATTGCCTCTTAGGAGGGCAACATTTAAAGGGAGCTAAGTATGACTACAAAAGCAAATTGCTTTTATAGTGACTGCATGTCTTTAAGATCTTTAGCAGTCATGTTCTCCTTCAGGATATATGGCTATGGTAAAGGAGTATGAAAATACCCCTTGTGCTTAGTCTGCATCTTGCCAGTCTCTTGCGTGAGCTCTTTTGGCCTACAGATAAGAGCAACCAAAAGCTCTTTAGCTTGCCTGTAAGCTCTATCTCCACCTGTAATTCAGATGATAAGACTCCAAACCATGGAGAAACTTGTCAAGTTATGGGAGTCATGAATAAAAACCATCTGTAAGAGCCACTTTTACTATACATGTAGCTTTTTATTCTTATGACTGAATCCTAAGCTTGGTAAGTGGCTTATCGTTTGCTCTACATGGCATTTTTTGAACAAGTCTGAAGGTCTCATCTGATGCCATCCCTCAGGACTCAGAGGAAATACATGAATGGACTCAGTGTGGCTGTTCATTGTGTTTCAGTTAAGGAAATTCTACTGAAGCATGTGTCAATCTAATTTGCATCTGTAGTGAATAAGCTCCAGGAATATCTGAATAAATCACTGAATTAGTATCATACGTTGCCATTTACAACCAGCAGTCCATTTTGAAAATCTGAGGCAAAACCAATTTTCCTTTTAATCTTCTGCAGCTAAGTGTGTCAGGTGATTTGTGAACTGATTGCATTCTATGGAAATAATTATTTTTCTCTTTTGACCCTGAGGTATACAGCACAGTGTCTTGTCTCTGAATTAAGTCTTTATATGAGTAAAGATTCATTCTGAGTAACAATGAACTATGATAGTACTAGTGAGATAAATGTAGGGCAGGTCTCACTTTTTTACTGTCTTTACCATGAAAACAAAAGAAGGATTTGCCATAAATGGTTGTTTCTGATTTATTCTTTGCTAAATTAATTGCATCTAGAAATGAAATACTCACTGTTAGATGGTGTAATGAACAATTTATTAATGATTGGTTGAAAGAGTGGTTCCATTAATGAATAATAACAGATTTTGTCTGCTGTGTTATGGTAATCTGGCTCATGAGTGAAAATATGTAAGATAATTTTTAGGACTCCCTATAAACTATTTGATGGAACAAGAAAAACAGATGTCCTCAGACCAGTGACTAGTAATCTAGACTCTAGTAGTATGAATTGCTGCTAAATTAGCACTTATACAGCTTACAGATGGTTCTAGTTGCTTTAAAGACATGGTCCAAAATATTTGGGATGAAGTTTCAGATGGAATTCAGCCTCAGCTCTAATGTCCTACTAGACTACTTCTACCAGTAGTTCTCTGGACTGTCAAAACGAGCTTTGGTCCTCTAAAGTCACCCAGACCTTATGCAATGTACCTTTATCGGAACTATGAAAACCTGTGACTGGTCTTTCTTTAAGCTGTGCAAAACTCAGAATCAGAGGGAATGGTATGAATATGTATATCAGATATAACTTAGACTAAGAAAATATTTTTTGTGGACATGAATCTTCCTAGTTTAAAAGTAGTTGACTAGATTTCTTCCTTAGATGTGATGAGTCCATATTCTGCAGGAGGAGTCCCTTACTCATAAAAAGTGTAGTTTGGTGTATCCTCTAGAGGCTGTTTGAGAGTATAGGAATTTTCATTGTGAATATTAACATTTGTGTGAATAAAGTGTGAACATAATTTTGTGAAAGCACAAGAAGAAATGGCCGAAGAAAGGTCAGGAAAATGGTTTGTATCAATAGCACCTAGAGAAGCAGGTCATCAAGATCAAAGCACATGGTAGAAACATTTCTCAAGATCAGGAAAACAAAGACAGACTGAAGCCATTGGGAAAAGATGGAAGGAAGATGAAGAGCAGAGCTGGAGTGTTAAGAGTCCTGGGCAAACAAGACAAAAAATAAGTACATTGGCAAGGTTGCCCACGGACTCACAACAGATGAGATGGGGTGAAGAGGCAAGAACATCCAATTATTTCATATCCTATTGGGTAGGTACGAAAGACATGTCCGAAAACAACTTGCTTATTATCAGTTATGGTGTCCTGCTTTAAGCTCAGCCAGCAGCTAGGCACACTGTACTGTAAGAAGAAAATTAACTCTATCCCAGCTGAAACCAGGACACACGATAACCCGGGATACATGAGAAAGACTTGAAAGCAACCATCCCTTTTCTTCTGGGTTACACACAAGAAACTTGGCCAGACTAACTGGATGGATATACACATCCTGTGGCTTGTGAGTATGAAAATTGAGTATGAAAGGACAAAAATAGCTGAGAGTGAAATCATTTTTGTTTTAAATCACCTTCCCTACTGTCTCACACTCAATTTGTTACATTACTTGCTACAGAAAAAAGTTAGGACATAGTTAAACTGGTTGGCTAGTCTGTTGGTATCCCCAACAGACATGTGGCTGTTATATGGGCATGCCAGTCTCATGAGGATATGGTCTTAGAAGGACTGACCTTCACACAGCTGTGTGTTATACTGTATGTTGCTACAGAGCTAACATTTGAATTGCAGTCCTGATCAGAAATGAATTAATAGACTCATATGCTGTATGTGTTGTCATCAGCTCCAAGGATATGCTTGCATTTTTGACTGTGAAAGTGATACAAGACATCATAGACCTGGGATTATTTAGATTCTCCTCCTCTTTCACACCACAGCCTCCCTGTTTTTTTTTTTTTGGTTGGGTTTTGGCGGGGGTGGGGGGG
>JANXJC010000078.1:36043715-36054174 GCA_027564655.1 Leptodon cayanensis
TGTGAATAGGCTGCACAGGGAAGGACAAGAGCAGCAACAGCTTTCAGGGCTGGCACTTTTCTTGTGGGAGATATAGGAAAGCACCAAACCACAAAATACCCAGAAACAGAACTCCACAAAGTTAATCCTTATGGACAAGTGTCAAAGTTGTAATTTTGGGCATGCCCTCTGCAAAGAACACAGGAAAATAGATAATTCAATTCTGGATTTGCAGGGAACAGTCTTTTCATATGTGATGCCTCTGCAAGACAGAAAACTTTTACCTCAGGGTGATTACCAGGACCCACAGTGGATTTACCAGGAGTTGAGAAGATTGCAGTCTTTTTTCTTTCTCTACTAACGCTGCCCAGTGTTGCAGGTCCCATGGTACAAAGGGACAATAACTGTATGGCCGGCTCCCCTGCCCCCCCAGCCCCGCTCAACCCTGCAGGGACATCCAGCCTTGCCAGGAAAGACCCCTTCCTAATCCTCAGAAGCAGAGGAGGCAACGCTATGGGGAGATAGCTGCCCTTCTTGGAGCTCATTATCTTAGGGTTGTCAAGTTAAAAAAAGGAGAAATAGAGAGATTGCTCCCATCCTGTAACCCCATGGAAAGGGATAACAGGATGGGAACAAACCTGTGTCCTGTCTTCAGAAAGTACACGCACAAGTCAGGTCATGCGACTCAAACCCAGACAGGTCCTTCCTCCTCCTCCTCTGCTGTCTCTGAAGGGAGGGACATCACTTGCCCAGGTTCACAGACTGAGCAAGGGGGGCTGGGGAAAATTCAAGATGGTAGGCACATGGTAACTTGTCCCATACGCTATTTTAAAAATCCAGGACAGAGCAGTTAACCTAAAGACACTGTTCGGGTATACCTGAATATGAATTTGTAATCTCTGTCTCTCCCTGCCACCTAAGGTGCCAGGCCAGCGTATTTTACCCTTGTTTACTGTCTAATCACAGGTCCAGTAAGCCAGGCACTCTGATGAGACTCAGTAGGAGCCTAACTCCTTCATGGCTCAGCATGACCTCATGGTAGTGGGAACAGCACTGTCTCAGTTCAGGTTTCTGTGTGTAAACCCACAGCCAAGGAGAGGATGCTCCTTCAGAAAGCACCTGACTCCCGGGAAGCTTTTCTCTAACACCTGATACGTCTCATTCCAAAACAAAAAGGCTGAAGCAGGGTTTGCAGGAACCTGCAGGCCAGTGGAGTGGCCTCCAAGCACTGTTGGGGAGCGGTGGGGACAGTACGCGTGGTGGAGTTTGGCACTGCTGTCTCCGACTGCACCACCAGACTCCTGCTCTGGCCAGGTTCTGCTTCTGTCTGAGGAAGGACCAGAACCCACATCCTCACCTGCTTATCAGGTGAGGAGGAAAACCAGCCAAGTTTCAGCTTGTAGAGCCTGCCTCCTCTCATTCTAACTGCAGAGGCTGTGTCTGCCCTTGCTGTAATAAAAGAAAGGTGGTAATGATAAGAAAGCCTGACTCTGCATGGACCAGTTAGGAAGTTTTAAATGTATGTGTCTATTAAAGCAGTACAAGAAAAGGGGTTTTGATATCTTCCTCCAAAATAAGCTTTTTTTTTTGTTCAGTTCCTAATGTGGGAGTTTCGTAATAATAAATCAGAGCTCAAATAGAGCTGTGGTGAAAAAAATGTGGTTAGTATTCCTGCAACTATTCCATCACCCATGTCCACAAAACATAACTAAGAAGTTGAAGGAAAAAAGCCAAGTACAGTATTTGAAAGCAATTTAAGAATGCTACCCAGAACTAGCAGTCAGTGAATTGTTCTGACAGTTCCCTGGAATATTTAGATAGTAGAGGTTCTGTGTCATCTTGGTATGCAGTATTCAAGAAAGAAGAAAAAAATTTTGCAGTAAGAACTGTGCCCAAAACACATATAAAAAGGATCCAAGTGGAATCTTCAGTTATACCCACAGCTGTACAACCTCATTTGGAAAAAGTTTACCCTTAGTTTACAGATCTCTCTTTCCTTGCCATGCTCCTCTGACCTGACTCTGTGCCAGGCTCCATTTGGGGCTTTTTTTCTTTCTGAGGATCCTGTGCAGTCCATGATTTAAAAATAAAAGATTGCAAAAATGAATATACATCCCTCGTATCTGTTAGCTTAATATGTCTGTATGTGATGTAACAGATGAAAAGATAATCGATTCTCTTGGAGAGGTCATCTTTAAGATAAAATTTGTCAGAAACACATTCCCACTCAACTTGAGGTCCTTCTATGTTTTCCTTTCTCTACATTATATTTCACTCACTTTTCTGTTTAGCAGGCAGAAAGAAACACTTTGCAAAGTGAAGGCATTTACCATTTCAGTGTCTGGTCCTATATAACTCAGGCCACATTCACTTGGCTAAGTTTTGCTTATATGCTGAGTGGTAATCAGTGAACCTTTATACCTGAACAGTTGAACTTGTGAGTGAAATCTAAAATCTCTTCTGTAGCTGCACTGAATGTCCTTCAATATCACGAAGAAGAGATATAAGCACATCTGAGATCATTGTCACGGGATTCCCAGGACAGAACTTGTGCAAGTCTGAAGCTGCATAAGTAAGGATTATTTTTCTAAACTGGGTCTGCAAATTGAACTCCAGCATTGATGAGTGTATAGCTAGTGGCCTAATGGTGTTGCTTGAAAAAAGTTGTTCTTAAATTAATATGAAATTTGCAAATGAGAATTAAAAAAAAATAAAATTAGCAAGGTAGGCTATAGGAAAAGTGGTTTCAGATGATGCAGCAACATATGTGTGCAAAAAACCCAAGAATATACAGCCTTGGAAATGACACCATTGTACTCTTCTGAGGTTAGATTAGTGAACCATACAGACAGAATCTGTGAATTATACAAGTGTATGGTTATTGTTACTGATGTTGCATTAACTTTAAATAGACCAAGTTTTAAATAGATGGATTTTTGGAATATTGAAGTCTATGCACAGGACCTGTTTACATCCCCATCTAAAGTCCAGCTTTGCCCTGAAAGCTACTGAACTTGTTATTCTGAAATAGCTGTTGTTAGAGAGATGTGAATAGACTATTATAAGGATTTGTCTGCCGTTCTTAAAATTCAATTTTTTTTCTGACCACTGGGAGGCAATTGGAATCTTAAATGTGTGTTGAGCAATTAATCATCAAGCAGTTATGGAAAACGGCATCTTCTTACAAAATGTACCTAACCTGTTATGTTAGGTATCTAAGACACATCTCCAAGCTGAAAAGGTCAGGAAGAGTCAAAAGAATCAACTTTTGATGCAGTTGAAGAACATAAGTAAAACTAGATTAAATTTCTAGCTGAGTATCCTCTTCTACCCATAAAATGAGCTTTGAGCTTGTGCAAGTAGCCGGGTCCTATACTGCTTATTCTTATTAGTCTTACAGAGTTAATATAGCTAAGAGGAGACAAGCTGACTTTGACTGTCATTCATGTACACATACAGTTAAATCCACGGATATTTATGGTGACCCTGCAGCTGGTGAAAGATTGTTTTTCCTGTGTTCTGCTTACAAACTCTGCAGGCATTCTTATTTGGCATTTATTAGTGGAGTCATTCAGGCAAAAATATGAAGGCCCATGCTTTACTTAGCTGTTGTTGGTCTAGCTAAAGGAGGAATGGAACAGAAACACGTAGAGCACTGGAAAAGAGGGTAAGCAGCTCAGCTTACCCAAGCAAAGCTGGGAGCAGAAGCTCAAAAGAATGAAGGACAAACGACTGGCTTTTAAGTTTCCATATTCAGTGGAAGATGTTCTGTATAAAAGCTGTGGTCAGTCTCAATGCTGATACTTGATTCCAACTATTGTCACAGAGTAAATGCTTGGAAATACAGTATTCTGAGGATATTTCAGTGGAGTGGTGAAAAAGATTGAATGTATCTGCCAAAACAGCATTAGAACCAAGACAATTAGGAGGGTAATAATTTATAGTGAGTGAATTTAAAACTTCTTCCATGAACAGCAAAAATCTTTCAGTGGACATTCAGTCTATTCTCAAGAGCTATATCAACCCATTTGAATGATACTTAATAAACACCACTGCATCTTTAACAGGAAATCTCTTCACTCCCAGCTCAAGAACTGTCTGCATAAGGAATATGTGCTTTAATTTATCAACTCATTTTGCAACCATTATTTCTTCAATATTCATTCTCAATGCACAAAATTATTTTATATCAAATACTTCACTGTAATTCTGCTGAAGGTACTTCCAAAAAGGGCTGACACAGTTCATTCACTTAGTCTGCGGTTCAGTTAATACTTTAAGCTGATGTAAGCCAGTCCTTCTATCAGAAGAATCAGTCCCACTCTCAGTTAGCCATGACTTGTACCCACTCCCTTGTTCCAATACAGTGTCTGTGTGGCTGGAAGGTTGACTAGATCAGCGAACTTGTGGAGATCAAAACTAAGTATTTTGCTCATTTCTTCCTGCCAGCTAGTTCCATGATTCACTTCACTGCATGGCTACACAAATACTTGTGCAGGAAGCACGGGTAGGACTCCTTCTTTCGACATTGCAAGACAACTGTGGCAGTTCAGCTTTAATAGTTTGCTCCCATCACTCTACTGAAGGTTTCCCAGTGTACACATATTCAGAGTAGAGGTTGCAAAAGGGGAAAAAGAATGTGTTTCCACTGCTTCAATATGATGTCCAGGAGCCTATTTAAACTCACAATCATCATCAATTTAAGTCAATCCTCCACACTTTCTACGGAAGCCTATATTCTCTCTTCTGTAGAGGGATTATTCTCTAGCAAAGAGTTAGAATAGACATGTGAGGAGTAGGATTTTTGTGAACTTCTATATCCTTTTATCAGTGCCTTAGGTGCAGGAAAACAGAAATAAGAATAAAAGGATCCTAGTGAAAACCCAGTGGAGAAGAGCTATTACATAATAGCTATTCTGAGATGGTTTTGAACATACATGGGCCATTGCAGAGAGCAGCAAAGCCAAAATCCTATTGCATTTACAGCATAAAAGGGGATCTCAGAATAGAAAAGGAGAAGAAAGAGCTTCTGAAGAATAGTGCAAGGACTTCTTACACTAGGTTTGTAGGCACAAACAGCTTTGTGTGAAACTTACACTTCTGGTAAGCCAGGTTCAAGAAAGATTCATCCTGACTGACATCAGCGAAGAGAGAAGTTATTAAGATCACAAGTCTTGTCAGGGTATTTTTTAAGTTAAAAATGAAACTTAAAAGGATTCTATGTGGTTAGACCGAAGCAAAATGTCTAAGCATTCTTCAAGTGTGTGGAGCACAATAAAAGGAAAAGACAAAACACAGAGAAATAAAGAATTGGGAACTCATACCTACAGTATGAGAAACCTTACCATATGCTGCTGATATATCTTGTTGAAGAAAATCGCTTCTTGCACAGCGAGCACCTCTGAATTTCTTTATAATAGCATGAAAACCATTAGAATGGGTGCTGCGGCAAATAAAAGGCAAAATGTGGAAGAGGTGAAAAATGAAACAGACACCAGCAGGGACAATAAAGTGCTGTGCACCTGAGCCTTGTTTAAAACACCAGGTGTGTACAGAAATTAAGTACCACCTTAATTTTTTTACTTAGCAACTCAAGCACTCAGTAGGAAAGCCATCTAGATCATTAAGGTTTGCAAGATTTTTGAAAGAGTGGCTAGTTTTGCAGACCAGGTCATTAATTCAGTCTCAATAGCAAGCAGCAGCTCACATCTGAGCTCTGAAGGAAAGAGATGAATATGTAGTAATGACCTTGCTTTTCAAGGTTAAGTTGGCAAAGCTTTCTCCTTCCCCTGCTCCCACCCCCAAATTTAAGTCAGCTTAATGCTGAATGAAGGAGTTTGCTGCAGGAGGCAAAAGATGTCAGGCATAAATATCGTAACATAGTTAAAGGCCAGATTTACCAAAAAGCAAGTTACATTTAATTATGTATAATAGTGCTTTGGAAAAACAGTGTAAAGCATTGTTTGAACAACCTTAGGTTAGCATAGAGACGAGACAGATGAGAAAATTGCTATGATTCACTGAAATCTTTAACACTGAAACACAGAAAGTAATGTAGTTGAGACTTACGTTCATATGCACTATGACTTTCGATCATTCCATCAGGAAAGATACATTTTTCAGAATAGTAAAATAGCAAGTGAGTGATCTCTATTTATTTGAAAGAGAAGGAAATTCATAACCCCCTTTTTTAAGATGCAATAACTGCTTGTACGATTTCTTTTAGTGCCACCTAGTCTTCAGAAAAGTTGGTTCTACTGAAGGCCCATTGTGTAGCAGCACTTAAACCCCAGTTCCAAGCTTTTAGCAGTGAAAGAGAAGCATTTTTTAGAAGGCTAAAGAATTAGTGATTCATTTAAGTGAAAAATCTGTGTAGATTTTTTAACATAAGAAAGATAAAATATACAGAGTCAGCTCTCCTACATCCAAGCCCCTACCACAGAATGAAAAAAATGGAGAAAAGAAGTTGTGTATTACAGAAAGAAACCCAGATGATTCATCTTTCAGAAGAACAGCAGGCTGCCTTGGAATTTGGTAGCCAAGGGACAAAACAGCTGGCTAAGTTATGTAGCGACATATTACAATGTCTGTGTAGAAATAACCCTCAAATAACATACTGTGGGAAAGTGTTACTACATTTTCCATCTTGTCCTTTGCTGTGGTAAATTCATATTCACAACAGGGAATCATTTCACCCCATTCAGCAAAGGGTGCAGCACAGAACAGGTGCTCAGGTCCTAAGGACAAATCAAAGTAAAAAAGCTCTGATGCAGTAGAGCAGAGAAAAGGTTCTGGAATGAGCTTGCTAATGCAAAATTTTCTGTAAAAGGGTGGTTAAGAGTATGCAGGAGAAACTTTCAATCTGTTCAGCTGATATGCTCCTGTTCCTTCCTGGGTGCTGACTATTTCCTCTTGAAGGTTGATGACAGATTCTTGTGGGCCACCTCGAGGCTCTGGATCAAGAGGTTTGTTGTAAGTTTATTGTTACATTCTCATTAATATTCTTGAAATAAAAAATTATACAGTATCCATGTGTGATTTATTGCTGGTTGTGTTTTGGGGTTTTTTTTTTGTTTGTTTTTTGTTTTTTTTTTTTAAAGCTGGGAAAAATGAGAAGGGGTGCAGCCCATGTCAGCTTAACTCTGTACTGGATTTATTAATTCTCTGCCTATCATATTCCTTTTTCTATCCCACAAGGATAGTTTCCATGTATAACAGTTGAGGAGAGAAACTACACACAGCTGGCTGTTGCCCAAGAAGCTTCCTTCATGTGGCCCTTATTTAATGGCAGCATTTTCAATTTCTGAGGTAATGCAGAAAATGCACTGGGGGTGCATAAATATACAGGGTCATACCAGGAAGGTCATTCCATCATACAGAGAGCATGGTGAGTGCAGAGAAAGAAAGGTGTGGCCATACTAATCACAATAATTATATTTTATGCTGGTATCTCCAGGATTCTCATATCCCAAAAGTCTTCTGCAGTCAATGAGTGGGAAGGGGAACTCTAGATGTAAGTCTCACACACCACGAGAGGTTCTCGTTCACCTCCATATGGCAATGACCCAAAGAGGAAATACTGTATATGAAAATGAAGCTGTTACTATGGCGTCAGCCTTGCCTGTAAACCCAACTGCTGCTGCTTTTGCAGTAATTTGTAAACTTCCTTTTCTTGTTGAAAAGTAATAGTGGGCTGAAACAGTTCAGATTTTCTCCCTAAAAATTCCAAGAAATAAAAAAAAAAGAGAATACTTCTTGTATTGATGTTTTGTAAGTCATAATGCAAATATGCTAATGTTTTCAATTTTCTGTAACAAAAACCATACTATTATTTCAAGCTGAAATCTGTTCTCAAATATCTGATGTTGGAGATCTGTGTTTCTAGTGGGTGCGTGTGCAGAACGGAGTAAAACAAAATAGGATAAGACACCTGAAACATGCTCAGCCGGCAGCCTGTTCTAATCTTTTGAGAATGTAGTAACTATCACTGACTTCTTTTCTTTCTAAGAAGGAGGTACATATACAAGCTCCACAACAGCAAAGAATCAGTTTTCATAGTACTGAGGATATACTTGAAGCAAGACTCAAGCACCATAGCCTGACCGGGCTGTAAAAGTTTCCTTCAAGAATGATATAAGAGGCTATTTTTTCTGTAGATATTAAAAAAAAAAAGAAAAAAAAAAAAGAAAAGATAGTATGATCTTAAGCTGTACTTTTATATCAGGATGCATAACACATCCCTATCCAATGAATTTATGCATTCTTTACAAATTTAGATAAGCATGTTCAGTTGCACAATTGGTATGCTGTTATATGTTAGATGGGAATCTGCCAAAACAGGAACTCTGTGTCTCAGGGGCTTTTCAGACATCTTTCCAAAGTTCTTTTGGTCTGTGGTTCCAGGCATACCAGAGTCTCCTGACTCTACATCAGCGAAGACTGAAAGGATTAATTTCTAAAAGCATGGCTGCTAGTGGAGTTGGGATCCAGAGAGAAGTCTGTCAAATGAAATCATTTCCACAAGGTAAAAAATAGAAGTCAATTCTAACAGAAAAAAAAAAATAAATACAGAAATTCTGTGGAGATGTTGTACCTTCAGGAATAAGGAAGGTGCTTGAATGCTGGGCAACCATTTTTGGACAGAATGAAGCACATTCTTCCACTTGTAGCTGCCAGTACTGTTTAGCAAAAGTTGTGACATGATAGAGCACTGTGGCAGCCTAGCTCAGTTCCTCAGCCATTTCATGAGGAGCAATTACATTACCTTCCCTCATGATGCAAAACTCTTTGAGACCAGTCAGGCCAACTCCTTCCTTCTTCAGGACTTCCAAGAGGTTCTTTCAGCACTTCTCCTTCAATCTCTGTCACAGCAGCTGTGACTAGAACTGGCCAGATTCTGCCATAAAAATGCCTGGGAGATTTCCTATGCTAAGCTTGTCTCTCTACTGTAAAGACTTCTGAGGAAGGTTTCCATTTAGTCTTACACACCAAAATCTTTCTTTCTTCAAGGCTGGTTTCTTACCCCAACATATTCTATCAGAATACTCTTTCTGAAGAGCTCCTTTCTTCAAGCTCCTCTTGACCAAGTTCCTAGTGTTTTTTAATCTGCAGCAGGTGACACACAGCTGTAGCATCAGGGTTATAGTCTGTCTTGTTTAGTGAACCTTCCTTGAATTACCTGTTCATTTAAGAGCCATGTCTTGGAACAAAGTTTACTGCCTCCATATCCACATTACTCAGAAATGGGATGGATTTCCAAACTCTGTGCCCTTCCTTTTGCAAGTGTATGCTTGTGTATTTCTGTGCAATCAGTCTTTCCTTATTACACTTCAGTGCCTAAATTTTCCAGAACTTTTTTCTTTTTTCTCACGGAGGAAGTACATCTGAAGAGAATCCCTGTTAAAAATATAGCAGTGGGCAGAGTCCTTTGTTGGGACTACCACAGTTTGGGGCAGCATAGGCTCTCCATGTGGATCATTCTGGTTTTCCTCAGATTTCTAGGATACTCCAGGGTATGTATGTGCATAGCTGCATGAGTCTTCCCCTCATACAGTTATACAGTTATATAGATAGTACGCCAGTATTGCTCTGTCAGAGTGGCAATCTGGCATCTTGAAAACCATCACTGAATCTAACAGCAGGTCTTCCAAATTTTCATTCAGTTTTATAAACCAGCAACCTTTGACATTCCAAAACTACACTGATTTTGGACAAGTTTTAAGCAGACAGTATAAACATTATAGTTTCTGTTGGCTTTTGAAACTCTAGGTCCAGCAAGACAAGGTCTCTGGTAGCAGGGTCCACTGCCTGGTTAGGCACTGAAATGAAATCTCTGAGTTGACTTGCCTGTGTGGAAAGTCATTAGTTAACACAGCTTGAGCTACCACAGAGAACCACAGAAGAAGAGAGATAATTTAATTACTATTAGCCTCCACTTATCTCTACTATGGCATGTCAAAATCAGTCTGAATTTTCTCATCAAGACCCACTGTTCTGCTAAGCTGTTTTTCCCTTTGTGATGATAAGTGAAGGCAGGTTTGGCTGCAGCACTAACCTATGTTGGTCATTATTCCACAGTAGGGAGCCATCTCAGAATTTGTAGCTTACTCAAGTCAATTACTTTTACGTTTTTTCACCCTGTCTCACTGGGTATCCATTTTAGTTTCTCTGTTCCCAAAAGAGATTTATTCTACCATGGATTTTCCTTGTTTAATCCCTTTGACAGCTTTCTTTATTAAATTCCAGTCTCTCAGGTAAAACAGGCTTCTACTACTAGTCCTGGAGGCAGGCCTGCAACTCTTCTCAAGTTCAGACTTGAATCATCTGCAGTCTTCCCTAAAGCGAATAACTGCATTGAAATTATTAATAGTAATAAAATAATGCACCCATTCTGCAAATAGCTCATAGTGAATTGTCCAGTAATTTCAAGCCTTTCAGGACGAATTAATTCCTTTACTGAGCAATGTCTTTACTTAGCAAT
>JANXJC010000078.1:36091589-36106053 GCA_027564655.1 Leptodon cayanensis
TCTGTGGAGAGAGGAGCCCATGGAGCAGGTTTTCTGGCAGGACTTGTGACCCCATGGGGGACCCACGCTGGAGCAGTCTGCTCCTGAAGGATTGCACACCGTGAAAGGGATCCATGCTGGAGCACTTCTTGAAGAACTGCAGCATGTAGGAAAGACCCATGTTGGAGAAGTTTGTGGAGGACTGTCTCCTGTGGCAGGGACCCCACTCTGGAGCAGGGGAAGCGTGTGATGAGTCTTGCCCCTGAGGAGGAAGGAGCAGCAGAAATAATGTGTGATGAACTGACCATAACCCACATTCCCCATTCCTCTTCTCTGCTGGGGGGGTTAGGTAGAGAATCCGGGAGTGAAGTTGTGCCCGGGAAGAAGGGAGGGTGTTTTGAGATTTAGTTTTATTTCTTATTACCCTACTCTGGTTGATTGGTAATAAACTAAGTTAATTTTCCCCCAGTTGAGTCTGTTTTGCCCGTGACGGTAGTTGGTGAGTGATCTCTCCTGTCCTTATCTCAACCCATGAGCCCGTTGTTATATTTTCTCTCCCGTGTCCAGCTGAGGAGGGGGGAGTGATAAAACAGCTTTCGTGGGCACCTGGCATTCAGCCAGGGTCAACCCGCCACATGGGCTTACTTTCAATATTGTCTCACAGACTTGGATGACTGTATATTATGATCTGAATCTCTATGTTCCTTAACAACAGTAATCAGCTAACCCCTGTGTCTTATGCTTAATTAAATGATATGTGACTATGCAGAAAGTAGTGACTATTTTGATTAAATCCATAAAAGGATGGTTAGAATTCTAGGCCTTTAATTTAAATACAGGTGGTGGATTTTTTTTTAACTATATATGCCTAAATTTAGTTTTCTTCTACCACCAATATTCTTGTCTCAGTGGGTCCTGAGCATCTGTGGTACTTATTGGAGTTGAATGTGATGGAAGGCATTGACTTCCCTTTTTCTCTGGTGATATCAAAGGAGGCTGCTGTTGCCCAACACAGCTGATAACTTGGCCATTCACTTTAAGGTGATCACTTTTAGATAATCAGACTTTACAATTTTGGCTTGCATGCTTGCTAACACATGTCTTATACAATGCATAAACAGCCCTTATTACCCAAGCCCTCTGTCTGGCCGAACGTATCAGTATCATAATTTCTGATATTCTTAAATCCCTGTAATTTTCAAGTAGGAATGTAGATATATACTGTTTGATTTTTGTAAAACAATTAAGCAGTAAAATTCCCTGCTACAGGGCTCCATTAGGTGAAAAACACCCCAAAACTCTTAGAAGTAATTTTAAAGAGACATAAACAAGGAATCATCAGTTTTGAATGAGAGGGCTAAAGGTCTTAAAAGTCCTACAGTGATTGAGGAAAATAATTGTCTTAATTTGTTCTTTTGAAAAATCACTGCATAACTATGCATATTGTACGTGTTTTCTGAAGTAACTGGTGCAAGAGATGGTTAGGTGTTGGCCCTGGTTATCCTTAAAAAATAATTAAATACATTTTATTAAATAATAATTAAATTAAAAACTTAAAAGATAGAATAACCAGGCCTAGTTTTATTAGGTCTCATATGTCTCTTATTATTGATTTCCCACGATCCCAATATTCCCACCTGGAGTGTAATTTGTGACTACATTAAAAAATAGCCATTTTTCATTGTCATATTTAGATTTGGAGGTAAAACAAGACTAGGCTAGGTAGGAAAGAGAATTTTCTATTTAAAGAGACATATCAACAAATGCAGCACCCTGATCTGATGTATAAATGTTGACTATCATATGGGGTACCATAATGTATGTGTATGTGAAAGTACATGTCATTCTTCTACTGTCTGTGGTTTTCGTGAAGTCTATTCTCAACTGCTTTTATTTCCTCTATAGTACAGGTTTGTGGAGATAAGTCTATATGGAAAGGGTAAGACAATAAAACATGGAATGGTCATTTTTCCACAGCAGAGTGCATTTTCATTCAGCTATACAAAGTAGTCCTGAATTCCACTCCTCTCTCAAATCCCAGCTGTAGGGTTCTCTGTTCTTCTTACACTGGGGGAGTTTGCAGTCCTGAGGAATATGGGTCAGGTGAAGAATAAAGTCAGGACCCTGAATTTTAGGAAAGCAAAATTCCAGCTCTTCAAGGGGTTAGTCAATAGGACCCCTGGGGAAACTGCCCTCAGAGACAAGGGAGCAAACAGAGCTGGCAGATCTTTAAGGATGCTTTCCATAGAGTGCAAGAGTTCTGAATCCCCAGTTGTAAGAAATCAGGAAAGGAAGGCAAGAGACAGGCATGGCTGGGTTGAGACCTGCTGGTCAAACTAAAGGGTAAGAAAGAAATGCACAGGCAGTGGAAGAGGGACAGGTATCCTGGGAAGAGTATAGGGATGCTGCCCAGTTGTGTAGGGATGGGGTCAGGAAGCCCAAGGTGTGGCTGGAGCTGAACTTGGCAAAGGATGCAAAGAATAATAATAAGGGCTTCTACAGGTATGTCAGCCAGAAAAGGAAGGTCAAAGAAAGCATATCCCTATAATGAACATGACTGACAAACTGGTAACAACAGGTGAGGAAAAGGCTGAGGTATTCAACAATGTTTTTGCCTCAGTCTCACTGGCAACCTCTCTTCCCACACCTCTCAACTGGATGGACTGCAAGATGGGTACAGGGGGAGCAAAGTCCCTCACGCTATAAGAGAAGATCAGGTTTGTGACCACCCGAGGAACCTGAACATACATAAGTCTATGGGACCTGACGAGATGCATCCCAGAGGCCTGAGGGAGCTGGCTGATGTCGTTGCCAAGCCACTCTCCATGGTATTTGAAAAGCCATGGCAGTCAGATGAAGTCCCTGGTGACTGGAAAAAGGGAAACATTTCACCCATTTTTAAAAAGGGTAGAGGGAGGACCCTGGGAACTACCAATGTGTCCATCTCATCTCTGTGCCTGGGGAGATCACAGAACAGATCCTCCTAGAAGCTATGCTAAGGCACATGGAGGACAGGGAGGTGATTTGAGACAACCAGCATGGCTTCATCAAGGGTAAGTCCTGCCTGACCAACCTAGTGGCCTTCTATGATGGAGTGACTACATCAGTGGACAAAGGAAGAGGTACGGTTGTCATCTATCTGGACTTCTTTGACATGGCCCCTGCAACATCCTTCTGTCTAAATTGGAGAGATACGGATTTGATGGGTGGACTGTTCAGTGGATGAGGAACTGGTTGGTTGCATCCAGAGGGTAGTGTTCAGACGGAGATCAGTAGCAAATGGTGTCCCTCAGGGGTCTGTATTGGGGCCAGTACTGTTTAATACGTTCATCAATGACGTAGGCAGCAGGATCAAGTGCACCCTCAGTGAGTTTGCAGATGACACCAAGCTGAGTGCTGTGGTTGACAGGCCTTAGTGACAGGATGCCGTCCAGAGGGACCTGGACAAGCTGGAGAAGTGGGCCCATATAAACCTGAGGAGGTTCAACAAGGCCAAGTGCAAGGTCCTGCACTTGGGTTGGGGCAACCCCTGGGATTAATACAGGCTAGGGGATGAAGGAATTGAGAGCAGCCCTGAGGAGAAGGACTTGGGGGTACTGGTAGATGAAAAGCTGGGCATGAGACGACAACATGCACTCACAGTCCAGAAAGCCAACTGTACCCTGGGCTGCATCAAAAGAAGCATGACCAGCAGGTCAAGGAAGGTGACTCTTCCCCTCTGCTCTGCTCTGCTCTGGTGAGACCCCCACCTGGGGTACTGTATCCAGCTCTGGAGTCCTTAGCACAGGAAAGACATGGATCTGTTGGAGTGGGTCCAGAGGAGGGCCACAAGTGATCAGAGGGATGGACCACCTCTCCTTTGAAGAAAGGCTGAGGGAGTTGGGGCTGTTCAGCCTGGAGAAGAGAAGACTCCGGGGAGACCTTATTGTGGCATTGCAGTGCTTAAAGGGGAGTTATAAGAAAGATAAGGACAGACTTTTTAGTACGGCCTGTTACAATAGGACAAGTGGTAATGGTTTTAAACTAAAAGAAGGTAGATTCAGACTGGATATAAGGAAGAAATTTTTCACAATGAGGGTGGTGAAACACTGGAGCAGGTTGCCCAGAGAGGTGGTAGATGCCCCATCGCTAGAAACATTCAAGGTCAGGTTGGATGGGGCTCTGACCAACCTGATCTAGTTGAAGATGTCCCTGCTTATTGCAGGGGGGGTTGAACTAGATGACTTTTAAAGGTCCCTTCCAACCCAAACTATTCTATGATTCTATGACTCTATGATTCTATGATTCTTGGATTTTGAATTAATTTCAGAGATTACTTTAGTAGCTCTGTCAAGTTGATGACCAGGCAGTGATATGTCTCTAATCAACATTAAGTGGAGCTGTTGTGCATCCTACATTTTGCAATACAGAGTTGTTGTATTGAGCAACTGTTATATAATTGATGTAGAATTTGAAATAGGCAATACCACAGGGGAAAATACTAACGCTCAGCTGGCTTTTCCCGAGTCCCGTCCCTGCTGTGAAGTAATTTCACATCAAGCAGCTGAGAAAAATATTCAAGCCAAATAGTTATTACAATTCATCAGGAGTATGATTTTTTAAAACATCTGCATGCTAACCTTCCAGGTCTTCTCTGACTACACTAACAACTCAACAATAACTCTTGCTACTCATTAGCAATGACATTTTTATAGTTTTTAAAAGGACATTTACCTAAGTTTGCTTAAATTAGCTGTAATATTTTCATGTACTTAAAAGTAAAGCACCTTGTAAACAGGTACCGCAAGACTGCTTTGAGCAGAAAACCTAAATTGACATCTACCCCTCGATGTATTCCTATAAAAACCAAGGTAAAATGTGCATAACACCTTCTTCAGTTCACAGTGAACAATACTTAGTTCCTGAATGATAACTATCACATTTGCATATAATCTACTTGACAGCTATTAATAGAAATGATGGAAACCATATCTTTGTCATTAAACAGAAAAACCTGAAGCAAATCGATTACAAATTTTGTGAATACTCATGTGTGTCATTCTTATGGCCGTACACAAAATGAAGAGAAACCAAATTGAAATTTGCTTCCACAACTGCTGATCAAGAGTGGGAAATTTGCCCATATCCTGCAGCTGTGGATCACAGAATTACACAAAATTTCCTTTAAGCATGTTAGCCTGAACAGTTGCAAGTTACCACTCACAGGCATTTGCACAACACAGGCAGCTGTAGATGATCTCACAGACTAGTGTTTCAATCTTTGTCACAATTTTTTGCTGTATGTTTTTATCTATTACACAGCTTATCCATAACACTAATCTGTACTGCTTGATGTACTAGCTAATTTTGACCTTTGCTACTTTTGTCTATAGAATTAAGGAGGTGGTCTAACAAACGTATATGTCCTTCTCTGACACAAGCAATATGCCCTTCCTTTGTCCCCTGTGGCAAAGTCATATCAGTGTGAGTGACTGTTGATGAATAAGTATGTTATATAAGTGATTTACATGGTATACTTCCATTATTTTTCCATAATAATTTCATCTTAATAGTATTGTAATAATTTATTTTTTATTTGGAAAACAGCACATGCTACATCTTGTGACATGGATGTTTCTAGTAAGGAATGGAATACCTATCATCCAGGAAGAAAATTTTCTTGAGCTCCCAGCTCACCATCCTTACTTCCTGTCCTTGCTGAAACATTGTTGCCGAAAAATCCAAAACTCGATTACACATTGTAAAAGGGATTATGAAAATGTAATTCTATATGCTAGATATCTGGCAGCAACAGCAAACTGTTCTAACTACACAGAATATTTCTACATGCATATACGAATACAGCAGGTTAACAAATAATGACTGTTAAACATGTATAAATAAACTCAGAGTCACGGAATGGTTGTGGTTGGAAGGGACCTCCGGTGGTCAACTTGTTGAAGCCCTGTACTCAATCAGGGCCACCTAAAGCCAGTCGCCCAGGACCATGTACAGATGGCTTTTGAATGTCTTCAGGGATGGTGACTCCACCACTTTTCTGGGCAACCTTTTCCCATGTTCAGTCACCCTCACAGTGAAAAAGTGTTTGCTGATGTTCAGGAGGAACCTCCGGTGTTTCAGCTGACTGCCTCTTGCTCTGTCAATTAAAGAGGATGTAATAGTCTGCAGAGAACCAATTGGATGGAAGCTGATTTATGTATTTTGTTGTAGTGTACAACTGAAATGTGTAGCGCAGGAGAATCCCTGGCAAAATCTTTGGTTCGTTTCAGGAAGAGAAAGACATGAGTCTTGCAGTTCATGCTGGAAAATCCTCAAAACTGCTAGCCACTCGTGGATGCAGAGTTTGGCATTGTACATGTCTTTAATTCCAAAGGTGTGAAATATTGCCTTCGGTCAAAATAAAAAGCATTTTTCTTCCAAAATTTAGCTTTTAAAGAAAAAAAGTCTCAGCATCATGTATCACATGAATATTTAAAATTGGGCAGTGGGTAGGACCTGCTGTTTTTAATTCTCTTTCAAACTTTGTTGAGCTGCTGTTCTTCAAATTTCCACTACAGCTAATTCATTTCCATCTCCAGCATTACCATTTTTTAAAATATAAATGATTTCTTTCTCCTAACTTCAGTGGTGGAAGATAACAGCCATATCATAGTGTTGCAGAACTAAACCAGTGCACCAGCCCTGGTGGTGTCACAGAAGGCAGACTCCAGCTCCTGGCATCAGCCCTGGAGATGTCGTCGTGGTGCCATAGTAGGTAGAGCATTAGCAGTGGAAGCTGGTGAAAATCCCAGCCCAGGATGGGTATGAAAAGGGCTGTGCCGGCCCTGACTGGCAGATGAGCAGCCAGGTGAGATGGAGGGGGGATGGCAAGGGGGCAGGGGTTGTCCATGGTGATGGAGAGTGGCTGAGTTGTACTACAGTTGGACGTGCAGACAGGGAAGGCACGAGACCATGGCATGCTCCTGTCCTCTCCTTCCTCTGCCGATGAGCTGTAAAGCTCGCAACAGTCTACAGGACAGATAAGGCAGCGCCAAATACATTCCTTGTGGCGTATGAACAGCCAGGTATGCAAGAGCAGGGAGGCAAGGGCATGGGGCCAGAGCCTGCCCATGGTGATGGAGAGTGGCTGCTTTCTACTGCAGTTATATGACTGGGAAGGGAAGGGACCAGACCACGGCACATTCCTGTCCTCTCCCTCCGCTGCCACTGAGTTGTAGAGTTGCCAACAGTTTACAGAACAGATAAGGAGGCACCAACCCCTACCCCAGGGTGGTCTTACATTGATCTGGAAGCTCCCCAAAACCGTGGGCAAAGGGAGCTCTGTGCCCTTTTTCACTGGGTACCCTGAGGCTGAGCTCCTGGCACTTGCCCTAGTGACAGAATGGCTACGTATGAGTGGGCAGAATGCTGGCGGGGAAAGATGAGCAGCTAGGAGAGCAAGGCATGAATGGGAAGAGCATGGGAGAAAGGGCTGGCCATGGTGGTGGACGGTGGATGTTTTGTAGTGCAGCTGGATGTGCGGACAGGGAAGCAACCAGACCATGGCACAATCCTGACTCTCGCTCCTCTGCCACTGAGTTGTACAGATGTCAACAGTCTACAGGACAGAGAAGGCAGCACCAACGCCTACCACGAGGTGGTCTTAGAGGGACCTGGCAGCTCTTTCTACTGCAGTCAGATGTGCGGACAGGGAAGCCACCAGACCATGGCACACTCATGTCCTCTCCCTTCTCTGCCACCGAGCCATACAGTTGACAACAGTCTACAGGACAGATAAGGCAGCACCAACCCCTACCCCAGGGTGATCTTACAGGGAGCTGGAACCTTCCCAAAGCCATGGGTAAAGGGAGTTCTGTGCCCTTTTCCACTGGGTACCCTGGGGCTGAGCTCCTGGCACTAACCCTACTGAGGTAGTGGCTATGCCAGAGCGGCTAGAATCCTGGTGGTGGCCAGCGTTGCTGCCCCAGGATTGGTGTCTTGTGTCTGTCAGGGAGGCATGTAATGGACAGCTTTGGTATGAGTCTGGGGAGAGTCCTGGGCAGGGGGGCAGGGGGTACCGGTGGCAACAGAGGGTGGCTGCTTCAGTTGGTGGTTTTCCTGTCTTTGATAGCTTCAGCCCTAGACAGGGACATGAGCAGATCTTGGCACACTTCTGTCCCCTTCTTCCTCCGCCACTCAGTCAAGGATTGCTGCAACTTTCTCAAGGATATTGACCTAGCCATAAAGAAACACCTTATCCTGTACCTCTACACCTTATCTAGTATCCTGTGATAGTGTTAGGGTCCTACAGGCAGCTGGAAGGTCCCCAGAGCCGTGGACAGAAGCAGCTCTGCTGCACCCACATTTTTTGTGTGAAATTTATCAGAATGAAAAAAGTTTATAAATACAAATCTGGAATAAAATAAATATAATCTCAGTGATCCATTTTTCCTGAACCTAATTTTCCTGAAAGCTATTTAAGCTACTCTGCTGCAACAAATAAAGTAAAATAATATGTGGCTATGGGATTCTTCATTCAGAAGGGACCCAAGCCACTGTGCAGTTTATACATTTAACATTATTCTAGGTGTGTACATATATATTATTTCACTATGTAAGTGCTCCTGACTAGTGGTAAGAGCAGGTAAATTTTTGGAAACAAAACCAGGTTTTGATCAAACTATGTTGCTAAACTCCTTAATTGTGCAATAACTGTACTAAATGCATGATCTAAAAAGTAACCGCAAAGGACCAAAATCACATCATATTACAATATATGATGGCCAAGTGATTTTTTGTTAATGCTAAGCTTCAAGCACAAAGAAGAAATAAAAAAGTTAAGTATAAGCAAAAGCTGAATTTCTTATTCATGGGTCAAACAAATGTAGCAACACAAACAGAAATCTCATCAAAGCTGAATTATAGTGTAATGCAGGCATGCAATTGGAAGACATCTGGCAAGCAACAGGTAAATTAACATAATATATCTTGGGATTGGATGATCTCCAGTGACCTCTTCTGTAATCCAGTTTCTACTTGCTAATGTCATCTTTGAACAATGGGGGGAAAAAAAGTATTGTTAAGAAGTTTAGCAAGAATGTTCAGAAATGTATTAATGAACTTAATTATTTTACTTAAAGAATTTGAAGAAAACAAATTGCTGTTGTATTTTTATTACACTTGTTGTTATTGTTTCATATAGTAAATGACAGTACTTCTGACAGCTCCCAAGCAAGAAATCTCTTCTGTTGAAAAAAAAAAAGGTTTAAATACTAAGAATCAGTGAGCTGAAAGTGAAGTGAAAACAGTTTGTTTTTTGTTATTTCTGTCTTTGTCTTCATCCCATATTCTACTCACCTGTTGTATCTGTTCTTTTCACTCATAGCGTAATGACCTACTCCCTGCAGGTTCAATGTATTGTCAGAAATTCCATTCTCAGAATTTGAACTAAGATAGAACTCATACTATGGCTAGGGAAGGGAGATGTTAAATCACTTTTGAAAACAGAGTTTTGATAAGATTTAGATAATTTTTTAAAAATTGCTTGGTTTTCCAGTACCTCTTACTGGAACTCATATCATTTGATACTATCACTAGATTACTCTTAATTTCCCTGTGTTCCAGTCCTTGTCCAGATTCCACTCCTTCCCCCCGCCACCCCCCCAGTGATTTTAAAAGCTAAATTTCATTTGTTATCCTTAGTATTAAAAATCATAGATAGAAGTGATTTAGCACTAATCAAATTCAATTAACTTCATTAGAATAGGGATGACCCTTGAGATTTCTAGCATCATCCTTAAAGTGTAAAATGCAAAGGCATTACCAAAATTATTAATTAAACTGATGTAGGAATGAAAGTGTGTTAAGCATAATAACAACAAATATGGTACCAGAATATTAATATAAGTTTTTAACTAGTCACAAACTAGGCAATGTTGAAAATTAATTTTGCCTATTGATCTCAATGTGTTTTCACTAGATTTGTGTGTATGCATTCTTCCTTTTAGTTTTTACTACATTCGATTAATTCTCATTTGAGAAACTACTTCGAAAACTGAGCAGTAACAAGGATCTCAGAACATAATTATTAGTTACATTCAATGTAATTATTTAGTATTTGCCTTCAGGAGAATTTGAACCCAGTTATAGGGCACCCCTATGCTAACCAGTCTTCCTTTATAAAAATGAATAAGCAAATAAAACCTCTGTTCCAAATGGTTCATAGATTATGGCATGGCACCAACGAAGTTACTAATTCCAAATTAAGATTATTTGTGCCAGAGGTTTTTTCTGTAATTGCTATATGGTAGCATAGAAAATGGTACTGCAGTAGTGCTAGGGACAGACAAGAAAAAAACAAACAAATGTAGCAGATTTTCAACCACTGAAATCTATGAACAGTGGCAACAGTACCCTAAACATCAACAATTTACTCAGATAAAGCTACAATAGCTTGTGTTGAACATAAGAATGGCCAAAAAAATCTATTGGTGAACTGAAGAGATACAGAGAATATATTCTAATTACATAGAATTATGTAGGTAACGAACAAAATAAGAAGCAAAAAAATGCTTGTCCTCAAATCAGATTAGAAAATACTCTTCCTTTGAAACTGTAACCCCACCTAGTGGGACTCCTTTTTAATAGCTGATAGGATTTGATCTGTTCCTTACTCTGACTTTGAGTACTTGTTATTAATGAAGACCGTCAAATAAAAGCAGGAGATTCCCAGACTTCTTAAAGTATACTATCTTTGCTACCATTATGATTCCTTTAACAGTAATGAAGGGTTAATCATGCAGGGAACTATCTACTGTATTAGCTGGATGAGCTCTGAGAAAGCTTAGAGTAATAATGTGGGAAAAAATATAAGTATCCAGTTTTATGAGATGTAAGTGATTATAGGTAGAAAAGTACAATGTAGAAGTAGTGTTGGTCAATGGTCTCTGGAGTACCCAGGCTGCATGGATTTCCTTCAAAGTTGTTTGTCGTCATAGGAAATTAATAAATTACAAGGGGGTTCAAGAGCATAAAAGAAAGTAATCTTACTGTAGCCAATGTTGGGGACAAGGCTGTAATGAATTTGAGCAAACCAATAATGAATTTTGGCAGTGTACACAGCTAAATTGCAGGATGAGTGCATTCCACTGGTTTTGTTCCTCTTGCCTTTAATAACACTAAGAAATTGAAGAGGAAAGATGGCTTGTTGGTTCTAAACTCTTCTCACCAGGAACTGTGATATATGGAGTAAGAAGAGGGTGGAGGGTGCTTCTGGTCCATAATACCTATAGCTCACATTATTGTAACACATAGCTTAGATTGAATGCAGAAACTATAGCAAGTGTCTACCCTGCAGAATGAGCTGGCCCACCTCTTACACACTTTTGCTTCATTGATGGGAGCCTTCAAGTTGTTTTTATTGACAGCTCACCAAACGAGAGGATCTTCATCAGCACCCTGCCAAGACAGAGCACTCTCACAAACTACAGTGATTGCTTTCTCAAGCTCTGCCTAGCTCAGCCCAACCAATGACATCACCTTCTGCGTTCAAATGATTCTGTAGTCTTTGGTATTTCTTTGATCAGTAACAATGGTTATCAGCATTGGCATACAAATGATCATCAGTTTTCTAGAGCATATACACCCAGTGACACAAATGGGGCAGTTATACTTCTGTCAGACCAGCTGCTGGACACTTGCAAAGTTGGTCAGACAGTGCTATTGTGGTCTCTGTTTTGAAGACTCTGAGTCTGTAAGACTGCCAAGACTCAAGCTTTAAAATAAAAGAGCAGATATGCAAAGCTATGTTAAACTTCCACCTATCCTGGTTCTGAGACATTAGCATATGCTTACGGAAAGTGGAAAATATGAGCAACAGCAGAGGGATATTCCAACTAGCTCACCCACCTTCGTGCAGCCAGCAGCTTCAGATCTTTTTATTGCTTAATAGCCCTTAACGGAATTTTATTCCACAAATTTGTGTAATTGCCTTTTAAACCACTTGTACTTCCGAACCAAGATATCTTGTGGAAATTAGTTCCGTGATTTAATGACAATTTGCCTAGAAAAACACTTGCTTCTGTTTGTTTTAAACTTGTTGCCTGACCATTCCATTTAGTGCCTCCTCTTCCTGCATTATAAGACAATATCAAGTAATGATCATAGACACTTTCCCCATACTGTAGTCATATGTTTGAGTCATGGCCTAACTGTGATGATACTGCTCAATTTAGGGTTAAACACCATTCATTGTCCTTTAAGGAGGACCATTACTCAATAGTTTCACTATGTAGGCCTGGTTACTTTGTATAAACGATGCAACATCCTGCTCCGGAAGGCACCAAAGGCTGGATGATTGCCAAAGAAGCATGAACTAGGGGAAAACTAAAGGCAGCAGCGGGCGATCACGACCACCGACTCAATTCGAGACCTATAAGACTTACCCCACCACCTCCTTGAGCATGCGCTGTAGAATAAAAGAACACTGTACTTTTAATTCGAAGCGGAGAAAACCTTAGCCCAATAGAAATGGTGGCAGATAAGCGACTACTAATAATTATTTTGGGGAAGGACGTTGGAAACTAAGTGGGTGAATCTAAATTGCTTGCTTGTTTAACTGCAGGGTGTGCTAGCTTTGTGGAATTACCACCTAGCACCCATCTTTGCGGAAATATGAAATAAATAATGTCTCTCCTGAGTGTGTGATTATTGGCTCGTTGCACACTGGGTGACAAATCCACTTTCTGGACAACAATACCAGTCAGGATTTTCTAACTGCTGTCATGTCATTCCCTTCCCTCAGTTGTCTCTCACATACTGAAGCCACTCTATGACTCTGCTCATCCTGGTCTCCACGTTCTACTTTTGTTTGTTTGTTTTTTTAATTACTTCCTTTTTGAGATGGGGATGAGAACAGCATACAGACTTCATGGAGTCATGATATGTTGACATAGTATTTTCAACTTTTTTCTCATCTAGTTATTTCCTAATATTTAAAAATTTCTGTTTTCTTTTTTAACAACTTCTGAGTATTCAGAAAACTATCTATACTGTTTCTAGTATCTTTCCTAAGTAGAAATAGCTAATTTAGAGATCTATAAACCCAGTGACTAATTAGAATTCTTTTTCCCTACATGACATATCTTCATTCATCAACACTTTCAGCTGACATTTTAGCATTCAGTCAAGTTCATTGTATTCTTTTACAACTCTTCATTGTTTTGATCATGCTGAATAGCCTTCTGTAATAAACTTTGTACCTTTGTTATTAATCCCTCCTCCAGATAGGTTGAAAATATTGCTTAGGAATGTTCTAAAAAGCATAGACCACAGGATTGAGAGGAACTGTACTTGTAACATCTCTTCATAAACTGAGTATTTATTCCTTGTTTTTGTTTCCAGTTGTTTGGTTAACCAGTTCTTAATAAATATTATATACCTAGCTCAGCATGTGAACAAAAGCCTTCCAATTTCAAATTCTGTACAGGACAAGGGCATAATGACATAAAATTACTACTAGTTGTCTATTGACCCTCAATCAGCAGCCACAAAAGTTGATGGAAGATGTTCTTTTGATTTCTATATGAACTGGATTAAATACTTAAGTGACATATGTAAATATTTTAACACTGAAATTTTCAAAATACAATTATGATTTCAAGCAATACTTTTTACATGAACCTGATGTGGTAGCTAGAAACTTGTCTACCTACAAAAGCTGATATATTAGGCTTATAAATTCATCCCTTTCTAACTGAAGAAGCTGTTTGAATTTAAAAAAATTCTCAGTATTTTGAAGCCTGTTAATTAAAAAAACACAAACCATCCAAACCTGTAAAGGATGAAGACCCTTGGTTTTCAAGTCAGTAGAAAAATGGTCAAGTCTTCAAAGGAGCAAAAATATTACTATATTTCATAGTGGTGACTACTGAAGAAATGAAAGGTTTTGTAGGAGTTTCTAGGCTACCAGAACAAAAAAAGTGGAAAGGAAGCATGAAATTCTACACATGATTGGCTTGGGCTGGCTAGGAAAAGTAATTTTAAAGAATGTGTGTTGATTTACTAATCCCTCTATAATGGGGAGGATAATTTTGCTTACCCATTTAGTTCATGGTATCCAATGTTCCTCTTAAAATGCTGATGTTTACTTTAAACAAAAAAGAGCTTCAAATAAAGGTCATATAAATGCTTTCAAGTCAACACACTCTACCTTGCTAAATGAGAACACTTGTTAAATTGCTATGTAATGTACCACAGAAGACAAATGTCAACATGCGCTATCTTTAGCAAGTACATAGCTTGCCCCTACACAACAGGTATGGGGCTCTGGAACTTGAGGACAAGGTCAATGAAGATCAGGGTGGAGATGAAGTCCTAACCAGGGAGGAGCGTAGGCTCAGTCGGGCAGCCCCACGCATTTTCACAGCCTGTGAAAAAAGAAAAAGGAGGGTAATTGTCGTAGGTGACTCCCTTCTGAGGGGGACAGAGGGCCCGATATGCAGACCTG